>CM049433.1:93321160-94522745 GCA_026929855.1 Poa annua
AGTGCAGCTGCTACCACAGGGGATATGTTATTATCTAAGTAATACAGTCCTTCATGCATGCTCCCCCTCCCAAGCTCTCTTCCAGTCCCAATTTCCTGAAATAAGCACCATGTTGGGTAAAAAATAGCAGCACAATTGAGCTCTTCTGTGATACAACTAATGGACAATAAGTTTATTGGGAACGATGGAACATGCAAAACAGATGATAGAGACATATTGGAGCCACACACAACTGTTCCTCTCCCCATAACAGCTTGGGTAGAGCCATCTGCCAATTTCACACTTTGTCTCTTCACATCGGGAACATACACTGAGAACTTCTTGTGAGATCCTGCCATATGTCTTGATGCACCGGAGTCGATTAGCCATTCTGAACTAGTATGATTTTCTCATGATTCGCCATATGGGAGGTATTCTCACATGTGTTTACTTCTCTAAATTTGCACCATTTCTCCCATTCATCAATGGTCATCTGGACCATTTCTCACATGTGTTTACTAACTGCAGATGCATTTTTCTTTCCCATTGCATACCAGCCTTGTACATGTCCACGACCACCTCTCATCAACTGTGGACTAAATGCTCTCATTTGCCCAGGTTGGTCACGTTCAAAATACTTTTTGTCCCTTTGATTCATTCCCTGCTTGCTCCACATCTTATACTTGCCACAGAACTGCAGCGTCCAATCCTTCCCCTTTGATCCGCTGTAGCCACACACACCAGTACTCTGGACAGACAACAACTCAGCAAGTACCTCAATTTCTTTTGTCCTGCAGCTGAATCGACGTGGTGTTCCTCCCCTTCAAACCTCTCTCCACTAAATCAAACTTTTCTACAGCAACAAGGAGGAGCGATGCCTTCACTTCCAGGTCGCACCACCAGACTCCAATTGCAAATCAGCAATAGCTGCAGCGCTCCAGACCAGCAGCTCCCTCTTTTCTATCTCTGCTCCTTCCTGCAAGCAAGAGCAGACACACGGCACCTACTTTGCTGCTTCCAATCCTAAAAGTACACAGTGGTGAATCCACAGTTCACCGACCCCGCGCTGCAGTCCAACCCCCACAGCTCCTTGCACTCGCGACGTCGTCCGGCGGCTGCGCGCACCAGCCCTGCGCTAGTATCTCCTCCTCCTGGCTGCACACGAGCTTCTTCCCGCTGCACACGAGCTTCTTTCCCGAGCAATTTCGAGTCGGTCCTCTCCTCTACTTCCACCAGGACCAATCACCGCCGCCAAGACCAAGCCCCACAGTCGCCTCCGCTTGGGCCTGCTGCCCTTGCTTGGATCTAATCTCCGCCCACACTGACGACCCTCTGCGTCCAGAGCTCCGCTGCACGGCGTCGATTCACCGCCGGCAGGGGCCGACCGCCGCCTCCTGCTCTGATACCATGTTGGTTCTCGGGAAATTTCTGGAAAACTCTCTCACCCTTCTTTCATTGATTCAGCAAACGTATATACAAGCTCATATTTACACTTTACCCCTCTACAAGTAACATACTACAACTCAGGACTCCCAACAGACACAATACGTCTGACTGCTACTCCTCCGTTTTTTAATAAATGTAAGATATTTTAATTATTTTATATATTCTTTAGACGCATAATACTAAAATATTTTTAGTTACATCTATATTTATGTAAATTTAGATAAAGGCTAATTAATCTTATATTTTATGTTTAGAAACGGAAGGGAGTACACCTCCTACGTTGTGAGGAAGGACTCTATCTTCGTGTCATGCTGAGAATGCTGACACGCCACACACTGACGAGAAATGTTTAGGCGTACACGAGAGAGGAAGCACATGAAACGTGGCGCTCCTCCAAAGAACCCTTTGATAAAAAATATCACTCACGCCTATTCTCTTCAACTCACATACGGACGATGCACGTTGGTGTGTGAGATCAGGACATTCATGTCCAATTGGTCCACCCCTTCTATCATATACTATGTTGATATAGCAAGTTATATATCGTCGACGGTGACTTTCAGTTTTTTTTTTTTTTTGAGAATCTGGACGGTGACTTTCAGTTGTTTGATGTATTTTCTTGCAATGCCGTGGTGGTTTATGGCTTTCTCATTTAGGCCTCGCTTGGTCCATCATTTTAGGCCCGGAAACTGTCGGGTAGAAATACGGACGTGTGGAGGTCACACGAAAATTACGGAGCATCTAGGCTAATATGCGGGAAACATTTCCGGTAAGAAATCTGACACGACAAGCCAAGCGCGGCCTTACTAGCAAAATGGAAGCTGCGTGCATCGTTTTGAGGCGGATGCTGAGGAGTATCCTCCATTTGGAAAAAAAAACGAACGAAGTGAGTAAAACACACTAGATTTGCGTATGACTTGTAGCCTGTTGCATCGTCATGCGTTTTCACGCTAGCTGGGTTGCAAACCAGACACATCGATCGCCAGAGAACCTGGAGCAATCTAATCCGAAGAAAATGGGTTCGTGTGGTGCGCATGGGACGACGCCAATGAATATGAGCATTGCTTATGCACATGTATTGGTGGACCAGTTGATGCGATCTCGCAGCCTGACGGGCAAGCGGACGCACGAATTTGGGTGGACCGGTGGCTCAATCCAACGGGGCGCCATCATCGCCCCCGCCGGCCGCCGCAAATGATTCCACGCCTCCCCGGCCAGCATGTGCGCCGCCCAGGCCGGGGACGCCGTGCGCACGAGCACAGTCTCGCCGATGCCGGCCGGACGATAAGCGCGGCGCAAAACGTTAATCGGAGCGGATTAGCTAGCCAGCCGCAGCGCACAGACATGCACACGGTGACAGTGAGCCGCGTAATAAGTTTCAGAATCGTCAGGTCTTGTTCTGTTTCACTCGGACACATACTCTGATATGATGACGGTAGAACAAATTAAATGCCTGACGACAAAACCGGTAAATGGCAGGGCGTATATACAGGTGACAGGTGAAATAACGCTCCACCTGTCTATGATCCAGTCACGACGTCGTGTGGCGGTGGTCGGCGTGTGCGTGGATCTGAAACGGCGTATTCGGTCAGTCAAGGTCACCTGGTCACACGACAACGGAGTTTCTGAGTCTGACGAAATACATACAATGTAGGAGTCCACGTTCCACAGCTGCTCCAGCTGCAGAGTTTAATTTGTTGCAAGTGCACGCATGAAACTGCCAAAAAGCTAGTCCATCTGTCCGCCGCCGCCGTTCAACCAAAACCAAGTATACGTGACACCTTGTAGCTAGGCTTTGTAGCTATATATATAGTAGACTGGAGGTCAAAGCTTTTTGGACGCGCGCGACTCCGATCGATGAGGTATGTATCTAGCTATGTATCTAGCTACACGGGGTCGAATTTGAATTCCCCTCATCGCCACCATCTAATTAAGTTAGTCGTCACAAACTCTGACTCGGCATATTCAGGGTCTTCTGATCGGGGATAACTCTCCTTGGTTCGGTGGACGTACACCGCGAACCCGAAGCACCTGCTATAACCAGTCTAGGTTTGTTCTCTCGGTTTATTCCACGGGCAACTCCGCCTCTCAACCCAAATCACCGTCTAGACTGAAGAGTTAAGAGAACAGTCATCTACCGAAGCACTAAGCGTGCTACTCCCTCTGTTCATAAATATAGGACGTTTTAGACATTACACATGGTGTTTAGATGCATACATGAATGAGTGTACCTGCACACTAAAACATGTTTAGATACATTTAGATACATGTGAATGTAGTCAAAGGCTAAAACATCTTATATTAAAAAACGGAGGGAGTACCTATTAGTGCTCTAGTGGTGGACCTTTGAGGTTTTGATCCCGTAAGAATACACCATTTAGCTTGGCCCTGTTTGGATGGGCGTTTCTCGGCCGTAAAGCATCGGGAGAGAATTAGGACCTGACGAGGTCTGTATAAATTACAGCTGCGGACAGTGGCGGAGACAAGGGGGACCAGCAGAGGCCCTGGCCCCCTAAGGCTAGTCACAATGGGCAGTAACATAGACTAGTAACATACACATTTTACGAGTATATGTTACTACCTCCATAATGGGTAGTAACATATGTGTGGTGTCATGCAAGGCCTTATTAATTAGGTTGTGCTAGTTATTCTAGTTGTCTCTCTCTTCTTTAATTGCATGCCACATCACAATTTTTGTCTATGTGGCACTTATGTTACTCTCATGTTACTCCCCATTGTGACTAGTCTAACACTATTGATTTGTTCCTTAATTTTTTTAACGGTGCAAATTTTGAATTGTTTACTCTAATCAGCCCCGCCTAACACTGAAAATTAGTGCTTTCTGCCTCCGGCCCTGGCTGCGGGCGGGTGTGAAATTACGGAGCAGGAAAATCAACCTGCTTTCCAAGCGATGCCTCAAATGTAATTGCGAGAAAATTGCACCCCTTGTGATTCTAAAGCGTGAACATGAGCTCTTTTACAGGCATATGTACAGTTCACCTGTCTCTGCACGAGCCTGTGACTGGCTGCGCAGCGGCTGATCGCTTTGATTGAGATTTTCGAGACAAATTATCCATTTCACATCAACCCCCCGATCGAGCGTACAGTATTAACATGACAATGTGATAAGCCACGACAAACTGCATGCATGTACAAATCAATTGACCTTTAGCAATTCACTCGTGTTTGCCCGATCAACCGAGTACGTAGCAGAGTTATGTACTCCTACATACTCCAGAAAACAATCCCAAAATCATCGGCTAGCTTCTTCCATCAACACGGTTCGGTCGGTCGCTCACTAGACAAGCTTCTCCCCGGCCACGGCCTGCAGCAGCGGCCACGAGTCTCCACCGCGGCAGCGCTCCACTGAGTGGGACGAGGACGAGACGCTGCGCAGGACGTCGCGGAGGCGGTCCTCGTTGCAGGGAAGCGCGACGGGGCCGGACGCGCCGGCCGGGAATCCGTACTCGTCCTCCGCCTGCCGGAGCAGCTCCATGAACGCCGGGTGGCCGAGGTGCGCCAGCCGTACCACGAACCGCGCGCCGTCGGCGCAGACCGCCACGTGCCCCGCCGGCACCGTTGCCGCCCCGGAGCCTCGGGCGCGCCACCGCCGCTCGGCGCGACGCAGCCAGGCGACCGACGGGATCGTGATGACATTGCACATGGTGAACTACTCAGAGCCTGAGAACGGAACGAGCGCGTTTGCTTGCTGCTGCTTGCCTGGTTGGGGAGCTGCGAGCTGTGTGGATGTGTGATGTCGGGTGGAGTGCAACGGGGAATATATATAGCGCTGGGTCTCGGGGTTGGCGCGAACTGTGTGTTGCTGCGCGGGACACGACAGTCGAATGCCGAGATCGGCATGCATGCATCCGCTCCGGCCAGCGTGCTGCCAACCTTACCTGGGGGTAGTCCGTGCAGCTTGCACGCGTCGCTCATGGCCCGATCAGGCGGGACATTATCCATCTCTGCGCGCACCCAACACAAAAGCAAACCCCCTAACTCGCGGGACTAGTCATATATTCATATGCTTGTTGAGGTCATGCCTGCCAGCAAAGAAATTAGCTCCGCTACTCCCGCTAATTGATCGATCCCCATGTGTTGCACATCGGAATTGCGATGTACTGTATGCAGCACAAGCTTCGTGTGCCACGTACGCGAGTAGAGATAGTGTGCCTTAAACTCCACGTTTTTAATCCCTTTGCTTAATAATACTATGTGTCTAATGGTATCGCACAAAATTAGCATGTGTTCATAGTGAATATGAATATATGTTCGCAAGAAATCCGGAATTTGACAAATGTTTTTAGAGTGCGTTTTATCAGCTTTTGATGGCAGTCGGTAGGAAAATTAACATTTTTTTTCGAGATGACGGATATCATGAGCGCATTACAGCCCGTCCGGTTGATGATTTGCCTTTCCACGGCTGGCTGGAGTTTGGTGCGATGAAGTCTTCCATTTTCATTAATTAAGGAGAAAACAAAGTTAAGGCATTCACATGTATGGCAAAAAAAAAAAAAACCCCAAAGTCCTACTCTAGCGGCATGATTGACCGAAGAGATTACCTCTGACGGTGCACCATGCATTGGCCCATCTCTTGATAATACTACTAGTTCCCATTTTGAGTAAACATCAGTACAAAACCCACAGTATTGACACTATTTTTCAAGGAACTACTTGACCTTAAGTTCAGATCACAACCGGAGGAATATTTGTAAAAAAAATCAACTATTGGGCTGGCCAGTTTCACAAATACCCAAATCACGAGATTTAGTCGTTCTTGCGGTGTTTATGACAACCCATGCCCGCCGGTCAGGTTTCACATGCTATAGGAGGTGGTTCTCTCTTGTAGGCCGTCAGACTTAACTTACTCGTCAAAGTTCTAAACGGTTTAGTTCAAATCCGGTATTGTCTCAAAAAAAAGTTCAAATCCGGTCTATTCTTAAAACAAACATAGAGAACCTGATCACACTTTTGTCACGTGAACTGACTAGTGGGGTTGGATTATGAGTAACGTTTTCAAATTGACCAAATTATTTTTGATATTTCCGTTGTTTTAAACAACTTACCACAATACCTGTGATTTACCAACAAATTTTCCTTTGGTCGTGATTTTGTAATACCATAACCCAATAGTTGTGGTTTGTGATATTGCTCTCGGTTTTTTTGCCTAACAACAAATACTTATATATATAGGGTTTAGCCAAGACACGACTTTGATAAGGGACTTGGACCGTGAAATAACAAGGGGATGGACAATAGATGTGTAGAGAAATATACTTTAAGAATTACTTCCTCCGTTTCCTCCTTATAAAAATGTTATATGTAAGATGTTTTAACTTTTCTGGTCCAAACGTATCTACACATGCTTTAGTGTAAGTTACACATCAATTTTTGTATTTAAGTATATCAAGATACATGTGGATAAAAAAAGACTAATACATATTACATTTTAATACGGAGTGCGAGTAGAATATTAAAAAGGATCTGATTCAATAATTGTCCAGAGCATGACACGACTACCTTTGAAGTTTTATTTTAGCAAGCCCTACCGATCGAAGAACATGGGTTTGTGATGTGGACGGAGGCTCGGCGATAATGATTAGAAGAAGAAGCAGTGGTACGCGCTACTACTTGATGGTCACGGATAGTACAAGTTGTACAACGGAAGGGACGATACCGATGCGTGCATGCACCCGCCGGCCGGTCACGCATGTACATACTGTATGCTGCCGGTATACCACTCTACTGAAGCTATACTTACTTGTCAGTGTAGAAATATATAAAATCCTAATAGTTGTTGTATTATCATGACACTCATAAGGTATATATAGTGCTACAATGGATAGAAAACATGCAATACAAAAAAGTCTCGAAGTACTAGTCCAATTAACTCTATACATATACATATACTAACATCTCGCTCAGTTGTAGTGTAAATGAAACGAAGAATTGCGACTGGATTTGAAGTCTTGCGCTTCGTCGTCTTCTCCCCCTCCGTCATCATCAAATGTGTTTATGATGGTCTTCATATCTTTCCTCCCGTAGTCATAGCGGGACTGGCGTGGACGCAAACGACAATACGGACGCTGTTGACTGGAGTTGTTGAGTTGCCGATAAGTTTTTGTATATGATGCAATTTGACGATGTTGATTTCAAGGTAGCCGAGGTTGATGTAGCCATGATCACGATAGTTGTGGTTGATGTTGTAGCCGTCGTAACTGGTGTAGTCGTCGGAGGCGTAAAAAATTGTGTAACCCTAATAGCTGTTGCTACATTGGCACAAGGCCATATATATATATATATAATGGTACATGGATAGATCTACTAACTCCTATATCGTACACATATAATTAGTAAGAACCCTTTCCCTATCCAATGAATTGTTTACGCATTTGCATTTCTACTGGTACTATAATAATGGTGTAAAAGAAACTACTCGTAGAATAGAGGGCGACGATGCTCGATCGACGAGACGCCATCATCGCCCCCGCCGCAAGAGATTCCTGGCATGTGCGAGCGGCCCCGGCACCGGTAGCGACACGTACCCGCCGGCGAGGTTTTTGTTCCTACCCAAGACGTCGTGCACACGAGTACAGTCTCGCCGATGCTGGAAAATGCGTGCGGCCAAAAACATTAATCGGAAATGGATTAGCTATAGGTTGCAGCCTGTGGATATGATTGGAAATCATGAGCTGTAGCTGGGCCTGAACTGATCTACTGTGGATGGATGGATGTTGCTGATCTGGGAGTCGAATTGTTTTTGCGTATTTTTTTTAAGACCGGGAATGCCGGCCGTGGGTAGTCACCTGTTTGCCCCTGCAGGAGGTTTATCGTCTCCCATCTATCTTTGCTTGGAGACATTTTGTTGTCAGGCATTTTGTTTAATCGCCACTTTGTCAGTACGTTTTTTTTTAAAGGAGGGAGTGCCTCCAGCCTCTGCATCCAGAGGATGCACACAGCCGGTCTTTGTCGTCAGTACGTTCTTCGTTCTATTGGAACTAAACAAGAACTTCCCGCAAATAAAAGAATTTAACAAGAACTGACGATTTTGAATATCACGAACGCGGCTACCTGTCATGCATGGCAGTCGAAAACAAGATAAATAGCATATGCGTGTATTATACTATGAGTGAGCACCATTACTCAATGTTAGACTGTATAACTACACCCGGGTTAGGTTTCCACTTGTTTCCAAACCCTAAAACACCAGGTCTTACATGGTATCACAATCCACCCATGTCTTCACTGCCGCCGCTGCTGCCGGTTCTTTTTTCTGGTCATTGTTACCGTTCCTGGCATCCAGCCCCTTGCATGGGCGCTCTGTCGTCACCTCGGTCCAGCCCCTGTCCATGGCCGCGCTAGCATCCGAACTGTAGGCAGTGCCTGCACCGCCCCCAAAACTCGAGGTCGCGCCCGCACCTGCACAGTATGGCCCTCCCGCGGTGGCTCCTTTGAATGGCGCCCTCGCGACGACGTCTCCATATGGCGTCTACGTGGCGCCGTCCGGCCCAGGCTCGACCTTCTATGCCGCAACCTATGGGGTGTTGTCTTTCCTGACCGTCGCACGCTACATGACATTGTTTGGACCAACAGTCGCGCCCTATGCGGCACCTTCTGGCCCAGCCTCGGTGCTCTACGCTAGGCCAGTCATAATTAGTATTTGTTATGAACTGAATTAGTTTTATACTAAACTTTTATATTCTTCAAAATTTATTTGTAGTCTTCTACCGTCTTGTCGAGTATATTTTTTATTACTAACTTGAAATAGTTACCATCGTAATTTGTTACTAAATATTAAATTATTGTTGCATATGTTATACATTTCTATAATATATCTGTATCGATGAAAATTACACTTGCATTGCGCTATATTTAATAATTGATTTTATAACATTATTTTCTTCTTATAGTTGTATTACGTATACAATATTGTACATATTATGGTGGAGCTTTGTAGTCATATGATCTAGAAATATCTCAATATTTGTTTTTTATATGAGTGGTTCAGCATATAAACTTGTAAAGGACTCTAGAGCATTAAATGATTTGTTAGCAATAGAACATAGTTGCTTTGCAGGTCAAATGTGTCTTGCGTGAGTTATTATAGATTCACTATATGTTGAAAACGCGTGTATTCTCTGTACTTGGTATCTGAAACAGAACCACACTAATAGTAATTTTCAAGTAATAACCTATAAATATTTATAATATTATTATACATACGATTTGACTAGAATGAGGTGTGGCAACACAAACAATCAACATAGAGGACCTCGTGAATACTCTACTGCATGTTAGTTCAGTACAAGGCACTTACCCGGCTTTTAAAAAATATTAAGAAAAAAAGAGATTTTATTTGCAGGAACCGCTAACTGAACCATCGTCAAGTCATAAATATACACGCGGGTGCACGCGTAGATAATGATATTTGGATTTGACACACATTTTTGGTATGGCCAGCTCACAATGACATCAAGTACGCCCAAGCGTATCAGAAATTTTCTCCAGACCGAGCTCCGGAGTGCAAGTAATGTGATCAATGATCACAAGAAAACAAGGAATACTATCTTACGAGAAAGGCATTTAGCCAAACTTGTCAACATTTGTGAAGACCACCGGTAACCTGTTGGCGTGGAAAATTGTTATTTTGCAAAGAGGCAAGAGGATGTCCGCAAAGATTTGGAGCGGGCATTTGGTGTGCTCCGGGCTAGGTTTCCTGTTGTCATATACCCTTGTCTATCTTGATAAATCAAATGTGTGACATCGTAAATACTTGTTTTATCATACACAGCATGATCATCGAGAGTGAGCAAGATACGAGGAGACCATTTGATTAACGAGGTGTTTGTTTTTCAAAAACCTATGGGGTAGCCACATCCGGACATGCCCACACAATTTTCTGAATTTCTTGTCATACATCAGCAATATTGTGATGAAACAACATATATACGAGCCCTTGCAAAATGATATCGTGGCGCATTTGTGGGCGCCGATCAACCCGACCCGGTTTGATTTCCGTGTGTTGTTTTCGAAAACTATGGAGATTTTTAATTCAAATTGAACTGTTGTAATAATTTATACGTTTTTTACATTTAAATTAGCCACCAGTACTGCTACTGTCACTTACAGTACCGTACAGTACGTTCCCGATCAACGGCATTACATCGGGGCATCGGGCACACGGGAGCACGCCCAGCCTTCGATCGGACGGCATGGCGCTTGCACGGTCTTCTCGATGGCGGCAGGTGCTGAGGTGCACGTCGTGCTTTCGCTCTCTTTTTGCCGTGTCCGGCCGGAAGGCCGGGTCACCAGTGGATATATACCCGCCGGCGGTGCTTGTTTCCTTGCAGGAACGGAGCGTTGTTGGTCTTCGATCGATCACGAGACGAGCTTCTCCACGGCCACCATCGCCTGCAGCAGCGGCCGCGAGTCTCCAGCGCGGCGGCGGGAGTGCCGGCGCTCCACTGAACGGGACGAGGACGAGACGCGGCGCAGAACGTCGCGGAGGCTGTCCTCGTCGCAGGGGAGCGCGACGGGGCCGGACGCGCCGGCCGGGAAGCCGTACTCCTCCTCCGCCTGCCGGAGCAGCTCCAGGAACGCCGGGTGTGCCAGGTGCGCCAGCCGCACCACGAACCGCGCGCCCTCCGCGCAGACCGCCACGTGCCCCGCCGGCACCGCTTCGGCCCCGGAGCTTCGGGAGCGCCGGCGCCGCACTGCGCGGCGAAGCCAGGCGACCGACGGGATCGTGATGAGGTTACACATGGTGATGTGTGATGATGTTGGGTCGATCAACTGTCCGTCAACCTTGGGTACGTACGTAGTCCGTGCAGCTTGCACGCGTCGGGTCCTAATTAACCCCGATCAGGCGCGGCATTAGCCATCCCTCCGTGTACCCAACACACAAGCAACCCTCTAACTCGCGGGATTAATCATGCATGTTGAGCTCGTGCAGCTGCCACCAATTAAGAGCTGAACGACTCCCACGGATTGATATTACACATCTGAATTCACGAAACGTCAAGCAAGCAAGGTTTTTCATTGCTGAAACACCACGTTTTCTTCATTTGCCTACTAGTATTAACATGTGCCTAATTGTATCGCAAATTCTTCATGGCCCTTTGATTCGAAGGAACATCATACCATTTTTAGAGTATTGGATCCTATAGTAAATTTTCCTCTTGAAGCTGTTTAATTTGTAGGATTCTATCCATAGGAATTAATCCTATAAGAATCTTGTAGTGCGGATCCGTAGAAAAAACCATGAGGTCCAACCTCATGGATAATTCCTTCACCACAATCAAAGAGAATCCCCCCTTTCATACAAGATTCAATTAGTCATACCACCCCAAACCTTTAGGTTTCATATTCCTTCCATTTTGAGCAAGTATCACAAAACTAAAACTATTTTCGCTTTCATCTAAAAAAAGTGTGCCGCTTTTTTATAGCAACTATTTCAGGTAGAATTTTACAAACCATGACGGAAGGAAAACTTGGCCAAAAAACATCAACTATGAAGTTGACCTATTTCGCAATACCAAATCACAAGTTTTAGTCACTTTGACACTATTATTTTAGTGACAATCTGGGACCACCAGTCAGGCTTCATGTGGCATAGGAGGCAGTTATGTCTCCTATAGACCGGCCCTAACTTTGATCGTTCAAAATTTATTCTTTT
Organism: Poa annua; assembly: GCA_026929855.1. Taxonomy (NCBI): domain Eukaryota; kingdom Viridiplantae; phylum Streptophyta; class Magnoliopsida; order Poales; family Poaceae; genus Poa; species Poa annua. Next base: position 93,333,261 of record CM049433.1, read on the forward strand.
TGACAAAATTAGTTCGACAAATATTTAGCAAATTTTGAGTAAAAGAATGATATATTTGATACAGTCAAACTACATATAATTAGTAAATTATAAGATTTTGAGCACATTTCGTCCCAACATTAGAAGTTGTGCATTTTTGTAACATATCCAAAATCTGCTCAAAATGCAATTTTTTAAAAATTCTTCAAATATATCCAGCAATTAAAACTACATGTATTTATTAAACTTGGAAATTTTCTTCTCATTTTTCGCAGATGATTTGAATTATATATATTTTTTAAATTCGATCAAAATAGCTCAAAAACCTTTCTAAAAAGTAGCTTAATCCAAGGTCACTCACTGAATGAAAAAAATCGAGAAATTTTAAAGTAATTTTGGCATAAAATTAATAAAAATGTGAAAACTTTTCTACAAAAAATGAAAACACAACCACTTTTCTCACGTTGACCGAACTAGTGGGATTTACTATCAGAAACATTATCACGTGGAATAAATTAGTCTCTATCTATCTATACTTTCTTATAAAGCAAAGCCCACTAACATGCATTAAATTAGTCTATCTCAACATGCAAGGTGTCCACACCATACACTATTTGAACCATTCATTTATCCATGTCATCACCACATCATGCACTATTGGAGTCATTCATTATCCATGTCATCACATATTTATTAATAGTATTTATCCATACATGCAACCTATTCACATTATAAATTCTTTTAGTCATAATTTTTCCACATCATCAAATTTAGTGGTTGAATATACGAACATTTTATAGATACATTTAGATTTTTGACTATTATAGCTAATCAAATCCCTCATATTGCCATTTTTCTATTCCATGATAGTATTTTTTTTATGTTCCCGCTGCAACGCGCGGGGTATCTTTCTAGTATTTAGAATGTTCGAAGCAAGTTACCCCAATTAGTGGTTTTCGAATTATTTTCCCTTAAGTTGTGATTTTGAAAAGCCTTGGCCCTAACAGTTGTGTTTTTATGATATTTACTCCCCAAAAAATCTGTACACGTGCAGAGAAATGTACTTTTAAATTAGAGTATTAAAAAAGGTTCAATCCGATAATAATTATCCTAAACATGGCACAACTTAGTGTGAATACAGTTATAACATTGGACGGTTGACTTCCTCTTCTTCACCAGACCCTACCCAACTGAATTGAAGTTTTCTCATGGCAAACCCTACCCAAGAACATGGGTTTGGCGACTTGCATGGGACGGCGCCAATGATTAGAAGCAGCACTCGTACGGCTACTACTTGATAGTCACGGATAGTACAACCGATCAGCAAGAAGGACCGATGCCGATGCCGACGGTGGCGGAGCTCCAACGGGATTCTTGGGCGGGCCAGGCTTTAGCATAACAAGGTTTTCCTTTAATTTTAGAGTCTTAAATGGCTGGGCCCAACAAGAAATAAGAAGAACGGGCCAAATCTTGGGCGGGCCACGGCCCAGGTTGGAGCTCCGCCCCTGGATGCCGATGCCGATGCGTGCATGCACCCGGCCGGCCGGTCACGCACGTATATACTGTATACGAGTACTATCTGATCAATATCACTATGTACTGAAACGTACAATACAGAAAGCCATACATATTTAGCACTGTTACTAATAGTAAGACACCCTCTCCAATAGATTGTTTACCATTTCGCGATCGTCGCAAGAGATTCCGCGCATATGCGAGCGGCCGCGGCACCGGCCGTGACACGTACTCGCCGGCGAGGTTTTATTTTTTAGCTAAGACGTCGTGCGCACGAGCACTGTACTTCTCGCCGATCGAGATGCTGGACAATGCAAGGGGCCAAAAGCTTCAATAGGAAATGGATTAGCTATTGCTGCAGCCTGCGGTTATGATTGGGGATCAAGCATGAGCACGACAATTAACCTGAATGCTTAATTAGTGCCCGAAGTGATCCACTGTGGTCTGTGGATGGATTGATGCCCTGATCTGGTAACCGATTTGTTTTTGCGTCGCCATGTTGGCATGGCATGGGCGCCAAAGGGGAGACAGGCAGCCGCGTGAGATTCCGAATCGTCAGGTCTTGTTTTGTTTCAGTCGAACGTACTGACCAGGCGGTGATCAAACAAATTGCCTATTGCCTGACGACAAAATGTCTCCATGGGAAAATGTTGTAGGAAAACAGATTTTACTGGGAATGAGCAATCTATACCTCTTATAAAGTAAAATTCCACTAAGTGTATTAATTATTTTCTATCAACATGCAACCTGCTATACACATCATCCATTCTCTTAACCGACCAAATGTCCATGTCATCCCAATAATATTCATTAAATCCAAAAAATTACATGCAGTATATCCATGTCATTTAGTTTTCATCATCCAATTTTTTATGTCACCTATTTTTTATCATTAAATACAAAAAACACGTCAAATAATTTAACCTTTTGATAATTGTGATATGTTATATATTTCTGTAAAAACTCATATATATAGTCATATATCCTTTATCTATTATATACTAAAAGCAAAATGAGTTAGTTTTTCGAGGCACAGGGTTAAGCCACATCACTTGGATTAATTTTAGTGGTTAGATCTGAAATGGATGGTTAAGATTTCTTAAATTAAAGTTACGTAACAGGCTTGGCACAACTTTTATGTTGAGAGACGTGACCTGACCTCCCTTGGTTAGTTTGCGTATCCTCCCTGTTGTTTAAACGTGATAGCCGAAAAAAAAAACAAGAAATGTTAGGACATATAATCGTAGGACTCATATTTATTAGGTAGTTAACTTACGTATCCTTCACTGTTGTTTAAAATTCAACTCCAGATAGATGATTAGATTATCTCGGCCGGCGAGATGTAAACATCCAGCCGTAACCGACCGATCAGCCGTACGGTACCCATCAGCAAAAGATCTATCGTACCGATCCATCCTATGGATTTTGACTAGCATGTAAATGAATGTATTCTCCTTTCTTAAGACATACACGTGTCGATGGAAAAAAGTCATAAGGTTCACATGGTTCGATTTTCCATTACCATGCATTACATAGGTGGTACCAAAACTTAGGATTATTTATAATGTCTAACAAAAGGTGTATAGAAGTAAATATCAATATTCATACCCCCTTCGTCCCGAAATATAGATGTATTTGATTTTTTCAAATTCGGGTGTATGTGTATACTAAAACATATCTACATATATTCAAATTTAGACAAATCCAAGAGATCTATTTCCGGTCGGAAGGAGTATTAAAATTGGTATCATATGAAAATGCATTTTATAGCGATCGTATGTATTAGAGATATTGATTTCCTATATATCTGATCAAAATTTATAAAGTTTGATCTTGACTAAATTCAGACCGTAGGGTAATTGTGATGGAGGGAGTACGTCGTTTCTATGGTTGTGTACACAACTTTTTTTTTTTAAATCACTAAACATCTTCATAAGTTTTGGACTTGTGGAATTTTAAAATTAATGAAGTGAAGATATTAGTCGCACATTGTACAATGTTTCTATTATTGAGTACACGTAAATGATATATTTATTTGGCCTTCATGAGACCAACACTCTCACAAAACGCATGCGGATGATCGAAATTTGAAGTCGTGGAATTTTAATATTAATGGAGCCACAACGTTAGTCACACTATCGACGTGACTGTCTCTCGCACTAAGAAAATTATAGACTTAATGATACACAAGGCTAAGCCTCAACGAATTATATTCTGACTTAACGAGACACAAAGTGTCAAATAAATGATGAAGATACAATATTAGTGGACATAATATGGGTGAGAATCTCCCTCACACTATAAACTATTTTGAATTAAGGATTCACATAGAGTTAACTCACCAGAGATTCCCGCTTAATATGTTTCATATTTATATCCGAGTATAGAGTGATAATACTATTTTTAATCTGAGAATCTAAAAATTGTACACTTAATTCTTATGAATTGTTTATGGTAGACATATTTGGGATATTCTATGTGTATTTCTCACAAATAACAAAATCAACATAAGGGCACATGTCATTTCAATTGTATAAGAACATTGACGACTGATTAATACTCTTGAATTATGCTATCTAAGCCACATAGTCATTTTGCATAACATAGAAAATACATGTTTTCGGGTGTGTAGAACCATTGAATGAAGATCAGAGTAAGTAAAAAGTATGGAAAACTTAGCAGTCGTACTTCTCTAACTTTGACTTGTGGCGTATAAACATTCTACAGAGTAAGCTTAGAACAATATAATTTATTCTTAGCACCATGTTCTTAGAAAAAATGATATACAAAGTTTTTCCATGTTCATATTTGTAAAGTGTTGAGCATTGTGACACGGAGTGAGTAAAGTGTAGAAAGACACATCAAAATAAGATAATTCAAATATTTAATGTAGCCTAACTAGCTATAAGGAGGATAGACCATTTTATCTTAAGTCCACTATATTTTAATCAAAGATAACTAACCTAGCATACTGATCTAATATCATATAACTGGAAATAAAGTGATATCAATAATATTATATTTTTATTTCTTGAACACTTTCAATTAAATAGAGATGTCCTCGCATTTGCGAGGGCCACCATACTAGTTTGTATATAAAAAAATAAAAAATTCCCACCACAACGGTACGTTTCTTGGACATGCAGAGACATAATCCACCTGTCTCTGTCTGATGCCCGCGTCCTGGTTAGTGTGGTTACCTCACGACGTGTCGATGGCCGGTTAACTCAGCATCTGGACCTGGATCGGTCGATCTTCAGAGTTTTGTCCTCCTTGCCATGCGCACGTGTGGAGCTTTTTTTTTTTTTTTTGAAATTCACGTGTGGAGCTTCTTAATTAACAGGTCGGGTGTATTGTGGTCGAGTACACGCATGAAAATAAACCCTGCTAGTCTTAACTCCAACGACATGGAGTAGTCAAGTCCTACTAGTGACTAGTGAGACACCTTGTAGACTATGTGTAGCTCAGTTAGCAAGACAAAGTGCGAATCGGACATACGGATACCTTGGTAAGAAAATTCTGGATCACTAATGCTGCAATCTCGTGGAGGTTCCCATACTCAAAGAATACATACTTGTACCTTTTAATAAATCTTGAAAGTCGTGCCCAGATGAAGGCACACGACGGGCATGAGGATTATCATCGAAAAAAATAAATCTTGAAAGTCATCATATACGTATATACTTAGTTAAAACTTTTCGTTGTTAATTTTCGGAAGTCATTAGTATGATCATTTGTTATGTTTTTCGATAATAAAAAGTGGTGTAAGTTTCAAACCTTATGCTCATTCTCTAGTGTTTTCAAATGTGTGGGTCTCAGTCGTCTCTGGTAGACAAGTCTATCTTCCGATCAAGCGGTCTTGTTATCTAAAAAAAATGAAGGTCATATCTATAATTTTATTTTTTTATAAAAACTCCAAATGTGGCTAAGGGTGTATCACAAAAACTCGCAAAATGTCAATTGTCAATACTTTCTATCCTGAACTACATAAAAATGATGAAAGTGTTGATCTAAGGAGGCATGTTTTTAAATCTCTAAACTTATATGATGTTTTTTCATATATTTTTTGTATCTCATAAAACATATAATTTGTATTGCTATTGCTATATATGAACACTTGTATTGCGATGTTTCCGTCGATAATAAGGCGTCGGTGCTGATTTCATCAATCTCAATACTCGACCTGCTGGCTCAGTTTTTCGGAGATGCTAATAGGTTAGGGTGTACGTGCGTCGTACGTGTTTTCATAAAGATAAGTCGGTGCACGTATATGTAAGTGTCTTAGTTGTGGTGTGTCGATTTTCATTACCATGAGATAACGAAAATACAACAAATTGGTACTACTATACGGAGTAGATGAAAAACGATGTCAATCCACCATTTTTTTTCCACAACCGAATAGCGGAGTTACAGAGAAAACAATCCCAAAAATCCTACTACGTACTGTCACTTACAGTACTTCCTACCCTAGAGTACGTTCCCGTGCGTCCGCGTCGTGCTTTCACCTCTATTTTTGGCGCTTCCGGCCGGAAGACCGTCTCACCAGTGGATATATACCCCCGCCGGCGGTGCCTGCGTCCTTGCAGGAACGGAGTGTTGGCCTGTTGGGTCTGTTTGCATCGATGGATTACGAGAGGAGCTTCTCCCCGGCCACCCTCTGGAGCAGCGGCACCGAGTCGGCGCCGCGGCGGCGTGAACGCCGGCGCTCCACGGAGTCTGACGGAGACGAGACACGGCGAAGGACGTCGCGGAGGCGGTCCTCGTCGCAGGGGAGCACGAGAGGTCCGGAAGCGCCGGCCGGGAAGCCGTACTCCTCCTCCGCCTGCCTGAGCAGCTCCAGGAACGCCGGGTGTGCCAGGTGCGCCAGTCGCACCACGAACCGCGCGCCCTCCGCGCAGACGGCCACGTGGCCCGCCGGCACCACCGCCGCCGCGGACCCGGAGACACGGGCGCGCCACCGCCGCACGGCGCGGCGCAGCCAGGCGACCGTCGGGATGGTGATGAAGTTGCACATGGTGATGGTGGACTAGCCGGAGCCGGATGACCGAACGAGAGCGCGTTTGCTTGCTGCTGGATGAGATCGAGCTGTGTGATGTTGGCTGTTGGGTGGAGTGGAACTGGAGGATATATATATATATAGCTCTGGGGGTAGGGGTTGGCGCAAGCTATGTGTTGCTGCGCGCGACACGACAGTCGATCGCGACGCCGAGATGAGATGAGCTCGGCCAATGCATGCATCCGCTCCGGCCAGCGTGCTGCCAACCTGGGGGTAGTCCGTGCAGCTTGCACGCGTCGGGTCCTGGCCCCGATCAGGCGGGGCAGCAGCCATCTCACCGAACAAAAAAAAGCAAAGCATCCTAACTCGCGGGATTAATCATGCATGTTTATTGAGTTCATGCCTGGCACCAAGGACTCCTGCTGATTGATTGATTGATTTCCATGTGTTACACATCTTAATTGCGACTGAAATTCCACGTTTTTTGTTTCCTTTGCTTAATACTCCAATATATGTGCCCAACCCAATGGTATCGCAGAAAAAATCGTATGTGTTCCTACTTCCTGTGAATCAAATACCATGCATGCATGCCAGAACAGCTTCAAACCAGTAGTGAGTAAATTGGAGATTTCATTTCGCCCGGCCATTTTGATGTTTTGGCATTTTGTAAATTAGCCATAATCTGTTCAAATGAAAACATTTAAAGATTCCGAAAAAAATCAAGCAATACAAATTTGGAAAGTTTTCAAAAAAATTAAAAGTAATAATCCAAGTTCACCACGAAACAAACTACTCGAATTTCAGATTCGTTACAAATATATTTAAACCTAGTTAGCATAAAATTAAATAAAAGGTGAAAACTTGCAAGTGATTCCATTCTTCAAAAACAATAAGGAGAACAAGGCCACTTCTGTCACATATGGGCCTGACCAGTTGGATTGGACTATCAGAAACGTTGTCAAAATGAACTAAATTAACCTTTATATTTGGGTTGCTCGAAACCACTGCTTGCACCAAGAATTGTGGTTTTCTGATTAAATATCCTCTAGTTGGAATTCTGTAGAACCCTAATCTCAGTGGTTGTGGTTTCGTGACATTTGCTCTTCAATTTGTCTGCCCAACAACAAAGAAAAAACCTATGGGGATGTGAGCGTAGGGATTTGTTTGGATACTTGGATTCCCCTCAAACGCAGGGGATGACTCCGACATATCCAGTCGAACCGTGAAATATCAAGAGAACATAAATATACTTTAGAAAATATAATATTAATAATGGTTTGAATCGATAATTATCCAAAGCGTACTTATTCCTTGAATACGACTATCTTATGTTAGGCTTGACTTCTTGTTCTTCCTCAGATAGTACAATCAAAGTGTTCTCGTAGCAATTCGCAAAAAAAAAGTGTTCTTATAGAAAACCCTACCGAAGAACATGGGTTTGTGACGTGCATGGGACGGCGCCAATGATAAGAAGAAGCGGTGGTACTTGATGATCACGGATAGTACAACCGAGCACTAGAAAGGACCGATGCCGATGCGTGCATGCACCCGGACGAACAGGGGGATAGTGAAACATACTATACTGAAGCTATACTTATTTAGTAATTAGCACTCTTAATCAGGGGGACTGCTCTTAATAGTACAATGCTCTCTCTCTCCAGTACACTGTTATGGAGTATAGAAGCTAGTAGAACAGATGATGCGATCATCTCGCAACCACGGACGCATGTGCGAGCGGCCGCGGCACTGCAGGCCGCCGGCGAGGTTTGTATTCTTAGCTGAGACGTCGTGCGCACGAGCACAGTCTCGCCGATGTTGCACGATGCATGCGGCCAAAATCCTCAACCGGAAACGGATTAGCTGTAGCTGCAGCATGCGGTTATGATTGGAGATCATGACCGAACGAAAATTAACTTGAAAGCTTAGTGCCGTGTAGCTGAACCTAACTAATCCTCTGTGTGCCTCAAAAAAAATAACTGATCCTCTGTGGATGGATGCCGCCAGTCTGGGAACCGATTTGTCTGCATCTTTCTCATCTCCGGCCATCTCGCTCGCTACGTGGGCGGAGCTAGTCTGCGAGGAGATTCAGATCGCAGCAAGGGAGACATGGATCAGTTTTAAGTCTCAGAATCGTCAGGTCATCTTTTGTTTCACTCCAACGTACTGACGCTAGCGCTCCAGAGTCCAGACACAATTTCTGACGACAAAATGTCTCTTACAGTAGATTGGACTGAGAATGAGCAGTGCAAGCACATATAGAGACCACCTGATTGTCCCTGATCTGGTCTTCGGGGGAACAGTTTATGCTATCGTCGTTGTTACCTCCAAACGTGGCGATTGCTCATTTGCTCCGACACTGAACCAGATTGGCTGAAAAAAATATACTTGGCCGGTGTCCGTGGATCTGAATCTGAACCGTATTCGGTCAGTCAAGTCACCGGGTCGCCCTGCAAGAGAGGTTCAAAATCTGACAACATGCTCGCCGACTCGCCGTTACATGTCGTGTTTTACTTGCGCACATGTAGGAGCTCAGACTGTGGTTTCGTTGCTGCGCGGCCCTGGTTTGTATTTCGCAAGTCACAACATGCATGAATGGTCGAACACAGAGTACGCATGCATGGTTCATATTTCGCTCGGGTATGCACAAGACACTTTGAAAAACAACCTACTCTTTTACATCCAACCGCTTCCATCCCCATCGAGCTGAAATTGACAGTCTTTACTGGACTTCCAAACTCGAGCTGAAGTACAACTGTACAACTTGTACTGTACAAGCTCACCTTTCGTCAATGCAGAACTGATCAGTATTCCTACCAGTATGCATGACACCTTGTAAAGCTTGTAGCTAAATTAAGCCTCGACAGATAGACGTTTTCTGTGGTTTAATAGTGGATCTTTCAGGACTAATTCCTGGAAAAACTAGATATAATGTCGTGTACAAGCAAGCCACTAATCCCAGTGTATTTTTTCAGTAAAGGTTTATTTTTACGAGACTGGTTAAGGTTTTCGGTCAAGGCAGCGAGAAAAGTTTAAGCGCGGGCTTATCGGCTAATGACGACGATCAAGGGCCAATACAGGTTTAATCGCCACATCCACATCACGAACACATACATGACAACCGACGACAAATTAATAGCAAGTAGAACAAGAAAAATCAATTAATCAAATACAATTGATTCGCTCGATCGTTCTTGTTTCTCCGCAGCGTTGCACAAGCGAGCAGGATTTACAGATAAACAAAAAAAGTTCACAGGAAAATCGTCGCCTCTTCAATCACTTGCTCATGGTGGAGTTCTACACAGTACACTAACTTGCTAGGTACGTGCCCGCCGACATTACGCCGAGCACGGGTACACACCCGGGCGCGGCATTTGGTTGTATGTTTCGGCGCTTGCACAGCCGTCTCCTGCCTACTGCGTCCGTCCGGTAGACCGCGCCGCCACCAGTTTGATGCCGCCGCCCGCGAGCTCGCACGGAGGAGTGTTGCGACGTCGTTGCTTGGATCGCTCACGATCAGACGAGCTACTCCACGACCACCACACCCTGCAGCAGCGGCCGCGAGTCCCCACGAGGGCGGCTGGAGCAGAAGGAGCGGCCGGAGCCGGACGAGGATGATGAGGAGACGCGGCGAAGGACGTCGCGGAGGCGGTGCTCGTCGCAGGGGAGCGCGACGGGGCCTGAGGCGCCGGCCGGGAAGCCGAACTCCTCCTCCGCCTGCCGCAGCAGCTCCAGGAACGCCGGGTGCGCCAGGTGCGCCAGCCGCACCACGAACCGCGCGCCCTCCGCGCACACCGCGACGTGCCCCGCCGGCACCGCCGCCGCGGACCCGGAGCCGCGGGCGCGCCACCGCCGCAGGGCGCGGCGCAGCCAGGCGACCGACGGGATGGTGATGACGTTGCACATGGTGTGAAGTAGGCGGACACTTGGTGGCGAGCTAGCGCGTTTGGTATCTGCTGGCTCTGGGACTGGGAGAGCTGTATGAATTGTGATCGACGATGGGTGAAGTGAAGCGGGGAATATATAGCTAGCCCCTCGATCGGGTTGGCGCGAACTGTGTGTTGCTGCGCGGGACACGACAGTCGGCGCCAGCTAGCCGAGCCGAGATGAGAATGAGATGAGATGAGATCTATCAGCGGGAGCAGTACGTGGAGCTAATCTCTTGCTGCCTGCTGTCAGGAACGAACTTAACATGCTCCACTAATCCCTCGAATTTGAGTAAGGAGGGTTTGCTTTTGTGTTTGATGCACGGGGCACTAGTAGAAAACGGACATTTGGTCCAGACTTTTAGTCCCGCACCAGTTTGCGGCCGGTACTAATATTACATTAGTACCGGTCCCAGCGGCCGGACAGGCAAGTGGCAGCAGTACCGGTCGGGGAGCAACCTTCAGTACCGGTTGGTGTAACCAACCGGAACTAAAGGGTTTGGGGTTGGCGCTGCAGCGGGGGGCCCCACGGCGAGAACCTTTAGTACCGGTCTGTGTTACAAACCGGTACTAATGTAATATTACAGGTTTCTCTCTGTTTGTCATGGTTTTGACATCTGTCCACACCGGCTCTCGCCCGCTCTATTATTCGGATGTGGTACGATTGTTTGTTATAAGTATATGTTTGTTTAATTTCGTGTTTATAAAAATTATACCGACCAACTTAATGTAGATATATTTTTATCTAGGAGGTAGTTGAACCGGAAAATGAGCCCGACCCTATTGTCGAGTTTTTAGTAGAAGAAAACAATGATTTGAAAGCTAAATTGAAAAGAAGTGAAGATCTTCGTCTCGAAGAGAAGATGAAATGGGAGTTGAAGATTGCCGACGTCATCGATGATAACGAGATCAAGATGGAGGCAATGCGCTTGGATCACAAGATCAAGATGAATGCAATGCGCTTGAAGCTTAAAAAGTTTAGAAAATATGTCATTAGTCAAGAGGCTTGGTATCATTATGCTGTTGGTTCAATAATTACCTTAGTTGCGATTTTGATCGCATTTGTCGTTGGATTTAAATTCTTTAGCTAGTTCTATGTTAGTTTCAATTAATGAATGTTTTATGAGAACTATGTATTAGATTTGTTTAAATATGGTGAACTTGTATTAATGAATTGGTCACGTATCTATCTATTCATGATAGATAGATAGATAGATAGATATAACTATTGTGTAATAGTTTTGTATATATTTACATAATGCAGATGAATCGACAATGGATTTTCGTTGACCGATGCACTCCGGAGTTCATGATCGGCGTGCTGGATTTTATCCGTGTTGCTGAGGCAAATAAGCGGGATGGTTTTATGTATTGTCCATGTTGTGCTTGTAAGAATATCAGGAGTTACTCCAACTCAAAAACCATTCACATCCACCTGTTTCAGTCCGGTTTTATGTCCGGCTATAATTGTTGGACCAAACACGGAGAAACATGGGTCATAATGGAAGACAATGAAGAAGAAGAGGACGATGACAACTATCCTGAGTTTCCTGAATACGACGGTACTACAATGTGGGAAACTGGAGAAGACGCGCCTGACGAAGAGGCGCCGGATGAGCCCGCTGATGATCTTGCTCGGGCCATTGCTGATGCACAGAGAAACAGCGTAAATCAGAGGGAGTGGCTCAAGTTGGAGCGCATGTTAGAGGATCACAAAAAAAAATTGTACCCAGGTGTCGAAGATGACCAGAAAAAGCTGGGTACGACGCTGGATTTGCTGCAATGGAAGGCTGAGAATGGTGTATCGGACAAGGGGTTTGAAAAGTATTTGAAAAAGATAAAGAAGATGGTTCCAAAGGATAACGAATTGCTCGACAGTACGTACGAGGCAAAGAAGATCGTCTGTCCTCTAGGATTAGAGGTGCAAAAGTTACATGCATGCATTAATGACTGCATACTCTACCGCGGTAAGTAGTACGAGAATCTGAATGCATGCCCGGTATGCGGTGCATTGCGGTATAAGATCAGGCGAGATGACCCTGCTGAAGTTGAGGGCGAGCGCCCCAGAAAGAGGGTTCCTGCCAAGGTGATGTGGTATGCTCCTATAATACCACGGTTGAAACGTTTGTTCAGCAACAGAGAGCATGCCAAGATGTTGCGATGGCACAAAGAGGACCGGAAGAAAGACGCGATGTTCAGACACCCCGCTGATGGATCCCAGTGGAGAAAAATCGAGAGAGAGTTCCCGGACTTTGCAGATGACGCAAGAAACTTAAGATTTGGTCTAAGTACGGACGGCTTCAATCCTTTTGGAGAGCAAAGCAGCAGTCATAGCACCTGGCCTGTTACTCTATGTATTTACAACCTTCCTCCTTGGTTGTGCATGAAGCGAAAGTTCATTATGATGCCAGTGCTCATCCAAGGACCGAAGCAACCAGGGAGCGAGCTTGATGTGTATCTCAGGCCATTAGTTGACGAACTTTTAGAGTTGTGGCGGGAAGAAGGTGTACGTGTGTGGGATGAGCACAAACAGGATGATTTTGACCTTCGAGGGTTGCTTTTCGTAACGATCAATGATTGGCCTGCTCTTAGTAACATCTCATGACAGACAACTAAGGGATACCATGCATGCACACATTGTTTGGATGATGAACGGGAATCCGGCACCTAGATGGGGGGGGGGGGGGTGAATAGGTGCTATTACAAATTTTAGGTCTTTTCAAATTTAGGCTCAACACAAAGGTAAATTCTCTAGATATGCAACTATGGTGAATTTACCTAAATGACAACCTAAGCAATAACAAGATAAAAGCTAACAAGACAAGCAAGTAAGGGAGCAAGATAAAGGGAACCGAGTGAAGCACGCGGAGACGAAGATGTAATCCCGAGTTCCACCCAAGGGTGTACGTCTCGTTTGGAGAGGTGTGCGCTACCACAACAGGTTAGCCGCAACGCCACAAAGGCTCACCTTCTTCTCCGATGAACTCAACCACAAAGGTTGCGAGTTCACCTTCCACTATTGATCCCCTTTTAGGGCGGAGATCGAATCCCTTACAAACGCTTGAGGCACGCACCCACAACTTAATTGGGGGCTCTCAAGAAGACCACAACAGGTCAAGGACCACAAAAGGTCAAGGCAACACCAAGATTACAACAATGGTGAACTAGGTTTTCCCACCGGAAACCCTAGCCACGAAATCCCCAAGTGAATGGGGAGGAAATGCAAATCCCTTCGGTGAAGATGTAGATCCGGGCCTTCTCCTCCAATCCTTCAAAGATCAACGAATTTGGGTGGAGGGATTGGGAGATCTTGATGATTTGAGCTTTCAAGAATAGTAGGAGAGAGAAAATCTGAGAGCTCACTGTTCTTGAGTGAGTGAGGGGGTATATATACCCCCTCCCAAAATCTGGCCGTTGGCTGTCTCGAGGACCCGGAAATTCCGGTATAAGTGACACCCGGAAATTCCGGGTCACTCGGAATATCCGAGTCTGTGAAATATCCGAGTTGAATTTCCGGTTGAGATCAGAACGTCTTCGACATCTTGACTTAGCCAAATTTCTGAGGGTGACTCGGAAATTCCGAGTCAGTGAAATTTCCGAGCTGAATTTCCGGTTGAAGTCAGAACGTCTTCGACATCTTGACTTAGCCAAATTTCTGAGGGTGACTCGGAAATTCCGAGTCAGTGAAATTTCCGAGCTGAATTTCCGGTTGAAGTCAGAACGTCTTCGACATCTTGACTTAGCCAAATTTCTGAGGGTGACTCGGAAATTCCGGGTCAGTGAAATTTCCGAGCTGAATTTCCGGTTGAAGTCAGAACCACTTCCTGACTTTTCCTTAGCCATTTTTCTGTTAGATATAGGAGACCCGGAATTTCCGATCCTGAAAATTTCCGGCTCCAATAATCCTATTCTGGGAAGAATTCCAGAAACTCTTTTTCTCTACATTTTGGCTTTGGGATATGTGGTATGCAACTCACACAAACTGAAATACTTAGCAATAGGATTAGTACATCATTGGTATTGTTAACTAACACACAAAACACTAGGGATTAAGAAATGTTCTTTCAATCTCCCCCTTTTTGGTGTTAGATGACAATACCAAGATTTGCAAAGAAACAAAATGCAATATCATGTTTTTGACAGAAAATAGCTCCCCCTAAACAAGTGCATGTATGAAACACAAAAAGACAAAGGATAGGAGCAATTTTATAATAACAAACACAAGATATCACAAAGGAGTAATGGGACAAAATGAAGGTTATTTTACCATTTGAGACTAGATAGATTTTCATACCTTGTGTAAATAGGATATGAAGAGAATACCAACACAATAACTTTGAAGTCTCAACCATAGGATAATGATAGCATAACATTGTCTCAATACACATAGATAATAAAAGAGTTCAACAAATAACCACAAATAAGATAAATGGACACAAGCGCAAAGAAATGGTAAACGCATATGCTTGTGCCCGAACCCCTGCAAATCCCCGAAGTCCTAGTAGAGCAACTTCTCCCCCTTTGGCATCAAAACGCCAAAAAGGAAGAGGAGCGATGCTACGTCCCGTGAAGGTCTTCAGTCCGAGGGGGTCTCCTCCTCATCATCATCATCCTCAGCATCATCATAATCTGCCTCCTCATCATCATCATCATCCTCATCATCATAATCATGTCCAGTGGTGTACGAGCTGCCGCCAAGGTCATGATCAATTTGAGTCCATGGAGCCAAAGAACCCTGGTTCCACTGAGCAAACGTCAGAGGATCAGAGAGATCAGCAGGAGCAGGAGAGCCAGACACATGATGAAGGATCAAGTCTTGATTGTAGGCCAGCTGACGACGATCCTTGTAGGCGGTGTATTGCTCTTTGCGGATGTCCACATTCATGCACAGGATGTTGCGTTGGAACCAATTCAGCTTCTTCACCTTCGCATGAGTGGCCGGGACATAAGCAGGAGCAGCAGCCCTCCTAGCATCACCCATAAAAGATCCACCCGGAGCTGAGCTAGAGGAAGGCACAGGAGGAGGCTTGACCACTGTCTTCTTCTCATATAGTGTCTTGAAGTCATGCGGCTCCAACTCATCGCCACTGAAGTTATAGTCAGGAACCTTGAACTTGATGAGTTTCATGATGTAAGGAGCATAGGGGATAGTGACTCTGGTGGTCATGGCTTCATACATCTCATTGTAGATGTAATCCATAACATCCACACTCCAGTCTTCATCAGAGCCAGGGTCCTCCACAATGCGGTTGGCATGAAGGAGCAAGTTGCATAGAGGGGTCACCACATTGTCGTTGTTGCCACCACTTGGTGCAATGTTCTCACGGAGGATGCGCACAAGAACATCATAAAGAGGAAGCAAGTCTCGAGAATTGCCGGGTGTGGCTCCCTCACCATATAAGTGCACGGTCTGCTTCTTGTTGATCTTGTACGGGTGGTGCATGCGATAGCCTTGAGGATTGTTTCCATCAAACTTGTAGCCCAAAACCTTGGCAAACTCCTCAAAGTTGGACTCACAGAAAGATTTACCAGTCATCCACTTAATTGTCTTCTTTGAGTCACCCTTGATCACTAGAGTGGCAAAGAACTGCATCACAAGCTGAGAGTTGTAAGGACAACGAGTGAGCACTAGCCTCTCCAAGCCCATAGTCTTGACAAGATGTATAGCTTCAACAAAGGAGGCTTTCTTCTGCAGAGTTGCAAGGTCAAACGGATGCATAGGCCGAATGGGCTTCGACAGAGAGTAGTAGAGGTCCACGAGTATGTGCTCTTGCTCTTGACACCAAAAGCTGCGATCATCCAGAGTGTTGTCCCTTGGCCTAAGGTACCAATCCCCTTGTCTGAGCTGAGAGTATTCAACAGAGTTCATCTTTGAATAGTTCTGACGTTGAGGAGCAGGAGCATTCTTCCTTTTCTTGGATGATGGCTTGCTAACAACAGTTTTCTTCTTCCTTTGAACAGGTGGATTGCTTGAGGAGGCAGGACCCTTACCCTTGTTGACAGGGGTCTTGTGAACAGGTGCCCTTGAGGTGTACCTTGATGCCCCAGCGGACGGACTCCCACTAGAACCTGTGAATTTGAGCATAGTGGGTAGCAAAAGGTAAGTACACACAAGTCAGGAGAGGATACACACATTAGGTAGGCATTTGATGAATCATATGTAGTTAAACATGAGTGAATCTTAAAACTGCAGTGTTCAGCTCGGAAATTCCGATTCAAACATAACCGGAAATTCCGGGGGACCGGAAATTCCGAGTCAGGCTGAGTCGGAAATTCCGACCTAAACAGAAACAGTGCAGATCTGAGATTGACTCGGTCTAAAACTAGATCGATCCAACACAATGCAAAACTAATGTATGTAGATGGCAGGGAATGAAGCTAGGAACAATCTCTACCAAGCAATCTTGAAACAAATAACTCCACAACAAGATCCTAGTGCAAGCACATAGGGAAGAGGAAAAGTGAAGTTACCCTCATCCATTGAGGCCATTGCTTGGAGGAGTGAGTTCCCGGGGCGGAGGAGGAACAGATCCGGCCGAGAAAGAGGTTCCCCGGCGGTCGGAGTGCTCCGGAGGGATCTTGGAGCAGCAGGGGCGGCGGTTGGAGGAGAGGGAGTTCGGGGGTGGAAGAAGGGCACGAATGAGCCCTTCACCCCGAGCCTGCCCTTAAATTTTTAGACAAACCGCCCGATCGGAATTTCCGGGTGTAACTTACACCGGAAATTCCGAGTCACCGGATATTCCGGTTCACAAATGAACCGGATATTCCGACCTGCTGAACTAAAATCCCAGTTTTCAAATGGATGACTTGTGTGCAATAGAGAGAAATGTTTTCAGGGGGAAGTAGGCTTGGGATAGATTTCCAAACTGTCATTGGTACACCATACTCAACTCACAACTACCAAAACGAAACATAAAGCGCCAAGTTGAGTAGGTTTCCCACATGCATGAAAAGGAGGGCAAATAGCAACAATAAGCTCCAAATAAAACCAACTCTTCAAAGAGAAGAGGTCGGTGGCCGAGGCCACCATGTAGGAGTGTATGGCATGTCACCGCGAAGATGTATCTTGGGCACATAACCAATACTCGTCGTTTTAGCTCATTAGTCATGGGAATGAATATAGAGATAAAAGAACACTTGCTATCGGCATAATGGGGGGAGGGATGGTCCAATGTATTAGGACCGCACTCCCCCTATTTCCATGCCTACATCTAAACAAGATAAGATGCAATTACGCCCTAGGTGAGTGTGCAAGCGATCAAGCTAAGGACCTCGAATCAATGATATTTAGCTCATTCCTCAAAAAGCAAAACCTTCCTTCCTCAAGGGGCTTCGTGAAGATATCCGCCAATTGATCCCTTGTGCCCACATGTGATAAGTCAATGTCTCCTCGGGCCACATGATCTCTGATGAAATGATGGCGGATCTCAATATGCTTGGTTCTTGAATGTTGCACCGGGTTGTAAGCAATCTTGATGGTACTTTCGTTGTCACATAGAAGAGGCACTTTGTCGCAATCGACTCCGTACTCCTTTAAAGTTTGCCTCATCCATAGCAACTGAGTGCAACAACTTGCGGCGGCAACATACTCGGCTTCGGCGGTGGAGAGAGATATACAATTTTGCTTCTTAGAAGACCAACTTACCAAGGACCTCCCAATAAATTGACAAGCGCCGGAGGTTGACTTCCTATCATCTTGATCTCCTGCCCAATCGGAATCCGTGTACCCACATAGTGAGAAATTTGCATCCTTGGGGTACCACAATCCAAAGGTTGGGGTATAAGCCAAATATCTAAAGATCCTCTTGACCGCCATATCATGGCTTTCTTTAGGAGCCGCCTGATATCTTGCACACACTCCTACGGCTAGCACTATATCCGGTCTAGATGCACAAAGGTAGAGTAGAGATCCAATCATGGAGCGGTATACCTTTTGATCCACATCCTTACCCTTGGGGTTGAGCTCAAGGTGACATTTGGTTTGCATTGGGGTAGAGGCACCCTTGAGCTCAAGCAACCCGTACTTCTTGAGCATGTCTTGAATGTACTTTGCTTGGTTGATGAACGTTCCTTCCTTCAATTGTTTGATCTCAAATCCGAGGAAGAACTTCATCTCACCCATCATAGACATCTCAAACCTGTCAGTCATAAGCTTAGAGAATTCTTCGTTAAATGCTTTGTTAGTAGATCCAAATATAATGTCATCCACATATAATTGACAAATGAAAAGCTCTCCATTAACTTTCTTAGTGAAAAGTGTGGGGTCGATTTCCCCAACTTGGAATCCACGGTCTACAAGTAGTTCTCTAAGGTGCTCGTACCACGCTCGTGGGGCTTGTTTAAGGCCATAGAGTGCCTTATCTAACTTGTAGACATGGTTCGGATACTTGAGGTCTTCAAACCCCGGTGGTTGCTTAACATAAACAAGTTCATTTAGTGGACCATTTAGAAAAGCGGATTTAACATCCATTTGTTGCAACTTAAAGTTATGATGAGAGGCATAGGCAAGAAGAATACGAATAGACTCAAGTCGAGCCACGGGCGCGTAGGTTTCTCCAAAGTCAATGCCTTCAATTTGGGAGTAACCTTGAGCCACCAATCTTGCCTTGTTTCTCACCACCATGCCATGTTCATCTTGCTTGTTCTTGAAAATCCACTTGGTGCCGATAACATTGCGGCAATCTTTGGGTCTTTCCACCAACTTCCACACCTTGTTGCGCTCGAAGTTGTTGAGCTCTTCATGCATGGCATCAAGCCAATCTTTATCTTCAAGAGCTTCAAAGACCTTCTTGGGTTCCACCATGGAGATGTGAGTTTGATGTTCACTAAAGCTTGCAAGTTGTCTTCGGGTAGAGACCTTGCTTCTCACATCACCAAGCACCTTGTCAAGAGATAGAGCTCTTAATTCTTGTGAGGTGCCAACCCTATTCAAGCGGCGGATCTCGATATCCCTACGAGTGGTGGGAGGAATCGCTTGATCATCTTGATCATTCATGTCTCCGCCTTGACTGAATTGATGGCCTTGATCAACCATTGGAGTGACGTCCAGCGGTGAAGGAGAGGGTTGATCTTGGCCTTGCTGCGAGCTGCTACCGGGAATGTCAGCAGGACCGGATATTCCGGGTTCAGTATGGACCGGAAATTCCGAATCACCGGAATTTCCGACTCCAGTTTGAACCGGATTTTCCGGCCCTCCGGAAATTCCAGGAGCAGCTGGAGAGTCTTGTGCTTCTTCTTGGCTAGGCGTGTTGGGCACGGTGTTGTCGATGGGTGTTTCTTGTGTTGGGGTAGCCACCACTTGTGAAGAACTTGATCCTTGTTGAGCAACCTCATAATAGACTTCAACGGGGCGGTGGACTCCCAACCCCATTCTTTGAATAGCATCTTGAGGTTGATCATCACCTACAACGGAAACACCACTTTGCTCCACAAGGGAGCCGTCATTCTCCTCGAACATCACACTACAAGTTTCTATGATAATGCGCGAGGCCTTATCATAGACTCTATAAGTGTGGGATTCGGACCCGTAGCCCACAAATGTCCCTTCAAGAGACTTAGATTCAAACTTGCCCAAACGAACACCTTTGATGAGATAGAAACACTTACAACCAAAAACTCGGAAGTAAGAGATATTGGGCTTGTTCCCGGTAAGCACTTCATAAGGGGTCTTCATGAGTCCTTTGCGAAAGAAGAGCCGGTTGGATGAATGGCAAGCGGTGTTGACGGCTTCGGCCCAAAAGTTGTGAGGGGACTTGAACTCGGCCATCATCGACCTTGCCATCTCAATAAGAGTGCGATTCTTCCTTTCGGCTACACCATTTTGTTGGGGAGTATAAGCAGCGGAATATTGATGACGAATCCCTTCTTCACTAAGGAACTCGTTTAAGGTGTAGTTCTTGAACTCGGACCCGTTGTCACTTCTTATCACCAAGATAGGGACATTGTGTTGACGTTGAGCTTCATTGGAGAAGTCGATGATAGTTTGTTGAGTCTCCATCTTCGACTTGAAGAAGAAAACCCATGTGTATCTTGAATAGTCATCAACAATCACCAAGCAATATTTCTTGCCACCAAGACTAGCTTCCGGAATGGGACCAAAGAGGTCAACATGAAGAAGTTCCAAAACCCTTTTTGAGGAAATGATGGTCTTGCTTGGATGGTGAATATCATGCATTTTTCCTTCAACACAAGCCCTACACATCCGATCCTTCGAGAAAGAAACATGGTCTTTTAGTCCTAGGATATGACCACCCTTGTGGAGACTTTGCAAAGTCCTCATGTTGACATGGGCTAGTCGGCGATGCCATAGCCAACCCAAGTCCGCCTTAGCGAATAGGCACATTGAGTGGGAAGTGGTGACTCCGGAGAAGTCAACCACATAGAGTCCATTCTCAACGTACCCAACGAAAGACACATTGAGAGACTTGCTCCGCATGAGGATAACCATCTCCTTTTCGAAGACAACGGTATAACCCAAACAAGTTAAAGAATGGACGGAGATCAAGTTGAAACCTAGGGACTCGACTAGCAAAACATTCACGAGTGTGATGTCCGGTGCCACTACCACCTTGCCGAGCCCTATTACCTTAGACTTTGAATTGTCACCATATGTAACGGTCATTTGATCATCATTGGGCTTCAACTCCGTTACAATTTCCTTGCTTCCGGTCATGTGACTAGTGCACCCACTATCAATTATCCATTTCGATCCTCCGGAAGCAAGTCCCTACACACAATCAATTCTTTGGTTTAGGTACCCATTTTGCAATGGGTGCCTTTTGGTTAGCAACAAGAGTCTTTGGGACCCAAATAGCATATTCAATGTAACCATCAAAAGGACCAATGTATCTAGCATAGACATCCCCATAATAATCAACATATAAAGCATAATTGGGGTTAGATATGCCCGCAAAGTCATCACGAGTGGGAGTGCCCCTTGTGGCATTTCCGCTTGCTATATCATCTTTCTTGGCTTGTGCGGGCTTGGTCTTTTTCTTGATCATCTTCTTCTTCTCCTTAGCAACATAGCCTAGACCTTCCTTACCCTTGTGGGGCACTCGCTCATGAAGAGGAGTAGTGAGTGTCCCCTTGCCTTTATCAAGGGAGGTCTTGGGCTCGGTTGCCATGGAGGGAACAAACAAGACCCTAGCTTTATCCTTGACAACATTTGCATTAGTATTCAAAGGAGTAGAAGTACTAGGTTTCTCAAGAATAGATATCCGAGTTTGGAGTTGATCACGAGACTTGAGGAGACGCTCGTGATCACTTGTCAATACCTTGTGAGTATTTTCAAGTGACTCGAAGTCTTCGCAAAGTCTAGCATGAGCAACTACAAGCTCGGACTTTTCATTTTGCACAATTTTACATTTAGCAAAGTAAAGATCACGATCCTTAGTGATCTTAGTAAGTTGCTCCTTGAGGAGAGCATGAGCTTCTTGTTCATCTTCGAGAGAGGATTGGAGGGACACCTTAGCGTGTGCATCCTCTCTCTCAATCTCACCTTTTAATTCAAGCTCATCCTCAAGCTCACCTATACGACTCATAATTGAGCCAAAGTGTTTCTTTCCTTCTCCTTGCAAGTTAGTCATGAATTTATCAAAAGCAATAATTTCTTCCTTGACTTCTAGGCTCATACCATCATCAATGTCATGGGATATGGGGGTGGGGGACAATTTTACCTCGGATGTCTTTGCCATAAGACATCTTGCATTCTTGATGATGGGGCTCTCGTTTGGTGAGGAGAAGAGTGACGGAGGTGTGGAAGAAATGGCTAGTGCGGCCACTTGCGTTGGAGTGTCCTCCTTGTCACTATCTTCATCATCGGTGGGATATTGCTCTTGAGTTACCAAGACAATCTTTTGGTTCTTCTTGAAGTAGGGCTTCTTCATGGGCATGGGCCCCTTCCCTTTCGTCTTGGCCACGAGCCTCCCACCATGATCCTCTCTTCTCTCCCATGGGCAATCTGCAACAAAGTGGCTTTTGTCATCACAGTTATAGCAAAGCCTCACCTTGTTGAATGGCTTTCCTCCATTGGAGGGAAACTTCTTGTCAATCCTCGCTTTGGCCCTTCCGGGGTTCTTCCAAAACGTTCTTGCCGCAAGACCCATGTGTTGAGTAAGAGTACTTGAGAGAGTCTCACTAGAGAGCTCGACTTGATCATCATACTCCTCTTCATCCTCTTCTTCAACGGTGGCCTTCAAAGCAATTGAGGCATGCTTGTGCATCCCTATGGCTCTAGCTCTTGCATCTTGTGCAATCTTGGAGGCCACCTTGTATGCGGTCATCTCTTGCATGACTTCATTGGATGTCATCTTTGCGAAGTCATGTCTCCCTTGGAGTGTCTTCAAATCCGTTTCCTCAAAGGGCAAGAGAGCGGTCACAAACTTCCTCTTGATCCAAGCGTCATCAATGTAGACCGCCCCGAGGTTCTTGAAGGAGTTGGCAACCAACACCAACCTCCGGTACATGTCCTCGTGGCTTTCTCCATCCAACTTGTAGAACCCTTCCACCTCATTGCATAAGGCATCATACCGGTTCTTCTTCATGCTCTCATTCCCGACGAAGATGTCGGAAAGAGCATTCCAAACTTCTTTGGCGGTGGAGAATTGTTGAATGAGTGCCATGTCCTTCTCTCCAACGGCCATTTGGAGTTGATGAAGAGCGGTGGCGTTGAGTTGGCTATCAACCACCTCTCTTCTTGTCAAGTTGGTTGGATCATGGGGCTTGAATCCTTCTTCAATGATGCGCCATAGCTCAATGGAGGCACTACATAGATGAGACTTCATTAGAAATTGCCATTGAGAGAAATGAGTAGGTTTGAGCTTAGGAGGATCACTTCTAAAGTTTACATGAGGGTGAGGGATAGGAGGGTTAGGAGAGTAATTATGGTTGACATTATGAAATTCCTCTCCTTTGGGGGTGTTATGGGAGCTAGGTGATTCATCCTTTTCCGCCTTTCCGAGGGAAACACTTAGAGGAACGTCTTTGGACCCATCTGAAGATGACTCCTTAGAGTTCTCACCATGCTCCTTAGGAGGAGGAGAGGGAGAAGTAGCCTCGGGCTCCTTAGACTTCAAGAGTGCCATGAGCATCTCATTCATCTTGAAGAGTTGGGCCTCCAAGGACGATCTCATATCAATAAGATCGGCCATGGTTGCCCCTTTGGCTAACGCCTCCTTCTCCGCCTCTAATTTCTCACGGGCGGCCCTCTCGGCATCGGATTCCGTCATCGTTGCACTTAGGCGGTTAAGCCCTTAAAAGTGAACCTGGCTCTGATACCAATTGAACGGGAATCCGGCACCTAGAGGGGGGGGGGGGGGTGAATAGGTGCTATTACAAATTTTAGGTCTTTTCAAATTTAGGCTCAACACAAAGGTAAATTCTCTAGATATGCAACTATGGTGAATTTACCTAAATGACAACCTAAGCAATAACAAGATAAAAGCTAACAAGACAAGCAAGTAAGGGAGCAAGATAAAGGGAACCGAGTGAAGCACGCGGAGACGAAGATGTAATCCCGAGTTCCACCCAAGGGTGTACGTCTCGTTTGGAGAGGTGTGCGCTACCACAACAGGTTAGCCGCAACGCCACAAAGGCTCACCTTCTTCTCCGATGAACTCAACCACAAAGGTTGCGAGTTCACCTTCCACTATTGATCCCCTTTTAGGGCGGAGATCGAATCCCTTACAAACGCTTGAGGCACGCACCCACAACTTAATTGGGGGCTCTCAAGAAGACCACAACAGGTCAAGGACCACAAAAGGTCAAGGCAACACCAAGATTACAACAATGGTGAACTAGGTTTTCCCACCGGAAACCCTAGCCACGAAATCCCCAAGTGAATGGGGAGGAAATGCAAATCCCTTCGGTGAAGATGTAGATCCGGGCCTTCTCCTCCAATCCTTCAAAGATCAACGAATTTGGGTGGAGGGATTGGGAGATCTTGATGATTTGAGCTTTCAAGAATAGTAGGAGAGAGAAAATCTGAGAGCTCACTGTTCTTGAGTGAGTGAGGGGGTATATATACCCCCTCCCAAAATCTGGCCGTTGGCTGTCTCGAGGACCCGGAAATTCCGGTATAAGTGACACCCGGAAATTCCGGGTCACTCGGAATATCCGAGTCTGTGAAATATCCGAGTTGAATTTCCGGTTGAGATCAGAACGTCTTCGACATCTTGACTTAGCCAAATTTCTGAGGGTGACTCGGAAATTCCGAGTCAGTGAAATTTCCGAGCTGAATTTCCGGTTGAAGTCAGAACGTCTTCGACATCTTGACTTAGCCAAATTTCTGAGGGTGACTCGGAAATTCCGAGTCAGTGAAATTTCCGAGCTGAATTTCCGGTTGAAGTCAGAACGTCTTCGACATCTTGACTTAGCCAAATTTCTGAGGGTGACTCGGAAATTCCGGGTCAGTGAAATTTCCGAGCTGAATTTCCGGTTGAAGTCAGAACCACTTCCTGACTTTTCCTTAGCCATTTTTCTGTTAGATATAGGAGACCCGGAATTTCCGATCCTGAAAATTTCCGGCTCCAATAATCCGATTCTGGGAAGAATTCCAGAAACTCTTTTTCTCTACATTTTGGCTTTGGGATATGTGGTATGCAACTCACACAAACTGAAATACTTAGCAATAGGATTAGTACATCATTGGTATTGTTAACTAACACACAAAACACTAGGGATTAAGAAATGTTCTTTCACCTGGGGCATCGTCGATTTCTTCCGGTCAGGCATAACGTCCGGAAGTAAGGAAAGCATTTCAAAGGTGAGGCAGATCACCGTAGGAGGCCTATGGACCGTACTGGTGAACAAATATTTGATATGGTAAAGGATCTAAAAGTAATCTTTGGAAATGGTCCTGGAGGACTAAAGGTTCCGGATGACGCAAACGGGCACGCACCCATGTGGAAGAAGAAATCTATATTTTGGGAGCTACCATATTGGAAAGTCCTAGAGGTCCGATCTGCAATCGACGTGATGCACGTGACGAAGAATATTTGTGTGAACCTGCTAGGCCATTTGGGCGTGTATGGGAAGAAAAAAAACACAGCGGCAGCACGGGAGGACCAGAAACGTTTGAAAGAACGAGACGGCCTGCTTCCAGAACATTATGATGGTCCTGCCAGCTATGCTCTAACCAAACAAGAGAAAGTTATATTTTTTGAATGTCTGAGCAGTATCAAGGTCCCGTCTGGCTTCTCGTCGAATATAAAGGGAATAATAAATGTGGCACAACAAAAATTTCAAAACCTAAAGTCTCATGACTGCCATGTGATTATGACGCAATTGCTTCCGATTACATTAAGGGGGCTTCTACCGGAAAATGTTCGAGTACCCATTGTGAAGCTTTGTGCATTCCTCAATGCAATATCTCAGAAGGTAATCGATCCAATGATCCTACCAAGATTACAGAATGATGTGGTCCAGTGTCTTGTCAGATTTGAGTTGGTGTTCCCCCCATCCTTTTTCGATGTTATGACGCATGTCTTGGTTCACCTAGTCGAAGAGATTCAAATTCTCGGTCCCGTATTTCTACACAATATGTTCCCATTTGAGAGGTTCATGGGAGTCTTAAAGAAATATGTTCATAACTGTGCTAGGCCAGAAGGAAGCATCTCCAAGGGCTATGAAACCGAGGAGGTCATTGAGTTCTGTGTTGACTTTATTCCTGACATTAATCCGATTGGTGTTCCACAGTCGCGACATGAGGTGAGACTGAGTGGAAAAGGCACTCTAGGGAAAAAAGTATTTGTATGTAGGGACGGACCTTCTTTCAGTCAAGCGCACTACACAGTTCTACAAAATTCCTCGTTGGCAGCTCCGTATATCGAGGAACACATGAATATTTTACGATCTGAGAACCCGGTGGAGGATGAGTTCTGGATTAAAGATCAACACACGGCGAAATTCAGCGGTTGGTTGCAAACACATCTCATGAGTAACACCAAAGTTGATGTTCAGCTGTACTTGTTGGCCAG
Organism: Poa annua; assembly: GCA_026929855.1. Classification (NCBI taxonomy): domain Eukaryota; kingdom Viridiplantae; phylum Streptophyta; class Magnoliopsida; order Poales; family Poaceae; genus Poa; species Poa annua. The sequence goes on from CM049433.1 coordinate 93,359,651, forward strand.
GACACCATCTTCGACTATAGTCACTTTCGAAGGGTACGAGATAAATGGGAATACATTTTACACGATCGCTCAAGATAAAAAGAGCACCAACCAAAACAGTGGTGTCCGCTTTGACGCAACAAACAGTAATGGGAAAAAGGACACATATTATGGTTACGTAGAGGAGATATGGGAACTTGAGTATGGACCTTCTTTTAAGGTCCCTTTGTTTCGGTGCAAATGGGTCAAGCTGAATGCAGGCGGGGTAAAGGTAGACCCGATGTACGGAATGACAACGGTGGATCTGAACAATCTTGATTACAAAGACGAACCATTCGTCCTAGCAAATGATGTAGCTCAAGTTTTCTACGTGAAAGACATGTGTACCAAACCGAAGAAAAGAAAAAACATGGAAGCGAATACATCAGACGAGGCAAAACGCCACATAGTTCTTTCAGGGAAAAGAAACATCGTGGGAGTGGAGGACAAGACAGACATGTCAGAAGATTATAATAAGTTTGATGAAATTCCGCCCTTCAAAGTCAACACTGACCCAAGCATCACGTTAAGTAATGAAGATTCTCCATGGTTCCGGCGCAAAGTTAAGCAATCGAAAAAAAGGAGGAATAATACAACAGATGGGAATATTGGTGATGTGTAATCCAGGAATGATATTTATGAAATATGAGGTCTTTATCACAAACTATGTTGTTGAAATATGAGGTCTTTATCACAAACTATGTTCTTGAAATGATCATAACTTGGTCATTTGTCTTGAAACTTCTAGATGTTCATACATGATAGACCTTTTTGTGAAGACTTTTTTTGCAAATTTTGTCAGAAATTGGATGGGTGCCATTTTGCATCATATTTTTTGTATTTTGCTCACAAAAAAAGTCATTTTTTGCACTTAAAAAGGGAAAATGATATTTATGAAAATAATTTCAAGAATTCCTTTGGCAAGATTGTTTCTCAATACCTTTTAGTTTTATGCACCTATTTGTGGAATACCTTTTATTTTTATCAATACCTTTTATTTTTATCAATACCTTTTTTTTATCAATTCTCTTTATTTTAAATGTTACATTTTTAATTATCTATTTTTTTGTAATTTGTTGAAAACATGTTCTTGAATATATATGTGTTTTTTTACAAATTATTAGAAACTAATTTTACTTGGTTTGAACAATTAAATATATAGATATGAAAAATCAGAAAATAGAAAACAGAAAAGAGAAAGAAAAATGAAAAAAGAACTTTAGTACCGGTTGCTGGTTGCAACCGGTACTAAAGGTTTTCGTTTCGCGCCAGTTATTCGGACGCCGAATCGACAAACCTTTAGTACCGGCTGCAACCACCAGCCGGTACTAAAGGACCTTTAGTACCGGTCTGTGGCACCGACCGGTACTAAAGGCCTGTGCCTTAAATGCTCTCGCCCAGATCGGGCAGTTCCTCATTCTCTCACAGACGCAGAGTGTTTCCCGACGACGACAAAGAAGAGACGCCGCGCCGCGCCCTTGACCCCATCACCGGAGACATCGTGCTGCGCCGCTCCCTGACGTCGTCTTCGTCTCCTCCAACTCCGGCCGACGCTCCGCCGTTGCTAGGTGAGGTCCTCCCTCCTCCCTCCTTTTCGCCACCGTAGCTAGGGCTTAGAAAAACGATGGAGCCGCCCGCAGCCGTCCCCAACGCGCCCGACTCCGGCCGATGCTCCGCCGTTGCTATGTGAGGTCCTCCCTCCTCCCTCCTTTTCGCCATCGTAGCTAGGGCTTAGAAAAACGACGGAGCCGCCCGCAGCCATCCCCAACGCGCCCGACCCCGCCGCCGTCCCCAACGCGCCCGCCGCCGCCGCCGCCGGAGTGCCGCAGCCCAAATCCGTGCAGCATTGCTCGAGAGGAGGTCATGCTGACGTCAGCTCCTTGTTTTCCAGGAAATTGCTACTGTTTATTTTAATTGCTAGGAAATGCAATTATTTTTGGATGTTAATTACAATTAGTACTGTATGTTAGTATTAGTGTAATAGTTTTAGAATTCAAGTGTTAGCAATAATATATTTGTGTTAGAATTTAAAGTATAATAGTTTTAGAATTCAAGTGTTAGCAAAAATATTCATGAACTTGGTATCTATGTTATGTTAGCATTAGTGTAATAGTTTTAGAATTCAAGTGTTAGCACTAATATACTTGTGAATTCAAAGAACAATTTTATTTGATGCAAAGAACTTATGCAATTTTATTTGATGCAAAGTACTTATGCAATTTTATTTGATGCAAAATACTTGCAATTTTTGCTACTGTTTTAGGAAGTTTCTAAATTTTGGCCGATGATTAGATGGTTGCATGTTGCATCTTCAGGGAGGTGTGAGTGAACCATGTTGTCTGAACATATATGCAATGTTCATTCCACGTTGTTCGCTGACACCATCCCTGAAGCAATTCTATATGAGTACTTGCTGTCTGTTTTGCAATGTTAGGAAGTTTGTAAATTTGGATTAATAGTGTGGATGCAAAGTAGTTGTGTAAAGTACTTGTGTAATTTAGGGTAATTTTATGGATGCTACTATGTAATTTTATTTGATGCAAAGATTATAATGCTACAATGTAATAAATAGCGTGGATGCAAGTGTTGAAATTTGTGAATGAAAGTGTTAGAATTTGTGAAATAGTATTGTGAAAATGCAACCACAATTTCCCGCGGCAACGCGCGGGGAATGCAACCACAATTTCCCCAATGCAAAGTACTTGATTTCGTCGATCCCTCGCCTCACCGTTATAACTTGACATCATGTAGGAATCTCGCCGTCTATCCCTCGCCTCACCGTCGTCCTGTCTGTGACCTTCCCGAGTCTCGTTGATCCCGCGCCTCACCGTCGTTCCCGATCATCCCCTCGTGCCCTCCCCCGCGGTGAGCCTCTACCGTGCACACATGTTATTTCTTTACAATAATGCCGCCGCCCGATTTGGCACTAAATTGTTCTATCTTTTTTTTTGTATTAGTTAAGCTATGGACGGCAGAGCAGGGGAAGATCAATTGTTCGACATCATCAGAGATGGTGAAGATGATGGATCGCAATATCTTAACATGTCCGGTGGTGAAATGGAGGACGAGGAGATTTATAACTTAGAAGCTCCTCCATCCGCCTCGAACAATAATGCCGATGAGAATGTAGCGCAGAATACTGACGAGGTATACATAGCTTCTGGTGATAAATTCATGATTTGATATGTGTACATATACATGTTGTAACATAATATTTCTTCTTTTAGCCCTCCGGATCGGGATCGAGCAAGTCTGGTAAAAGAAAACGAGGTCCGGCCAAAAAGTTAAAAGAAGAAAGATTTGATATCGAAGAAATCTCTGAAATTGGCGAACCGATTGCTCCGAAAGAGCACGCACGTAAATTTGTGAGTCAGTGCGGAGTTATTGTTCGGGACAACATTCCGATCACCATCCGAGAATGGCACAAGCCGAAGGGTGGAGGAGAGAGTTTTGTGTCAGATATTTGCAAGAGGGAACTTCTGAAGTCCGTTTTCCACAATTTCGCCCTACCGACAGGCCTTGGAGATGCCGAGAAAAAGAAAGTCTTCCAGTGGACTCTAAAGAAAATGGCCGAACAATTCATGAACTACAAGAAAAGGTTATACCACCAATTCATCAAGATAAAGAAAACCCCTAATTTTGAAGACGTACAATACAGGAGGATAAGAGATCAGTGGCAAGAATTCAAGGACTACAAGGAATCAGAAGAAGCTCTGGAAAAGTCAGCGAAAAATAAGTTGAATGCCGACAAAAAGCAATATTTCCAACGTTTGGGGCCAGGTGGCTATAAGACCGCCATTCCTAAGTGGGAAGAAATGGACGCCAAGTTAATTGCTGCCGGGGTCACTCCAAGTACATCAAGCTATCCCGCAAGGGCGAGACATTGGGCGTACAGCGTCGGGCTGGAGCCCGACCCACAGACAGGGAATCTTGTGTTGAAAGAAAAGGTTAAACCAGGCCCCGAGGGAGAGCCCGAAAGAGAAAAAATTCGGAATAAAGTCAAAGAACTTGATGATGCAGTAGTTGCCGCTCGGGAGGGAAGGTTCGCGCCCAATAGAGAGAAGGACGAGCTGTCACTCGCCCTCGGGAATCCTGAACACACTGGGCGAGTACGAGGCGTGGGCGTCGTCCCTTGGAAGGTTGGGTTCCTCGAGCATAGGGACACTTACAGGAGTCGCGACAGGAAGAAGAAACAGGAGGCAGAGAAATATCAGCGGTTGGAAGACATGATAATAGACCTGCGACATGAAATGAGGCAGAAAAAGGCATCTGAGCCGCAGGAGGACCAACTTGATATGGCATCTCAGCGGAAAAGCAGCGTGGCTTCCACACAAAATGTCCAGCCTGATGACGCAACATACCCCGTGGATCAGATTCAGGGGCGAACAAACTGTGAGCTGCACATCAAGATGAGGAACCTATCCATAAAGGTGGCGGTCGGCTTTGCTTTAGAGAATATACCCAGAGCAACCCTTCATGGCGGTCAGATTCCAGCTGGCTACGCGCGAGTCGGGGTGGACGAAATTATGAACGGATTCGAGGACCTAGAGCTTGACTTTCCTGGAGCTGAAGGGGAGACGACACTGGGAGAAGTGTTGCGCGGAGTCATTCTATGGAGAAAGGAACACATCGTGTTTCCAGGAGAATCGACGCGTAGGCCACCAACCCCTCCGAGTAGCAATTAACCTCCAAGTCCACCCCGCATTGAAAATATGGACACCGAGAGGGAACCCAGCGCGACTCCATCTCCCCGGTGCGCGAGTCCAACCCAGCGGGAGTCCACTCCGGAGCTTGCAAAGAGTCCACTCCAGCGGGAGTCCACCCCGGAGCTTGCAAAGAGTCCGCCCACCGGCAATAGGACCTTCTCAATGAGGCAGAAGATGCTAGCCGGTGCGTCGAGTGGTGCTCCAAAGGACACCTACAAGTACGGGCCGTCGTTGAAGGATCTTCCGGTGTTAACTTACCACCGGACCGTTGAGGAGAATGCTCCCTTGGTCAAAGCTCACAATGCCGCACACTTTGCGAAGAAAGTGCCCGAGGCAAAACAGGTACTAAACCCTAAGGGTGTTAAACACTTTTTAGACATCGTCTGTGATCCTCACCGTAGAACTTTGCCTGATAACTATGACCGCTCTATCTCGAAGAGTTTTGACACGCAAGAGGAGAATAAAAAGAAAAGGGTCGCTGCACAGAAGAAGAAGAAGAAGAAGAAGAAGAAGAAGAAGAAGAAGAAGAAGAAGAAGAAGAAGAAGAAGGCGAAACAGGTTCCCCAGCTCGGAGAACAGAAAGTACAGTCGGTCGCCCCGCTGAAGGTTCAGACAGACAAGAGTCCCAACGTTGGGACAAATGTTCCTGCTTCAGACTACATGGACGATGCTGAGCTTGACGCACTTTTCCCCAAGTCGACTGAGATAGCACGGAAGTTTGTCTACGGGAAAGATCTTCTCCCTCCTGATGAGATGGTGCGTCTAGCTTTTCAAATGCGGAGACATGAAGGTTGCAAAGCACAAGCAACTCGTGTTTTACGTGACATACCGAGAAGACCAATTCTTCGCCAACCACGAGATATGTGTCGAATTTGACGAATTATGGCAGTTATACAACCGGCGTGCTCTCGACGCAACTATCATGAGTTGCTATGTTCTGAAAGTGATTTTTTCTAAGTGTCTAGCTGAGCATGTAATTATCCTCACTAATTGAGCCTGTAATTATCCTCACTATATTCTTTCGTATGCTATTATATATGCAGGTGGATGCTTATCGAGTGCAAAAGGAAAAGACTCTGGGAAGTTGGGTTCATTGACCCATCTATCGTTAACTGCAAAAACTTACAGCGGAAGCCCGGGGACTGCGAGGAGGCATTGTTGAGGTCGCTATTGAGGCAAACACAGGCGGCAGATATACTTCTTCCTTACAACTTCAAGTGAGTGTGACTGTCTTGAACACATTTCTATATTGCTAATTACTAGATGTTAAGTTTAATTGATGAGTTATATGCATGCCTCACTATATAAACGTGTGCAGCTACCATTGGATTCTACTGGACATTATCATTGACACGGGAGTAGTTGAAGTCTTTGACTCATTACGCAAACCAGAATCATACTATCAGGACTTGATTGACATGCTTCAGAGGTAATTTCAACCATTAACCCCATTTCATGATATCAAGTAATCATAACTCATTTATTCATTTGCTTTTGCGAGTAGGGTTTGGAAAATATTCATCAAGAGAGAGAGGGGTGAATGGAAACCACAGCTGACTATTAAACATATTGATGTAAGTGTACTACTATTAAACATAGTCTCTTTAATTCATCATCATTTTGAATTATTATTTAATTAATTTATATTCTCGTAAAGACCTTGAAGCAGCCCCGGGAAATGAATTATGTGGATTCTACGTCTGCGACTTCATAAGGACCTTTAGCGTTGAGCAGGCGTCGCGTGAAAAAAGAATGGATGTGAGTGTGACTGTCTTGCACTATATTTTAATCTTATTATGATTTGATATATATATATACACACACAACTAATATATTCATATTGATCTCGTTTAAAGCTTAACGACAAGCGGGACGCCATCCTACCACATCAGCGCGTGGAAGCAATTCAAGAGGAGATAGCGGGATTTATCCTTGAGGAGGTCATGCATCCAAAGGGAGAATACCATAATCCTAAATATAGCTATGCCACATGAAACAAAGCGACGACGTAATGAGGAGGATGTATGAGACATTATTGCGATCCCTATATACCGGATTGTATATATGTATATATGTATGTAATAGCGTAGTATGAATATGTGCTATATCTAAATTGTATTATAGATCAACGTGTACCGTATGTAGTAGCGTAGAATACATATACGAAAAGTATTTTATGCATCAATGTGTATCGTATATATATAATACCGTATGTATGTAAAACAGTAGATGAAAAAGAAAACATAAAATAAAATTACAGTGAAGAAAAGAAAACAAATAACAGAAAAGAAAATGAAAAAAAACAGGAAACGAAAAACAAATTGCAAAACCCTAAAACCCTCAACCCTTTAGTACCGGTCGCTGTTACCGACCGGTACTAAAGATCTCCGGGCGAAACGCTGCCCAGCGCCCCACGTGGAGACCTTTTAGTACCGGACTATTCACAACCGGTACTGATGCTGTGGGGGCATCAGTCCCGATTGCGCAGTACCGGTTGCGAAACCGGTACTGGTGCCCCTCCCCGACCGGTACTAAATATGAGTTTTCCACTAGTGGGGAGATGGCTAATGTTCCCCCTGATCGGGGCCATGACCCGACGCTTGCACGTTTTAATTACCATTCATTATTAATATGACTCGTTAGTTGACGTTAGCTAGTTGTGCCGAGCAGAACCGCCTTGACTCGAATTTCAGGCCTAGCCATATACGTTGCATGGTTTTTAGTGATGCGATTACCAAAATAAACCAACCTTTTAAGTGTCAATGTTTATTCTTATATGACTGGTGGCTAGTTAATCATTTCTCTTATGTAAATTGAGAGATTCAACTGAATTTTACTACAAGTCATAAGTTCATTGATAAAGTCCCGCATTTCACTTAATGTTTTTTGAAATTTTGAAAACTTTGTAACTTAAAAATAATTATTTCAAAATTTAAACTAATTGAAGGTATAAAAAAGTAATTCCAAGTACATGTAGTTAGTAAAGCTGGAATTTTTCATTTTATTTTCGCAGCTGGTTTTCAAATTTTCATAGTTTTTAAAATTTCTCGTCAATATTCATCAAATTTGGATAGTTTGCAGTGAAGTTTAACATAGCTTAATATAAGTTTCCTCAGGAGAAAACTCTTGGAAAAATAGATTCATTTTTAAATTTGAGAACTTGAACTAATTTTGGGATAAAATTAAACAGAGTGAAAACTACTAAACGGTTCAGTTTAAGTCCGGTTTTATTCTTAGAAAAAGCAATGATAACCCGGTCACTATTGTCATGTGGACCTGACTAGTGCGATTGATTGGACTGCCAAAAACATCGTTGCAAGAACTTGATATTTTGGGTTGCACGAAATAATTTACCCCCATAGTTGTTGTTTTCTTACAAATTTTCCTTCAGTCCTGTTTTCATAAACCCTAACCCCTATAGTTGTTTGATCCGATAATTATCCTAAGCATTGCACAACTTGATACCTTGGACATAGTAATAAACTATATGACACTTGACTTCTCGTTCTTGGCCAGAAAGGATTGAAGTTTTCTTTTGACAATCCCTACCGAAGAACATGGGTTTGTGACGTGCATGGAACGGCGGCAATGATTTGATGAAGCAGTAGTACGTACGGCTACTAGTCGATGGTCACGGATAGTACAACCGAGCACCAGGAAGGACCGATGCCGATGCGTGCATGCACCGGACGGCCTGTCACGCACGTATACGCTGTATACTACCCCTATACCACTATACTGAAACAAACTATACCGAAGTTATACTTATTTATACAACTCAAATAATTAATCCTTTTTCTTGCAAGACAACAAATAGTAATTTAATCGGAAACCTGAGACGTCGTCCAAACAAGCACAGTCTCGCTGATGCCGGACGATGGATGTGGCCAAAAAAATTAATCGGAAACGGATTAGCTATGGCTTCAGCCTGCGGATACGATTGCATCATGAGATGACGACGATTAACCTGAAAGCTTAGTGCGGTGTAGCTGAGTCCGAAATGATCCACACTGTGGATTGCGAATCTGCGAACGATTCATTTTGCTTAATGCTTCTCTTCTCCGGCCGTCTCGCTCGCTACGCTACGTGGCCGTGGCTAGTTCGTGAGAGATTCAAGATCTGCCGGGAATGGCCGTGGCTGGTCACCTGGGTGCCCTGCTATCTGTCCTGATTTACTCGCCACGCACGCATGCGCATCAAGGGAGACAGGCAGCTGTTTAAGTTTCAGAATCGACATGTCACTGCCAATTGTCCGCTGCTCGCCGCCGGCAACGTGGCGCCGCCGTGCATATGCAATCTGTCCGGCTGCGAGAGCTGTGCTGCCAACTCGCGCAAGTATAATCGCATTTCGCTCGTGCATTCCACCGTGTTTCCCTTCCTCTCAAACCCTGGCGCCTAAATTCGGCCTTGTCCACCCAGCTCAAATTGACGATCTTTACCGGACTTCCAAACTAAAGCTCAAGTACGGTTACACCTTTTACCTTTGCAAAAATCGACCTATAGTCCTACCAAATATGCATGGCACCGTGTAAAGCACACAATACACCTTTGTAACTGGGGACCAATTATACGAAGATCATGTGTTGCTACCTATGTGAGATAAAATATCCCTCATCGTAGTTTATTTTTTTGAGAAAACACCTCCATAAACAGGTTGTGAAACTCCATGTCCATGCTAAGACGACCAAGAACGAAACATGTCTATACCTCGGTAGACGACCTGCATAAGTGATGATTTATTTATTATTAAAAACCATATCATTTGTAAATAGCTATTATTTCTATGTAGCCATAGTGACCATATTATGGTAAGAGCTCCCGCCCCCAATAATTACTCTAAACTCGTAATCAGTACCTTGAAGCAATTACCAACAAATTAGCTATCCTTCGTGGCGATACGTATTAGACGCAAGTTGGATGAGTGACATATAGTAGAACGAACGGACTTGCATGCGAAAAATAAATGTGTAATTGTTGTATCGTCGTCATAAAAAAACATTTTGCACTTCTTTTCCACTTACGTCTGACCACGTTACATTTGACCAGATTATTCTTTGTGAGGATAACTCCTTTACGAAGATATAAAACTTTTAATTTTAGTGGTGTCTTGATTTTCCAAATTTGCGCAACTTAGTGGTGGAGTTACAGAGTCTTACAGAGAATGAAAACAATTCCAAGAAAAATCGTCGCCTTCTCCAATCAATTACTCCCAGATCCAGGCCCGGGCCCATAGTGGTGCTAACTGTGCCGCCGGCACAGGGCCCACAAAATTAAGGGGCCCCAATTTTTTATAGGCAACATATCCTGTGCATCTGGGTGTTTTGTGTATCCATGCATCCAGCAAATCTGGACCCTCCGATCCAAATCAAACGCACAGCATTATAATCCTTACTAATTTACACTAACACGCCCGCTTACAACCTAACTGGATGTATATTTGCAAATAACACCCTGGAGGCGTTTCTATTCCCTCGTCAACAGCGGCCGGCGGCTGATTGATCTAAGATTAGATCGACATGGCAGTTGACGGCCGGCGGCTGATTAATGGAGGATTAGATCGACATGCCCGGCTGACGGCTGGCCACGACTACGCAACCTGGCATGTGGAGGCGGCGGACAGCCGGGAGCACATCATGCCGTGGTCGGCGGCTACTGCGCACGGCTGCACATAACGTGGCAGGCCGGCGGCGACCATCCAATCATCCATCGAGGCATTCAGCAAAGATGACGACCATCCAACGTGCTTGACAATGGCCGCGGAGAGCCAGGAAGCAGATAACACAGAGAGCAGTGGCGACGACCCAACGCCACAGTATTGTGTTCCGGCGGTCCGGCGTATTACCAGATCCGTTTCTCCGTCGTCGTCGCCGAGCTGTAGGGTGTTCGTTCAGTCTAAACGTTTGGAGGGGTTAATCGCAAAGATCTTAATAACTTGTGCGTCCAACGGGAGGATATCTGCAAATTAATCAACGATACGCATGCCGTCCGTGTGATTTAAATCGGAAGGCCAGAGATGGATGTATACACGGATACATAAGAGGCCTAGGATGCACAGGATACGTTGCCTTTTTTATATATGCATATGTATAATTGTATAAAATCTTAAAAAAAGTTAGGCTTTATCCTGGGTGTTGGGCCGCATCGCAAACTATGTTGGGTCGTCTCCGCGTGCGTGTGAAACAGGAAGCAGCCCCGCGACGCTTCCGTCTCGCGTGGGCTCGTGTGATCGATCAATCTGCATCATCTGCTCAAAACGCCCACGATTTCCAATGCCCGCCGGCGCACGCAAGAAGCCAGAAATTGACGAACACGAACCGCCGCGGCGGCACGCCGACACACATCGGTGAATTTGCTCCATCGGATCCACAACGGAAGAACAACGCTGCGCCGGCGACGGGCGAGTAAGCGGCACCGAGGTCAGGTCCCCAGGTATGAGATCCAAACCAAAGTCAGATTTTTCTGATTCGGTGCTTCCACGTTCATGTAGTTCGACTGTTCTAAATTCTTAAAAACCCATCGACGGATACATATATATCTTGTAGTGCTGGATAGAGGCTGCGTTTTTTTATTTCGTTAGGCTTGCGCCATAGTACTAGCGCTGGAGCTGATGTTGTTTTCTCTACTCGAAGGGTACACTAGGTAGTATTGTATGCCAGTTCAATCCATGGTTCGTTGCGTGCCTAATAATTAGTTCGTGGATTTGGGAGTTTGTCCAGTATGTTATGCAAGCAGATGCTAACTGGGCACATCGGCAAGGCATACAAGTTTGTTGTACCACTTATAATTTAGTTCGTTTCCTCTTAAAACAGTTTTTTATGACAATTTTACCTAAGGATTGGAACTTTGGAAGCTGCAAGCCCTCAACATTTGAAGGTCCATCTAAAGCAATGGCATGACGAACCATGTTCTATATGTCTATGATTGCTTGCTCTCATTTTATTGAGGTTTTTTGTACCAAATTGATTCATAAGTTCATTATGAAGACATCAATGAAGGTTTCATTTCATAAACATTACAAAAATGATCTTGTTCAAATAAGCAAAATGCACTTGGGAGTTAAATATGTATGATTTAATGTAAGATAATGCAGTATATACATTATAATTACTCATTTGTTATATTTTCCTAGAAAAATAGAGCCCCATTTTATATTTTGGCACAGGGCCCCTGATTTTGCCGGCCCGGCCCTGCCCAGATCAGTAGTACACAGGCTAACTTGCTAGCTACGTCCTCGCCGTCGTTACGCCGATCGAGTTGCCGAGCACGGGAGAATAGACGACATCTGGTTGCATTCTTCGGCTCCTGCACGGTCTTCTCGGCCGGGGCGAGCACGTCTGCAGCTTTCGCCTTTTTCCAGCGTCCGTCGATCGGATACACACCGTGCCGCAAGGATTGATGCTACCGCCGCCGGTGGGGCCTTAGTTGTACCACGATCTTGCAGGGGGCGCTCGGAGACGCGGAGTGTTGCGACGTTGCTTGGATCGCTCACGAGACGAGCTTCTCCGTTGGCACGCCCTGCAGCAGCGGCCGCGAGTCCCCGCTCCGGCGGCGGCGGGAGCAGGAGGATCGGCTGGAAGATGACGAGGATGAGGAGACGCGGCGCAGGACGTCGCGGAGGCGGTCCTCGTCGCAGGGGAGCGCGACGGAGCCTGAGGCGCCGGCCGGGAAGCCGTACTCCTCCTCCGCCTGCCGGAGCAGCTCGAGGAACGCCGGGTGGGCCAGGTGCGCCAGCCGCACCACGAACCGCGCGCCCTGCGCGCAGACCGCGACGTGCCCCGCTGGCGCCGGCACCGCTGCCGCGGACCGGGAGCCGCGGGCGAGCCACCGCCGCAGGGCGCGGCGCAGCCAGGCGACCGACGGGATGGGGAGGCCGTTACACATGCTGCCCTGCTTGGACTTGCTGCTGCTCTCGGCTTGTGAGCTTAGAAGCTTTGGAATGGTTGCGAGCTGCTGGGTGATGTGGGTGGGGTGGTGGAGCGGGAGGAGTATATATAGCGTGGTTTGGCGCAAGTTGCCGGGATGTGTGTGTTGCTGCGCGCGACACGACAGTCGACGCGCCGCCGGCCGAGGCATGTAGCCAACCTGCGCTCTAGCTAGTCCGTGGAGCTTGCACGCGTTGGCTCCTATCCCCGATCAGGCGAGACAGTAGCTAGCTAGCTATCTCTCCCTGCACCGAACACGAAAGCCACCCACTAATTCGCGGGATTACTCGGGTATGATGAGCTCATGCCTGCCAGCAAAGAAATTAGCTCCACTATGATGGATCAATTTCCATGTGTTGCACATCGGAATTGCAGTGTACGCAGCACACTATTCCTGTGCCGTGTGAGGAACATGCATGATTTTCATTCTACATGTTGGCGAATCCTATTTGCCGCCTTTTGCGTCGCGGGTAGCTGGGGCCGCAAACCCCCATGGCTGCAATGGGCCGACCCATTTTCAGTTTTTTTTCTATCTTTTGCATTTCAGCTTACGTAATTTTTTGAGTTTTTTTTCAGTTTACTTTTATGATTGAAATGTTGAAATTCAAATATAATTATATTTGAAAAATGTTCTGATTTTAAATAATAAATTTTAAAAATTAAGTTGTTGAAAGTGTTTGAATTTAAAAGATGTTCAGATTTTAGAAAAAAGGTTTAAAACATGATCATGTTTTTTAAAAACAATTAAATTCGAATTATGTTTGGATTTGTGGAAATACATGATGGCCACGACCCAACTCATTGTCGTAGGTGTGCGTTGTGCGCTACACCTGTAAGACACAATAAAGCAGAGGTAGTAACAGATGTCAAAACACATGTTACTAATCAATCAATGCGATGCGGTTAACAACTTCAATCAAACTAACATTCATTTTTCCGCTGGTCATTGTGCAAATCAAAAGACCACAATTGTTTAGATTAGACTTCACAAAATCACATCCGAAGAAATCTATATTAGATAATCATAATTAGCATGTTTCCTTACAATCAAAATTCCCATGTGTATATGCATGGAGGACCGACCGGCGAAGCGAGCTCACGACCCACTTCCAACATCAATGTAATCTCTCACATGGCTAATATTTCTTGCTCATACAATACTTCTGAATCTAATTTGTGAGCACTCAGTGTCATAGATGTGTCGTCGAATTACGACCCGGGACAATTATACTTAACTTTTATACTTATATTTTTCTATCATATTGTATTTTAAAATAGCTAAGTTAGCATTGCTAACCATACAGTAATGTTTATTAATATTCATTATTGTGGTTTACGCTATATAGTTCGAATGTACATCACTGGAAATATATTTGAGTTTCGTAAAAAGTCATTATGTTGCTACATATTGTTCTTACAAAGATACACAACCAAACATTAAATATGAAAAGGAAAATAAAAATCACACCATCTTAATTTTAGAAAAATGAATTGTGTAGTTTATACGTATATTATGTTGTGAATGTCCTTCTCTGATTTTAATATTACTGATTTTAATATTATTAAATATGATGGAACATATTAAAATTTATAGGGACTAAAATATATCTTAAAAAAAGGTGTGCGGTGCATGGTAAGGTAAGCAATTATATAGAAACTTCTGGTTGCATCAATTGAATTGGCATGACTATTTTTATGTATAGCCAAATGTGGCTTAAAAACTAAAGGGAGTTTATGTAAGTTCAAATACCTAATGTTATATACTTGTTATTCAAAAAACACCGCTTAACTAATTGCACTGTCGAACAAAAATAAAGTTTATAATACTTTTGTACACAAAAAGTTTAGTTATTTTCATGCTCATCGCAATTAGCCTTTGTATCACATGAAAATACATGATGCATACATGCCAACAAGTGCTCTTCTTAATTTCTTTAATACTTAATTTTGCGTGAAACTAAAAATATATCTAGCAAAACTTACAACATGTGTAATGTATCCATGACAGAGATTAGCGGCCAAATTAAACTTACCACCGCCGATCTAACTAGTTTGTTCTTGTGTAGTACATTCTACTGATCTGTCGTGTGCCATTGTTTGTGTAAATCGAGGTTGCACTTCTATTATTTTTAGTTAATAGTCTCTTATATATAACATATATATATGCATAAAGACAATTGTAGTTCAGAATTCAAGGGCCTTCACCTCTTAGGGCCCGGTGGTCGCCATGTTTGCCCGCACTATGGATCGTACCCACTTCATAAAGGAGGCGAGGAATCACCCAATGGGACTTGTTTGAGGTGTATCGATCAATCAGCACCAAGAGGGTGGGGCTTCCCGTTCCAAAGAAGGCTCCAAACCAGATGCCAGCATCTTTGCTCATTATGAATTGATAACATTGTTAGTTGTGATCTGCTTTTATCTTGTAGACTGGCTTGATTATGTTCTAGCACTTGCACGTAGTTATCAACTCCCACTGGGACATACATGTTTGCAGCACAACATCTATTTCGTTATAATACTAGAATGTTTAATTCTTACATATGGTGGAACCAAGAGGTAGTTCATTCAAGCACTTCAGCATCTAGCATGGCCTAGTTTGGAAGTTGTTATTGTCATGTTTAATCCTTTACTGCATAGGGTAGCATGCATCTTGATAATGTTAACATGATTGTAGGTTAGGGATTGGCTAAATACTAAAAATTAGGGCAAGAACTTTTCCATTCGAATGGCACCGATTCTACAAAGATTGTTGAGTTTATACTGTCCACTACTCCTTGTCGCTTTTAGATCTTTAGTAGTCCGGGTCGTGTGGATGTAGACGTTATTAGGCATGATTTTCCTGAGGCGGTAATGACTAAAAGTTTTCGCCTCGTGCTGGGAGCTTCTAACTCAAGGAGTTGAGATGGTGATAATATATTCTCCATGTATTATATGTGCTAAGGCCATGTCGTGTATGTTATCAATCCATAATACTACATTACTACTGTTTAGTGTCTTCAAATATGATGATTTTTCGTTGCTACTCAAAGATTCGTTGGTGTGGCTACAGTATGCACAGTGAGCATAATTGTGAAGCATGTGTTCTGTAGTGCTTCTACATACAGTTTTTTTTTCTTTATTTTCCTTTGGTATGATTCTTTTCCGTGATGGCTGTGTTTTTTTCCCTAAACCACGGTCTTGTCATCTGTCATACCTCTTTGACTTAAGTTAGGGGCCAAATATGGCTTGTGTCAAAAATTATGGATTCAAATTGTATGATAGTGAGAAAATTTACCCGTGGTAGGATGGTTAGAAGGGTCTTGTACCCCCAGCCCATCATAGTTCAAACATTAAGTTTGATAATTGTCTTTCTTATTTACCTGATATATTTTTCAGTGTGAAGCAACGTTTTCGTCGACGGCGAGACGCACTTGGTGGCTTTCAATATCAAACATTATCCGCCGGCTCAGTCTTTCGGATGTGCTAATAAGGGTAGGTGTGTGCGCTGTGAGTGTATACGCGTGTACACATAAGCGTCTGCCTTGTACTGTATTTCGTAAAAGAAATGGTATTGAAGTTTATACACCAAATTGATCTTGAATTAACGAGCATTCGGGAAAACAAAACTCGATTTGTACTTTAGGTACGTCACGCGGTGCAGTTGAGAAACCTGAAACTAGGCCTCAACGAAATCCATCATCATTATGAAATCTAGCTCGACGTTACACAACTTGGGTTGGGTAGATACGAAGATGATCTGCTTGTGATACCACGTACGAATTGTTCGATTAGACACCGTTGAGCTCTCGCCGTCAACAACACATGCATGATCGATCGGCTAAATTAAAGCTCCGACTTCTATATCGATTTCCGCCGCGCGCAGCCAACGGATTTGCAAAAACCAGCCCGGCCGGCGGGTCAAATCGATCTTCCCTGGAACCTGATCTGGTCACGTTTTGCAAGGCATGGACAAGCACGGTTTTTCTGGAGTTTCAGCTAGGCCTGAAAACGATACTCACAGGTACGCCACCCATGTTCTTCTTATCATGCTACACACCTACGCACTACTTACAATGTTTGCTTCAGCTCTGTCCTGTCAAGTGTCCCGGAAAGTCTTACCCGGCATGGCATCGGAGCGCACACAGAGAGGCGCGTGCGCCATGGATGGCACGGCGTCGCGGCATGGGCGAGTACTGCTGCTAGCTAGCTGCACCGTCACGGGTTCGCCTTTGTAACGTGATCGGCGTGCGAGGGATGCCGGGAGCGAGATCCCTGCCGGCGCGTGTGCGTGACGGGCACGCGCGGCGTCCCCTCTGTGACGGCCGTCGATCGGCCGGCCGGGCGTTGCCTGCGCGGGAGGGCGCCGCACATGAGTCAGTCGAGTCGACGCGCGTGTAGTACCCATCGTCTTTCGGGCTCAAAACTGGGGGCGGATACGCCGGTTTTCCCAGATGTTTGCATTGCACCCCGGGCAGGTTGACAGCAGCTGACATTACAAGGACAAGGAGCTCACAAGTACTCGGCTAGTTGATCATGTCCCTTCTTTGTTTTTGTTTTTCTCATGTCTTTCTTGATGGGCCTAAAGTTTTGCACGGACCAGCAAAGTGTTCATGTTTGCATAATCGCATCCGTGCCGCTGCGTCAGAAGTTGACAACTGGCCATGGTGAGTGACTCCATCTTTGGAGCCAAAAAGTGTACTACATATCATTTGATGTCACGTTTCATCTTAATGCAGCGGTGTCTCCGGACTTTCGTCTCCACTCTGTTGTGTTAAGATCTTTTGGTGTCGACATTAGCTGGTCGTCGACTTTTGTGGGGGCATGGCCTCGGGGCCGGCGTGATGCATTATGAGTTGTATTGTTTTCGAACGGTTTCCTTATAAATTGTCCAATTTTTTTTCAATTTAATCAATCAAATTCATTGCCTATGTTCGGTAAAATCTCTTCACCCTGTTTCTTTCTTTCTTTCTTAATCCACCCACCTCATCGCTTGTCCCCCATCTTCCTCCTCTACGAGGCAGGCATATGGGACCCGTGGAGTCAACTATGTGTAGTTGTAAATTTCAACATGCTTGACACAATCCGTTTTATACCTTCATCTACACGTGTGAGCTCTTACTAGGCTCGTAATTGTACTTTGGCAGGTTACATGTGGGACTTGTGGGACGGTAGCGGTTATCCCGCTAACATAAAGTGGGGGGATTCCCTACTGGGATGAGAAGCGGGCTAGGTGTCAGGCCCATCCCACTTGCACCGTTAGATGAAACTGAGATCAATTTCGGAGTAGAGAGCCAAGTCGAGTAAGACAGATGACTCCATACTCACCGGATATAGCACCATAGAGGTTATATGTTCGCGTGCATGAGACAAGAATTTTGTGTACATCGTTTCAATATGCTACAAACTCATATATATTTTGTTGTAAACGAGTGACATCTGAGATGTTTTAGACATATGCGCAAATGGTGCTTCAATGCTGCAAATATTTTCGTGTGATGCCACAACCTTAGGTCTCAAAATGTTGCATCGTGCTTTCGGTTTTTCATGAATTTTGGTCCAACCGATAGACCACTGTTGATTTTTTGCATACCAATATACTATTGCTGCATTGATGTTCTGAAAAGCAGCGACATTTTTTGTGCGGTTTTCACCCACCATGATTATAGAAAAGTATAAAATAACAACCGACCAAACCTGATGCTCTATACGACCTTAGGGCACCTCCAACGGCCCAGCGCATATGGACACCTCTTGTCCTAATCTGTCCTTTCGGACAGAGTAGCCTCTCCAACGCCCCAGCGCATATGGACAACTGTCCGCGTGGACACGTTTTCGGTCCCAAACCTGGCCCAAGTTTGGTCCAGATTTGGGGGAGAGAACGGACAAGCTCTTGTCCTCCCTTGTCCGCGCCTGGCCCAGTGGCCAGCGACACAAACCCCTCCTCCCACCTCCACACAAACCCTGCTCCCACCCCGCCGCCGCCGCCGCCCTAGCTACCGCCGCCGCCCACGATGGAGGATGGTCTTTCGGCGGGCATGGCCGCCGCCGGCGCCGCCCTGTTGAAGGTGAAGAAGGAGAGGCTGCCGGCGTCGGACAAGAGGGCAGAAATGAGGGAGAAGAAGCGGCTGAAGGACCTCGCGGCGCAGAAGAAGGAGCGGAGGGTCGCCATCGAGGCCCGCGCCGCCGACGACCTCATAGCCACCCAGGCCGCCGCCCGGGCGGTGCTTCTTCTCGGCGGCCTCATCCCATCCGTTGTCCCCGAACTCGTGGCCTCGGCGGCGAGTTCGGCCTCGTCCGCCAAAGGGAAGCCGCCAAGGTCATCGTCCCCCGTGGTCTCTACGGCCTCGCCGGCTGGGCACCCTACCACGGCCGGCATTTCGCGGCTCGGGTCCCGCGAGGCGTCACCGGAGATGGGCACCCACGTCCCCGTCCCCGCAGACCCTGTGGCGTCCTCGACCTCAACGTCACGCCGGCCGCCAGCCGCGAGTGCGTCAAGCCGAAGAGCCGGTTGATGTCGGCGGCCGGCACCGCACCCGAGCCTCGGGTGCTCGACTTTGAGGAGCCACCCTTGACGCCGTCCGACCCGGCCTTCTTCAGTGAGGATCCTCGTGATTCTTTCATGGACGACATGATCTTCACCGGCCCAATCTTCGTCAACGTCGAAGACGCCGAGACACCAGACCCAACCGGCCTCGGTGAGACCCAACCGGGCATCTCAATTGACGAAGAGCCTCTCGATTTCGATGAGGAGCATGCCGCCCTTGTCGCCAACCTCAAGAAGAGGAATGCACGCACGGCGTCATACACGAACATGGAGGATAAAGTCCTTTGTGAGTCGTGGATGACGGTGAGCCAAAATGCCATCATTGGTGCTCAACAAAAGGGCACAATGTTTTGGAATCGGGGTTCACAAGCACTTCCATGAGGCAAGGAAGTTGCGCCCTTACCAAATTGAGAGTGACTGGAACGAGGGGTCGCTTAGCAAGAGGTGGGTGAAGGGGATCGCAGGCAGAAAACAAAAAAATTCCTAACAGCGATAACCTTAAAGTAGCCAGGATCTATACTATGCAGATATAGTAATACGGAGGAGATCGGTATACATACCCTTGCAGACCGAAAAGCGGGGATTACGCTCCCGCACAAGCGTTGCTGACGTAGACGCCGTAGCCGACCTCAAGGTCGCGGAGAACTTGGCGCGACGAAGAAGACGATGACGCGGCGATGTCGATGAAACCCACGACGACCTCGATGCCGTGTGGAGGAAGCAGACCTCCAGCACCACTAGCGTGGTGCCTCACAGGGCGTTACACACGTACGGTGAAGCCGACTTCCTCCGGGCCCGATCCAGGGACGAGCAGCGGAAGACTGGGACCGGAAGACCAGCAGCATGGCGGCGTGCGTATGGTGGAGAAAACTTATCCTCGGCGCAACTCCAAACTAGGGAGTCACGGGATCCAAGGAGAGAGAGAGAGAGAATTGGTGTCTTTCAAAGGCCAGGGGTGCCCCTCTATATAAAGGGGGATGGGACCAGCCAAGCTCGCCAGCCGGGCGGTGTGGGACTAATCCCACACCAGCCCTGGCCGACCTAGCATGGTGCGCCGGCCTAGGTGGGCCCCATGTGGCCCACCTAGGGCTGGCCGAACTCCCCCTTCCCCCCCTCATGGGCCCTCTTTGCAGAGAAGGCCCATTTAGGGTATTTTGCCTTTAAAAATTCAGGAAAAATTAAATAAATATATATTTAACTATTAATTACATTAATTAATATTAAATACATATTACATAATTTATTCCGGCTCCGAATTCTATTTCGTCGCTGCCCGATCTCCATCGGATCTTTCCCGGGACGTTCCCGGTGCTCTCTTTTCCTATTTTCTCTTCCGGTAAAATGTCGACTCCCCTTAAGTGTGATACCCTAGCGGTTCGATTATCTCACCAGACATGATCGAGACTCCTCTCCGATCAATGACTAATTCGTGGACCGAGGATACCCAGAATTAATCCCTGCGACAAAACGAATACTTTACCGTTCGAACCTAGACGTCTGAGTCTTAAACCTTTTGCCATGCGATACTTAGCGTGTCCGAGACTCGTTCATGGATATCTCCATACCCAGCTTGATCTCGTTACCGACACTGCTAACTTCTACTCGTCCATGATATTATGTCCTGTTGACCTAGTCACACGCTTGCAAGCTCGTTTGACATAATCTCACCGAGTGGGCCCTAGAGTATCTATCCTGCTATGCGGACTGGCAAATCCCGGTCTTGACCCCCCGTCTCAACATACTCCTTTCCGACACCCGAGAGGGACACCTTTATTGTCACACTATGTAAGATATGACGTTTGATGCAATCAAAGTGTCTTTCAGGAATAGCAATAAGAGTAGATCTCACGGTCAAAGGCGTAATGACTACGTCCTACAAATATTGGGTATGTCCATCATGTCATTCTCCCAATGACATGACTCCATTGTCAACTGACATAAATGTCACATGATCGGGAAACCTCGATCATCAATTGCCCAATGAACTAGTTAGATAGAGGCTACTAGGGACCTGGTTGTTTATCTACCACACGTGTATTAATGTTTCCGCTTAATACAGTTATAGCATGGTATAAAACATATAATAACAATTGAGATATGACGAATAAACTATCTTTATTAAGTGCCTCTAGGGCATATCTTCTTCAGTCTCCCACTTGCACTAGAGTAACACTTAATCTAGTTTACAACTTGGTAAAAGCTCAACACCCATAGCAACTTGGTGCATGCTTGTCTCGTGGAAGAGGAATACAGTCAACAGATCTCACACATTGAGACCTATATGTGCTTTGCAACACTTCTATGTCACCTAGTTTGACATCATCCCGTATCTTTCGATGACGGTGAAATATATCTTAGTCGATGGAGTGAGACTCAAACCTTCGCGTAGCATGTGCCTTAAAAGTCTAAGAGATCTATTAAGGGGGACCACATATGCTCGGAAAACTGCTCAGTCCAATCACACTTGCTACTTCTGAAGTTGCCATATATTTCTATACCTATTATGTAGATTATGCGACAGTGCATCCATATGCGACTTCGCAATCTAACCATGTCTTTTTTCAAAACAAAGGACATCTCCTATATGAGATTTCTAGTCGTATGGGTCAGTGTCATAACTTGCATCATCGTAACCGTTTTACGGCAAGTTGTCTTTCCACTCTTGCCCTTTACCAGAAAACATATTCTTCAGTTTTCACAAACACTGAAGAATAAACTTAACGTTTGTTCATTGATCCACACAAGGATTACTCTAGAACCCGTTCTTCAACCAAGAACTTGGGTCACACCAAGTCGAGCTTTCAGTCTGATATAATCTATGTCTGAGGCATAGAGGATGTCGAACATCATTTTCTTTCATCAGCTATCACTGAAAATGCCAAGATAAACTTAATATTTTACCTAGTCATACAAGCAAGAACCTTTTTCTTCGCTTGTTCTATTCTGATACACTTCAGAATCTTAACCTAGGAAAATATTCCGACCTAATGTTATTAAGCCCCTTTTGATCTATACAATTATAGATCGAATGCCTAATACTCCTAACTTCATTCACAGAAAATTTAATCACTTAAATAATCCTTTATACTTTGCTAGAGGATCTGTATCATTCTCAATATGTCGTTACATAAAATCAGGAATGACACTTAGCTCCCACTTAAATACGCCATCCGTATATAAGACCAGGAATTTCTTTTAGCTCCCACTCAAATATGCCATTCACATATAAGATCAAGAAAAGCTACTTAGCTCCCACTCACTTCTTTGCAAATGCAAGTTTCTTCAACTATTTTGGACAACTCCAAAATCCCTTGATCACATCATCAAAGTGAATATTCCAGCTCCGATATGCTTGCTTCAGCCCATGAATGGACAGCTGAAGTTTGCATACATGTTTAGCATCCTCAGGATCACCAAACCATTTCATCGTACTAATTACAACTCTTTCTTAATGATACCATTAAGAAACATGGTTTCCTTATCCTTCTATCAATTTCTCAATTTGAAATTATAATAATTGCTACACGACCCCGAATAGACTTAGACTTCGCCACTTGAGACATAATCTCGTTGTGGTCAACTTTTGAATCTGTCGGAACTGTTTCACGACAAATCGATCCTTATCAGCGTCTATTCTCTCATAAAATTCCATATTCTATTAACAGCCTAGATGCCATCAAGAAGATCTCCCAAGTCATTACCTGGTAATTGTAAATGGATTTTATCTCGGATCATATAGGACTCATAGCCATTTCTCGGACTTAGGTCTACCATCTCTTTTTCGTAGTTCGTAGGTCTGTCATATTCCATTAACATGACCTTCATAACAAGATTGTCGTACCACATAGTGTGGAACACAAACTCGTACGCCTACGTTCTTAGTATGAGCTCAGAGCATCATGATCTTTATCATCAGCTTCTTTCAAGTTGAGTAGCATAACACCGGAAACACTTTCCGATGCGCCACTCTGATGTCTGGAGTGAAAGTTCATTAACTTCGTCTTGCTCTACTTTCTTTCCCACTTATACCCTTGGACAAGAAACTATTTCTTTTGCAAGGTATATTCCGGCAACGTTTTTGCCTATGTCGTGAGACATGTACCCAACTAATTCTTCAGGTACGTTACACTACAAATATTTATCCATTTTAGGTTTGATCATATCGAAACACTAAATTGCTGAAACGACAATCTAGACTAAAAGCCATGCCATCACTCATATGGTATTGTATTCATGGATTAAATGGTTTCCTATTATCTAACGTGAATGTTATGTTTCTACCATATGACTCCAATGATCACAATAATTCGATAAGAGATTTATTTACCACACACTATCCTATAGGGTGTGATTACGACGTCCTAACATACCATAACACTATGGTGTTCCATGCGACGTAATTTGTGGAACTCTTCTCACAAGTCTTCCAATGATATGCCAACATTATAACTCAAATCTTTATTCCTCGATCTGTATCGTAGAAATTTGATTTTCTTGTTAAATTTATTTCCTACTTCATTCTGAATTTGTTTGATCGAATCAAAATTTCCAGATTAACATTCCCTAAGTGGATATCCATATATCTACTTGGAATATTCATGAAGTCTATGAAATAAAGACTTCCACTATACGTTAAAGTACTTCATTGATTCACATACACCCATATGCATGATTCTCAACAAGTTATACTCAAAACGTTCAGTGAAGTTTACGAAATAAAGGTCTCCACTACACGTTAATTACTTCATTGATCCACATACATCTATATGCATGATTATCAATAAGTCATATGACCGCTTTCCGAAAACGGTGTCTTAGTTATCTTGCAAGTGTCAAAAGATCAAATAAGACTTGTAGATCCATCCGTATGGAGCTTGTTCATTGACTATAACATTGACATGACTTAAACGGTAGTGCCACATGAATGTGGTGTCTTTATTAAGTCTGTATCATTTGGCATTAATATTATGAATGTGGGAGCTCTACCATCTAAATTCAAATCGGCTTATGATCATTAGTTCATAAATATAGGACAACGATTTTGTCACTAACATATATGAACAATTGTCTTGCTAGAGAAGACATACTTATAACGATCATACTAACAGACGATCATAAAAGAATTTATTCAAATGGTAGATCTAGAGGGAGAGTGTCTATGGACATCAAAACATTTTGTCTGCCATCATCAACACACATTGTCGCCTCATCCTTCCAAGCTACTCAAGCAGTAAATTTGGTTTTCATAAAACATGACTAGTATCAAAAACTTAGTCACTACTGCGAGTACTTGCTTAAGTAAAACATTCATAACGTGTATATCATATATACACCATCATCATCAATGACTTCCCGGCGATCTGTTTCATCTTCTTGATTCTTCCAACGCAATCAAGAACCATGAAGGTGAACGATTCCCCTTGCATGACATAGTCTATGACAAAGCATTTGCATCTGGAAACGTTGGCTGTCATCCAGTGATCGAGCTGGGCGAGGCGTCTCAATGTCATCAAGTATGACCAATGTCATCGAGTATGACCAGTGTCATCAAGTATGACTGCCACCTGCTCCTTTAATGTATGTATTCTCTTCCATCTTGGTTGAGAAGAAAAACAGTCAACATACTGTTAAACTTCATCAACCCAACTTTAGGTGTATCCCGAGTTTAGCGATCATCTCATATGTTCGCGATCTAACAACTCGTACCCACCGTCAGTGCTCTATGGCAGAGATCACAGCATACACTGGACTATGATGATATTATCCGCACAAAAACTTGATAATCCAAATTATCCTTTTGTTAGCGGAATCTCCGGGTTTATCTCCTGGCGGGTATTGTATCACAAAAAGCTAATGGTTTAAACAAGCAGTATACTCAAAATAAAGTATAAAATTATGAAGTTTGGACCCAACCTTTTAAGTTTCTCAATCGCAGGATTGCGCCTAATTTTCAAAGAAGGCTATTACACTGGTTAATATCTATAAAGGTTTTGCAAAACATAAAGACTTTGTTCATTATAAAATAGAGTTCAAGTTTTAATAAAATAAAACTACCAGAACTCCCGCTCAAAACGAATATCCCTCTAATCGGTTTAGTGATTGCACGACCCTCATCCATTATGCAACCCCTCATCGTCAGAGCCGGCAACACAACTTAAAAGGTAGACATCGAAATGTCAATCACAACAACTTTTGTGACTCATGCTCGACCTTTCGGCCTCCGTGTTCCGAGGGCATGTTTGTACATGCTAGGCTCGCCATAATAACATTCAACGTATATGCTTGTGCAACATGGCTTACACCCACTGTATGCGAACGACGATATGTCTGACACCCGATCGTCACGGCCTGCCTCATAACGTAGAACTTTCTTTGTGGTGCACGTCGAAGGGAGAACACTAATGGTATTTTGGAGGGATCATCTTATATTACTACCGCCGTGTGACTAATATATAACTATATATATACACACACAATATAAGATGCACACAAAACATCAATATGTAATGCGACGTGATATGGTCCTTTCGCCGATGGTCTCCTTCGCGCCCGCAGTTTATAAACAATTTAATAAACCTAACTTGACCATATCACATTGCTCCTGCAAAATAAAGTTAGACGCGTTCTACTTTATCTTTTGCATATTTTACGTGGCTTGGGACTGTCGTAGATAGAACCGCTTCATACCTACGAACCTATGACCACAACAACGATCAAATAATTGCATATTTATTCATCCCTTTCGGGCCCTCCATTGAAAATGCAAAGCCAACTAAAGAGAGAGAGACAGACACCCGCCAGCCACATATACGGTACCAGCCGTATGTCAGTAGTGGAACCAGTCTCGCGTAAGCGTACGCGTAAAGTCGGTCCGGGCCGCTTCATCAACTCAATGCTGCCGACAATGCAAGTGCACGCGAGAGGGTAGCAAATAAAAGAACGATGCCCCCGTGATAAACACGGGTGTAGCTAGCGTACAGCTATATCTACGCATAGATCGGCTCTGATACCACTGAAGTGGATCGCAGGCAGAAAACAAAAAAATTCCTAACAGCGATAACCTTAAACTAGCCAGGATCTATACTATGCAGATATAGTAATACGGAGGAGATCGGTATACATACCCTTGCAGACCGAAAAGCAGGGATTACGCTCCCGCACAAGCGTTGCTGACGTAGACGCCGTAGCCGACCTCAAGGTCGCGGAGAACTTGGCGCGACGAAGAAGACGATGACGCGGCGATGTCGATGAAACCGACGACGACCTCGATGCCGTGTGGAGGAAGCAGACCTCCAGCACCACTAGCGTGGTGCCTCGCAGGGCGTTACACACGTACGGTGAAGCCGACTTCCTCCGGGCCCGATCCAGGGACGAGCAGCGGAAGACGGGGACCGGAAGACCAGCAGCACGGCGGCGTGCGTATGGTGGAGAAAACTTATCCTCGGCGCAACTCCAAACTAGAGAGTCACGGGATCCAAGGAGAGAGAGAGAGAATTGGTGTCTTTCAAAGGCCAGGGGTGCCCCTCTATATAAAGGGGGATGTGAGCAGCCAAGCTCGCCAGCCGGGCGGTGTGGGACTAATCCCACACCAGCCCTGGCCGACCTAGCATGGTGCGCCGGCCTAGGTGGGCCCCATGTGGCCCACCTAGGGCTGGCCGAACTCCCCCTTCCCCTTTGGGGGGAACCTTCCCCCCCTCATGGGCCCTCTTTGCAGAGAAGGCCCATTTAGGGTATTTTGCCTTTAAAAATTTAGGAAAAATTAGATAAATATATATTTAACTATTAATTACATTAATTAATATTAAATACATATTACATAATTTTTTCCGGCTCTGAAAACTATTTCGTCGCTGCCCGATCTCCATCGGATCTTTCCCGGGACGTTCCCGGTGCTCTCTTTTCCTATTTTCTCTTCCGGTAAAATGTCGACTCCCCTTAAGTGTGATACCCTAGCGGTTCGATTATCTCACCAGACATGATCGAGACTCCTCTCCGATCAATGACTAATTCGTGGACCGAGTATACCCAGAATTAATCCCTGCGACAAAACGAATACTTTACCGTTCGAACCTAGACGTCTGAGTCTTAAACCTTTTGCCATGCGATACTTAGCGTGTCCGAGACTCGTTCATGGATATCTCCATACCCAGCTTGATCTCGTTACCGACACTGCTAACTTCTACTCGTCCATGATATTATGTCCTGGTGACCTAGTCACACGCTTGCAAGCTCGTTTGACATAATCTCACCGAGTGGGCCCTAGAGTATCTATCCTGCTATGCGGACTGGCAAATCCCGGTCTTGACCCCCCGTCTCAACATACTCCTTTCCGACACCCGAGAGGGACACCTTTATTGTCACACTATGTAAGATATGACGTTTGATGCAATCAAAGTGTCTTTCAGGAATAGCAATAAGAGTAGATCTCACGGTCAAAGGCGTAATGACTACGTCCTACAAATATTGGGTATGTCCATCACGTCATTCTCCCAATGACATGACTCCATTGTCAACTGACATAAATGTCACATGATCGGGAAACCTCGATCATCAATTGCCCAATGAACTAGTTAGATAGAGGCTACTAGTGACCTGGTTGTTTATCTACCACACGTGTATTAATGTTTCCGCTTAATACAGTTATAGCATGGTATAAAACATATAATGAACAATTGAGATATGACGAATAAACTATCTTTATTAGGTGCCTCTAGGGCATATCTCCTTCAGTGGGCACACATTCAAACCGAATGTAGCAAGTTCCAAGCCTCATATGATCGTATGAAGGCCCGGAAGGTGAGTGGGGTTGGCATTGATGTCCTTGGATTTCAAGCAATGGACTTCTTCAAGAAGGTGTACAAGACCAAGTTCAACTTGGTGCATTGTTGGGAGATGATCAAAGGATGCCCCAAGTGGAACGAGCTATACGACTCTTTGAAGAGTGGCTCAAAGAAAAGGGCGAATGAAGATGATGAAGATGTTGAGCTCGGCCAAGGCTCCAATGGTCGGGCGGTGCGGCCGAGAGGACACAAGTCCACGGCCCAAGATGCCAAGCGCGAGGAGGCCGCGGCCAAATTGGAGGCGACGTTGAAGGGGTTGCTCGAAAGCAACCAATCTACAATCGCCGCTAGGTATGTCGATAAACGGAAATATAAGGAGGAGGCCATGGCATCCTATCTCGCTATGCAAAATAAGAAGCTTGAGATAGAGGCCGACCGAATCAAGAACGAGGCGGAGCGCACCAAGCTCGCGGTGATGGCCGAGGAGAACCGGATCATGATGGCCGACTTGACCATCATGGACCCGGAGACAAGTGCTTGGTTTCTCAAGAAGCAAAAGATCATTCGTGACCGTGGCGATGTTTGATTTGCATCTCGTCTCATTTGCTATCATTTATATCTTAACTATGGATCATTTGTTTCGAACATGTCGATGTAGTTGTTCTGTCCGCGGACAGCCCAAAGCGGACACAATCGGTCCGCTTTGTCTGTACATATGCGGAGTGCCGTTGGAGGTGCCCTCGGTGCTGTCCTCATGCAAAAGGAGAGCTCCTAGTAATTACAGCAAAAATAAATTGATCTCACAATCGATGGATTAAGTTGCTCATTGACTTTGTTTTGCTCTTATTAGCCGAAACAATTCAGAAAGACAAAACCGATGCTGCTGCAGTTCTTTTGCTTCAAAGTCTGAAATTCAGAAGCAAATCTTATCTTTAAGCAAGATTAGCCGCCTAAATTGTGCACCTGTAACCACAACAAGCCCAAAGCCACTTTATATATTGACGCTGCGCTTTTCACTGATCCGAGAGAGAGTACAATCCTGAAAGCCAAACCGAAAATGAACGAACACTACTACAGTAGGAGTCTGGGAAGCAGCCGCTTCGCTGCAATCCACTCAGTTTTTGATGCCGTCGTAACAAAATTCAGAGGGAAGAAAAAGATCGTTACGTATGAGTGGGCGTTGAGAATTCCGTCAGTGGGAATCCCCCTTGTAAGTCGCAGCAGAGAAGCGGGCCTCGCACTCCCGGAAACGTGCCTCGAACCTGGCCTTGATCTTGGGGAAGATGGTCTCTGGTTCCTCGTCCGAGTCGTCCTCGTACACCGTGTCCTCCTCCTCCGGCTCCAGTCGAAACCGCACCACCTGCTCGGACTCCGGAAGGCCCACCACCACCGCGTCCACCGCCGGCGCCTCCTCGGTCTGCTCTGCCTTCCTCTTGAAACCACATCCGCCCATCGCCTCCGAGCCTATGCTCTTCGATTCAGGCCCCATCGGCGCAGAAAACTCCTCCTCCTTGCCGACCATCGATCGATTTGCTCCGCCGCGTCGGAGGATTTCGAACTTTGGGTGGATCGTTGTGAGGATTTCTGGAGGAGGCGGCGGCGG
The DNA here is from genome assembly GCA_026929855.1 of Poa annua. Taxonomy (NCBI): domain Eukaryota; kingdom Viridiplantae; phylum Streptophyta; class Magnoliopsida; order Poales; family Poaceae; genus Poa; species Poa annua. Next base: position 93,389,206 of record CM049433.1, read on the forward strand.
CTCGCGTAGCTAGCCCGGTTCGGTGTCGACCGTCTTTGCGATGGACTCCGGACTCGAATCGTTTGGGCTAGCCCACTGTCCTTCCTTTCCCCTTCTACTTTATTGGGCCGAAGTACTTGAGTTTGGATTATTTTGGAACCGGGCTACATGAAGCCCACCACTCAAAAAAAAAAAGGCTACATGAAGCCCGTTTTTTCTTTAAATTCGAAATCAACATTTTAAGTTTCCACAAACCGTGAAACAGTTTCCGGATGTAGATAATGTCAAGATCTATAATCGTGCAAATTTGGAACTCCAAATTCGTTGTACTTTGGGCTATACGAAAAAGAAAAATCGGGAGACATTTCAATTTTTTGAATCCGTGTATTCTTCACCCCACATATCCACCCGCTTGTCTTCTTTTTCAGTCAAAAGACAACGAATTTGAAGTTGCAAATTTACACGATTGTAGATAATGACATTATCTATATCTAGGATCTAATAATAGATATTTTATTACGACTACTAACATTACCAGCTCTTCGACGTTCATCACAAGATTTGAAATAAACTTTCTAGCATTCCTGATTGGAGGAGCATTTTGTATGTTGTTCTGTCTCCAGTATGATGTTCATCATATACAGTGTTGTGGGCTTGTGGCACTTCCTCAATATTTCTTCTTGCTCATATTCTCACACACAATGTTGCATAATACCATCCACTTCTTTTTTATATAAATGTGGGTCATCCAAAAAATAACACCTCAAGCTGATGGGTAAGATTTAGCGACAAAACTTAGAAACAATAAACTATTATGAGAATTAATTGTTGATCTAAAAAACTATCATATATTTTCAGTTCTAGATAAATTATCAACAACCAGATTATTAGCACCTTTCCTACCAACAATTTGTAAATCAAATTCAATCTGACAAACTACAATCACACCAATATTGTGTATATATTCGCATCACACATCATGCTAGCACATTACTTATTAACATCTGAGATAGACGACTAAAAATTAAGGCATACCTTATCCAGTTGTAAAGTTCATATTTCGGACGTACATAATATGCAACTAAACCAAGATTTACTAGCATTATGAACAAATGCCTATTAATTTAAAACAGAAGATATTGCAGGTATTCTCGTCACTAATTTACAAACCAAAGCTAGATCATATCTGGTTTGATTTGTTGAACAAATCTCTATCTCTACCTCGATCACATACCTTCCTCCTACACCATTCCTGGATTCATATACAACGGACATCTATTTTGCAGTGTGTAAGATACTTAAGTTTGCAGTCAGCAACGCTATGTCGTTATGTCTACCCAAACAGAACTGTACCAATCTTGCACCGAAACAATAAAGATAATCAAATCTACAAGAGCTACACCAAGGCATGGAAAAACATCAATTTTCGCCACTTTGCATGAAGAGAAAACATCAATCAAGCAAATAATCTCTTGAAAGTCAGCACGTGTTTTTGAATAACTCCTATGTTGTATATTTCACCACAAAACTCTAAGTGGTAATAAAACCAGGAAGGATGGAAGCAAAGTAAATAGATAACTACCAAAATAATCATTTTTAACTACATAAAGTTACAGCAATAATTCATATTTTCTTCTGAAACTAGAGTACAGTACAGATGGCGTTTAAAGCTTACATAGCACAATCCCAGCATATTCATATTTAGTGGTTTCCTAGGAAGAATATGGATTTATTTTAACTGTATTCATGCATCAAAGTGACAAACTGACATTGCTAGGGCCGAGTGACAACACATGTCAAAACATTATTATAGTTGAAACAATCTAACCAGCAGGCACACAAGAGGTCAGAATCAATTACACGTGCCATCAGAAGACGATCAAATATGGCAGACAGCTCTCAAGTAACATACTCTGTTGGCAACTTAGTAGACAGCAAAGAGTAGTAAATTATCAGTCACATAGAAGCCATTGGTTCATCGCTGCCTAACTGAATGTGTCCACCGAATCAACTAGTTCACACAGATAGATAGATACATATTTTGGGTGGATCTCAGTCGAATCACAAGATCAGTGATCTCACACCGGAACAAACTCATCGATCTTGGGAATCCTCTTCGAGGAAGCAATCCGCGTAGGTCTGATCAGGGAAGAGAGCCTCAAGCTCCCGCATACGTGCATCAAACTTAGCTTTGATCTTGGCGAAGCTGATCTCTGGTTCTTCGTCCGAGTCGAACTCGTCCGAGTCGTCCTCGTACACCATCTCCTCCTCCTCCAGGCGAAACCGCACCACCTGCTCCGAGTCCGGCAGACCCACCACCACCACGTCCACCGCCGGCGCCTCCTCGGTCTGCTCCGCCTTCCTCTTCAAGCCACATCCCCCCACCGCCTCCGAGCCCACGCTCTTCGATTCGTGCTCCATCGGCGCAGAAAGCTCCTCCTCCTTACCCGCCATCGATCGATCTGCTCCGCTGGGTGGAACTGCCTGGACGTGTTTGTGGGGATTTCTGAAGCAGGAGGCGGCGGCTCGCGTATACTCCGTATATATATGGCCAACCTCGGTTGGGATTCGGACCGGTGTCGACCGTTTTGAGATGGACTCGAATCGATTTGGCTAGCCACTTTCCTTCCATTCTCCTTCTATCTTATTGGGCCAAAGTACTCTATACAAGATACTTTTAAAAAACCCTCTAAAACGGTAATTCGAATGAAGTATACTACAGTATCTACACAGAAACGGAAAAAAAATTCTAGTCACTACCAACATTATTCAAAGTAGGCTTAATTTTTTTTATCAAAGTACAGGTAAAAAACATTACTGCTCTTATCCTGTCATGGGTGTTGTTGCAGAGGCTGGGTGTAATTGGTATCTCCGTGATATTAATATATACTCTCTTTTTTCTGAAATCCTGTCATGGGTCATCTCGGGACATATTTGCCTTTGTGCCGCCCCACCTTGTTCTTAGCGCCAGGAGTTTCGTGTCCTATTTCACGGAACGGAGGGAGTAGTCGTTAGAGGATTTATCAGTGAAGAAAGTCCTCATTTTTCGCCATATGTCATTCCCTCGACCTTACCCATGGATGAAAATTTTAAACTATTGTGCTCTATTTATAGACTAATGGAGGAGAATTCCACACTCCAGTTCGTTCTTATCTTACGTGGAATGGATCTCGTCTCCAATTCCTCCCTGGACCGGCTACGAGGTGAACACCCCTAGGGCCGACATGGATGTCGGAACAGCGGTTGCCGTTTATCGCATCCAACTTATTGTGTCGATGCGTCAAGAGTGACAAACATTTTTTTTGTGAAACACAGTACGCAAGCGCTTATATACACGAGCATATACTCATTCTTATGAAAGTAGATACGCACACCCTACCCCTATAAACACCTCCGCGAGACTGAGCCGGCGGATCAGGTCTTGAGATTGTCGAAGTTACAACGGATGCCTCGCTGTCGATGGAACGTCGCCTCCCACTGAAGAATATTTCGCCTAAATTTTTTTTTTTTAGAAACTGTGGGGCAAAAGCTTTGCCCCATTATATTAAATAAGGGAGAGTGTGAGATAACAACAGTTTTGACCGAAAGCAACACAAAGAAACACCAGCATCAAATATATGATTAAAACTCTAATAGGTTAAGGGTACAACCACCCTCGTAACCATTTTACTACATGTAAGTTCTCGAGTGTCGAACGTTTTGGATACTTCAATATGGACTGGACTAGATATACTCACATGAGTAAATCTGCACACTTACACATATATACATACAATATGATTTAAGAAATTGACAAAACATCTCATACGGCCGGAGGGAGTTTACGTGGACTCAAAATTGTTTCGGGTGGTTGCTATATTTATATAGCGGCACGTAAGCCCTGTTTCGAGAGAGTTTATGTGAGGCATGCACGTCCAGATCGAGATGTATACGGAGAATGTAGCCGTCATGGTAGTACGTTTCCTGCAGAAGAAAAAAGAGAGAGAGAAACCAGTACGAAATACGCTTAATTTCTGCACACACACAGCAAACTCATGAGTCACGACCTTAGCGGCTTAGCTCAGTTCCACGCACGACAGACACATTATTACAGGTCGAACTCCTGCCTGGTACTCTACGTACTACGTACACACGGAATTATATATGGATAATTATTACTCTTTTTTTAATTACGATATCTATCACGCATAAATGAATCGCCGTCGAGTCTAGGCAAGAATCTCGTCGAGGGACTTGGTGGTGGCGGGCTTTGGCGCGGCGGCGGCCACCGCCTCCTGCTGCAGCTGCTGCTTCAGCTGGTCGGCCTTGGCCTGCTTCTTGCGCTTGGCGAGGTCGAGGTCGCGCTCCATCTTGCGGCGGTACATCTCGGTGAAGGTGATGGGCTCCTCCAGTATGGTGTCCTCCCCGTCCCTCACCGCCAGCGGCCACACCCTGGCGTCCGGCGCCGGGTTCTGGAACGTCGCGATCGACAGACGGCTGCTCTCCCCGTTCACCACCGCCTGGTGGTCCGCGTTCTTGAACCTCCCGTTGCTCAAGTACTGCGCCACAAACAATTGGTGTTCACTGATCGATCGATATGATGATATTATATATGACACGAAGGAACAATGATCGAGTAAGTGACGTACGTGGCCATGGTCGCCGAGGTTGACGACGAATGCGCCGGGGACGGGCTGGACGGTGATCCATGTCTTGCCGCCGTCGCGGGTGGCCTGGAGGCCGCCGACGAGGTCCTGGAGGAGGAGGGTGATGGTGCCGGGGTCGGTGTGGCGCTTGAGCCCCAGGGTGAGGTCCGGCTGCGGGCACTTGGGGTAGAAGTTGACCACCACCTTCTGGTCCATGTCCACGCACGCCTTGGCCAGGGCCTCCGTCTCCAGGCCCATGGCCTCCGACAGCACCCCCAGCAGCGTGCACGACAGCCCCATGAGCCGCTCGCTGTACTGCTCCACCACCGCCCGCCACCCCGCCGGCTTCTCCGGCCACCGCCCGTAGTCCCGCGCCTTCACCGGGTACGAGAAGTAGGTCACGATCTCCCGCCAGTCCTGAACCGTCTCGCCCTGCACGTTCACATAGTACGTTTAATTCTCTGCTTCGTCATGTTAATTCGCTAGCGATCTACTTACTACTACTATAATTCTACTACGTACGTGACATGCATCTGCATGTGTGTGTGTATACGGATAGTCGGATACCTGGAGGTGGCTGGAGACGATGAAGCCGCCCTTCTTGCCGCCGGACATGTCGTACTGTAGCTTCTCCTCTGCCGGCAGCGCGAAGAACTCGCGGGACAGGCGCGCCATCTCGGCGACGAGGTCGGCGTCGACGCCGTGGTCGACCACCTGGAAGATGCCCCAGCCCTCGCAGGCCTTGGCGACGCGGTCCCGGATCTCGGCCCGGCGCGCGCCATCGATGCCGTCGAGCGAGATGACCGGCACCTCGTCGCTGAAGCGGTCGTGCGCCACCTTGGGCCGCTCGTCCTCGTCCCGCACGAAGGACGGCCGCAGCGTCGCCTCCTGCCCCCACGCCGCCGTCGGCAGGAACGGCGCGTTGCTCACCGGCGCCATGGGATCCGATCGATCTGTCGATCGAGATTGCGTGCACGTACGTCGATGGACCGGCCGGCGGGCGACTCGTGCTGCGTGTGTTGGTTTGTTTCGTGGAGGGCTCTAGCTAGCTAGGGTCGTTCGTTTGGGATGTGGTTTCTGCAGGGAACGTGCAAATATATATTGGCGGGGTTCGGGAGAGATTGAGCGGAAGACGCGACCTGCAGCTAGCTAACCAGGCATGCATGCATGCGTGTGGCGCGCGCACATCTACTGCCGAGGAAGACGCTCTCGGGAACTCGTGTTAGGTGCGCAACAACCCGGCCGCATCCATCCAGGGCCACACGGGATGTGCTCACTAGTTCACTACAACGGGAACGAACTTTTATTTGATTCAGCTAAACATTTTATATTCCTCCGTTTCATATTATAATAATTTTTAGATCTTTTAGTGTGGACTAAATACGGACTGAACGAGCGAATGTACAAAGTAAAACGTGTTTAGATACATCTGCGAGCACTAGGTAGATAATTAGGTCGATAAGCATGATGTAGTGTGAGCTAGTAGATTTGAGTGGATCTAGAATGTTGTGTGTTAGATATGAGTAGATTTTGCTTTGCTCATCATGATGTCGTGGTACAAGATTTTGTGTAGTCAAGTAGTTCTACCTCATTGTCATGTCGTGGTAGATCTTCATGTTGTTGTGTTGCTCGTAACCCTTGTAGGACTTCACCACCGATCACTTTTCGCAAGCGCTGATAGAAAGCCAGCCAGACCTCGATCGCCCTGTTCTTGGTCCCTGACTCGTGTTCGAAGTGCCTGTCACTCAAGAGGAAGATTTTCATGGCCGGGTTTCCCTTTTCAAAAAAAAAAGAGGAAGATTTTCATGGCACTCGGTTGTGTTCCGAGATGGTCGATCTGCTAGGATCTCACGTGTGTCGTGGTTAGGAGAAACAAGAACAAGACAGGGACGACCATGAAGCGAGCTCCGTTCTTGTCCACCTCCCGCCGAACAAGATGGTCGACATTCATCCCCTTCATCTTGGCCTGTTTGTCTAAGATTGTTTCTTGTCCCTAGGATCACCCCAAAGACACCGAGTACCAACAAGCCCATCCAGAACTACTATCAGATGCAGACCATCTTCTCCTTCAGTTTGGTGACCGGAAAATTCGCTATGAGATTCAATCAGCCTCTTGGCACACCTTATGATGACCTTGGTAGCCAGGAGTCCGACAACATCAACATTGATGGTGGAGAAAAGGACGATGACCCTGCCGACAATCAACCTGAGAAGGAGAGGAACGGGAAGAGAGGTGCACTTGGGGACGAAGAGGTCCTCGTCTTCACCAGCATGACCGAGGCCGTGAGTGGGTGCCGCCATCAAAGACAACACGCATGTCGACGTGCACCCTGGCCTCTACCATGTTTTCATGGACACTGATGGGTTCAGTCCCGAGGCCAAGACGGTGGCTCTTAGTGACCTTCTAGCTAACAAGGCTCGAGGTTTAGGCGCGAAGTGAGCCTATCTTAGCTGGTTGGTTCCTTGTGCTGGAACCAGCCCATACAGGTTCAAGTCCCAGACTTGACACGATTGTCGCATTTTCCTGTATTTTCCAGGATTTAACCGGCGCTATGCTTTCAGTGGTAGGTGACGTGCCCGTCAACAGCGAGGCGCCTGTGGCGACTTCGTCAACCTCAATATCTGCCGGACCAGTCTCTCGGAGATGTTCATAGGGGTAGGGTTTGCGTGCGTGCGTTCATAGGGGGTGTGTTACCGAGCGAGGCCTTAGCCCCGCTTGGATTGTGGTATTTTAGCCCAATACCCAGGTTTTTCTCGGAGCACACAAATTTCCCGACGTAGCCCAGTATTACCACTTGGCTCGCTGGTTTGTTTTCCTCCGCTGCTCCGTTTCGGGCCGTTTCCTCCGGAAATGACAACGGACCTACGAAGGTCCGTATATTTCCCCTCGGTTTTGCTCCGTATCGCTGTGCACGAGAAAACCGCCCCGTTGATTCTTCCGGCCAGGATATAAATCAGACTTCCCAAGCGGGGCCTTAAATGTCAAAGTTTGCAACCAAATAGCACGACCTAGGAAACATAAACTTATTCTTAGCAAAACGGGTTTGATTGATTCGTAATTCGTTGAGAACAACCAAACGACTTACACATCTTTCTGATCCAAGAGCCAAACAAAACAAATGTCATGACCAAACACGCCCTAGATATACAGGGGCGCGGCTAGCATCGACTTGGCCCGTGAGGGAGATGTGGTACACCAACACATCCATCTTCTACAGCACCAGTAATCGCGCCGACCATGCATGCGCATGTCCTACACGAACACGCCACATACGTTACGGGTGTGACAGATGAGGTCATGACCTGTGTTTTGACACGGTGACAGAAAACATCCAACAGACTGACTGAAGGTGCCTCTTCGATCGGTAGACACACAGCCAGACAGACCGGCTGATCGTCGCCGTCGGAGGGTCAGGAGCGACCGCAGCCGCGCGCCGCGGCTGCCTTCGCTCGTGTGTTGGCAAAGAAGCGTCCAGCCTTCCATGGATGCCACGGCGTGCGGCGTTGCTTTCAGCCGGCGTGGCGCGGTGCCGGAACGAGCAAGCAGTCCGGTATGCTTGGAACGGTTGGTGGCCGCGCGTGTTCCACCAACCAGTCTAAGCAGAGTCCGCCGGCCGGTCACCATTGCTTCAGGCTGGACTTCGACGGAACTGAACCGAGGTGAAAGACCGCTGTGGAACGTGTGTGTGTGATCCTCCGTTGTAGCCAGTGAACTGATATTGAGATTAAGATTTGCTACTTACAAGGAAAAGAATTCTTGTATTGTTTCCTACTGGACTCCACATCGAGAAGGCAGACGCACAGAACCGCACGAGTTTGCCGGCGGAACAACCGCTCAACGGACTGGTAGTTGCGCTGAACGACTTCTCGGTGAGATCCAGCTGCTCATGCAGACGATCTACACGACAAAATGCCAAGCTGAGAAATGAAAATTGACAAAATGACAAGTCTGAAGATTATCTTATTCTTGCAAGAGATCCTACGGGAAAATCGTTGCTAGATTTCTCCCTTCGTCCATTTCATATGCTTACAAAATACTTTTTCTTACTCTTGAGAATATATTTTTCGTTGAACGTAGGCACAATTTTTCCTCCTTTTTTTTATTCCTTAGAATCTCTGTTTTTTCTTGTGGTGGTATCAAACAGCCACCTGGAATGATCTCTTGAAAATGAAAAAAATCCCTCCTTTTTTTTATCTGCCTATTCAGGAAAATGAAAATAGCTTGAAAATACGTGCAAGGTCCAACAGACATCAAAAGCCAACTGGTAACAGCTGTTAACAGCGCCACGCGAAAAAACACAAGCTGGAATGATCCCACCAAAATTGCTAGTAAATGAGACAACCACTTAAAACACATTACTTTATTTGCTCGGCACAGCCGCACCTATATCAGCTACAAATTTCTGAGATGCCGTATTGCCGTTCAAAATGAAATGATACAACACCGGAGAACCAAAACTTCTCTTTTTGGTGCTTCTGATTACATCTTCAGATCAAACACTCCATACGAAGAGCTATGGCTGGTAAAATGGCAACCATGCCATTGCTGGGTAACAACTACAGAACCATATAACTTTCTTGCAGCGCCTTGCTGAAACCAGGAATTATGCTCATGTATATTTTCGCTGCTGAGATTGTAACAGTTATATGATCAAGGAGATCCGTACTTCCTGATCAGCAGTATCTAAAATGTTGAGTGGATTCATACTTTGAAACCAGCAGTATCTAAAATGTTGAATGGATTCATACTTCCAGACCAGCAGTGTCTATAATGTTCTGTAGAAAGGATGCCTTGGCAGAAGAATCAGTCAGAAAATGACCCAAAACTGCAATTGTTGCTGTACTACTCCTGATTTTCTCTACCCCCCTTGATATCATGCAAATATGGTTGGCTTCTACAACAACTATGGCCCCACGATGTGAAACCGAATAAACTGCTTCGGCTATCTGTCTTGTCATCCTTTCCTGAACTTGAAGCTTGCATCCGTAGAAATGAACCAGCGCCTGAAAATGAGAGCGATCAATGCCTTCGCCATCTCCACTGCCAAAGTAGCCAATGTGCACTACTCCATAGAATGGAAGGAGGTGGTGCTCGCACTGGGCGCAAAATGGCAGGTGCAGCTCCGAACTGATTGCCCGATGATCAGTAGCATCTTCAACTGGTCTCTCATATACACTGGCACTGTTAAGTGCAAAACCATTCAGCTTCACATCATAATTACATGCTCTGAACCTCATCAGCCACTGCACATAACGCTGAGGACTGCCTATAAGTTCTTTCCTGAGGGGATCCTCTCCAAGGGATAGGAGCATTGAGCAAACAGCAGAAACCATATTAGAGGGAGCGGATCCAGATTTTGGTGAGTTTGCACCATTGGCTGCGATCCTCTTGCCGTGCCCATTGCAGAGTGGAACCTCATGAGGCCTTAAGGGGCACCAAGGTTGAAAGGCAGAATGGCTGTCCATCTCCATGTCTATACCTCTAAGCTTAAGAAGAGCCACAAAGTCACTCCAAAAAGAGCTGTCCTCACCCTCAAGAACTCCGGAGCGAGCTGAATGTGATGTTCTAATCAAACCTTGAGAACTCTTGCATTTGAAGTTCTCTGGCAATGGTATGTGCCAGCACTGCAGAGCAACAGCCACACCAGCAGGTTGTATGCTAGCATGCAATGCACTGCAGACTTCATCAGCTAATCTTTGAGGGTTTTGAAACCTCTTGGCGAAGACGTCAGCTACTCTTGAAAGCTTGCTTAAACCAACAACCCTTCCACCGGATGGCACATACCCAACATGGCATTGTATGCTGAATGGAAGCAAGCATGACTCACAGTATGAAAAAAGATCGATGTCACGAACAACAACTTGTCCTCCAGTTCCTCCAGCAGAACCAGTCCTTTTGTCAACACCAACCTCAGGAAACAGAGCACCCTGCACAATGTCTTCCACTTTCTGTTTGTAACCTGCAAGAGTATTTTTAGCCATACGTCAAATAAGGCTCAAGAAGCAAGTGCGTCACAATTTTTTTTTTAAACTGAACACAAAGAGTAACCTTGAACATATCACCGGAAAGAATGCAGTGCATAATATCCCCTTAAATGTATGGACTCAGAACGCAGTTCATGCCCATGAATTTAGTTCAACTACAACGTCTATGGGGTGGGTTAGGTTCTGGACAGACCTAAACTAGAAATATATCCCCTTAAATGTTACTCCCTCCATCCCGTAGTATAAGATGTTATTACAACCAATATACTCTTTTATTTTTGTAATAACATCTTATATTATGGGACAGAGGGAGTATTAGTAGTGGGGCTATCATGAGTAGTGACAAACTCCTCTACACATGGCTTGCATGCTGAAGGAAGTAATTATCCAGGAATTTAAATATATCTATTTCAAGAGTAAAACCAGGTCACTTCAGGACAACATAAGGCATGCTCGACAATGTCATCTTCTGATAAAAATTGATACAAAACTTGCATGTCCATGCGCAACATGAGGAAGATGTAAACAAACAATAAATTTTATCTAAAAACAAGACAAGATTCATCTGCGCCAAGTAAGGCAGATACTAAATAACATCTGGATGATTAAACAGTATAACTTCATTCAAGTTGATTAAATTATATAATACCAAAAAATATAGAATTTCTGAAACATTGTGTAAAAGAAAACTTTTGCATTCCACTTATGCACAACCACTAGCCCGCTAGTTCTACCATTGATTTGTGTAATAAAAATACGTGTTGTACCCTGCTACTGGGGCAACATCGCAAGGGTAGTTCAACTTTTGTGAGCTAACACAATTAAAATTGTAATCCAAACATCGGTGTTTCTTTGTAAGCAAATCCTAATAATAAAAACAACATAGTCAAGTAGACAAGTACAGATGGCAACAAAAATAACACAAAAATATTTTCTTTCAAATATATCTAAGGGTGACGCTTGCTTTGTCATCTGTAGCCAAAAGGACCCGCCAAGAAACCAAACTGAATTGAACTTAGATTTCAGTTACTCTAAGTTAGAACTGCATTCTGGCCATTTCTCAGCTGGCTGTCCGAGCAATGCTGAAGTGAAGCAGTCAAAGATTTTTTTAAGAGTTCTACAGGTTTTCGGTTATTTTTCATATGGTAAAGGAAATATTATAGTAAGATAGTCAATTCCAAATCCTCGAAAGATTAAGATATCGTAAGCTTAAAATAAAATGCAAGTTGCGTAAGGTACAAGTATATTCATTTTCATAAATAAAACGGGAGATAGACAGACTACACACCAAGTGTTTGAAGAATACGACAAGTCGATAACTAACAGCTCTCTACGAAAACAGCTTTAATTAGGAAATCATAAAAGAAAACAGAGAAGAAACTGCCTTATAATCACCACTTGTTAGGATACAACAACCCAGTGGAGTATTCAAATAAGTGGTCAACCACTGTTTGGTATGGATTATATCAGACAAACACCAGAAGCCATCACTCTAGATCTTAATTACACATCCCCTGAGTTTATATCCTCTGGGACAAAGTGGATTCCTAACGAAACGACAACACTTCCCAGTGTAGGTTCCATCCTGAGTTATAACGTTCTTTAGTTAAAAGAATGACCCCTTGTTGTCCCCTGATGCGCTCTCTGTGGACCGCCATTTTCAGTCGTACCGCAAACCCCTGTCACAAACAGCATAGGGTCGTAAAATGAAACTACCTAACTCAGGACTATCATAGGTTCCGACCCTATTGAGACCTTCTTTGCGAAGTCTTGCTACATGGTAGGTGGTCAAACACCGAAGTTTATTTGATTGATGTGCCAGCTATCAACGGAAAGCATGGGATCACTCTACCAGCCGAGCAACACTATTGCAGCAGCAACGATCACGACAGACTACCACCTTAATTAAACCCTCTCTCTGTGGCAAGGAGGGTCAGACAGACAGAGGAAATCGAATATCCAGGGAAGGACTATCCAGAGTTGCAGGCCTCCTATCGCCGGCGTCGCTCTTATCTCCCTATCTACGAGTACCGGGCAGCAGGTCGAATATTATCTGGTCTCACAGGAGAGATCAAACAGGGCGGCATCGGCATGCTACGGATCCAGTGGAGGAGGAGGAGGTGGGGCCAGGATACCTCGTGTGCCGTCGCGGAAGGCCTTGGCGACGCGCTTGGGCGTCCTGCGCAGCCCCTCCCGGCGGGGGTCCTCGCCGAGCCCCAGGAGCAGCGCGCGCACCGCCGCCCCCATGGCGTCGTCTCCCGACGCCTCCACGAGATCCTCCTCGTCGTCGTCGTCGTGGCAGGCGCACGCGGCGACGGCGGCGAGGTGCGCCTCCTCGAGGGCTCCCATGGCACGCACGCAGGCCCACTAGTATGAGGCTGCTATTATTAGGCGGCGCGGCAGGGAAGATGGAGAGATGGAGACGGAGCTGGAGCTGGAGCTGCGGTGGAGGAGGAAGTAGTAGTGGAGGGAGGGAGTGGACGTGCGGCTCGCTGCTGGAGATGTGCGGTGTGTGGAGCGGGCGCCGCCGTCTCTCTTCGACGGACGGAGACTCGGATTTTCCTCCCCTTTTTGGAGGCGTCGCCGGGATAATATAGTTGTGAGGTGAGGGTGGGGTGGCGTTTGGTGGGTTGGTGCGGGCGGGCCGTTAGCCGTCGGATATGCGCACGCACGGCTGGGATCGCCCTGGATCAGGTGAGAAAAGAAAGCGGGTCTAGCCATCTAGGACATGGGAGACGCTGCGAATGACGTCGCACGCACACACTTCAACCAAACAAGACAAGATCGAAAGGGGAAAGATCGCGTACATCAGCGATGCATGCCGTCACGTGGGTTGTTCTGAAATTTCTACTTGTTGCATTACAAGATTTGAAGTCACTCTAATGGGTATTTTTTGCCCTTTTTGGTGACTATCACCGGATCTTGCCACTCCCGAGAACTAATTGCAAATCTGACTCCCAACGTCGTGCATGTCGGCGCCAGGCCGTGCACTCGCCGAATGTGCTGCTGGGTCCCGCTAAAAGCCGACGTGGCGCAGCGTTAACCAAGTGTTCGGCGCCAGTCGTGGGGGCGCTGACCTCCTAGGTCAATTATCGTGCGCGCGGAGGTTATCTCTTCGCATCCAGATTCATTCACACACACCCGTCCCGACCCGCCGTCGCCATGAACCCCGCCTCCCCCCCCCCCCTCCCCTACTCGACCCGTCGTCGCCGCCGCTGCCGTGAAGGTCTGCTCGCCTCCCCGGCCCCCCACCGCCCGCATCCTCGGCCCCCCCACTGCCCGCATCTCCCGCCGCCGCCTCCATGCTCTTCTCCGGTCTCCTGTCACGCCGCTCCCCGTCACCGGCGGCTGCATAGAGGCCGTAGGAGGCCTAGCACACCGGCTCTTGCGAGGTATAACACCTTCCCTCTTGCTATTTGGTCTTGTGTTATCGAAGATTTTCATGTTTGCTACTTAGCTGTAAAAATGAGAAAATCTCCTTCAATGGACATTTGCGTATGGAAATTAGTGAAGCTCAATTAATCGGACTGCTATTGCTCTTAGTTTCATGGATATTGGAGCAAATATTCATCGCAACGATCGCTTCATTTCTTCATTGTCGCCCATATGCTTTCCCGTAGATGCCCGATTGCCCATAGCTTCATACTTGTTGCCCCATAGCTCTGCGATTTAAAGTATGGAGTTATGTGTATATATGTTTATGCGATATTGGCTAATTTGTAGTATAGATCGTGTAGAAAATAAATGTCTATGTGTTATGTGTATTGATGCAAATGCTTATTTGTAGTATAGATGGTTTTTGCTAGATGGTTCTCATGATAGTTGTTTGCTTAGTTCGTTATCGGTACTACTCGTCGATTATAGTTGCTACATATTTTTGTAGTGAATTAATTAATTATCGAGATCCCTGCCCCCTCACCGCCCGCATACCCCTGCTGCCCTTGCCCCCATGTTCGTCTCCGGTCACCAAGGAAGGAAGGAGCTCCCAGTCGACGTAGCCGAGGAATCGCGCCGCTCCCCGTCACCGGCGACTGCATAGAGGCTGTCGGACGCCTAGCACGCCGGCTCCTGCGAGGTATGCCCTCTTCCCTCTTGTGCTTGACCTGCTTCATTGCTTGTGATTTGCTAATACAATTTCTTAGGATGTCATGTAAATGTAGCCACATAATACTTTTAAAATAAATGGTAACCTCTTGTGCTTGAGTTGCTACATTTATAGGAGACAGTACATATGGTAAGCTAAATACTCGTGCTAGCTGACATCCTAAGAAAATGTATGGGGAAAATGCATATAAGCTAACTACTCGTGCTAGCTGACATCCCATTGCACCTTTTTGACGGTATAGATGGTTTTTGCTAGATGGTTTTGCAATATTGGCTAATTTGTCATATAGATGGTGCAGAAAATAAATGTGTATGTGTTATGTGTATTTATGCAAATGCTTATTTGTAGTATGGATGCTTTTTGCTAGATGGTTTTCATGATAGTTGTATTGCTTAATTGGTTATAGGAACTACTCGTCGATTATAGTTGCTACATATTTTTGCAGTGAATTAATTAATTATCGAGAGTTTTTGTCGGATAAGTTATCTAATGGTAGCGGTATTTATTTATGTTTTGGTTCCGATTATAGATGGCTTACTCAAAGGTTATGCATGTTCATCACGGGGGACGTGTTGTGCCATCTAGCTGCGGTGTTGAGTTTGTTGATATGACTACTAAAGTTACGTTATTTCCGCATGCTCCTTGTCTTAATGAGGTTGTTGCGAAGGTCTAAACGACGCTGGGTTGGTCAGGCTTCGGTGTTAGTTTGCAAGGAAGATACGATGCCGGTGGGTCTTTTACTCAGATGATACCTATCCGAGGCAAAGAAGAGTGGGAGTTGTACAAAGAGCTTGTTGACAGCTCTGAAATCAAGTCACTTGTCGTCTTTGCCTTCAAGGTCGACATAACCGGGAAATCCCTAGCAGAAGTTGTTCCGGGTTTGAACAATGATCTATCGGTTTATAAAAGAGACAATGATGACCATAGTGAGTATGACGCGGGTACAAGCCAGCCTCCCGTGTGGGAGGAGAATGTTGACCATGAAGTTAAAGTGGACTTGCTTAGGGAGAAGAAACAAAAGGGTGCAGCACGACATGAAAGTTGTGGTGTGT
This sequence comes from Poa annua, assembly GCA_026929855.1. Classification (NCBI taxonomy): domain Eukaryota; kingdom Viridiplantae; phylum Streptophyta; class Magnoliopsida; order Poales; family Poaceae; genus Poa; species Poa annua. Next base: position 93,404,952 of record CM049433.1, read on the forward strand.
TCTCCAGTTTGACTGATAGAGACGAGTTTACTGAGGAGAAACTAAATGTTGCAAACTTGGAGGCGGTGAATGATGAGTTTGTTCATGTCTCCCCAATCAACATTCCAACACCACCGTTTGTCCCTCAGGTGGCATCCTCTGAACTTGATGGAGACCCATATACATTTGAAGATCATAATCCCGAAGACGAGGGTTATTATCAAGCTTATGCGACCGACTGTGATGAAGATCGTGAGGAGTCCCAATGGTCCGCGAAGGAGACGGATGCCTTCGTCGATGTTTGGGGCAGACATCCAAGTATTCATGAGTTCAAGGATGTTAGGGAGGCTCACCTAGCCGTTTAGGACTCTAACCTTCGGGAATATGGTCCAGAGCTGCCTGAACCCATCATCCAAGACGGGGATGGACCAATCCGACGGCCTAGGCCAAGGCCAAGGCCTTTGATATATTCAAGGGTCCGTTGGAGATGCAGATGTGGCTGCAGGAGCATGCCGTTAGGCATCATCGGCAGTACATTGTGTTCAAGTCCAACAAGAAAGAGCGATATGTTGTGATGTGCGATGACAAAGAGTGTGGTTGGAAGGTCAGAGCAAGGAAGACTCGTGAAGGTTTGAGGAAGATAAGTAGCTACGACGGCCCACACACATGCGGAGACAAGGTTGTTGGCGGGAAGGTTGTTGTGCGCAAGGTGCACCGGCAATTGACATCCACTTTTATAGTACACCGGTGTGCCGAAGCCATCAAAAATACACCTACCCTCTCGGCGACAGCTTTGATGAAGTTCGTACATCTCATCTTTGAGTAACGTGTCACGTATGGGAAAGCGTGGAGAGCTAAGCAAATGGCTATGAAGATGGCATATGGTGATTGGGAGTAAGCCTATGGAAGGCTACCAAAGATGTTGGATGACTCGATGTTGTTTCTCGTAGCTACGAGGTGGACCGCAGCCGAGTCAAACGAGCCCAGAATCAAGCCAGAGACCCAGGCCTAGGAAGACGGGACAACACTCTCGCATGCCCGTTGAGACAAGTCGACAAATGCCTCGTAGGGGATCTCGTGTGCGCAAGCCTGTGGTAAAGCCAACTCTCGGTACTCACGCCCTAGGAAAAAGAAAGGGGCGGAAATAATGTGGGCGACATGTGAGGAGATTGTCGAGTCTGTTGTAGTCTGTGAGCAGTATGGTATGGTTGTACTCTGTGAGCAGTATGGTCTGGTTGTACTCTGTAGCACTATGGTTTGTTGTGTCAAGTGTTCGTGGACATAATGTTTCGTTGCGTCAATGGACATTATGGTCTGTGAGACTTAAAACCTGTATGAACTGTGTGTGTTGTGAACATATTTCCTATTTCCTGGCATATATCTATGTTGTGATTTTGTTACAGGTTTGTGAGACTAAAAACGGGAAAGCTCTGCCCAAATTTTCAATGGAAACATACTTCGGCGCCAATGACAATGGAGCCGAACTGAAGTACTTCGGCTCCAGTATGATTGGCGCCGAACCCTTGGAGCTGGTAACTCCAAACTAACAGAGAGGTGCATTGTATGTTGCCAGGCTTCGGCGCCAACAAGGGTGGAGCCGACGTGAAGAAGTTCGGTTGAATGTCATTTGGCGACGAAAACTGGGAGCTGGTGCCCCTTAAACAAACAAAGAGCGCATCGTCGGTTGCCACTGTTTCGTCGCCAGGGAGGATGGAGCCAACGTGAAGAAGTTCGGTTGTACCTCGCTTGGCGCCGAAAGCTGGGAGCTAGTGCCCCTCGAACAAACAGAGAGGCGCGTCATCGGTTGCCACTGCTTCGGCACCACGGAGGATGGAGCCGGCATGAAGAAGTTCGGTTGAACCTCATTTGGCGCTGAAAACTGGGAGCTGTTGTCCCTTAAACAAACAGAGAGGCGCATCGTCGGTTGCCACAGGTTCGGCGCCAAGGAGCGTGGAGCCGACATGAAGAAGTTCAGCATCACTCATTTGGCGCCAAAATATGGGAGTTGGTGCCACAAAACTAACAGAGAGGAGAATCGTCGGGTGCCAAGTTCGCTAGGTTCGGCGCTAACAAGCGTGGAGCCGAAGACCTTCACTTTGGCGCTAGCTAGGCTGGACCCGACCTGAACAGGTTTGTCCCACTCCATTTGGCGCCGAAAACTGGAGCCGGTACCACAAAACTAATAGAGGCTCGTCGTCTAGTCTGACAGGTTCAGCGCCAACAAGCCTGGAGCCGAAATCCTTCACTTCGGCGCCAGCAACGGTGGAGCCGAGCTGAACTGACTACAACAATTTATAATTACGAACAACTCATTGCTCGACACTGATTTTACGAACAATTTCGACAATCTTGTAGAACAATTGAGCAAATAAAAATAAAAGATAATAACTCATATTTGTAGTATAAAAGTCATGGTTCACCATCGATCATACGTAGCATCTACTTCAACCTCAGAATTTCAACGTGATTGTTATAAATTAGAACTCTCGCTTCTACGGAGAACTTCTCATCTTCATACTCAAAGTGGTTGCATTGATACCCCTTAAATAATTATCAAATATATCAGTACAACACAATGATGCCATCCGTGTACCAAGCAAAATGTTATTTGCATGTACCTCTGGTTTGGCACAGATCGAAAACCTTCGGCCGGCATTCTGAAACGGCCAATCATACTCTACTCTCACAATACATGGTGGTATGCACTCACAATTCACAAAGCATACCTGCATGATGAGGATCATATGGTGAATGGAGCTGCCTGTAAGAGCATGGTTGCTAGACATAGTATTGATAGAGCAACGAACTAATGTCTGCTGAGTGTCGCGCCTTTTCTAGGTTTAGCCACCAACTAACTAACGATATTAGTTGGTAGAGGATGTTGCAGCTAACGTCACACTGTTACGGCTAACGTTACTGTGCACAATAGTAACACCTAACATCACTATTGCGGAATAGTAACCAACAAACATCACTATTACGAAATAGTACGTAATAGTAACCACATAACAACACTATTACGAAATACTGTAGTATGTAATACTAATCAGCTAATTATGTGAGTTTTTATTCCTACTAGAGTTGCATCCTCCAGCTCCGTGACTATATATACTGCATTTCTAGCTCTACATTTTAGCATGTGACTAAGTACTCAAATATCATGAACAATAGACGTTTTTGGTGCGATTGCAACATGGAAGCTAGGTTGTGTTACGACCAGAGATTTCGCAATGCTGGTCAAATATACTGGAATTGTCGAAGATGTGACGGTCAGGTACGTGTTTAGCACCATGAGATATTAATATTTAACAAATGTATTATATTATTTACCCATATTCAAAATTACTACAGGATAACGGGCAATGTGGATTTTTTCAATGGTGCGACGACCCGCTTCCAATTGAAGCCAGAGTGCTAATCACTGACCAACGTGCGGAGATAGAAAACCTGAAAGCACGAATTAGAGCACTTGGTGGAGAGCCATAATTGTTGAGAATATAAGCAATTTTCTGATTATATTAATCCAAATATTACCTAAAATCATGACGTAGATAGTGCTAATGGCATACTGAAACTTAACAGTATAATCGTGTACTAAACATATAATAGATATATCTTCGCAAGTCGCTAGTACAGTAAATAACTAGAAGAGGTATAAACATATTATACCCGGCGGTTGGCCAATTGGCCGAAGCGGAAGCAGCTTCGTTGGCGATCCTCTTCTCTGCAGCAGCCTTCTCGATCTCGGCGTCGGTGCTCATGATGACGATGAAGGCGACGCGGCAGACGTAGAGGAAGTAGGCGAAGTAACCAAGGTAGTGGATGAAGATTGGCGAGCAGTCGCGTAGGAGACGCTCCACAAAAACCTAATCGCCCCTCTCCCGTACAGCAAACGGAGAGGCGGGGTTTCGGAGGCCTGCTCTTCCGTCGACCGTGTACGCGGCGGACGGGATGGGATCAACGATGGCAGCTACAGGTTAGGAGGAACGACGGTGGCGGCTGTGGGCAGATGAGTTCTTCTGTTCTGTGTATTGTTGTTGACGGAGAGGAGCGACCTCTCGCTAACATGGGCACAGACGCAGGAGGCAAACGTCCAGCCGAAACGCCCGTAATGAATTGCCGTTAAGACTGAAAACGTACAGAACGTTTCAGCTAGCAATCAATCTCATTAACACAAAACATTTCGTGTCGTTGACATTTTATTCATGCGTGACAAAAAGAACACATCGGTTCGGCGAGATTCCCGCAACCCGCGGCGCGTCGTGGCGAGGCGAGGCGTGGCCAGGCGGGCGATACGTCTCAAACGTATCTATAATTTCTTATGTTCCATGCTTATATTATGCCAATTGCTACATGTTTTACATACACTTTTATATCATTTTATGCATTTTCTGGGACTAACCTATTAACAAGATGCCACAGTGCCAGTTGCCTGTTTTCTGTTGTTTTTTGTTTCAGAAAAGTTGTTAAGAAAATATTCTCGGAATTAGACAAACGAAACGTCAAAGTGCTTATAATTCCCAGGAGGTTCCAGAACACCGAATAGGAGACGGAGGAGGAGCCCGAGGGCCCCACACCCCCTCGTGGCGCCCCCCCACCCGGCCGCGCGAGCATAGGGTGTGGGGCCCTCGAGGCCCCGCCGCCTTCGCTCTTTCGCCTACATATACCCCTCAGAATTACAAGCACTAGTACGCGCACCTTTTTTCTCCACGAAGTCCAGAGCCGCCGCCGTCGTCAACCCTAGATCGGGGGGGTTCAGAAGCTCTTCCCGGCACCCTGCCGGAGAGGGGAATCATCACCGGAGGGCTCTACATCACCATGCCCGCCTCCGGACTGATGCGTGAGTAGTTCATCCTTGGACTACGGGTACATAGCAGTAGCTAGATGGTTGTCTTCTCCTCTTGTGCTACCATGTTTAGATCTTGTGAGCTGCCTATCATGATCAAGATTATCTTTATGTAATGCTACATGTTGTGTTTACTGGGATCCGATGAATATTGAGTACTATGTTATTGCTTCAGAATATATCTTGTGAGTGCGTTGTCTATGATCTTGCATGCTCTCCGTTGCTAGTAGATGCTCTGGCCAAGTAGATGCTTGTGACTCCAAGAGGGGGTATTTATGCTCGATAGTAGGTTCATGTCTCTATTTAATCTGGGGTAGTTACAGCAAGCTCTAAGATTGTAAATGTACTGTTGCTATTAGGGATAAAACAGTAGTACTTTATCTAATGCTATTTGTATTACTTACATTACACACATTGGCTAATGCAATTATCTGTTGCTTGCAACTTAATACTGAAAGGGGTGCGGACGCTAACCGGAATGTGGATTATTAGTCATAGATGCGGTTGGAACGGTCTATGTATATTGTTGTAATGCCCAAACGAATATCACACTAAACATCATAACTATAGTATATGCATCATTATGCACTTCTTTATTCTGTCAATTGCCCAGCTGTAATTTGTTTACGCGCATGTATGCTATTATTATTTATGGAGAGACACCACTAGTGAACTGTGGACCCCGGTCCTTTTTCCCTAAACTGTTAAACAATCCTACTGCAATCCTGTTACTTTCATTCTCTGCAAACAAACATCATTTTCCACACATACGTTTAATCCTTTGTTACAGCAAGCCAATGAGATTGACAACCTCACGGTTAAGTTGGGGCAAAGTATCTTGGTTGTGTTGTGTGCAGGTTCCACGTCAACACCAGCACTCTTCTGGCGCCGTTGCCACCTTGAGAAGATTCCTAGTTTCCTACTGGTTCGATAACCTTGGTTTCACAACTGAGGGAAACTTGCTGTTGCACTACTTCATACCTTACTCTTGGAGTTCCCAACAACTCCTCACCGGTGCATCAAGCATTTTTCTGGCGCCGCTGCCGGGGAAGCTAGACTCTTCTACGAGGGGAGTCTCTCACATCCAATCTTTTTATTTTGTTATTGTCTTGCTTAGTTTACTTTTATTATTGTCTTGTTTGCTTAATATCAAAAATACAAAAAAAATAGTTACTTGCATTGTTATTTTTATTTCGGTTTGCTATTTATATTTTCAGTTTTTATTATTGTTATTTCGGTTTGCTATTATGCCTAGTATATTTCCTGTTACTGTGTCACCTGAGGAGTTGATCTTTACTTTTAAACAAGGGAGTGAGGAAACTTTTGGAGAAGCTTGGTCTAGAATTATTGAATCCTACGGTGAAACTGAATCAAAAATGACTCTAAGTTTACTTCTTAGTAGCTTCTATTTTGGACTTGTTCTTTGCTATAGGTATGTTTTAGATGCTGTAGTGGGAGGAGATTTTCTTCAATGTGACGGGGATCAAGCTTTTAATGCAATAAAGAAATTAATTATGTCCTCTTCTTCAAGTAATAAATGTGATACAAGCATTGGTAATATTCATACTAGATTAAATACCCTTGAGACACGCATATCTTCCTTAAAGGATGGGTATAATAAAATTCTTGAGTATTTTGATTATGTTCCCATAAATTCTGAACCTTCCATGTGGCTCCCTACCATGAGAATTACTATTGATAATGAAATCTTTCATGCACGTTGTGATATTATGTCTGAATTTTTTCTCATGCCTAAGTATATTCATGCATCTTTAAACCTTTGGGGACTTGTTGAAGTGGGAGAAGAAATAACCCTCACAGATAATACTATTATACAACCCATTGGAGTAGCTGAAGGAGTGTTCACAACATTCCTAGGAAGAACTGTATCCACTGATTATCTTGTTATTGAATGTGTAGGGACAGGACAAATCACACTTGGGAGATCTTTGCTAAAACTCTTTGGAGCAGTAATTGATGTGGGAAAAGGTACTATGAGCTTCACTTCCTCTCCAGGACGCGGGCAAACATTCCCTACGAGCAAAGGTAAGAAAAATGGTAAGAGAAATAAACGTAAGGGACCTCGTACCCGTGATGTTGATGCTTCATCTCTTGGAAATATTTGAATATCACTTTCTGTGCCTAGCTGAAAGGCGTTAAAGAAAAGCGCTTATGGGAGACAACCCACTTTTTATTTCTGTTATTTTATTTTGTTGAGTCAAGAAAGATGTCTACCTCTGTAGCAATTCCTTTGTATCTTTAATTTATTGCATTGTTGTGACAAGTTAAGCCTCTAGTAGAAAGTTGATGCTAAATTTGGATTGCTGTGCTAAAACTGTTTTCTGCTGTCCACCGTTAAATTCATAACTCCTTACAGAAAAATTGAAAAAATCTGATATTTTCTGTGCGTAATCCTCAGATATGTATGCAACTTTCATTAGTTTTGAGTTTTCTGATTTGATCAAGTTAAGTGCCTCGAAATTTTTTGTCTTTAGGGACTGTTCTGTTTTTGACAGATTATGTCATTTATTTTGCAATGCTTCTTTTACTATTTTGAATGGATCTTTTTTTTCCATAAAGTATCAGTGCCTGTAGCTAATGTCCAGTAGCGTTGGTAGCAATTGTGTTCATGCAAAATATACGAATTTTTTGTGCACTAACCCTCTAATGAAGTTTACTTTGAGTTTTGTGTGGAGAAAGTTTTCAAGGATCAAGAGAGAAGTATGATGTGTTGTGATCAAGAATATGAAAGAGCCAAAGTTTGGGGATGCCCCCGTGGGTCACCCAAGCATATTTCAATAAGACTCAAGCGTCAAAGCTTGGGGATGCCCAAGGGCATCCCCTTTTTCATCAACAAACTATCAGGTCATCTCTAGTGAAACTATATTTTAATTCCGACACATCTTATGTGCTTTACTTGAAGCGTCTGTTTGTTTTTGTTTTTGTTATTATCATTCTCTGAATAAAATGGATCCTAGCATTCCTTTGTGGGAGAGAGACACGTTCCGCTTTTTCTTATAAATACTCGTATTTTTAACTTATATTTGTTGAGTATTCTCCTATGTTATTTCAATACTATTAGCTCTTGTTTTTCATGCATCTCTTGTTGGAGCTGTTAGTTTTTCATATGTTACACTCTCATATCTCATTGTTATATACATGGAGAGTTTATCCTTAAATAAGTTGATTGGTGTTTGGTTGAAAACAGAAAATGCTAAATGTGGTAGATGGTATAATGAAAAAGATATACATGCTCTTATGGATTGTTATCTTGTATGTTGTGGTGCTTGGCAATTGTTTTGAGCTCTCAAGTAGATCATGTTTCAGCTTTTACATCATGTAGTTAAAACCTATTAATGAAGAACTACCGTAAATCTTGTTGAAATTTGGTTTGCATGTTTGGTAGGTCTAGATATTTTCTAGTAAAGGTGTTTGAACAACAAGGAAGACAATATAGAGTTTTATAATACATGCAATATGTTTTTATATACGTCTTGTTGTCATAGTTTATACTTGTGTTTGCTTCAAATAACCTTGCTAGCCAAAGCCTTGTACTGAGAGGGGATGCTTCTCGTGCATCCAAAACCTTGAGCCAAAACCCATGCCATTTGTGTCCACCATACCTACCTACTACATGGTATTTCCTGCCATTTCAAGCAAATACTTCGTGTGCTACCTTTTATTATTCAAAACCTACGATCTTTTATTTGTGTCAATGTTTATTAGCTCATGAGGAAGTATGTGGTGTTACGGATATCAACATTGTCATTTGCTTCTAGACAGACTTTCACAACCGGACTAGTGGCATATACATCCGCTTATCCATTAACTTTGTAAAAAGAGCTAGCAAATGGGGTGCCCAGTCCCAATTAATTACAACTTTAACCGCTGCAATCTCTTCACATTTTTGCCCTGATCTAATCAGTCAAGCAATGACAACAGTTTTTAACTATATGTGTAAACAAAAGAGATAAGAGGGATGATCTACCTTGCTGGTAGAAATAACGTCCTTCATGGGAGCCGCTCTTGAAAGTCTGGTTGATAAGGGGGTAGAGTGCCCATTACCATTCGTTGACAACGACAAACACCTCTCAAAACTTACTTTTATGCTCTCTATATGATTTCAAAAACCTATAAAAACTAAAAAGCTCTACCACATGTTTGTATCCCTGCTTCACTCTGCGAAGGGTCTTTCTTTTACTTTATGTTGAGTCAGTTTAACTACTTCTTTCTGTCTTAGAAGCAAACACTTGTGTCAACTGTGTGCAACAATTCTTATATCCTTTGTGTTGACAACTATCTATATGATATACATGTTACAAGTTGAAAGCCAATGCTTAAACTTATATCTTCCTTTGTGTTGATTCAATGCTCTTTTACTTAGAGACTATTGCTTTATGAGTTAACTCTCATGTGAATCATTTTGATGCTTGTTTGAAAGTACTATCAATGAAAAGTTTTTGCTTATATGATGTAGTTGTTTACTACTTGTCTATTTGTTAGCAAACTATAAACCATTGCTTTGAATCACTTCGTTCGTAACATGAGCCTTACATTATTATATGATCAAGATTGTGTGAAGCATGTCACTTCAGAAATTATTCTTGTTATCGTTTTAAAGCTTGGGGATGCTTGATACGTCTCAAACGTATCTATAATTTTTTATGTTCCATGCTTATATTATGGCAATTGCTACATGTTTTATATACACTTTTATATCATTTTATGCATTTTCTGGGACTAACTTATTAACAAGATGCCACAGTGCCAGTTGTCTGTTTTCTGTTGTTTTTTGTTTCAGAAAAGTTGTTAAGAAAATATTCTCGGAATTGGACAAACGAAACGTCAAAGTGCTTAGAATTCCCAGTAGGTTCCAGAACACCGAAGAGGAGACGGAGGAGGAGCCCGAGGGGCCCACACCCCCTCGTGGCGCCACCCTGGCCGCGCGAGCATTGGGTGCGGGGCCCTCGAGGCCCGCCGCCTTCGCCCTTTCGCCTACATATACCCCCCCCCCCCCCCCAGAATTACAAGCCCTAGGACGCGCACCTTTTTCCACCACGAAGTCCAGAGCCGCCGCCGTCGTCAACCCTAGATCGGGAGGATTCAGAAGCTCTTCCCGGCACCCTGCCGGAGAGGGGAATCATCACCGGAGGGCTCTACATCACCATGCCCGCCTCCGGACTGATGCGTGAGTAGTTCATCCTTGTACTACGGGTCCATAGCAGTAGCTAGATGGTTGTCTTCTCCTCTTATGATACCATGTTTAGATCTTGTGAGCTGCCTATCATGATCAAGATCATCTTTATGTAATGCTACATGTTGTGTTTGCTGGGATCCGATGAATATTGAGTACTATGTTATTGCTTCATAATATATCTTGTGAGTGCGTTGTTTATGATATTGCATGCTCTCCGTTGCTAGTAGATGCTCTGGCCAAGTAGATGCTTGTGACTCCAGGAGGGGGTATTTATGCTCGATAGTAGGTTCATGTCTCTATTTAATCTGGGGTAGTGACAGCAAGATCTAAGATTGTAGATGTACTGTTGCTAATAGGGATAAAACAGTAGTACTTTATCTAAGGGTATTTGTATTACTTACATTACACACATTGCCTAATGCAATTATCTGTTGCTTGCAACTTAATACTGAAAGGGGTGCGGACGCTAACCGGAAGGTGGATTATTAGTCATAGATGCGGTTGGAACGGTCTATGTATATTGTTGTAATGCCCAAATGAATATCACACTAGACATCATAACTATAGTATATGCATCATTATGCATTTTTTTATTCTGTCAATTGCACAGCTGTAATTTGTTTACCCACATGTATGCTATTATTATTTATGGAGAGACACCACTAGTGAACTGTGGACCCCGGTCCTTTTTCCCTAAACTGTTAAACAATCCTACTGTAATCCTGTTACTTTCATTCTCTGCAAACAAATATCATTTTCCACACATACGTTTAATCCTTTTTTACAGCAAGCCAGTGAGATTGACAACCTCACTGTTAAGTTGAGGCAAAATATCTTGTTTGTGTTGTGTGCAGGTTCCACGTCAACACCAGCACTCTTCTGGCGCCGTTGCCACATTGAGAAGATTCCTATTTTCCTACTGGTTCGATAACCTTGGTTTCACAACTGAGTGAAACTTGCTGCTGCACTACTTCATACATTCCTCTTGTGGTTCCTAACAACACCTCACCGGTGCATCAGCGGGCGACGGAGGAGCGCGCGTGTGGTACACAGCCATTCTCCTCATATCTCATACCAACTCATACTAGTAGTAGAATGGCTCAGTATATAAGCTGATGCACATCTCACTAAACTAGCAGTATGGGACTAAAGTCCCTCACCACTTGCCATGACAACATCACGGGATTTAGCGATTTTTCTGAAATTACTAAATGGGCCAAAGGCCCACTCTTGGACAATATTTCAGCAATAATATCGTGAACATGGAGCCCCTTTTATTTTTTCGAACCTCCGTACTTACTCAACGCAACAATGTCGGTCATTATGTTGTTTTACATATAATAAAGTGGCATGCTGGTACTCATTCTACCTATTAATTGTACTTCAGTTACGACAGTGCCGTCGGACTTTGTTAATACAAAACGTTGGATGGCTCTCTTCATTTCATTGCTAACAACCGCACTATCCAGCACTGTTACAGACTCGTCCTACCCTGCATATATTTCACTTCAGTTCCGCCATTTTGCGATCGGCTGCCCTTGATAAATAGCGCTCAGTGGTTGTGTGTCTTCAGTGCAATCATCCATACGCACCTAACCATAGAAAACAATGGCTGTTGCGGGATCGTCTTCAGGGAGAGGGGAAGGAAAAAGGAAAGGGCCAGCCATTGAACTCGTAGGTCATCGTAGTGACACATTTGTGCCACCGGACATGCCACCAACCGAAGAGCTAGATGGTCATGAGCCATGGATTATCCAGTGCGGTGTGGAGTGCTGCTACACATCAGATGTTGCAAAGGTCAAAAGTGTTGGATATGGTGGAAGCTGGGGATTTGTCTGTGGACATACGACGGGTCCTGCGCCATATTTTTATAAGTGTCCCTTCAGTACTAAATTTACTAAATTATAAACGATGATACTAAGTTTTCTACAATACTACAGGAAGGAGCCCGTTGCAGAAAGAATTACTTTTTTGAATCCGAAAGGCACTATGAAGTGTATTGGCACGGAGAGGCATATGTGGAGAAAAAGAGGCCAAAAAACTAGAAGAGAAGAGGATAAAAGAGCATAGAGAGTGTAACCAAACACAATATGAAGCATGGTGTGCACAAAAGATGGCCAACCGCAGGAACCGTTAGAACTTATGAGGAATATTGCCTACACAAATTTATTTTCTTTGTAATATGTATTTTATTCCAAAAGGAGCACTTGTATCGTATTTTGCATTTCAAAAGGGTTGATGTTAATGATTAAGAATCCCCGAGCACCATAATTGTAATTTTTCCTATTGTAATAACAAATAAGTGTGTATGGCAAGTCTCCACAATATTTTCATATTTATGCGTACCATAAAGTATATTACGTCACAAATAATTTTGACAGGGGGTGACTCTGTTTGCCGCGTCGGTGCCACTGGAAATGGAGCCGAGATGTGTCTTTTCGGCGCCAGGGTCGTTGGCGCCAAACACTGTGGGGAGGGGTGGGGGGAGAGAACAGTATTCATCCAGTTTTCGGCGCCAGCAGGTATCTCGCTGACCTGAACAAGTTCGGCGCCAGTTTCAGCGGCGCCGACACACGAAACTAATTTATTTTCGATTCCAGAGACTTCCAAAGAGCAAATCGTTATGTGCCTTATGTCGGCGCCAGGCAAGTTGGAGTCGAGGTTACACAGTTCGGCGCCAGGTAAAATGGAGCCAACCCTCGCAGAAAGAAAACAACAGAACATTACCAGATTCGTGTAACTCGTTTTCTCACCAAGATTTCACATAATTTACTACGAAAACATAATACTCAACATAATTAGGCAATCCAACATGACACATTGACCGCAACGCTCGTCCGAACTTCTCGAAGTCGAAGACCCCGAGACCCCCAAGCTTACTGGGACGGCATATCGTGGCCCAGTTGACCAGTGCATGCGGCCTCGCCCCCGGGGCAGCGCCCAGTCTCATCTAAAGGAATGACCGCTTATCTTGTCAATTCTACGGACGATCCGCTTGGACAGCTTCAAAAGTGGTAGATAACCGTAGCGGTGAGCACCGAGCGGCACAACAACACCCTACCCATCCGCGTAAAGTGTTTCCCCCACCATCCAGCGAGCTTCGCGCCCAGCTTATCAAGCAATGGCTGCAGTTGCACCGCCTTCAATCTGGAGTGGTGAAGCGGAAGGCCAGGTAGACACACGGGAAAGCACCCCGCCTCGCCCGGAAAATGTGCAGAGCTGCCGTGATTTGACCCCCCGTGCATTATACGTTGAGATAGATACTCTTTGGCTAGATATAGCTGCTCAAAGCACACTGTACACCTGACATCAATCGTTTTTAAGGCTTGGCCGGTGGCATCGTCTAATTAATATTTGACTTAATTACGTTTTTAGTCCCACGACTACACCGTTTGGACGATTTAGTCTCATATCTTGTAAATCGGACTAATTAGTCCCACAACTTGCACATGTTGAACGAATTTGGTCCAACCAGCGCATAGCTTGCCACGTTAGGCGCTAGGCGCCACCGTGGCATTCATGGGCGTCAAATGTTTACATTTTGGTCCTTTTGTTTTTTAGTATTTTGTTTTAGGTCCTTTCGCGCGTGGGTCAAGCGATGCAATTTATCATGTAGGGTTCCGAAAATATAGGTATCTCCTTTCCTGGTCAAGACCTTCTCGTGACGCAGTGCTGCGGCGACGAACACCTCACCTCGATGGGTATGACGCAAAAATCGACCACTCGACTCAGTATGCAGACCAGTTCTTCTTGATGGCGTCGTACGCGGCGACGGAATCCAGTAGACCTCCCCGGTCACCGTCGCCCAGCCGTGTCCGTCCGTCATGACGCCTGCCCCGCTGCCACCCGTGTGCTCCGATTTGACCCTCCCGCGCTTCCTAACGAAACCATCCACGACGCCGAACTTCCCTCGACGCCCTCCGCCGAACAGGTCAACGCTGGCCGAGATTCCCGTCGCCACCAATGACGCCACTAGGGTTCCGGTCGAAATTGGGGGTTTCCGTAAATCTACCACGTATCGGCGTGTGCCACCGGCCACGCTGGCACGACAAGTGTTATCACCCAATTGGTTAGGGACTAAAATGTTTTGGAGGTAAAAGTTTTGGGACTAATTAGTCCGTTCTGCAAGATGTGGGACTAAAACGTACAAACGATGCAAGTTGTGGGACTAAAAATATAAATTACTCTTAATATTTCATATTGATGGTTTGTCTAATATTCACATCTCAACGCGGACGAACGAGTCGTACTTTTTTTTACCGAATCCATAATATTACCTGCTTGGTTTGTTCCCACTTTTCATGCTTTTACCTTAGCCGATGCGCTGATACATCTCAAGGCTTGGCCGGTTTGTATAGCTAAGCACACGTACGGGTGGCTCACTTTTATCCGCACAAATTGTTTTGCTTCTCATGTTCAGTCGTAGCTCTATTGTAAGTTTTTATTTTTGAAACAAGACAAATGATTTGTCATTTCTATTGATCAAGAATAAGAATAAATAGAGTTAATTAGCGGAAACCGACTGAAAACCGATACAAGCTTGTCATAAAACACGATCACACTAGACACCCCCGACCAATCTGGCCACCCACACGAAAATACAAGCATCATCGAATGAGAGACCACCGTCGAGGTGTTGCCGTCGAGCGTTGAGTGTCGTCGTTATGGCTCCTCGTCGTGCCAACTTCATCGCCATGACAGACAACAAAGCCCTCATCGCAAACAGAACCGGAACCCGTGTCGAAGCCAACAGTCAGCCACATGCTCCAAGACAGTCAACTTCGACTTTGATAACAAGCTCTACAAGAGAAATATGTTGGACTTGCATTGATTGAGTCCTCCAAAACAACCGCTGGTTGCTCACGAACTAGGCTAAGCGTTTAGGTGTATTATGCCCGTTATAAAATACTATTTGTTCCAAAACAAACAACAAATATGTCATGAATCAATTAGTTGGGCTAATAAATTGGTGAACCATAACCAGTACATGTAGGTAATATTGCATGAACGCAAGATTCCCATATCACCAATGTATATACGGGAAAAAGAAGATTGATTGAAACCGAGATTTTTTTTTTAATAATATTATTTTTAATAAATATTTCGGTCGGTAGCACGCGCGCCAGCAAAATTTGAAATATAGAGCACCGTCGGTCCCGGGCGACCCGAAAGGCTACTTTCGCTCTGGAGGAAGCCGAAAGTTGGCTGTCGGCACACTAGCGGACGAGAGATGCATGCGCGCGATGCGCTGGCACGCGCGTCAGGCCGGGCCCCTCGACTTTCGGCCCTTTGCGAGCCGAAAGCTCTTTCGGCTGCGAGCGGACCGAGAGCTCACAGATAAGAATCTCGCCCCCGCTCCTCTCGACGCGCAGCACTTTCCTCTTCTCTGTTCTTGCCCTTTGCTCCGGCTGTTCATCCTCCTACCACAAGATCCTCTCCAAAAGAATTTGCTGCAAGTGGTTAGATTGTTAAAATAGCTGAGAGGAGGGCCGGGGCATCCATGATCTGTTGATGGGATAGGTTTTATGGAGTCGTTTTAAGGTGTGGAGGTGGAGGATCTGGAGCAATGGTGGTCAACAATGGTGGATAGTGGTGGTGTGAGCTGGTGTTTGAGAAGGTGGTGCTGTGGTGTTGTGGTGGTGGCGGTAGATTGAACCCGGAGAGCGGTGCTGACGGGATCCACACGCGTCAAGGTAAACCCTAATTAGTCACTAGATAATTTATGTTTAGTGTCATAATAGTTTTAGAGGGTGTGTAGCGTAAAATTATTATCAGTGTATTCGTTATTATAGTATTATTTTTGTCAGTGTATTCGTTATTGTAGATAATTATTATTGTAGTATTATGTTGTTGATTAATGCATTAGTCGTAGTGTAGATATATTGCCGGTGGTCGTTACATTTTTCGGTGGTAGTAAAATTATTTAGGGGTCGTAATATTTTTCGGTGATCGGCATCTGATGATGCAATAAATTTGTTTAGGTTATGGAAGTGGTTGATATTGCTGTGCACTATGGCGCCGGTAATGTTGGTGTAACTGAGTCAGGTGTTGATTTGAGTGAATTTGGTAATATGTCGATTCAGCTAACAGACCCAGTGAATTTGAGAATAGCTGTCATTCAGGAGTATTTCACGATAAATTTTGGGTTTGATCCTAATATCTGGACAGTTAAGATTCAGTCAGTATGGAGCAAATCCCGTACAAATTTTTTTCGGGAGTTGTTACCGCTGGATCGGACAAGTCAGTGGACATTTACGTTATTCCATTGCATATTCTATGTCTTATTATAAATATCTACAATCTTTTCGTTATTATTACACAGGCTGAGCTGTTAGCAGAGATTCAGCGTGATGTGAGTACGTACACCCCGCCACCTGAGTCTGTCCCATGGTTCAGACGACTAGAGAACAGGCTACGACGCGTGTGTAATATGCTTACTTGTTCCGGTGGTGCCGATGTTGTCCCACGCCAGCCAGCTCCGCGTCCTCCGCGCTACTCAACGCGCACTCCGGACCACGTTTTACACCACGCCAGCCTATGAGCACACGACCTACATTCGAGGTCGGTTCATCATCGCAGCAGGCTGAGCATTTTGAGTCGGGTCCTTCATAGCCATTACCTTCCCAGCCGGGTACTTCGTCCTGGGTCATGCCACCAGGTATGATGATGCAGCAGTCTGGTATGCATCACTGGGGCATGCCACGTGATCAAGGTTTCGGGCAACAGCCCAGTATGTACGCGCAACCGTCTTATGCAGATATGACTTGGATCGGGGCTGTACCGCCTATGACTCATCTTGGTTAGTACGTTTTAATTTTTTTGCACACATTTTTCTTTTTCAGGAACATCACATACTAACTGGCTATCATCTGCAGGTGGAGGTGGTTCGGCGTACAACTCGCCCCAATTTGAGCAGGATAATCTGATGTACTATACCCCACCGCCCGACACACAGCCTACACAGAACGAGGGCGAGGAGTTGCCGCTGCAGGGCCGTGGGATGCGGCAACACCGCGCTCCGACACGCTTGTCACCTTCCGGACCTCGACAGAGAAGACTGCGCAACCGTCCTCAGGTCGACGAGTAGGTCGACGAGTAGCAGCGATACTTCTATCTATGTTCCATTATGTACTAGACATATTTCTATCTATGTTCCATTATGTACTAGACATATTTCTATTTATATATCATTATGTACTAGACATATTTCTATGTAAGAGACATCTCTGTGTTCCGTTCGACAGTACTAGACATATTCCTATATATCAGACATTTCCGTAACGATTTGATTAGGTAATAAATACTCGTTACTACAAAAACTACAACTTCTAAAAATAAATCGATAGACATACTACGTAATAAATTGATACGAAAAATAAGATATAACACAAACCGAGCCCATACTCTGCGCAGAACAGAAGAAATGAAGATAATAAAATTAAGATAAAACACAAGGCGAGTACATACTGATCACACCACACGAGAAATGAAAGAACACAACTCAATTTAAGACTCTACCTATCTCCCATCGATGCACCCTGCACCATCCGCCGATTTAGCTCCCTTGCCCTTGCTCGATGCTTCAGCCTTCTTCTCCTTGCCATTACTCGATGCTTCAGCCTTCTTCTCCTTACCCTTGCTCGATGATTCAGCTTTCTTCTACTTGCCCTTTCTCGATGCTTCAGCCCTCCTTTCTTTTGATGTCGGCATGAAATCGTCGTCATCATCGCTGGAGACTACCCAAAGATAGGACTCACCGTACAAATAGCGGTCCGGATATACGGACCATTGGTAACCTTCCTATCATACTTATCTACAAGCCTCAGGATTTCTGCACGGATTTGTTGCGGGGTCCTATACGGAAACCCATCTCGAATTTGTCTCGCCCCAAGCAAAGCGAGATGTCTCTCACTACCAATAATTTCTGAGATGGGAACTATCGTACCATCTACCTTCAAATCTTCGGAAATCTTAGCCAGATGCTCGGATGCGGCTATGTGAAATCCGGACACACACTTCTCACAAGGTACAATACACACCATCCTTGCGCTCAAGTGACTCACATGGCTACCTTAGAGTGGGTTTTATAGGATAACGGGTGGACAAGTGGGCGAGAAGCGGTGGCGGGAGAAACAGGCGGTAAACGGTGGCGGGAGAATTCTGGCGGCAAACGGTGGCGGGAAGAAATTGTGTGGGAAAGGTTGGCAGAAATCAGTGACGGGAAACGGTGTCGGGAGAAATCGGTGGCGGAAAACGGTGGCGGAAAGAAATTGTACGGGAAAGGTTGGCAAAAAAGTATTATTTAAAAAAAACTGTGACTTTCGGCTCCGCCCAGGCCGAAAGTTGGCTGGGCTGACTGCACCCATGCAGCCGTCGGCCCCGCGTACGCCGAGTGCCTCTTTCGGCATCTGGTAGAACGAAAGTGAGCTTTCGGTCCGTGCCAGGCCGAAAGCTGCATCTTTCGGCCCGCGCCGGAACGACGGTGCGCTATTTTTCAAATTCCCCTGCCGCACGTACTACCGACCGAATTTGTTATTAAAAATAATATTATTAAAAAAAAATCTCGATTGAAACCAATAGACATTAACCTTATTAAGAGTACAATTCACTAGAGGTGCAATAAATCTAAAGAGGTATATACACTTATAGTCCCATAACTTATATGAGATGTACAAAGTAGTCCCACAACTTGCGAAATGGGGAGCTGTAGTCCCACAACTCTTATTGACCCCCTATATATTTGGGAGTGTTTATGTCTCAAGCAACTGATTTTTTTTTTAAGTCTCAATCAACTCAGAAAAGTGCAACTGCAGTTTAAAAAAAAGTGCAACCGGAACGAGTTGCACTTTTCTGTCAGAATAGTGCAATTGCACTTTTCTATCAACTGATGCATATTTTTGGGGGTGACTAAGACTTAAGAAATTCTCAGACGCCTGAGAATTAGCAAAACCGTTTATATTTTCTCCGACAGCTAAGGACTAGGCTGTCTTACGTGTGGGTCCCCATGTCGAGAAATAAATAAAAATAAGGAGCACGCTAGAAGAGCATTTGAACTTGAGACCTGATGGTCATAAACGCATCTCTTTGCCAACAGACCAGCTTAATGTTTCAGGGCATGTACAACGGTGTCCACTCAGCAGTCTGTAAGCCCGCCCACGTAGGAAAATTGATGACGTGCGGGAGAGAGAAAAACAAAACTGACCAGGTCTGTCTGCCGAAATAAAGACGATCTTATCACCGACGGCAAATTTCCCCGTTGTATGGAGGTCGTCGCTAACGTGTGCCGGAAAGATCTCGTGCTCCAGATTTTCCCTTTTCCCGCGAATCCAGAAACAGAGCTCATCGTTCCCGCGTGATCTAGCAGGCTTTCACCCCCACGACTTCCTCGTCCTCCACTTCTTCTCTCCACCACGACCTCTCAATACAACCAGAATGCGTTTGATCCGCCGCCTTGTCTAGTATTTTTTCAGATCTTGAGAGGATGACCCGCAAATCCACGCGGGTTCCCGCACCGCCGCCGCCGTTGTCGTCCTCACGGGAGCATCAACAGAACACCACCGCCGAGCATGAAGCCACAGCTCCCCACTCCACGGCGCCCATTCCCTTGACTCAAGATCTCTGGACGGACAAGCATCCATGGAACGCTCCGGCTGCTACCTCCGAGTTCTGGTATGATTCGATCTTGCCCCTGTTTTCAATCCCTATAGCTTTGGACGAGCGAGTGTGGCCTCTGTTAATCTCTACTACTATGAGCTAGTGCCGACCGGCCGAACGAGTCTGATTAATTAACTAGCTTATTGTGTACTGTTGTAATTGTGTGTCATTAGAGATTGATCTGAATTGTACTTGCTTTTTCTACTTACAGTTCATCTTGCGTTTGGTGTTTTCAAATTATCCGTAACACTGAAGGTTAAGGGTGTTCACAGTTCATCTTGCTTTTTCTGCTTACAGTTCATCTTGCTTTTTCTGCTTACAGTTCATCTTGCGTTTGGCGGGCTGTTAACGAGCATACAAAATGGACTACATACAATGAGTGGCTCGAGCAATCTAAAAAAAGAAAGACCCCAGAAACATACAAAATGGACTACATAAAATTTGGGAATGAGTGAATAATTATAAGCTAGTTTTGAATAAGTTTGTAGGAGTTATTTTTTATCCATTAATGATTTCTATATGTAATAATTCTGTACCAATTGAAGTTTACATTTTATTATTTTTATTATTTATTTAGTTCATATATATAGGCAAGTGACACGTATAGCATGTTTGCCAAATAAACAAATTTATTGATTAGGCGCTTTTTGTGATAGCATATGTACGGTTAATTTGGTGTCAGCTGCGTACGGACATGTTTAATTAGGTATTGTGTGATAAGATCTAACGTAAACACACGCTAGACCACAAATGTATCATCTCAATTGATCAGCACAATTAAACGAGCGGTTGGAGTCTTTCAGCCGGCCATACAGTCACGCTGTTGTAGTTGTTGTCTGTACTACCGACTATATATGATCTGGATACGTGGTACAGACACCGGCCGACGGAACCACTGTACATGCCCTCATGAAGTACTTTGGCTCGTTGTCCTATTATCCCATACTAACTTTCCAGAAACAAAATGTAGAGGCCCTAAAAATGGATCGAAGTCCAATCCTCCAGCTTATGCTAGACGAGTGATTGCCGCAATACCGAAGTGTGCTTTTCTGTTATAATAGGACTACACGTTTTTATTTACTCACGTCCGTTTTACAAGTTGCGCTCGCAAACAACAAAGAACAAACGAGACTACCATAAAATCGGCAACATCCATCACTAACTCTTACGTAATACTTCTACTACTAGTCTACTACACATACGATCTGGCCTACATACGAATACAAACGAGCCTCACCTTTGTCACCAATCATCAAATCGTCCATAACGTGCCGGAGATTTGGAGTTCGATTCCTTCTCGGTGCCCTACTTTACGTTTCTCGAGGGTTAGTGTGAATCTATATATACCTATACCCCTAATAATAAAAGCAGTAAGACTTCTGCCTAAATTTTCGTCAACCCCTTTTTTTAGACGATTTTACCCCTACTGGTTTAACATATTTACCCACCACTGCCACCGGTAAGTGAGAAAAACGTTTGAGATGTTTTTTTTCTCCCAAACCGATCCCCACGCCTGTACCTCTCCTGCGCTCTGGTTCTCGGCATGGCGGACGCTGTGCCGCGCCCTCCGGCCGTGCCTGCTACCTGCCACGCTCGGGGCCGCCACCGCCTTCTCGCACGCGCATGACCTGCACGGAGGCTGCTGCCTGCCCTAGCAGGCTGCGTCGAGGTCGTTGCTGTCTGATTCTTCGATGCCTCGAGGTTCCGTTGTCTCGGCGTCAACGTCTTCGCCTCCAGTACATAGCTGCGTCAAGGACGACGAAATCCCTGACTTTAAAGCGCAGTGCGTGTTAAGCTTCACCCATCGCGTTCTCTATAGATTGAACGTAGCTTTTTCTGGTAGTTCAAACTCGGTGGTCCCTAAAATTTTAGTGCGAGAGCCCTGCTCAGCTGGGATATGGAGCTGCTTACTAGCACCTGATGTCTTTAGCTCATAATGCGAATTCAGATAGCAACTAGGGATCTCATTCCTTTCTGAATAACAAGGTAACGTGTTCGTGTAAGTTACGAGTAACCAATGAAGTTATTGTTGACTCGGCGGTTGGTTACTTAGGTGTCAACTTGAGACATAATTAAAAACCGTATGAGGAAATGCACAAATAGCATATGGAAGAAATATAAGGTAATTCTTTAAAATTGAAAACGGAAAGCTTGACGATGAATGGTGTTTTTGGAAAGAAAAAATAACTCATGTATGTGTTGATAATTATAAGAAATCAATAAATACAGACCGATGACATTTGGAGGGTTGAATTTGAGAGTCCTTGTAGATTTCTAAGAATTTTTTTACAACCTTCATGATTATCTTAAAAAGTTCAGATACAAAATTCATAGATTGCATATATACAATTAATATATGCGGAGATTGTCACATTATTTACTAATCGAATGAATCTCAATAATCTCAATTGAAAGTCGAATTATGTGGTTATCTTTTACATACACATAAATTATTCTTCGAGCAAAACCTCGGTGTCGCCAATGTTTGACCGAATGAAAATAAAGTTTCACGACATTTTTTTTCCCAGTGCAATGCACGGGCATTTTACTGGTAATAGTATAACAAGCCATAATATTCCATGAAGCAAAAATTGGTCCGGTGGCAAAGGCATGTTCGCTTGGCCATTAGGTCGTGAGTTCAAATACTCTCTGACATGTGGGACTCTGTGTAAGATAGCCTAGGTACACATATGTCAGAAAAAATATAGAGGGTCTTTCCCCATTATGTAAGTTGTGATACTAATTTGTACATTTCATGCAAGTTATGGGACTATTAAATATATATACCTCTAAATTTAAACGGAGAGAGTACTACCACCTATGATGCTTTTATTATGGCTAGTGTAAACGTTATGCTGCACTTTGTACGGACGCCAGTAAATAAGGGTCCACTACCTGGATTTTACGATGCAACTCACTAGATAAGCACATGCGATGTACTGCCCTAGGCTTCTCTAGGAACGACCTACCCAATTAAGATAAGCATGTCGAAAATACAATTAAGCGCAAAGTACATGTACTGCTGCATTGGATATGCGATTAAGATTCCGATCCTTATCCGAAAGACGCGCCGTGTCGTCGCTATGTTGAGATAGTACTGTACTCCTATATACGTATAGAGCTAGCTGCTCAAAGCATACTGTACACCCTGACATCAATTTTTTTAAGGCTTGGCCAGTGGTTTGTCTAGTACTATTTCCTAATAATGATGGTTTGTTTAAGAGAAAAATTCACGAACAATCACTGAACTTGTCTGGCGCGTGCAGTTTCATCACTGAACTCGGGAAATGCCACTTGCGGGTGCTTAAACTTGTTCCGTCGCTGCACGTACGGTCACTGGGCGGTTTGACGTACGTATTTTGGCCACGTGTCGGCTTGTTGCACCGTATTGGGCCAAGTCAGCAGGTCGCACTGTATCTAGGGACCGCGGCTGTGAGAGAGTGCGAGTGGGAGGGGCTTTCTGAAAATGGTCTCGAGGTAAAATTCCCCAATCTACCCAATCTGTTACAATCCCTAAATTCCCAATTCGCCTCTCCTCTGGGTCGTGGCCCATGGCGTGACGACGAACGTCTCCTCGACGACGTTGAGGAGCGGAGACACTCCGGCGGCATCGTTGCCGTCCATTGTCCACGTCCTTGCTTGCGCCGTCGGCCTCGTCGCACTCGGCCTCCTCCTGGTTGCACTCCTCCATGGAAGGCGAGCGCGGGGACGTCGTCGTCGGCGACCCGCCGGACGTGGACTGCCCGAGGCTCGGCTCCGCCGCCACCGCCGTGGCACCTGCGCTATGCCCGCCACCAGAGGGAGGTTCTGCCCGCTGCTGCGTGGTGCCGGCGAGGGAGTTGCGGTGGACGGGGGCCGGGTGGCTGTGCTCGCCGCCGGTGTCGGTGAGGATGAAGCCGTCCGGGTTGTCGCGGCAGCGCTCCACCATCTTCCTCGCCGTGCAGGCCTTGTCGGTGCTGCACCGGTAGTAGCCGCGCGGGTACGGCGAGTCTTCTCCATCGCCATTACCTCTTCTCTGTGGCCCGCGAGACCACCAGAAAGCCCCTCCCACTCGCACTCTCTCCATGTCGTGGTCCCTCCTATGCTGACTTGGCCCAATACGGTGCGACATGCCGACACGTGGCCAAAATACGTACGTCAAACCGCCCAGTGACCGTACGTGCAGCGGCGGAACAAGTTTAAGCACCCGCAAGTGGCATTTCCTGAGTTCAGTGATGAAACTGCACGTGCCGAACGAGTTCAGTGACTGTTCGTGAATTTTTCTCTTTGTTTAATACTAGTTCACATCTCAATGCGGACGAACGAATCTTACCATTTTCTAACCGAATATATAAAATTACCTGGTGTTTGTTTCCAATTTTCCGAATCTTACCATTTTTCTAACCGAACCTATAAAATTACCTGGTGTTGGTTTCCAATTTTCTTGCTTTTATCTCAGCTGATGCGGGAAACACTTCCGTGTCCTATCTTTGATTGCAACCAATAACGTGTATGCGTCCACGTACGACGTGGGGTGACTCACTTTTGTCCGCACAAGTTTGCAAAACATTTCTAAGTATATTGTTTTGCAAACTTCTGATGTTCGTCTTAATAATAGCTCGAATAACTATAAAGTCCAAACTTTATACTTCAGTTTTGAGTCGCACCTGCATTGTAGTTTTCTTTTTTGAACAAGACAAATGATTTGCTATTTTCATTGATTAAGAAGAAATAGAGTTCAGCTAGGGAAAGTTTTACTTCTAAAGTGTCTTGTAATTGGGTCGATGAGACTCCTAGCCTTTTGTTACAAACTTTGCTAAACGATGTAAATATATCTTGATGACGGGCAGCAAATTTCAAACACACTTTTTTTTATCAGACTACCCAAGAGAACTGAAAGGTTTTTAATGAGGCGGCTTACTAGCTTAATATATTGCTTTTTACCTAACAAAAAGGGAGACCAGCCAAAAACCGAAGCCACAAGGTCATCATGAAAGTTGTTGATCTTGCTGAATTAATGGTACATACTAATAAGCATATTACTTTTTATGGTAATCCTATTGCCGGTTGCCATGGCGTCAGCGGAGAGATGCTCTTTAGCTATGAATGTTGTGAAGAAATAGTTGCGCAATAAAATGGGTGATCAGTTCATAAGTGATTGCTTAATTTGCTACGTGGAGAAAAAAATGTTTTCTACAGTTAGTAATGAAGAAGTGTTTTGATATTTTTAAGAAAATAAAGAGTCGACAATGGGAAAATTTTAAAAACTCATGAAGTTAACTTTTCATTTTTGTTTATTTTTTCACAGTAAGGCAAAAGCTCCCAATAAGGTTACACAGTTTCTACTAGTGTATTTTAATATGAACAATGCAAGTACATTGTTTTAGGATTTTATCTACCAGGTATGTCTTCATCCTTCAACTTTAATAGAACAACTACAGATGTTATGTTATTTCGGTTACTTAAATTTTCTTTGGGAGGTGTGGTCTTGTTTTGAGATGGTCTAACCTTGTGCAATACTATAGTTAGTTCACGCCAAAATCCAAAGTGAACCCATCGACCAAATTTCCTGGCTCCGCCCCTGTGGTTGGATGGTTAGCAGGGTGGTTATACACTCAGCCCACCAGAGTTTAAATCCCAGATTTGACATCTGTGTGTTGCATTTAGGCGGAATATTCTTTCAGTGGGAGGCGACGTTCCCGTCGACAGTGAGGCGCCCGTGGTGACTTCGTCAATCTCAAGACTTGATCCGCCGGCTCAGAATTTCGAAGGTGCTCATAGGGTAGGGTGTGCGTGTGTGCGTTCATAGGGGTGAGTGTGCGCGCGTGTATGTGAGCGTCTGCGTTTGTACTGTGTTTCTCAAAAAAAAAACCTTAAGGGCGGACAAAAATCCGGAGTAGAAAAATCTGGACAACATTTGGCAGAATCAAAATATATTAGTTGATCACTTGACTAGACCTCCCATAACTATGTATTACTCGAAGAAGTAATACCTTCAATGAGATATAAAATGGAAATTAGTGCGGCATCCCGTACTAAGCAGGGTAGGGCCGCCTCATTAGTACTTTTTTTTTTTGACAGTGAACTATGGACTTTATTGATCTGTTGCAGCAAGATCGCTGACAACTAATTGAGATACAAAGTCTGGAACATGATCGTGCTATAGCATAACTCCACCCGGGGATAGGCTAGCACCATCAGCAGCTAAGACATGGGCCACTACATTGCAAACACGCTTACAGTACAAAATGTTGTAATCTACAAAGTTTGTAAGTAACAGGAATTTTGCCTCCCGGAAGAGAACTCCATGCCGAGCTGAATCAAACTCACTGGATTGAAGAGCTGACTTCAACAAAGTTGAATCAGTTTCTATGATTATTCTTCCTATGCCAAGCTGAGCTGCGAACTCAATGGCCTTCAAACATGTCGTTGCTTCAGCTTGAAGAGCATCGGCAACATGGGGGAGTTGGCCCATGCCTGCACCACATACGTCCCCATCACTATCTCTAATACAGAAGCCCCAGCCACCTGTGCCTGTTTCCCTGCAAAAAGAGCCATCAATATTGATTTTTAAGTAATCTTCAGGTGGTTCCATCCAACGATCAGTGGCAGGAGCAGGAGCAGGAACAATATTAGATTTGCACAAATAGGTATTAAACTCGGAAGTGTATTGGACCGCGAATGTGGCGACGGCAGCCGGAACAGGAGGACGGTCTCCAGCATTTACTGAATTTCGCACATCCCAGATCTTCCAGAGAATTGTGACCGCGAGTAAGCAGATGTTCACATCCAGATTCAGTAAAGCTTCAAGTGTTTGCGATGCATTTGCGCATTCCAGCAATAGACCACGGACAAACTCCAGGTTTGCTTCGCGCCAAACTGATTTGGCAAACTTACATTTAATAAAGATGTAGCCGCAATCCTCATCAAGTCGCTGGCACAAAGGACAGAGGGTTTCAAGGTCTAGACCTCTATGTTTCAGGTTCATCTTGACGGGCAGGCTATTATGTCCCAAGCGCCAAAGGAACATGTTGATTTTCCTGGGGGTATTCAGGCTCCATATCTTTTGCCATGTGGTTGGCGCCCTTATTGTCGGATCTGCTACAGTAGATGAGGTCATTTCACCTGCAGCAACATCCAACAACTTCAGCCTGAGCTTGTATGCCGACCTGACAGAGAAGATACCCTTCGGGTCAGGATGCCAAGCTGGAAAATCATCAAATCCTTCTTGGATTGGGATGGCGAGGATCTGTACTGCATCATTGACATTGAAGGTTTGCCTCACCAGCTCGTGGTCCCATTGTCCGGTGACAGGGGAAATGAGATCAGAAACTTGCTGTAATAATTGATGACGATCACGGTGTGTAGTCGGTCTTCTAGTAACACCTCTTGGTATCCAAGGGTCCTCCCAAATGTTGATGCTAAGACCATCACCCACACGCCAAATTAATCCTTTTTTGATAAGGTCACGACCTTTTAGAATACTACGCCATGTGTATGATATTCCTTTAGTTGGTGAGACATTGAGAAAATCACCCGTCGGGAAGTACCTAGCTTGTAGCAATCTTGCACACAGAGAATCTGGATTAATAACAATTCTCCATGCTTGTTTTGCTAGCATTGCTATATTGAAGGAGTATAGATCTCTGAAGCCTAATCCCCCTTCTTTTTTAGGTTTTGATAATTTCTCCCAGGAAAGCCAGTGCAACTTGTTTTCTTTATCCATCTGACTCCACCAAAATTTGCAAATCATTGCAGATATCTCATCACACAACTCCTTAGTCAAGTCGAAACAAGACATGGCATAGGTGGGAATTGCTTGCGCCACTGCCTTGATAAGAATTTCCTTTCCAGCCTTTGATAGGATTTTTTCTTTCCATCCTTGGATTTTTGCCCAAATCTTACCCTTTAAGTATTGGAAAATTCTTTTTTTCGCCCTTCCAATATATACAGGAAGGCCAAGATATTTCTCATTAGCTCCTTCCCTTCTCATGTTAAGGCACTCGAGAATTTCAGATTTCCGAAGAGCGTTACAGTTTGGACTGAACAGGGCAGTGCTTTTCTCTTTGTTGATCAGCTGACCCGAACAAGTTTCATATAGGTTTAAGATGCGTTGCAACTCCGTGGCATTGTCGCAGTCCGCCTTGAGCAGCAGCAATGAGTCATCAGCAAAGAGGAGGTGTGAGACACTTGGCGCACTGGGGCAGATTTTGATACCCTCGATAAGTCCTTGTTGGTTGGCAATGTGGAGGAGTGATGAAAATCCTTCAGCAACAATCAAGAATAGATAAGGGGATAAAGGATCGCCCTGTCTGAGTCCACGTTCTGGGTTAATGACGTCGGTAAGCTCACCATTAACCTTAATCCTGTAGCTCACGGATCGGACACATTTCATTATGAGAGACACCCAGCTAGAATGGAACCCAAGCTTGAATAGCATTGCTTCTAGAAAGTTCCATTCCACTCTGTCATATGCTCTACTCATGTCCAGCTTGACTGCCATATAACCATCTCCACTTCGTTTGTGTTTTATAAAATGTGTCATCTCATAAGCAACCAACACATTGTCAGTGATAAGCCGGCCTGGAATAAAAGCACTCTGGTTCTGAGAAATTATATCTCCAATAAACATCCTAAGTCTATTTGTGAGGACCTTGGAGACTATTTTGTAGATGACATTGCAGAGACTAATTGGTCTCAAATCTTTGACATACTGTGGGTTCTTAATTTTGGGGATTAAAACCACATTTGTGTTATTCCAATCTGCCGGCAACGGACCACCATTTAATACTTGCAGCACCTCAGTCTTAACATTCTCACCAACCACCTCCCAAAATCTTTTGTAGAAAATAGCTGGCATGCCGTCAGGTCCTGGTGCCTTCAGGCCACCAATGTTCTGCAGAGGCTCAAAGACTTCATCTTCAGTAAAAGGTGAGCAAAGGGAATCATTCATATACTTCGTGACCCGTGGCTGCACATGCTCTAAGAGATCAGAAATATTAGCTGATGGTTGAGACGTGAAGAGTGACTTATAGTAATCATGAATATGTTGTTTCAGCCCATCCTGTCCCTCGATAATATTACCATTTTCATCCTTAAGATTTGTAATCTTGTTCTTTTTCTTTCTCTCGGAGCAACAACTATGAAAAAAGCGGGTGTTCCGGTCTCCATGCTTCAACCAATCAACATGAGCACGTTGTCTCCAGTAGATGTCTCGTTGATCCTCTAGACGTTCTAGTTTAAATCTTAAAACATGCTCGCGATGGACATGCTCCGCAGAAATTGTATCTTTGCCGCCTCATTAGTACTGGTCGTTCTTCTTTGTTTGAAACTACTGGTCGGTTCTTCTTTTCCTCTTTATTATCTGTTTTGTGTGTGACTAGAAGTTGGACCGGCCGGCTGGAATATTAAACCAATTCTGGTGGGCTGTCTAGTGCGACTGTTGGAAAGCCTGTAAGACACAAAGCCGTTTAGGGAAGGGTGGGCTTTGTCTGTGATTGTCTGACCGAAACACCACACGCTTGCCGGGCCAAATCCTGTGATTACGTAAATTAATGCTTGGAGATATTACCAAGACCCGGTCCATGGCCCAGGTTGCCTGGGGCCTTGCTCCGCCCTGCGCTCCAGTATGACTCTGGAACTCTGACTCTAAAACAACATAGGTAAGAACGAGGAAGGCCATCAAACACACGTAGGTAAGAACGATTATCGAAACTCAAATCTCGAAAAGAAGAAAGACACGACGTCAACGTACTACAGTACAAAGTTTTTTTTTTTAAAACGTACCACAGTACAAATTTGCACAGATCTAGAAACTTTGTATGTTGTACTAAATTAATAATCTTAACTCGGAGCAGCTCTTCTCCGGTTTCTGACAAACTTGGGTAGTAGCACAATTAAATTTTGCATACGCCTAGAGGAAATTAATTCAGTACGCCTCATCTTTACCTGAAACACGAGCGGGTCGTTGCTTGTTAATTATATGGGAGTGCTTACGTCTCAGACGCCTGTTTTTTTTTAAATCTCAATTAATTCAGAAAAGTGCAACTGCAGTTTAAAAAAAATGTAACTGGAACGAATTGCGTTTTTCTGGCAGAATAGTGCAATTCTTTTCTATCAGAAAAATGCAACCGATGCATATTTTTGTGGGTGACCGGGACTTAAGAAATTCTCAAGCGCCTGAGAATTAGCAAAACCGTAAGTATATGTTGTCATGTTGAGATAGATTATTTTTGCCTAGATATAGCTGCTCAAAGCATACGGTACACCTGACATCAATCTTTTCTAAGACTTGGCCGGTGGTATTGTCTAATTAATATTTGATAATGGTGGTTTGTTTAATACTAGTAGTTCACATCTCAACACGGACGTATGAGTTTTACCCTTTTTACCAAATCTATAAAATTACCTGCTTGGGTTGTTTTCAATTACGTTTCAAATTGGTTGACTTCCATTTATTTAAATGCTGATGTATCTAGACGCATTTTAATGCTTCTATGCCATGCTCATTAGTTGACTTCCATTTATTTAAATAGGATCCTATGATCAAACAATTTCAATAGGATTTTAAATATGAACAAATCCTTAAAAAATCCTACCACATTTCTTTGAATCAAAGAGGTCATAAGGATGTCAAGTTGACGAGCGAGTTATCAAGATGTCTTAAGTTGATCGTGGTCGTTAGTATATCCAGTGGGCCGCGTTCTTTTCCACTTTCAGTTCCAAGAATAACAATTGGTTTCGCTTTCCACCCTACTAATACTATGCAAAGGGCTTTATAATGTTGTTGTATAAATATTCCAACAGGGATTAAAAGAAATACACTTAACATCGTGAACAAAAACTAACTTCTTGACTATCTAATGTATCTGTCCTGGGTGTAGACACCACTAATAATATATGTGTAAATGCATCAACCTTGACACTATACTTTCATACGACATTGTCTTTACTTTCGGCTATGCTACTGAAACATTAAGATGTATGATTACTTTTCAGTCAAATGTTGTAGAAATACTAATAAGGCATGTCGGTTGCTCTAATTGCCAAAGGCGGAACAAACCATCACCATTGTGATAAGTGTAGCCAGAACGCAGTGTATGATCAGGGCAGAGCGCATACCAGACGATTATCGATCGGGTGCCAAATGGAAGGTGTCGACAGGCAACATTTGAGATAACAACCACATGGTCTGATCCAAATATCGAGGATCTTAGATTAGATAACATTTTGAAAAATACCAATAAACTGTAAGGTCATAATCAGCTAGGAGTCTAACTCTTCACATTTTGTGTGTCGTTTGCGGGACCGTTCTACCGTTCCATGGCGACACCCATCACTGACCCTCGTACGGTCATGCCAAGAGGCGAGAGGCTCAAACACCGAGTGTAGATATATTGCGCTCATCAACCAGAACTATTTGGCGTGATAATATGTACTTTTGACATACCATCACCGGAGAGATTGCCTCTTGGCATGTTAGAAGAAATGTTTGACTCCATCATCATAAATTGTTAATATTGATAATCAATATTGTTTTTGATAGACTCTAAGTGAGATAACATTTATTAACTATTATTTTATTGTTCCCCCAAATTTTATCTTCGCCCCAGGTCGCCGAAATTTCAAAATCTGTCCTTAAGATGCATGATACCACTACCATATTTTTCATTATTAATGTTTTTACTAACATAACACGCACAATACTAACCACTCCCTCCGTTCCTAAATATAAGATGTTTAAGCATTTGTCCGCATTCACATGTATACAAATGTATCCAGACATATTTTAGTTGATATGTTCACTCATTTTAGTGCATATGACAAGGTAACGGAACGTACTCCCTCCGATCCGACCCGACTATGACTAGTGTCAGAATTTCAGAGGAAACAAACCACCACCAACAACACCATCTCAACCCCACCTGTCATGATTACTTACTCTAAGCACGACTCACACGCACGTCTGCACACAGACTACGAACTCGCTGTGTGACTAATGGCCCCAAAACTAACCGGGTCCCACAAGTCATACTCACAGTTGACTGTACACAAATATCTCCACGCATTCTCGGCAACTGTAGTGTGGGCTACGGCGAGCAGCAGATAAATATCCCGCCGCAAAAAGAAGTTTCAATCTGGACCAGCAGCATCGTTTGATTTGATTTCAAATCGCTCGCCCTTTCCGCCTCCTCCCCACCAAATCTAGGGTTTCCTCGTCCGAAATCCCTCGCCGCCGGCCAAAATGGCGGCCAGCGCCGCCGAGCCCGGGAAGGAGGAGGCGAAGGCGGAGGCCGGCTCCGGCGGGGAGCTGCTCTACTGCGGCGGGACCAACTTCGACTACATGAACCGGAAGCTGCCGGGCGCGATGCAGGGCAACCTGGTGTCCCCGACGCGCCTGCGGTCGCTCGTCGGCGTGGACATCCGCTCCGTCGCCACCGGCTGCAGTGAGTGTTCCTTCGCGCCCCCTCCCTCTCTCTCTGTTACGCGCGTACGTTCGTGATGGCGGCGGGGGGTTGGTAAATGGCGCCAGCCTTCGCGTTGAAATGTTTGGACTGGTTGGTGTTTAGAGCTGCGCGGGCGGGTGTGAGACGAGGGGAGATCGGTCTCTGGTCCTAGTCTAAAGTTCGTGGAAGAGCTTTATTCTGGAATGCTGTCACTGTAAATTGCCGTGAACAGAAACCTCTTTTGTAGTCCGTATCATGCTGTATATCACATCTTCAGTAAACCTTAGTGGAATTCGTTATGTTAGGCACATGCCCCTAACGAATGCTGCCTCGTGACCAGTCAGCTGGCTGATAAATGAATATGGTATTTCATTATAGCTTGTCCATATATGATAGAAGAATAAGGTATTACCTTTTTCACAAAGACTAGTTATATAGAACTACCCAATAGGAAAAAACAGAGTGAGAGTTCTTCCATGCCTAGGACTAGCGATGGACAGATACACAAGTTAGTTGTGGCTATCGATACAGAATTATAGTCGATTAGGATTGCTAGGTATCTTAGAAGTGTCACTGTGAAAATGCAAATTAAAGAATATCATCACCGTCCAATTTGCCATTCATGTCTGCATTGGGCTGCGAATATATGTTTTATGCTCTGTCCCATTTCCCACCTCGTTATCACTCTGACTGAGATGATGTGATGCTAGTGCCTGCCCTATTCAGTGCTGCCACAGAGTCGTCTGTCTGCCCTGTGTGTTGGTGGCTACGAAGCACCCATACGGCAAGACGGATACGGCGATTTCAGAAAACAGCAGTTCGACGGTACGGCGAGTATATATATAAAATTAAGGAAATGCCATGTAAAAAAGACAAGAATAATTGAATGCATGAGATGAGATCAAGGAAAGTCCTCAATGATCATCAATCGCCCACACTCCAAGGATAACTTGCAAAATAGATCATATGCTCATATTAGAATTTGAGAGAAACAAGAATGAAACAGCAAAGATGTTGGCTTGTAGCATGCTTACCAAAATACATGTATTGCTTCCCACTTCCCAGCCTCCTAACTTCCAATTCCATCTCAACATTAAGCAAAGTCTCAAATCAGCCAGACCACAACCAGAGCTCAAATGGTCTACCCGCCTCTTCCTCCTTTTTGCATTTGGGTAAAGATATGATTCGGCAGCTTATTACAAGGATCAACCCCATTACCCTCTATGTGAAGAAGATGAGCTCTTACTCTAGAATAGCTGCCCGTGAAAGTGACATTACAGAAGTTGCAACGGACTGTTTTGTTGCCTCCAGCATCAGTTTCATCTGAGGAAATTTTTGTACAATGAGCCCATAGAGGATACTTCCGATTGATAGCCCCTATCGGTGCATCTTCACCATCAGCACTAGCAGTGTTGTTTGAACTCCCACCAACTGAAGACTGGCTGCCTGCCATGCCACTGCCAGCAGATGACATGCTTGCTGCTTTCTCAGTTCTCACTCCCTAGAAAGAAAGCAACACATCAAACACAAATCGACAACCACAATAGGCTGTAGCAATCGTTGGAGATAGGCAGTAGGCTGCTGCACGAAGAATAGGTTGGAGAACAGGAGAAGTTTACCTCGTTGCTGGCCAAGGGCGGGGACGGAGGCGACTCCAAGCGGTGGAGATGGACGAATTCTGGCCGGGCGAGTTGAATCTGGGCGAGGGTGGCGCGATTCCAGCTACGGCGGCGTGATTCCAGGCGACGGCGGCGCGAGATCCACTCCTGCCCAGCGAACGAATGGATAGAGGGAAAGTATGGGGGGCGCTGGGGTTAGGGTTAGTCATCGCGGGGCCGCTCGATTCACTCCTCCCGTGTCGCCGACGAGTCGCCGCCGTCCCTGATGCGAATCGGATTTATTTTATTATTTTTTAATTCAGGAAAAACAGGACTCGCCGGCGACTCGCGTATCAGCGCGTATCGGAGGGATACACGCGTCCGGTGCGTACCGTTCAGGGACGCGTTGGAGTCTGCCGTATCGGTGCTTCGTAGGTTGGTGGGAAACTTTGTATCTTGAGAAGTTTCCTCACCCTTACAAAATGGAATTATCAATAATTTATTGTGTTTGGGATGGCAGTTTGCAACGAGGTGCATTTGAGACGGTATCGAGTTCTCTAATTTGACGAATCATCTATAGCGGTACCATAATTTTCTCTTTGGAGTTTGAAATAAGTTAAGAAGTTGGTCTAGTCTATCCCCTCTGTAAATTGCATGGGACCATCACTAAAGTGTAATAAGTGATTTACTCTATTTTCTCACAACTTTTATCTTCCGTTCACCGTGTTATTCACTCGTGTCAACTCACTGGTACCACCGCCTGACAAGCTCGGCTATTCAGTCCCCCCAGACCTTGCTTTGCTGGTTATGGTCTCTCAATCCTGAGCTTGTAACACCTCTGCGTTTTATTCTTACCACAATTTCGCCCTAAAGTGGCACAAGACAGTGTGAAGTGAAGTAGCTGCAAAAAATGGATTTTCTAAATGCCACAAAGTGCTCTAATAGAAGTAACCAGAAAACTGGAATGCAATAGTGATTTCCATGTTGTAACATTTAAACTCCATTAACACTATTCATCTCAATCTTATTCCAAAAATGAGCAAGTGAGTGAGGGAGAGAGGGATAGTTGCTTCGAATCGTTACAATAGGGTGCCTCTTATTGAAATATACTCAAGTTAGTTATTTTCTCATGCTGTGCTTATTTTTTTGTATAGTTGCAATTTCTTCTTATTGGTCTTCCTGTGTTTTGCCAGTGGCTTGCCATTCTGTTGCTTTGGGTGCTGATGGTCGTTGCTATACATGGGGTCGCAATGAGGTATAAATGAGATGATAGTCGATTTTGTTTGGTTTGTTACTTAGAACTATTTTTTTCTCAAGCAGAAGGGGCAGCTGGGACATGGCGATACTCTTCAACGTAACCTACCAACTGTTGTTTCTGAACTATCAAAGTAAGACACCATATTCTGTACCCTGCATTTTATTTGTTTAATGGCTGTGTTGGTAAATTCATGATCTGAGCAAGTAATCTGGTTTAATAGAATGACTTAAAGGTGTTAAAGATTACGTCGATTCTAACTTGTTTTGCAGACATAAAATAATTAAAGCAAGTGTTGGAAGAAGTCATACAGTAGTTGTAACTGACGAGGGGACGTCCTTCGCATTTGGTCACAAC
Source organism: Poa annua (assembly GCA_026929855.1). Classification (NCBI taxonomy): domain Eukaryota; kingdom Viridiplantae; phylum Streptophyta; class Magnoliopsida; order Poales; family Poaceae; genus Poa; species Poa annua. Next base: position 93,440,263 of record CM049433.1, read on the forward strand.
AAACACGGACAGTTGGGAACCGGTTCCCTAAGAAATGGTTGGTAACTTAAGCTTATGTATTCCATTAGTTAATATGACATCAGGTACTATTGGATTGCTGTGTGGAAAAATCAATACATGCTTGGGCAATATGGATTTATCTGCTTGGAGACTGCCTCATACAATTTTTTGTAACAATTTTCAACATGTTAATTTTTTCACTAGCCATTAGTCATATATTTTAATTTCTCGTATAATTGATTACATACTTAGAATTTGTGTTGAAAATGAACATCTCAGAATTTCGTTTTACCCCTGTAATAATGCTGATTGATTTACATTTTGTACCTGTTGGGTTACTAAGAATAATATGTGTATTATATGTTTCAAGCTTTCAGTATACTGATATTTTTGCTTTTTAGGTTGATAGACTAAGTTTCAGAATATTATGGGCAGCTATTTTGTCTTTGATTTTTACACCGCTGTTGTTTGTTGTACCTGTTCTAAAATTGCTGCAGAAATAGAGGCATCGCCGGTGCCCTGTCTCCCGACTGATGTAACTGACGCTGTTTGTGGTGGTGACTTTACTGTCTGGCTGTCTTCAGTTGAGGGTGCTACTATACTGTAAGTCTTATGAAACTTCAAGAACTTCATCTCATTTTGACTGATAATCTGCTTTTGCAGTAGTTAGTGGGTGTTGTTTGTCAGATTTTCTGAAGCAATGTTTTATTTATCTCTTATATTAGTACAGCAGGTCTTCCCCAGTATGGCCAACTTGGTCATGGAACTGACAATGAGGTTTATTTCTACTAAACACAAACAACTATCAATTTGGTTATTGTCAATAATTGTGTACTGACGTCTGCTATTGTAGTACAATACCAAAGATTCATCGGTAAAGCTATCATATGAAGCCCAGCCCCGTCCCAAGGCGATAGCTGCGCTCTCTGAGAAAACTATTGTGAAAGTTGCATGCGGAACAAATCATACAGGTTTGTTCTCACTACTTTATTTTTCATGTTTATTTTTACTTTTCATGATTAGCACTAATCTCTACACTTTTTCCTTTTATATTGCAGTTGCAGTTGATTCGAGTGGATTTGTGTACACGTATGTCCTTTATTCCCCATACGTTTGAGACGGTTAAAGATCCAAATATGACTTACTAATGTGTCAAACTGTTTGTGCAAAGTTCTTTTCTGTATTTCATAGGTATGATTTCTCTTTTTATTACAGTTATTTACTTTCTATTTTGTTTTGCCAGATGGGGATTTGGCGGGTATGGAAGGTAAGATATCTTGTCGTGTGTATTACTATAATCACGATACATCCCACATTAGCGATCTAACCGCTTGCTTATTATATAGGTTGGGCCACAGAGAACAAAAGGATGAGTGGAAACCTCGCCTCGTTGAAATATTTCAAAGGCACAATGTTCTGCCTCCCAATGCAATTGTCTCAGCTGGTTCTGCAAGTTCTGCATGCACTGCCGGTATGTTACATTATTCTATGGTGAACAAACTATCGTATAATGCATTTTGTTGTATAAATTATCAGAGTTCATTATTGGGCTTTATCATAAAAGAAAGGAAAAGGGAAGACCAGTTTTGAGCCAAGTATAATACATGGGGCAAGTAGCTAATACAAGTATTTTACTTTTTGATTTAAGCCTGTGTTCAGCCATGTTTGTGTAGCACATTGGTTATATTTCTGGATGAGCTGATTGTGCAATTGTTCATGTATCTTAGCAAAATGGCTTGGAAGAATAGAATTTGTTATGGAACTAGGCCTGCTGCAGACCTAAGCTTTTCCTCTAACCTAGGCAATATATTGTGTCATATGCTGGTATATTGTTTGTGATCGCATGCATATACATGTAAAACCATATTATTCTGCAAACATAGAACATACCTGAAAAGTTATGCCATATTGTGGCACTGCTTGGGTTAGGTGCATTACAAAAATAGACACATGAGATGATTCTTGAATCATTCTACTTTCTATGTGCCTGGTTTTGCAGTTATTCAAAAAAAAGAAAAAAATCTGCCCGTTAGATGTGAGTTCATATCACGTACTGCTATTAACATCTTGTGGCAAATATTATTGTTATATCGCATGAGTTATGAGTTTTTTTTGCAACATTTAGAACTAAAATGTTACTCCCTCCGTTCCAAATTAAGTGTCACAGATTTAGTAGTATTTTCAATTGTTGGTTGCTCGTTTGCTTATTAGGTGGTGGACAGATGTACATGTGGGGAAAGATGAAGACTAACGGCGATGATTGGATGTATCCAAAGCCACTAATGGATTTAAGGTACTGTTCAATCTGTTAAATAGCTGTACAAAACTATAGTTACACTTACACACAGTGCCATCACAATGGGCTATACTTTCTGTTGTTTACCTATTATCCTGAGTTATATTATTTAATTGATGATTTGTTTGTTTCAGTGGTTGGAATGTCCGCTGCATGGCTTCTGGTAACATGCACCACATTGTTGGTGCAGATGATTCTTGCATAAGCTGGGGTGCTGCCCAATTTGGAGAGCTTGGTTATGGCCCTAATGGGCAAAAGTACGTAGAAAAATGCTGATATTGCGTAAAATGCTAGCCTTCAAACTGTTAACCGTTAACCTTCTCTTACATGTTATTTGTATGCATTAAAATTTAACATAGGTCATCGGCGAATCCTAAAAAGGTTGAGAGTCTTAACGGGATGCATGTTACAAGGTAATTGCACTAAATCATTGCGTACGTAGTTGCATCTCCTCTTAGTTCTTAGTGCTAGTAGTATAGTCAATATTAATTTGAGAACACTTTCTGCAGTGTTGGTTGTGGATATGGACTGTCCCTGATTGTTGTGGACCGAGCAAAAGCTGGTGCTAAGCTTGATGAGGTAACTATATGTCTATATGTGATTTCATGCATGAACTGTTTCCCTGCTTAAAGCTACCACGAGTTTAAAATTTAATGCATTATGCTATTATTTGTGATGCTAAAGCTAATCAAAAGTAATGGGCTTGATTCATCATTCGTTAGTACTTTGGACTTTCTGTGCTTTTATGTTGTAGTATAGCTGTATTCTCAAATGTTTCATGTATTCTATATCATCTATTGGTACGGGCAAACTTTGGATTCTAGACTTTCTTCTGGCCATCCAATCGTAAATTTGGCTATGTTTACTAGTATGATGTGTCACTTGTCCTCATCAACTAAATTAGCATCTTAGTAATAGAACCAGGTGATCAGTCACATAGGCATGCTAAATATGATTAAATGAGCTGGGAGGGTGCAGCGAAACAAAATATCCCACAGGCTGTGTCCTCCTTCACGTGTTGTTAATTGTTGTACTATGTAGTGCTTAGACTAACAATAATTTGTAACAGTTAAGCATCAGTGTCTAGTTTATAAACTTCACAATATGGCTTTGCTCTTAAATTGTTTCATTACCCAGCTAATATATGTATGCATGTTTGTTTTTGGTCTCAGCTGGATATTTATGATGGTGATACCTCCACTCAAGGTTTGCATTGATCTTTTTTTTTACCGTGACACTATTACACATGCATTATGCTGCAAACTTGAGCCACTTAATGGTTAAGATGATCTTGGTTTTGACTTGATTTGTTAGAAAAGGAATACTAATCCTCACTTTCTTTTACATTGTTGTTTCATATCAGATAATTTGCTATCAAGAACTTCTCTACTTAATTTTTATGTTTGGATGTTGTAACTGTCATTTTTCCGATGCTTTGGTACAAAGAACTGGATTGTTTGGTACATGAGTTCTGGACCTTACTCTCATTAACTTGAATAAATTATCACTTGCACCTTGTTGAGCCCATGGATGGAGAAGAATGACACAAATGCCATTGGTCAGTGTAACACTAGAAAACAGAACTGCATATGTGTCGGCATGATGTTTGACAACAGTAGCCACTGTTGTACTGATTTTACCAGGTTCTGTTTAGCTTATACTAGTTTGTTGGTTATTTTGGTCCATCCATTTTTTAGGCGAATCTAGTGTTGAATATTGCTTGCATGTGTAGGATGGATCTAGTACCGGTAATAGTGTACTCTTACATGCTACTTAAAAAAATGCTCTGCAACCGTAGTAAAATGATTGTCTAAATCCTGCTCGTTTACATGTGGATTGTATTTACTGGTGAAATGCTTGCCATAATGCTTACCATTCTGCCGTTTTCTGTTTTCTCATGATCATCAATGGTTTTACACCCTTCTGTTTTCTGTGTACTCATGGATGGTTTGAAACTGTTCACTGCAGTAGAAGAAAAAGTGGAGGTGAAAGTAACCAAGAAGGCACCTGCTAGCGCTAATTCAAAGTCCAATAAGCGTAAGAAAACCAAGGACCTCTCCGAATCAGAAGAAGAGGATGAGGATGAAGACGAGAGTTCAGACGACGAAAACGGAGATGCTAAGGGTGGCAGGGGTGGCCGGAAACCATCGAGTAGGGGGAGAGGCAGGGGAGCCAAAAAGGCAACCCCGGATCCCAAGCCATCTGGAAGGGGCAGAGGCCGCCCGAAGAAGACCGAGACCCCTCCCGCGAAAGCAGAAAGCTCGGGACGAGGCGGAAAGAGAGGCCGAGGCAGACCTAGGAAGGCCTAAACCCTGTGGTGAGCCTTTTGTGGCAATCAGGTCAAGTGATAGCTAACACCTGACGTGATCCAGCCCAGCCATTCGAGAGTACTCGTTTCTCAGCAGTGCTTTTTCGCTCTCGCTATGACTGACTGTGTGCCTGCTATTCAAAAGATTTTTTTCTGAGTGTAGTAGTTCGCTCTGATTATGAGCTTGGAACTGTAACATACGCAAATCGAATTATTCATTGGTGATTTTGAGTGAGTTCTTTTGTTCAGTTCTTTCGTTTATGTCTGGCATCAGTGGTTCAGTGCCACCTGCAGAAAGCTCCGAGACCTGAATGTTCTTGATGCTGCACGTATGCCTTAACCCATCACATGATCTCGAACTATTCTAATGAAACTGAACTGCAGGCTGTGCTGTCTTCTGTAGAAGATCGCGGTTTTGTTACTACCTATCATTCTGGCCTTGATTTAGCGGACGGACACGGCAAGACTTGCTGTCCTGAACCAAGTTTATTCGCCCAGGACGGAATAAGGGTCACTGCAACCAGTACATCAACAGGCCCCGGTTTGTATCACACGTACACAGTGCCCTGGAGTGCATTATTTTGCAGCTGGTATTCATATCATACTCTCCTAGTACTGTAGTAGTATGAAAGCATGCATATGTCCCTCGAATTAACCTACTGAGTTGTCTTCAAATCTACTCGCGGTATACCTCATAAATGGACTTCATATGAAACCCAACCGTTGGTGTTATGGGTGCAGTAGCAGGAACATGCTGTGTCCCTTGACGACGATGGTGATCCTCATCCGTCCACTCTAGCTAGTCCATGTGCCATTGGATGCTCCTGGCGAGGACGACGACAAGAGACATGCGAAGATGATGGATATACATATGGCTCAGCACGTACAGTACTAAAACAACGTTTCATTGTCCATGTGCGTGGCTGAATCGACCTACTGTAGCCCCGGCGATGTGGACAAATGGGAAGTGAACAGGATTGACCAGGGGCAACGGTAGATTCCGAGCTGGAACTGTCGGCTCGTGGCGTGAAAGTCGTCTCGGTTGGGTTTACGAGGAGGATTCTTCGGTGGTGATTGGTTTGGGCGCTTCTTCATCCTAGAAGCACATGGCTTCATTCATGTAGGTGGTGGTGAATAAATAGTCTACAACAACACAAGGCAAGCCGTTTTTTTAAAATAGTCTACTAGCCTAGGTGGCGGTACAGCAGAAGGCAAGACATTTTTTTTAAAAGATCATCGTGATTTTCGGATGTCTTGTCTTGATCGCCATTACTTGTTCATAGACTCTAGGCTCCTAACAATCTTGTCTTCCGGTAGACAAGGCTCAACTGTCATGGCAAGGCGGAGTGCAGCACGCTTAACCCATCCGTTGCTTACGGCACTGGAAAGTTCGACACTAGGCAGCACGAGCATCTTGCAGTAGCTGTGGTGTGTGCGTGGTTTATCGGGCTGAAATGTGCTGTCAAAACAATCAGGTAACACAGATAGGAAAACCACACACGCACACAGAGAGAGCTTAGCTAGCTAACAGAGAAAAGAAAGCAAGAACAAAAAATAGGAATAGCATCCATCCATAGTACCAATTAGGTGAAGTCTCCTTGTCACTATATGGGAGAAAAGGAGGAAGGGAAGAGGTGAAGTCTCCTTGTCCCCGTGCTGGTCATTGAGGCAAAAGTCTCCCCGGGATTAGAGCTACCCAGCTAACACTTGTCATTTTCAGGGGTTTTCCCATCTCTCTAAGATTCCGAGATGCTGCTAATTAGCTGTCTTGTCATTGCTCAGTTGATAATAAGCCTGCTGCGATACCCTTGTCCCTTGCCTTGCAATGGAGCAACGATTTTAGACCCTACGTCAGGATTGCATGTACTTGTCCTATTGATGTGCATCACCTTGATCCTTAAACCAAACCTCCTTCAGCATCATTATTTATTTCTACCATTCACGGTTTTAAGAGACTAATAAAGAGAGTTCATGGGATGAGGTAACAGAGAGACTTAAAGGAGTAGATTCAATCTAAATTCTAGCAAATTAAAACATGATAAAAAAATTCTAATTAATTCAACGAAATTTATTATAAGGGTAATAGAGCTTAGATAACTCTAAGTTTCAGTGGCCCAAACATATATTGTTACCGGAAATTTTAAACCCTGCGCAGAAGTTCAGTTGTTTGTGTGCCTAGCATGAATGTCGGTGCCGGATTAGCCGAGTCTCCGGATTTAGTTTCATGAAAAATGCAGGAACCATTTTGTTGTTCTCTGGCTTCGTATATTATAAATAAGATGGGCAATAGCTGCCTAGAAACAGTTAATTAGCTATAGCATCCACAAGCAATTTCCTCAACTAACAGATAGAACGCTCCACCTAAAGGCTAAAGCTATTTTGCTACAATTTGGTCTCCCTGACGAACTGGAAAATCTCTTTTGAAATAGAAGTTTGATCTCTCCTTAACTAATATCGCTTAATTAACTACCTCCCCCTTTCTGTTAAGCCATCATTTCTGCTGAAAATTTCTTCTTCAGACTTCATTACTTGATTAGTTGAACTTTACTTCAAAACTAATAAATGTATGAGGAATAGTACTGACATGACCTTTTAAAAGTTATTATTAATGAAGTACATATATAACCTAGCATATCAGTTGGAAATTTTCTTTTCGGCCCCAGCTTCAAGACGGCTTGGTAGGTAGACACATGCATCCCGGATAAGCATTTATCTGTCCTTCCAACAAATGACAAGGCCCCAAATAATTGCGTTGCATACTTGCATTCGTACTCTTAAATCTTTCTATTTTGCATTAGCAAAGTAAGATAACCCAGCTATCCCATCAATGCCATCAAGGATACAGATCAACATATTGTACTACGAAGAGTACAGCTTGCCAGATCAGGACGGGGTTTAGCCTACAAGCTAACACTAATTGAAAACCTTTCATGCATGTGCACCAATCGTTAATCATGTTCCTAATCTCAATCATGCATGGTGATATATTTGGAACTGATGCACCTACTCTTAAGTATCAACCTGTTCATCTATGTGTTTCTGTACTTTCTTGTATGTCGACCATAATTCTTTATTGAAAATGTCGGCCATACTTGCATTTTTAAGCTCTGTGTTCAGCTGTTCATCCCTGCAGTTTCGGGGAATATTTCTGAAACTATATGCTGTTCTAGGACAAGTATAACTATATTTGTGAACTAATAATAGTAGGGAACCCCATTGCCTGAGATCAGATCAGATCAGATGGCAGGCAGTCACCCTGATGCAGTCCCCTCAAGCCTGCTCTTTTTTCCTCCAGAAGCAACATGGAGTAGGCTGTCACTGCCTCCCAACCCTCTGACAGTGACACTCCACTTGGACACTAATCAATCAATTAACCACCTCCGATTAATTAAGCTAGAACAGTTCATTAGCGACCACAACAAAGCCCAACCAAATTATGCTCCATCTGAAGGGACTCGAGCCATATGGTCCATCCATTCATCCATGCAAAGAGCAACTGAGCATGCCTGCACCAATCACTGTTGTGTGCTTCTGAAACAAGCAACCATTGCACTGATCTGCAAAGAGGGAAAAAAGGAAAGCTGGTGTGTGCCCCGTTGTGCTGGGCATGAGCATATTGGTGACTTTTGTTATCCATGGAAGATCTGCTTGCCGCTTTACTTCTTGCTTGCTTTAATTGCCATGTTTAACAAATGGCCAGGGAAGAAGAAGATGAGAGTGACCTTTAGCTTGTTAACTTCTTTCTTGGCACAGCTCACCAGCCAGTGAAACATCTGCGTCGGACCTGACCCAGATCACAAGAAACATTCGTTTCCCATCCACTCAAATTACTTTCCAGCTCTTAATTACTCGTAATCTCTACAGTTTTCTTCAAACAAATTTGTACTAAACTTTGTCTAATACTACTATCTGTGCTGCTGATAGTTCGATCACTTGGTACAATATGCATGGTCATTACTACTACTCAGAAAGTCATAACAGCTGTTGACTCCCTAATCAGGATCACGCAAGTACGTACGTACTTACGTACGAACGAAACCACCACGAGAACATATTATGATGAGAACAAGAAAGTTGTTAGTACTAATTTGTGCTGCTCTGGAAATAATCATGGCTACTTTTGGATTTCGGTCGTCTCGCACTCTAGATCTACACCTGGTGGCCGGTCGCCGTTCTCTTTTCTTCATCATCTTTCGCACATGCCTTCAGATTAAGCACAGCTGCATGCCAAAAAGCACCCTGGTTAATTAGGTCACTGGCAACGTCGCTCTCACCATGGTTAATAAGGTTTTAGCTAGGTAATTTAGCAAGAAGAGAGGATCGATGCTAGCTTAGATAATTTATCCGGAAGATCAGAGAGGAAGAACAAGATGATTAACGGAACGGTCTCATGTACTGTACTAGCTGGTGGTACAAAGTGAAAGATAATAATATGTCGTTGGCACTACACGTGGCTGTAACGTGCATCGCCAGCCCCGGAGAAAGGTAAATTAAGTGGTAGGCCACGTGTCGATCCAATCGATGTGGGAAAGACTGTCACGTGCCTAATGGGGCCCACTGGGCAGAAGGACAGCCCTCGTTGCACACGTGGGCCCACTTTGTTTGCGCTGACGTAATCATGACAGGTACTACCTCGGTTTTTCAATATAAGACCTTTTTTTTTTCATATTTATATGTCTAAACTTGTATCTAGATATGTTTTAGTATCCATATTTACTCATTTTTGTGTGTATCTAGACAATATGTACAATAGCTAAATCATCTTATATTAAAAAATAGAGGGAGTAGTGCTGATTTACACTTGCAACCTCCGAGTAACTAGAGCAGTAAAGCCACTAAAAAAATTCCAACACTCTCAAGAACACAGGGTCGTTCCGAGTTTCTTTGCTTTGTAGGATTTCCAAAACAAAGGACTATCGAAAACGAAAGCCTAGTATGTCTTGACATTTTGAATCCCCACTTAAATTGAAACATGTGGTTGTATGATGGAAGAAGTTTGGTTGTTGCAACATAGAAAATAAGGATTCTTTTTTGAATCATTGTGTACGTCAAAATAATTCTTTAGTCTTGACTCGGTGAATGTTCTTTTTTGAAATTGCAAACAAAGAAGGCTAGATAAAATTCCAATGGTTCCTGATCTTACAGGAATAAGAAAGATAAGCATTTGTAATAAAAGTTGTTTGGTAGCACCACTTATAACATACATGAATTTGCTTGAAAAAATAGTGCATCTATAGTCGACATTGGAACAAAGATTTGTTTTCAAGAGGTTAGACTTAAGGAATTATTTTCTAAATTATTGCATGTAGAGTAGCCCATAGGAGAAATTCCTATGGTTTTGACTTTGGCAAACAAGACAAAGCGTGTAGGAAAAAAATCCTACGAAACAGAATTTTCCAAAATCCCTATTGAAATTACTTTGAACCAAAGAGGTCCTTCGTATGAAACATTGCAAAGGAACAAATCTGCCCCAAATAGATTTAGTAACTTCTCCCGTTCTTACAGATTTTTACGAGGATACTGGAAAACATAAAAAAGGAAACACATATGATTATGATGTCGTCTACAGAAGGTTCATACAACACCCCAAAACATTAGAATTCTGAAGGTAGAGAGAGAGAGAGAGAGAGAGAGAGAGAGAGAGAGCAAATGTTTTGATTTCCATGGTTTTCCTATGAAAACATGGCCATAGAAAACTTTCCTTTGCTTTTCCTATGCCCGATTCTTATTTTCCAAACACGAGTATATATAGGAAACTTTCCTGTAAGAATCCTTTCTTGCGAAATTCCTCCAAAAATCTTTTGATCTAAATGGGGTCTAAGATGTTTTATGCTTATACATGTTGTATAGATACATACATACTATAATGAGTGAACATACACACCAAAATATATGTAGGTATATTTGTATATATTAGAATGTGAAAAAAGAAAGATAAAACAATATATTTAGAAACGGAGTGAGTGCATCCAAGGTCCTAATATAATGTGCTCGTATAGGTCGAGATTGGGACGTGAAGGTGAAGGTGAAGCTGCCAGTTTTTTACTGAAAAAAAGAAGGGAAAAAATACACCTTGTACGTCTGAGTACATTGGCTTTTCCTAAGCAAGACTTCAGCGTCACGTCTCCGGCCGGTCAGGGTCAGAGGCTCCGGGACCGAGGTAAAAAAAAAGAAGGCAACAAACCATCCCGCCGGAGTGCCGGAGTGGTCGTGGAACGACCGTGTCAGTCAGCAGCAGATCGGCGACAGTGAGCCACTGGAGCGAGCTGCGGCAGTGGCAGTGGCAGGCAGGCAGCTCGTGAGACACCGAGCGAGGCGAGGCCCGGCCGGTGCACGCTTTTTCTACCCGGCCGGCCGGCCGGCCAGTGATTCCTCTGCCACCGATCGGTGGCGACTCACGTGAATCGCCACCGGCCACCTCCGGGGTGACCCCGCCGCCGCCAAGCACACCCCACCACCGGGCACACTCCATCCATCATCTGCTGCCATTCCGTTGCCATGGATCACACACCGCAGGCTGCAGCGTCGTCGTTTCCGATCCCGTCCATCTGCATTCTGCACCTACCTTATCTCTAGAGCTTGTCCTAGAGCTTGCCCGCTCTGCAGGTACGACACCAAGACGGAATCTCCACAGTGCAGTGCGCCAGCCGCCAGGGCATATATACCGCCAAGGGGTAAAAAGTGTTGTTTGACCGAGAGCAGCAAAACTCGCCGACACTAGGCTAGGCATGCAGGTTAATATATAACGGCCGTTCAGTGGAAGCACGATACACCGGCAGCGCGACGTGTAGGAGGAAGGAGAGAGTGGGCAAGCGACAGCAACAGCTCCCGACTCGTGTCGAGGTAGTAGGTACCCTCCCTGATCCACAGCATAGGGTGGTTTATGTGTGTTACACATGTTGTTTACATTCACGTTAAGAAGAGTGGCCACATAAACTAAAAATATGTTTATATACATACGTGTATACATACAAATATGGTAAATATGGAAAACATCTTACATTATGGAATGGAGGGGGTATATACGACACTGATCAGATTGTGTGGAAGGAAGCAAGATCGATGACACACGAGATGACCATAATATGATCCACCTCCGCCGCGACTAATGCGGGAGTTCCAAATTATAAAATGTTCTGGATATGAATTACGGAGTAGATATCAATTAAAATGAGTGAATCTACACACTCAAACGTCTACGGATACATGTGATTCAGATTTTTTTAAACATCTTATATTTCGAAACAAAAGGAGCAGTAACATGTATAGTTGGATGCTCGTGGGGCGGTTGTGTGAGTGTGCTCATTCGACCTTAAGTCCCGAAAACTCAACCAAGGTTGTCGATGCCACTATGCTCGCACGCTACTAACTAGACATTATTTTTTACTAAATTGCACATTTAAAATCGTCTGAAACTTAAAAAGAAAATCTCATTCGATCATCGACAAAATTATAACCTTTCTTCGAAGCAGTGTCATAGAATCTCTCCATCCGTTCAGATTTTTTTAATCTAAGCTGGCGAGTAAATTAATTCAGTGTCATGGTCAAAACTCTTGTTTCGATTGATAAACGCACATGCATTTTATCGTCAGCGACACCCCTAATTTTATTGAAAATTTATGTATTTTATGTACGAGCCCACAATAAACTAGTACAAGTGTAGGTTGAAGTGAGATTATAGAGAGAATATACAATTTCGCAAAATACAGAAGGAGTATCATAGAATCATACTGGTATCAAAGTACCTTGGTGTATTTACACTAATTCCAACTTGATTACTGTATTAAAGATAAGAAAGAGTGAAAGAGAAAGGTGGGAGTGCTTGAAGGCCAACGCTCGGAAATATAAAAACGGCAGAGCCACAAGCAAACAGCGCAGAAACGTCCCCGCAGCAGCAGGCAGCTGCAGAGCCGCCCCCCATATCCATCCAGTAGCCCCCCCACTCCAGCCAGCCAGAAGCGCACGCTCCCACAGCACATCACTGCACTGACTTCCTCGCGGCAGCGGGCCGAGGCGGCGGCGGCAAGGTATTCCGGTCCTCCGAGATGACCAAGTCCAAGAACGGCTGCCTCAAGATCCTCGTCTGCGCCGGCGCCGGCTCCGACCCCTCCGGCGGCTCCGACCCCGAGACCGACGCCCACGCCGACGAGGTGGGTGACCCTACCCGCCCCGCCGCCCAATGCGGCGGCGGCGCCTCTGCTCGCCTCACTCCGTGTGTGTGTGTGTGGGCGTCAAAGCTGCTTGCTTTTTTTTTCTTTTCTTGGTTGGTCCGTCCGAGTTGGTGGAGCGTTTCGCTTTCGGCAGATCTCCGCGCAGCGCGCGGGGTTAGCTAGATCTCGGGCTGCTTCGTGGCCAGAATTCATGAACGGACGCCAATTCGGGTGATCCCACCACCGCTAGCTCAGCTCGTAGGTGTGAATTCTGATTTCAAATTTGGCGTCGCGCTGGGAGCTGGAGCTAAGCTGCTCCAGGTCTCATAAGCACGAGCAAGCGCACGGTTGATTTTCCCACACAGAAAGCTTACGAATTTCCTCTTTTAACCTCATTTTCTTTCCATCTTCTCCTGCCGAGCGGCTCTAGCTTGCCACGCTCTAGGAGGGTTGCTGTCCGGTGTCGTCCCGATCCCATGCAGGATGGGATCTGATCTGATGGCTCGCCGCCTGTTTGCTCCGCCCAGTGCTACGCCATGATACGCGAGCGCACTCGGCCACTGTATGTGTACTGCCTCTTGGCCTGTTGCATCTGTCTTTCTCCTCCCTCCCGGGACTGAATTTTGCTTGCCTTGTTTGTCCCACCCCGGATTTGACATCTCTTGGTGTAACTTTTATGCTGCTTTCCCCCCTACTGTGAGACTCATGGAGTAGGGAGGACTTTGGCTGGGGTCTGGAATGCGCTTCGCTGATCAGCTGGGAGGATCTTGAATTACATGCCCCCCATGGTGTACCGGGAAATTCCGCATCACCATTTGGTGGAAGTGGGATCTGGATTTTTGACATGACAGCCTAGAGGAGCTGTAGTTGTTGAATTATGGTTACTTAGCTTTTTTTATTGACAAAATCGCACGGATTTAGTTTAATTTGGATAAACCAGCTGTGGTGACAACTGACTGAAGATATCTTTCTTGAGATTCTTAGGACAGGAATAAATTCATGGATAGATGGTACCGCCACCAAACTTTAAAAATGAAGTCTATAAAGGAACGGCAAGCGAACGAAAACATGTTATGATAGCAAACAATTAACGCACTGGTTTGATTTGAATTTCTGATGGTGACTGAAATAGAATGTTGATTTGTATTTATGCTTGCCTTTTTTGTCCTTTTACCTCCTACTACTGTCTGAAAATCCACTTCAGTACTGGACGAGAACTGTATTTCCTCCTCGCAGATACATTCAGTTTGCTATTGCCACTTGTTACTTTGTAATTCTCTCTAGTTTTTCTCATGTGAAAGTATTATAACTAATAGGTCTATTCCATCTTCATTATATCAGTTACACAATTTCAAGCTAATGGCTGATCCACATGTTGATTTTTCCAGAGCAAAGCCATATCAGATAAAAGCAGATGGAGCTTTCGTAGAAGGTCTACGAGGCATCGAGTTCTGAAGAGCTCTGATATCTCCGAACCTGAAACTCTAAGTTCGAGCAAAGCAAAATCTGAAATTGCTCCAAGCAACAATGTCTACTCTTCAACGTACTCTTACGCGTCGGAGAAGCCCCTACATCTGGAGAAGCTAGATGAGAAGGTTCCGCATCCGGAGAAGCAGGACGAGAAGTCTCCAGAAGATGAGAAGCCCGATGAAAAGCCGACAGAGAAGCCAACTGAAAAACCAGCAGACCAGATAGTTGAAAGGTCAATTGAACTGCCAGATGAGAAGATAACTGAGCCACCAAGCGAAGAGCCAGCTGAAAGGATATCTGAAAAACTAACTGAAGAGCCAGCCGAAAAGGCTGTTGAGGAACTTGATGAAAAGCCAGATGAAAATATCTCTGTTTCATCAACTGAGCTGAAGCAGGATGAAGCTGCCTCACTTATTGATAGAAGCAGTCAAGACCCTGAGGAAGATCATGTGGAGCCTGCTGCTGTTATCATTCAGTCTGGCATCAGAACATACAACGTATGTTACGACTTACGATATTTTGGCACATATCACTATGTTCACTATGATATTGGCATGTTTAATGTTAGTACAATACTAAGTGTTTACATGACTGCAGGCAATGCAAGAGCTGTCAAACCATAAGGATCTGGTGAAACTGCAAGCTGTGATACGTGGGCATCTAGTGAGGAGGCAGGCTGCAGAATCATTGCAATGCTTGCTTGCTATTGTTAAAACGCAAGGGCTTGTCCGTGCTCATCAAGCACAACAGGTGAGTGCAGGATTCTTGTTAATATATTTTCATTTTGTGACATACTTATTATCACTTGCATTACTTGTTTGTGGGACGAACATCATGGCATCAACATTGCTCAATGCCTCAGTAGAATTTCACTTTACATGTTAATTCCATCAGATCACCTAGTGTATGACTTCTTAGATTAATACCCAGTTGATTGAGACAAAAAAAATCTAGCTTTCAGATTTTATTTGCAATTTATCCAAGTTCCTTTAACTAGCTAACAGGATGCCATCTATTTGTCACCAATGCCATGAAATAATTTAAACTTTCCATCCAAGTTGTGTTATTTTCATCTGATGTTCTCTTGTGAAATTCCATGCTTTGGACCGTGTTGATTCTGTTTTCTTTCCCAATCATGAAGATGATCCTTACTTTTTCTGTTATAGTTCTGAGTAGAACTCTTGCATAGACGTTTGCTAACCATGTTTTGCTTATTAATACCGCGGACTTTCGGTTTTTGTAGGACACTTTGGTCCGTTCTTCAAGTGAGAAATTGCTTCAGAATGGATTTGCTCTCAAGGTGAGACAAAATAAATCTTACCCACTAAGATTGGCATCTTACTATCTCTAGTTTGGATATCCTCATGTTCACAGTGTTATTTTCTGCCAGCTCATGGACAGCATGTCAACATCAAAGTCCATGAACATAAGATGTGATCCTTCTGAAACTGATGCTACCTGGCAATGGATGGAGAGATGGACAACTCTGATTCTACCAATAACTGAAGGCCATTTGCTAGAGAATACTGAAAATAGTGGGTTGGTGGTTGAAAAGATGGAAGAAGATGCTCAGCATGAAGAAAATGTTGTTCCTTTGGACTCGGACATCTCTTTCCCCAAGTTAGTGCCTGATGATGCGGAAGAGGCACTAAGGTCATCTGATTCAAGTGCCTTTGTGGAAGAGACACTAAGGTCATCTGATTCTAATGGATTGGAAGCTCCTGAATGTGTCCCAGAGGAAGCCTCTGGGTTGGAAATCAACAATGATCCTGTACCAGAGTTAAGCGAAAAGATCAATGACGACTCTGAACAATTGGCTGATTCAAAGACAGAGTATGTTGTGGAGCAACCTCTGGAGTTCTCTGGTCAACAATCTTCCCAAACTGATCCGTCAAAGGAACCCAGCCCTCTTCCTGGAAAACCCGAAACTTCCAGTGAGGATATTATGGATGCTTATAATCTTGAGCAGTCACCAGAGATGGAAGCTAGAAGCGCAGCAAGAAAGGCCTGTAATCCAGCATTTGCTGCTGCACAGATGAAGTTTGAAGAGCTGACTTCAAATTCGACAGTCAGTCGGTCCAACAGTTCATCTTATCTGGATGGGTCGAGCAAATTGAAGGTGCATACTCCCCATATTGAGGACGACACCTCACCCAAGCAAAATAGTGATGCAGGCATACCAGAAAGCAGAGTGGGTCATGATGCTAAAATCATACTTGCTGCTTCAGAATGTGGGACTGAGATTTCAATTTCCTCTACACTTGACTCACCAGATAGATCAGAGGCTGATGGTGGTGAGATTGTAATGGAGATTGGAGCTCATGGAGGTAGGAACTATGACACTGAGAACGCTAACGAAGACACCCATGTTTTACATTCTGTAGTTAAGAACACTTCTGAAGAAGTTGTCCAGCCAGAGAAAGAGGAAGAACTGAATGGCGATGTTGATAACCCTTTCATTGCCTCGGACCCTGTCCTTGAGCAAGCACATATTGCTCCAGGAAAGCCAGATTTGCATGATCAGATCGAGAAATCTGTAGAATCATATGCAAGGTCACCTGAAGGAACTCCCGTGAGCCGAACCACCTTTGCGGAATCTCATGGTACACCATCAAGTGAGGTCTCTGTTAATACCAACAAGAGCAAGACCAAAAAATCAAAGTCCCGTGTAAGCAGAAGATCACTGACCAGTCCAAGCAATTCGGTAGGACGAAGCAGCACAGATAATTTGTCCAAGGATTATAAACATGCAAAGCGAGAGAGCTCACTGAAGATTGCAAAGTCTGAAAATGTTGATCAAGAACCTCGCATGAGCAACAGCACTCCACTGCCAAGTTATATGCAGTTTACAGAATCTGCAAGAGCAAAGGCGGCTGCTTTATCGCCAAAGATGAGCCCAGATGTACAAGACAGCAACCCAAGGAAAAGGCATTCTTTGCCCATAACAAATGGTAAACAAGATACATCTCCTCGCATGCAACGATCATCATCCCAAGCTCAGGAAAAGGTGAAAACCAACGTCGCCGTTCCTCAGAATCCATCTGGTAAGTGCTATAAATCTTGTGCCTTGTGCTATCCTGATATCTTTTTCTGTTTGGAAGTTTAGTTATCAGGACATTTCATAATGACCTTGTGTTTCATTTCACGTTCACTAGGCACAGTAGTTACTAGGACTGTAGAAATTTTCTGAGCATTGTCTTGTTTAGCTATGCTTTCGTAAACGTGTCATGCGCTTTCAGTACAGACCACCGTGTCGTAGCTACACTTCTCATTGCCTTCCTATCGAAAGCGTAAAACTATAGTATCATCTATAATGTATATCTTCTTATGCGCAGACAAGAGGTGGAACATATGATGGATTGATGTCAGTGCATCGACGAGGGTGCCACCAAATATATCTAGAAGCACTCTCGAGATGAATTGAGATACTGCCCTTGTTTTTTTCCTCGTCGCAGGCCCTCTAATTCGTCAGTCGTTTCTTAATATTTTTTTCTTGGAATACTGATGGAGAAGAGCAGCAGCTTCCATCATATATGTACATCTGGTTGGTTCTTTCTTATTTGTTGTGCTATTTGACTGATAGTGATGATGATTTCTTTTGTGTGTAATATATATTATCCTACTTGACTTGTATCGAGCAACCAGCGGTCTGAAAGAGTGTTGTGGATTTGAAATGATCTGTTGTGTTTGTTGCTACTGATGCTGAATGAAGTTCACATTTGAAGTTTGTGCTGTCAGAATATGCGTGTTTCTGTATCAGAGGATGGTATGAATCTCATATAAAATTTCGAGAACTTCTTACAGTCTCCCCAAGAATAATGAACAGTTCAGTTTGGACACAGATATTTAACGATGTTGTTGAGTTTGGTGGGTATCTGAAGAAGTACCCCCTCCGTCTCAAAATAAGTGTCTCAACTTTGATAGAAAATGGATGTATGTAGACCGACACTTATTTTGGGACGGAGGGAGTATATCGTAATGGTGAATAGAAGACCAGTAGAGTAAGTATAACCGCCACTTCAACTCCCATGTTTAGCATTTGAAATACACCGGAAAAACATAAAAGTATAAGGCCCTAATTGGATGGGTGCCTAAAATGCATCGGAAATACATCGAGTTCCAAACGGTGCATTGGAGGACCATCACTTGCATTTGTGGGAAATGCATTCGACCGTCGCGGACGGTGCTCGTGGAGTGGTGCCTACGCCTATTTGACGACCAGGTCGTGCGCTATTAGCACACGACCACCCCCTCCGGGGCGAGTGGGCCGGCCCAATAGCGCACGGCCTGGATTTTCTTCTTCCTTTTTTCTTTTTTTTCCTGTTTCTTTTTCTTTTTTCTGTTTATATTTTCTTGTTTCGTTTTATTTTTTTCGGATGTTTCTTTTTTCGTTTTCTTTTCTGTTTTTTTATTTTCAAAATATTTATTATTTTGTTTAAATTTTCAACTATAATTATTTTTATGATTTTTTTTCTTTTTCCTCTATTATTTTTTATGTTCATAGACTTTTTCCGTTCATGGGAATTTTTGTGTTGACATTAAAAAAATATAAATTTAAAAATGTTCATATTTAAAAATTGTTCAAATTCAAAAATTGTTCAAATTCAAAAATTATTCAAATTTAAAAGGTTTTAGATTTGAAAAATTGTTCAAATTCGAAAATAGTTCCCATTTGAAAATTATTCAAATTTAAAAAGTTTTAGATTTAAAAAATTGTTCAAATATAAAAGTGTTCAAATTCGAAATTTTGTTCATACACAAATATCTTTCAAATTTAAAAATTATTTGAAATAAAAAAATCGTTATGTGCAATGGCCCGTTTAACCAGCAAAGTGTACGGAATATCGAAACAGCGCAAATGGGCCGGCCCATTTAACTCAAGGGGTGGGCGGAGCGGATTAGCGCACGACCAGGTCGTTGAATAGGAGCACCCTGGAGTGGTGGTGGGGAAAGCGGCAGGAGATAAAACAAGAACCCTGGCATGCCACTAGCCCACTTAAGCCACCCGATGCCGCACATGGGCCGGCCCATGTGGGGTTTTTCTATTCCTTACTTATTTTTTCGATTTATTTTTCCACCAACGGTGCATTCGAGTATTATTTTTCTGTTTTCCTGGATAATGTCTGAGCAATCTTTCGATTTATTTTAAAAAAAATCACTTGTAAAATTGGTTCAGGTTTTGATTTTATTTTAAATGGTTTACATTTTTAAAAGTCCAGTTTTCAAAATGGTTCCAATTTTGAAAAATGTTCACTTTATAAAAATGGTTCCAACAGTCATTTCTACCAGTAGGATGAAAACAGAGCAGATACGGACATAACTGAGTGGTGCCATTTTTTTTTGCGGAAGCAGAAACGTATATAGAAACCCTGTAAATAAATACGAATATAATATTGTTGAAAACAGATATGGACCGAATAAGGTGTAGATACAGAACATAAAGCGGATGTCCGCCGGAACCAAGAGACCCCTTGAATAATGCAGTAAAAGTCAATCAAACCACAAACTTGGCATGTTTCTAAGATGAAATAAAATATAATGAGAAACCATGATAATATTATATAGTGTGTATAAGTTATCAAATTTGGCAACATTAAAAGATATCAACTATCGTCCCTAATACTAGTGTAACACTGAAATGTCGAACTAGGAACGACTCAAGAGGGACATGATATGCAAGAACATATGACCTAAACATGGTCGCTTTAGATATTTTTATTTTTTGTATTCATATATTGTATTATGCCTAAATGTTTCCACTAAAAGTACTGCTGGATTTGGAAAACACCGCATAGCAAAAACAGAAAAAAATCGTATTACCGGAAACGCCACGGTCGTTCGGCCAGTGTTGTTCCGTTTTTGTTTCTGCATATAAGTTTCTGTTTTGCAAAATTCCGCTTCCGTTTCTGTATTTTCATTCCGTTTCCGTTTTTCCGCGGAAAAAACATAAAGATTCCGCTTTGTTTTCATCTCTATCTAGCAGTACCACATACCCCTCGCACACGCAGTCGGGCATTACCTATGTTACATTGTGGCAATATATACATCTATCTCCAGCTACTCATCCATGTTATCAAGTTACAGGGCACGTACACACCGAAAGGCCCCGGCTCATCGAGTGCTGCTGCCCCTGAGGCATCATCACTCTTGTTTTGGAAGAACAAGAAATGATATGAAAAGGTAGGACAAACCTTGTGTTGTTGTATGGATTTCCTATGTGTTTGTTAGAAGGGCCGCACATGTTACACATGTAAATAAATGCACTGGATATCCATGCATTTTCACCTACATTGCAATCACATGATTGTGCATGTGTTACCAACCACACAAGACACAACCACATCCACATGTGTTGGGTTCTCTCGGTCTCATGCACGCATGTATACATGGTTCAGCCGTTTAGCTAGCAGTAGAGCTCACGCGAGCGCAGCAGTGGCCATGGTAACTTGTAAGGCTAGAAGCAGAACCTGGCCGGCCGGAGCTGGTGGAGATGAGGAGATCGAGTGTGCTAGCAGTTCAGTGCAGCTCGGTGAAGCTAGCTTGGCATCATCTAATTTTCGCACCGCGAGGGCGAGGGCGCCGTCACCGGCCGTACTCGCAGTGATCATGTATGTGCAGCTGACAGATAGCCGAACCCACAAGACATACGTACGTCGTACGGACGAATTTTTAGTTAGTTGGCTCATCCATCCAGAGTAGACGACAGTGACCGGTATTTTATGTACTCCGTAGTTAAGGTTAGCCAGAGTCATCATGCGTCCGTACGATCACGAGCTCATGTACGGACGGTCGTCGATCGATATAATATATCCACTCGCTGTCATTGCGCGGACGTACGTACAACACGATACAGTGAATGGACTGACCTGCGATATATAACCACCGGCATCACAAAATGTGAAGTGATATATACAGTTAAATGTGGTTCTAGTGGTTGTAAATTGCTGGTTAACGGCATAAAAAATTTAAATCAAGATTTATACAATATAAAATGAAAGAATTCCGCATTACGAATCCAACATTACAATGTATACATTCACAATCCATTTGATTTTTGTATATATAAGTAGTCAAAGTCGAGCATCACAGGTCAACACGAAAAATAGCGCATCTTTTATTTTGACGGAGGTCGTAGCACTCCGGATTTATTCATTTTTTTTCAAGAAAAATCATGTATTAGCTTAAATAGAAAATTAAGCACCGTGAAAAGGTCATAATATATAATCCTGGAATTAGTCTGCAACGCAAATCATAGTAGGGAAAATTTTGTTTTTGCCACTGTAGTTTTTGCCCATTTTGCTTTTGCCACTCTAAATTTTGACATTTTGCTTTTGCCTTTTTGAGAGGCAAAAACGAAAGCAAAACAATAACAGTTGGGGCAAAAGCAAAATGGGCAAAAACTAAAGTGACAAAAACAAAATAAAATTTTACCATTTTTATTTTGCTTTTGCCCTAGAGAGGGCAAAACTGATGTATTACCAGAAACTAAGAGGGCAAAAGCAAAATGTCATAATTTAGAGTGGCAAAAGCAAAATGGGCAAAAACTACAGTGGCAAAAACAAAATTTTCCCAATCATAGTATGTGGCAATAGTGAATGCATAATCATTCTGCTTCAGTGACACTCACGCACATTTAAGTTAACCCATTATTTACCACAGCATATGAAGTGATATAATTTGCGAGGTAATTAAGCAATTGTATCAATATATTTTTGTTTGCCTACTTTAATTTTTCATCACATAATTAAAACGGAACGTTCACCATTCACGTAGCCATAAAAACTAGCCACGGTTTAGTACTGCTTCAACAGAGAACTGAGTGTATATGATTCAGTAAAAAACTGAGCTCCAAATCAATCATTAAATATTTTCCCTTTTTTTAGAACTATCTTTTTCCTCCAAGGCTACTGGAAATCAAACGATCAGGGGAGCTGGCATTCGTAATATTTACTGAACCGTGCATGTGAAAAAGGCATTGAACCAAAGAACAGTCAAAAACTTGAGTAGCAGCCGCCACTGCTCAATTTCGACCAGCTATTCTGCTGTCTAACTTGATCCTTTTTGAACCCTTTGAGTCATCCTGGCTCGATGGGGCTGACGAATCATGTAGAAAAGTGCATTTGGCTCCGTTGCGACACCCCCTCGGGCCGTTGAAGTAAGCACATAGTTTCATCGGCCTCGATTTGGTAGTATCTCTGCTAACCATAGAGGCACCATTCATAGCATCAGTTTGCAGAGGAGCAGATTGGTGGTACATTCCATACTGCATCCGCGGTTGTTCAGGTGGTTCCTGCCTCTCCCCTCCATGCTGATGTATAAGGTTTTTGTAGTAGGGGATACCCCTTGCTGGGGCACTTGAAAAATTCATAGCCGGACTAGATCCTGGTTGAAGATTCATAGCATTCATATTAGGATTTGAACCTGGTGGAAGATTCATGGCATTCAGAGATGGACTTGAACCTGGTGGAAGATTCATGGAATTCATAGCTGGACTAGAACCTGGTGGGAGATTCATGGAATTCATAGCTGGACTAGAACCTGGTTGAAAATTCATGGAATTCATAGCCAGATTAGAACGTGGTGGAAGGTTCATAGCCGGATTAGAACCTGGCGGAAGATTCATGGCAGGACTTGAACCTAGTGGGCGATTCATGGGAACTGGAGGAAATCCTTGAGGTGGTCTATTCATCATTGGTGCTAGAGCCATTTGTGGCGGAGGTGCCATTCGAGGTGGTGGAGGGTGTATAGAATTTGTGTTCTGGAAGGTTGTCATATGATCCGAAAATGAGGCAGGAGCACTCACTGGAGCACTCACTGTCATTTGCGGTGGTAGACCTGGTGGCATTGGGGCAACAACAGAACTACTTCTAGTTTGCTCATCTCTAATTTGGCTATATTCTTGCATTAACCTCTCAACTTGTGCAGGATCACTTAGTATTTTGACAAGTAGATCTTTGTCGACCATACTTCCCTTTTGGTTGCTTTGCATTATTGCAGTAAAGGCAGCAGAGGCTGCAGCCAACACATCAGGCTCCACAGAGTGACCATAGCTTGTTGCACCATTGGATCCATAGGGCTGCTGTTGTGCAGCACTAATTAGAGTATTTGAAACTCGTGGCAAATTGATTCTCGAAGGGTCATACTTTTCTGACAGATGGTGATTGTTTGGCATATCAAGCAATGGTGCTTCTGACTGATCTGAAGCATCATCATCTTCAACAGGGAGCAAGGGAACCGATAGGGTTTGGGAATCATCATAACGAGAGTCTTTCACATCAGGAGAAACAAATGGGCTGGATTGGCAGAAAAAGTTAATGAGTAACAAGGAAGTGTGTAATCTGAAGAATCAATAGACCAATATGAAGCTTCTTACTTTGGAGGAATGTTCGATGCACGTGGATACATAGCCTCAAGAGCTCCAAACATTCTCTCATTTTGTATAGCAATCTCATTGCTTTCTTCTCCAGAGGTAACGTGCCAATCTGGGTCCAACACTATCTGCAATGGAATGATTTTGGGAAATTTGGTGATACCGAAATTCTCTAGGGATTTTGTGCAAAAGAGAAGTCTAAATCACGAGTCTTACATGTGGTGGGCTTTTCCAACTAACAAGAGGAATTTGAGATGCGTCGACTTTGAGGTCATTTGTTGGCTGCAGTGATTCAAAACCCGGAGGCAGGGAATCATCTGAATTTGGGCCAGCTGCATGCATAAAACATGAGCCTTTTGCTTGGAGATTGTCTTGTGGTCTTAATCCAGCTTGAGAAGGGGAATCCTCGGATATAAAAAGCCTTACCTGGCAGATTAACAAATGCATGAGATGGGGTTCTCCTAATATCTACATTTGCAATGTAAAAGCGGTCTGGAGAAAAGAATTAGACTACAACTCATTGAACACAGATACAATGCACGTGAGTAAAAAGATCATTACTATTCGTGAACTGATATAAAGCACACCTTGAACCTAATTAGCAAAGCTAAAAAAATTCAGGACTGGCATATGCTATAGCAAAATGGGTTTGCTTTACGCACTGCCCATCAAAATATTCTTATTTGCATGTACTGATCAACTGTATACTCACAATTTTTTACAGAATCAAATATCTATTCATTTGCCGTGTGGCTGTGATGAATGGTGTCTATAAGGTGGATGAACAACAAACTTTAACCAGAATCAGGTAATACAGAAGATGGTTGCCTTCTGACTACTACCAGAAATTATATTCAGGACTTCTACAATCCACAAGACAATTAATAGTAGCGCAAACAACGGACTCTGCTCTCGAACAAAGAAAGTGAGATTCTGCGGAGCAGTTTTGTGACATATTAGTGCAGTTTAAACTTCAAGGTTTTCTCATTCCTCTTACTAGAATCTATGTTCAGTACTCTATACGATCTATAAAAAATGTAACAGAAGCGCAATTAAGGAATTCTAATCCCCAAGGAAAAAAAGGAGATTTTGACAAACAGTTCTGTGACATGTCAGTACAATTCTAGAGGCAGGACACAGCTTGTGACTTCTTTTCAAAATAATAAAGTACTTCAAGCTAAGTAATGATGCTTCAACAAACAATGAATATGGCATTAACGGTTTATACATTATGCATCACTCAGGAGTAATGATATTATTGGAACAAAAAATATATAGATGTACTCATGCACTGTTTTCCTGTCATCATTCATGGTCAAGGCATGCATAATCCAGGGAGCCAATGACTGGACTTATCCTAGGAAACATGGACAAGGCTGATCTATGCGCCTAAAATCATGTACTGACATGAGTGCGGTACATTCATCTGTGGTTTTACAGATAAAAAATGCAATCAACTTAGGTATGTTACTGACGCAAGCTTCTGCATTCTTACTGTACATGTTCTCCAAGGCACCAGTCAATAGACGTTTTATCATTAATGAATAGATTAATAGAACAAATTTCGCTATTGGTATATGATAGCATAGAAAACATCGCTTTTTTGTAGAAAGCTCCACCGGCTATAGAAAGTGTTTGGCCCGACTCCAAAAGAGCAAAAGAGGTTGATCCACTTCATGCACTGAAATAGGATTCGTTTTGGCTAGAGCGCCCAAATCCGCTATATAGTTGATACAGGTTTGCCGTAATGCTGGAACTATGGCGAATGCATCTATATGTTCAGAATAACTTCTTTCAAGTCCTAGAATGTCGGCCAGCATAAAGAGGAAAAGCATGGGGCTGCATCAAGAATACTATAAGTAGGATTTTTGTTAGCTGGGGCTTTACACCACCAAGTTTGACATGAGTTTATTCCTGCAAAGCCGTGATCCGATAGCCGACTGGTACAGGTGCTAGACTGGACCTAGACAAGAAGCGTTTGCGAAACCATATGCCTTGCATTAACGGTCATCTAATGTGTCAGGTTCTCAAAGATCGATGTGGTATGTGACAAGAGCTTCACAAGGCTTAAGAGGTCACATATGATTACTTTCCACCAAAATAAAAGGAGAATCTAGTATATCACTACAATTTACAATGAACCTAATTAAATCATGAACACATTACATTCATTGATGAAAGGAAATGGTCACAATGCAACAAGTTTTTTTTTTGCACCTTAATACTATGAGTTACATAGCTCGTAAAATTTTCATTCAGCAAGCTATCCCATAATAGTCCAATAATTAAGCTGAGTATATTAACTTGTCCCTGTCAAAGATTTGGTACTGGCCTATTGTATTTACTTTTCGGTAAATCTCAATTGTGTTGCATTCTGAACTTCAGAAGCCCGTGATACAAAAACTGCATCATGCAATCTTTTGTACTGTGGGATCAGATTACTTTAAATTTTAAGAGTATAAACTCTTCAACTTGTAGACCGTTATGATATTTGTTCAAGAATTGAGCCACAGGTGCAGGCCATGGACTGTAAAATATGAAATTATTGGATAAAAGGCACCAACATGCAACATGTCAGTGACACTACATTACATATGCATAAAAGCACAACCTGATTGATCATTAGTAAACTGAAGTTGGATGTATGGGTTGACGCTGTAATTTGGACTTATTCAGTAAGCAAATTTTGACTTCATATGGCCGAACTATACTTTACCACTAGTGGCACGCATACGTACTTACACATACCACATGTTATATTGTTGTGCTTAATTGTAGCGAATTTCAGAATTACATGGTAACACTGCTAGAGAAAAAATGTTGGTATGTGCCCATGAAATAGAAACAGGACAAAGTAAATGTTGTGCACGAAAACTTGAATAGACACTTACATCATGTAATCCTTGGCCCTGAGAACGTGCAGACTAAATATACTTCCTACGCATCATTTCCTAGCGACACAGTGAACATTAAAGAGCTGAAGTTTATTTGTGAGGAAGATGAGCCATACTTTGTCTAAATATAGTAGGTGTTATAGGATAGTGTTGTAGCCAAAAATTTCAGCTCTGAAGTTTGTTAACCAGGAAGACAAGGTATACTTTGTCTAAATATAGGTGTTATAGGATATAGGTGTTGTAACCAAAATTTTCGGCCAGTTATTAAATGCATTATCACATCTTCGTTCGATTCCCATGATTAATTTCATTGCTCGCATCCGAGTTCCCCACATCATTCCGTATCCTGTTGCTGTTCGGTACAGATATATGCAGAGGATGTTTGATTATATAATGGGTTATATTTTTCGCCGTGACTTGAGAATTGAGATTCGAATTGTCCGACTCATTCCCAGATGAAACCCACATCTCAGCTGCTCGTGGGGATTCACAACGCTTCGATCTCCAACAAAACACACACAATAGGAACTACCGGTAGTAGGGAGGGAGACTAATTCATCCATCCAACAAGCAAAGCACCAAAATCTGTAAAAAAATCCTTGGAACCGGGACACGGGAACGGGAGGAGGCGCGAGGCGAATCCGCCGGTCTCCCGAGTGTTTGTTCGATCACAGTACCTTGCAGAGATTGGGTCCGGCGGCCCACGAGACGCGCCGCGACCTCCTCGAGCCCATCGATCTTCGAAGACCGCCAAACGAACCGAGTCGAATCGAATCCGCTCGATCTAGACGGGATGCGACGGGACGGGACGGGGCGCGCGCGGAAACCCTACGCCGCCGAAGGGGCGGTCGACGGGACGGGAGAGCTCGTGATGATCGTGCCTGCCTTAGGGTTGGTTGCCGCCGAGTCCCCTC
Organism: Poa annua; assembly: GCA_026929855.1. Lineage (NCBI taxonomy): Eukaryota > Viridiplantae > Streptophyta > Magnoliopsida > Poales > Poaceae > Poa > Poa annua. The sequence continues at coordinate 93,467,665 of CM049433.1, forward strand.
CTCGTGGCGGCGGCGGCGGAGGGAGCGGTGGATGGGGAGGGAGGAGACGGGAGGTGGTGGTGAGGCGTGGAGGATGTGCTGGCGTCGGCGGCTTTGTTATCTAGCGTCGATTTCGTATTTTTTTTTCCCCTCTCTCTCTCTCGCTCGCGTTCAGTCTGCGATTTTCCGGCCAGATCGAATCGACGCCGATTTGATTAATCTTCCCGATATGAAACCTAACCTCTCTTCCGGAAAGGTGGGGCCGAGTCGGTGTGAATTTACGGCGCTGCCCTCGTCCGAGTAGCCTTCTCGGCCGGTTTTCCCTGAGGGTAGATGCGTAATTGCGGGTCGTCGTGATAATCCTATAAACCGGCACGTAATTCTGGCCGCCTTCGTATTTTTTTTTTTTTGAGAAACACACTACAGACGCAGACGCTCACACACGCACATACAGACACCCCTATGATCGCACACACGCAAACCCTACCCCTATGAGTACCTCCGAGAGACTGGTCCGGCAAATCTTAAGGTTGACGAAGTCACCACGGGCGCCTCGCTGTTGACGGGCACGTCACCTACCACTGAAAGCAAAGCGCCGGTTAAATCCTGAAAAATCCAGGAAAATGCGAGCACCCATGTCAAGTCTGGGACTTGAACCTGGGTGGGCTGGTTCCACCACAAGGAACCAAACCAGTTGAGCTAGGCTCACTTCGCCCTTCGTAGTTGGTTAGGTATTAGCTCATCGAGCAGGTTGATGGCTCACGAGTCGTGCTCCTGCTTGACGCTTTTTTTTAACAAGCTCAGTGCTTTAGGAGACCGTGTAGTATTAGCTACTCTCTCCGTTTTATATTATGCTCTGTTAAACATCCATATTCAAATAGAAAATTGAGAATTGGAATTGAATTTCTCAAATTCTGCTGTTTGGTTGTGTTAAGAATTGAAAATTGGAATTGGCAGCCGAATTTCATGGAATTGAACTATAACTGAAAGACCAGGGGCGGAGCCAGGATTTGGACATGGGGGGGCGAAAAGTCGACGACCATAAAAAAAATAAACATCATAATATGTTAAGTCTAAATTTTTAATAGAAAATCCATATAAATATTCGAATATATATGTTCGATGTGCGGCGTGCAGTAGCTCCTAGAATGGCAGGGGCGAACGCTGCATGTGAAACAGAATTACCGAGCCAGCGAACGCAGCAGTAGCAGGCAGCGGCGGCGTGCGGCGAGGCGATCGATCAGAATATGAGATCGCCCTAGCTCCTAGATGAGGAGACGGGAGAGAAAGAGGAAAAAAGCAGACGGCCAGCGTAACTGGGTAAGTTTCGATCGATCGGTGGGTGTTGCCGGTTCATCTGCAGATGGCCTGTGGCTAGTACGTGGGCTTAATTTTCTCTGTATACAATTTGGGCTTACTTAACTCTGTATATAATGGATCAATTAATTGATAATGGCCTAATATATGTAGCCCCTGCTAGCACCCCCCTGTCTCCGCCCTGAAAGACGCATTCTCCAATTCAGAGTCTCACCTCTCTGAATTGGATGGAATTGCCTCTTTCTCATGTGGATGCCCAATTCAACAACTAAACATCCAAACAGAGAATTGGAATTGAATGCTCTTTTTTATTCCAATCACCAATATCTTCCTGATATAAACCTAACATCCTCCTCCGGAAAGGAGGGGCCGAGTCGGTGTGAATTTACGACGGTGCCCTCGTCCGAGTCGCCTTCTCGACCGGATCTCCTCTGCGTAATTGCGGGTCGTCGTGATCCTAAAACCGGCACGTAATTCTCGCCGCCTTCGTAGTTGGTTAGGTATTAGTTCATCGAGCAGGTTGATGGATCACGAGTCATGCTCCTGCAGTCCTGCTCGACGAAAACACGTTAGTCGAAGCTCAGTGCTTTAGCCTTTAGGAAACGTACAGTAAGTAGTAGCTACACAGCATTGACAGGGACTTTTATTAATTTATTTATTATGATAAGATGAGCAGTTTGGGTTCCTGAGATGATGCTAATTCAGGTGATTTTCTTATGTCTCTTGACTTTATGCCTTGTTATTTTATCTTAACCTGAAGCTTCTTGTCTAAGCCTTCTGCTGGCACAGCTAACTAACTACTCCCTCCGTTCCAAATTAATTGACTTCTATTTCTCCACATGACATACACATATGTGGGCAAATAGAAGTCAATTAATTTGGAACGGAGGGAGTATAAATTATCATGTAAGACTTCGACAAGAAACGAATTTTGCACAATCAACAAATGACACTGATGGTGTGATGCTACTAACTGTAAGTACAACGGTTACGGTGCCATTGTGTTGAGATCATACAAGGCCAGGCCTGAGCTGGAACAGATGGAGTGCAGGTATAAGGTATTGCTAAACAATGAACCAGCTGTGACAGGAACCGTCCGCTGTGTCATGCATTAATCATTGAAGATATTAGAGCCTTGCATATATCTTCGAAGATGGATCAGACTATAAACCTGATTGCATGTAAGTCATCGGGGGATTTTCCAGCTGGTTCCGTGATAAGTACAGTACCAGCTTTTTTTTTCTGATGACAACCATGCATTATGTTGGAACAGACGAGACAGAGCCACGCTATAGAGAACCCCGTCTCAGTTCAACATCTCAAGTCGACATTCAAGCAGTATACAGTTTTAGAAGATACGACAGAAATAGTTATTACAGATCATATCAGGGATGCGTTCTCGCATTAGTACCAAACCATAATACGAATACAAATGCCATTGCCCACTCTCCTTGTTATGAATCCCGCAGCACAGAATCAGGCCGAAACGACCCGAGAAAATCCATCATGCTCATCTCTTCTTGAAACCATACTTCTTCCGCTCGTAGAAGAGGTCAGTCTTGGCGCTACCCAGGTTCACGATCTTGGGACACCCGTCTCGGTCTTTCTCCTGCTGCGTGCACTCCTTGCAGTAGTAGGCGTCCGAGATGCCGACCCCTCCGCAGATGACGCACCTTCCTTGGAACGAGCCGTAGTTGCACTCGTCGCAGACACGGACGAGCGTGCATGGGCGCACGTACGAGTCACAGATGACGCACTTGCCGTCACACTTCTCGCACAGGCGACCAATCGCAATGCCAGGCTGCTTCCGGCACATGATGAGATCGGGATGATGCTTCGCCATGGCTGTCTGATGCTAACCTGTGAAACCATAATTGCACGGAACATTTATCAGAATCTAGTCATCCCATGCCGTCAGCAAACAGAATGATATGGTGAAGTAGAGAAATAAATTGTTATTCCGTTATTGGAGCTTCAGATCTAGCATCTCGAGGAGAAGCAAACTGTCAATGCAATATGTTTGCTGCACCTGCAACCAATAGCAACTTACTTGTAATCCCCCACCAGGCATAGAAGCAAAATAGAGTTCACTTATTTCATTTGTAACATTCAAACTATTTTAGAACCTAAGTAATTCATCAAGCCCTACACCCTCAAGGTGAAATAATCAACACAAGAACAGATTGCCCTGAAATACAAACATGGTTCTAAATTCAGTCCCAATGTTCCAATGTATTCGTTTAGTGTCATTAGGGTCCCCTCGAACATATTTCCGTGGATAAATTGACACAAATATAGTGTCTATGGTTTTAAATTCCACCAACATATTTCCAATATACTCATAAAACATTTCCTCATAAAAGCATACAGACATGTAGTCGTATCTCGTATGTCCACAGAAGCCACATCATAGTACACACTGCAAGCTAAAATTGCAATGACAGCAGGAGAAATAAAAAGCCTGAATTACACCGCACAAGCACAATGCACCCTTCTGGTCAGGTAAGGTATCTAACACGATATAATGTGGTTCTGAGGTTCTAAGTTCTAACTCTTTGGTACAAATTTTTTGATGCTGGAAGCTGATTCATAATATTTCCCAACCAGATAAGTCACCTAGTAACAAAAAAAATCTTGCTGACGAGTTAGGCCATGTACAATGCAAGGTGCTTAGGTAGGTGCTTACAAAAATAAACCAAGCGTTTTCATAAGCACCGGTGCCTATTTCTATAGGAGGGGTGCCTAGCTAAGCATTTGTCTAGTACAAATAAGCACCGGTGCTTAGCTAAAAACCGGTTTATTTTCTAAGCACCTCCCATAAGCACCTTGCATTGTACATGCCATTACAGGTGAAAACGGATTAAACAGCACCCCTACTATAACTATATCCATATATTCTAAAAACAATTCGCATTCAAAATCTGAAATATAAATATGTTGTAAAGACTAAAGAACACGAATTCAAAGTGAAGATCTTATCAGTTTGGTTGACACAAACAACCTACGAGCATGGCATCACATTCGAATGACCATATGAAAATTAACACCATACATTGTTTCAGGCCACTAGCAGTAACATAAATGCATCACATCACACGTAGGACACACCTTCTTATACTACTACTAATTACTTCACTAATCGCTACTTCGGCTTCAGCCCCCACACAATAAAATTCACAGCACGGGTTCCAGACTAATAATGTAGAAAACAAAATTAGCATCTGTTCCAATCTCCTATGTCAGTATAGGTCTATAGCCAACATAATGTAAGTGTATTAGAGTACATGATAATAACTATAGCGGCTGCATCTCAATCACAAGGACCAGAGTTGCCACCTCTATCCTTACTAGTCATGGATGTGCTTCAGCTTGCAATCATTCGAATCTTAGCGGATCTAATAACAGAAATCGGAAGTTGCTACTCGCCGGTGCATATCGGGTTAGGGTTGGCCCAGAAGGACTCGACCCCCCCCCCCCCCCCCCCCCCAACCCCAAGCTCCGGCGGCTGGCCTAAGGGGCAGCGCGGGGAACAGGGGACTAGCGCAAAGCGCCCGAGCAAAACTCGCCGGAGCGGAGCGCGCAAGCACGTCGGAGGAAGCTAGCTAGCGTAGATGATTCCGACAAACAAAACCTAGGGGGGGGATTCTTGCAGTGGCGGAACGGGGCATGAGTCACGGGACATGCTCGACGGTTCGAGTTTAAACGCACCTTCGGAAGGACGGGATCGCTGCGGCGGCGCTTGCTCCGTGCTCCCGCGCAGGCAACGCGCCGAGACCCCGAGTGAGACGACGAAGGCGGAATAGAGATTTCGGCGGCGGCGACCGAGGCGGAAGCTTTTACCGATGGAGAGTCCTTTCATTTCAGATAGCGCCGCGATGGGGATCGCCGTCCAAATCGCGATCGGACGTCTGCCGGTGCCTAGAAGGATCCAGCATATTTTGCGTTACTGGGGATGGGTCCCACCTGTCGGCCACTCTATCCCCCAGCCTCCACTCTCCGTGTCGGTTCCGGCCGAGGCGCCCCCGCCGCCGCGGAGAGCCACGCCGCGCCCCGCTCTCTACGGAGGAGGAGGCGATGGATTCTGCAGGCGGTGCGAAGCCCGAGGAGGTGGCCGCTTACCAGAGCAGCGAGGCCAAGCAGGCGAGGCTGCAGTCCATGCTCGCCGCGCTGCTCGACGACCCCATACTCGCGGACGTCCCGAGGAAGCCCTCGCTAGGGGACGTGGACACGCTCATCAACCTCGAGCTCGGCAGCGCCATGAGGGTGACCGTCGTCAAGCTGGACGACACCTCCTTCGGTATGTGCGTGGTCCCTCTTCCAATCCCCACATTTTCTTCAGAACCGGATCCCTGTACCTTGTTCTGCTAACCCGCCTCAATTCGTTCTGCTCTTGTCCCTTGTGGTGAAAAAAAAAGATGTCGCGGTGCTGAACACTGCTACGGTCAAGGATTTGAAGCTGGCTGTCAGGAAGAAGATAACGGAGATAGAGCAAGGCCAGATGGGACATCGTCATATCTCATGGTAAGGCATAAGACTTATTCCTATGGCGGATCGTATATACTTAAATTTGTATCATATCTTTGATCTATGCTGATATGGGTTGATGTTCTTCGGATGCTGCCGATGTATCTTAGCTATTTAATTTATAACATGATGATGGACATTCAGGCACTGTTGATCTACCAAATGTACTAGTTTAGATGGGTGTGATGATCTAAATAAGTTGGGTGTAAGTCACGAGATATATATGAGAGTGATTTGTGTTCTGAATTGGATCAAGACATTGAGAACCCGAACTGAAATTTATTGTGTTCGGGTCTGAATTTGTGCTGAACTTGACCTGCTTGGTTATTGAATAGTTGAATGTTTGTACATAAATTTGAATTCTATAAGAAGTCTAGGTTCAATATAGAAAGAAATCTGCTGACCAAATTTTTCTTACAATTATTTCGGAGTGGATGAGCCCGATATCTGTACACTGTTTACATCTTATTGCTTATGCTGTTGTGATCCTTCTCCCCACAAAAACAAATCAGGAACGTTGTAAACTATAAATTGAGATCCCATTTCCTTGATTTCATGAGTCTGTCTAGGACAGTACACTGTTTGTCAGTATGATATGGCAGTAGCACTCCCTACAAACACATTCTGGCATTAGTTCAAGATATTGAGAGAGCTGAACCTTATTGTGATTCTTAGTTCAATTTTACCCTGAACTTTAGATGTTTGATTCTGAATAGCTGAATGTGTGTACATAAGATTAGTCAAACTCGTTTGAAATATGGTCCCTATCTTAAGTCTTAACTAGTCTCTTCCCATTGAAACTAAGAAAAATATAATGTTCCAAGTTGTTTTCTAAAAGTAGATGGAGCTCAGTATAGAGAGAGATAAATAGCTTTCCATGATTTTTCATGAGAATTCTAAGCTCTGAACAACCGCCCACATTTCCTTGACTCCATGAAGCCTTGGGCATTTGGTTATAAGTTTGTCTAGGACAGTACACTGTTTGCCTGTCTGACAGTACTAACTCACTGCAAAGAGGTTCTGATTTTAGATTATAACCACTAAATTGTCAGAAAGTGTAATGCCTATTTGTTAGAAAAAAGCTAATATGTAGTATGTGGATTGCAGTGCTCTCCGCCTACTATACTCTGTGATAAACTGTACATTTTGGAAGGATCGACTGTAATATTGCTGTACGAACATAAAAAATTACTAGATGCTGCAAAAATAGTGCAGCAGTAACAGCCCATATATTACTTCTGTAAAAGAAACCAGCAGTGAACTTAGTTAGAGATCCGACGTCGCTGATGTTAATCAGGCGTAACACAGTCTTGTCATAACTATAGGATAGCTGCCAGGCTTTATAGAAGTTCCAGGAGAGGTTCTGTTTCTTCCTTAATTGCGTACGTTAAAAGCATCGCATCATGACTCATGTGTTTTATGGTTCAAAACTTCACTCTGTTTTTCTCTCGTGGCTCTGTTGGCTGTAAATATCCATACTTTCGTCTTTTAATTCCTCTACACGAGGATAACTAATACTTGAGGGGTGTAGTTTTGCTGAACGTATTAATATTGTGTTTCCTTTTGTTAAGGATCCTTAGAATTTCCAAACCTCGCTTCAAGTTTTTATGTTTGTCTCAGGAAGCATATTTGGGAGAACTACTGCCTCACATTTCAGAGTGAGAAGTTGATAGATGACAATTTTGCACTATCTTCTCATGACATCCGTAACAACTCCAAGGTATGGTTCCTTCTGTTAAAGAATAACATTATTTCTTCCGGGATATTTGTGTCTGTATAAATAGCATGTCAAAACTTTGTTGGGGTAGTGGTAACCACACATCTTAACATAGCCTGACGGAATCAATAGTACCAGATAAAGGTAGTTTGACCTCAAATGCATCCAGTTTACAGAGATAATGTTAGTGGATATGGCAGTACCGACTAAATAATGAACCGATTACAGTTTTCTGACCCCGGTTCCGTGTTCTGTTGAACTAGGTTTATTTCTCGCCGCACGTCATGTCCAGAGTACACCAGAAGCATTCTAGGAGAAGAAAACACCGTTTCTTCCATGGTCTTAGCAGGAAACTGTGATCCCACCTCATGATTCCTGAGAAAGAGAGTAAGTCCTCAAGCCAAGTGGAGTGATCATTTCTAAAACGGACAATACTCCCAAGGTTGAGCTATCGATCGCAGCAAACTGGGGGTATATTTCTGAAGCCGAAGTAAACAGGAAGAATTTGCAGAAGATTGTGCATGCTCCAGTAGCTAGTATTTGTTCTTATTTCGAAGCTAGTCTAGTGTCGTGTAATCTGCCAGCAGGGAATGCGTTCCGCAATAACATCACACTTTTAAGCTAACTAACTTTTGCAAGCCATCACACTTTGCTTGGTGAACTACTGCTTTGATTCTGGTTCAGAGGATCAAGTCTTTCATGCGCATGTGATTACAAAGTATTTGGTTACTGTCAATCACATTATTCCTTCTGTAAGGTGAAATCTCAATCCTTGTGCCCGAAACAAACTGGAGTCCAAAAGCAAATGTGTTGACTGGAAACTGATTCTCTTCTTGGAGCCAACATTCCCCCCAACAATTCAACCAATGTGGTCCCCTAGCATAGATGAAATTATGAAATGACAAAACTGGCATGCATGCATGCAGTTGCAGTGTTTGCCGAAGAAAAAAAGCATGGGGAAATCCCAACAGGTGATCAGCCAGGCAAAGAGGATAACCTTTTTCTTCATCTGGAAGGGAGAGACAAGCACCAAAGGGAGCTGCCCCAGTCCCAAACACTTTCTAGTTTCCCAGCCACACACACACACACACACAGACACTTTGGCTGCTGCACAAGTGCACAACCAACCAGCACAGGTTACAGAAGTTGTACTAGTTGACTGCAGGCTCTGCTGTTTAGACCAGCTAATTAATTCAGCCAACCCGAATAGATTCCATCATGCAGATCAAACTCAAAGCCTTCTGCTCGTAATCAACAGACCAATCCGACCAAAAATCCAAAAGCAAATGTGCTGGCTGGAAACTGATTCTTTTCTCAGAACCAACATTCCCCCTACAGTTCATGTTCAACCAGTTCAGTTCCCAATCACCTGAAATGCTGAATGATAAAACTGGCATGCATGTATGGCATCTAACAGAAAATATATATGCTCTTTGGCTCAAGAAAAAGCATGGAGAAAAATCGAAAAATCTCAACATTTGGTCAACCAGGCTGAGAGAGAGACAAGCAAAGAGGATAACTTTCTCCTTCATCTGAAAGGGAGAGGAGACAAGGTCGGTACCACCTCCTGTCCCAATCCCAAACACACTTTGGCTGGCCACACAACCAACCAGCACAGGACTCTACTGAACTCTCACACTGCACCGTGCCATGGAGTGCAGTACCACTACCAGTTCAGGTTCAGGGCCACACTACCGGTTAATACTTAGTAGTAGGAGTATAACTTGAGACATGCTTCCATATATGCTTCTAACTGTTGGTTGCTAGTAGTACTAAGCTAGCAGCAGCTAGGCTGGTGACACCAGTACTCTTTGGTCTTTGGAGCAAGGCAAGCACAGGTCTCACATGTGCCCTGCAGGGTAGCTCAGGGTGAGCTCCAGGGAGGCGCCTGCGTCTTGGCCGGGCATCATCATCGGCTGCTGGCTGCTGCTGCTGTAGAAGTGCTGTTCTTGCAGCTGGTGGTGTTGTTGCTGCTGGAATGTCATGGTGTTGGGGGTGGCGGGAGCGGTCGTGGCAGCGGCAGCTCCCCAGCGATGGAAGCTGGAGTTGGGCTGTAGGTGGTTGCGCTGGCCGCCGGTGGGGAAGAGCGGGAGAGTCTCGGGCTCCCTCGTCGTGGCCGGCGGCGGCGGCGGCGTCTGGTCCGCGGAGAAGGAGAAGCATGCCGGCCAACGCGTCTTCCCGGCGGCGGCCGGGCCGTGGTTGCCCGCTCCCGTGCTCCTCGTCACGCCCATGTAGTCCTGCACCCGACAAGCAGATTGATCGATATGTTGATAGATTAGCAATAGGAAGCATGCATGAACTTAGGGAGATTCTTCAGCGTTGAGATTAGAGATGATCGATTCATCGATCGAGCATGATTGCTGCCACGAGAAATTCTTTCCGCATGTCCTGTAAATTAATTACCTGCAGCTGCACGAAGCTTCTGTCGGCCGTGGCGCCAATGCCGGCGGCGCTGTCCACCCAGCAGGTAGTAGTAGCAGTGCTCCCATCCATCGGCACGGCCGAGACGCGACCGCCGTTGCCCGCGGCGCCGAAGAAGCTGCCCGAGGAGGTAGTAGCCGCCGCTGCGCCTGCTGCCGTCCACGTGCTGTTGCTGTCCCCCCAGCAAGTAGTAGTGGTGCTCGCATCCATTGTCTGCATGTCCGACCCTCCACGGCCGTTGCAGGCGCCGTAGAAGCCGCCGGAGGATGCCGCCGCGCCTGCACACGCGCGCACAGTCAATCAAGCAATCCACCACGTATGAACTTGATCCTGAACACGAAGCGAAGCAATTGCAAGAAATGCATACAGCGCCGACAAGGCGCATGCACTGATGCACGTACCGGATCCAGGGGGCGAGGGCGACAGGGCGCCGAGGTGGGGCACGGCGTCGGGGCCGGAGGAGGTGTCGACGGCGAGGCGCTTCTTGTGGCGCTCGCGGGCCTTGTGGTTCTGGAACCAGTAGAAGACGTTCTTGCCCTCGATCTTGCCGAACTGGCGCAGCCTGGCGGCGATCCGCTGGATCTGCTCCGCGTTGGGCGACCGGATGCCGCAGCCGTAGTAGAGCTCCTTGAGGATCGTCACCTGCTCCTGCGTCGGCGTCCACCGCGCCCCGGTCGGCCGGCACGCCGGCGACGCCGCCGCGGCGACGACGGCATTGCCCGCGCCTCCACCGCCGCTGGCCTGCTGCTGCTGCTGCACCTGCCTCCACACGCTCGCCTTGTCCATGGGAACAAGATCAGTGGCAAGAAGAGAAGAGGAGGAAGAAGAAGATGGGTTTGAGCTGGGTTTGGAGGAGAGATCGACATGGATGGATCACATGAGAGGGGTATATATGGAGGCAGCAGCAGCAGCTAGGTAGCTAGTACTAGGAGCTACTAGAGGAATAGGAGTGTAGAAGGGTGATATAGGTTGTGGGCAAGAAAGCTGGTTCGTTGCCGGAGAGGAGGAATGGAGGATAATGGCGATCGATATCTTTTGGAGAGGGACAAGTGAAGTTGACACACGTACGACGACGGTACGAGCTCCTTCCAGTTCCAGGGAGGAGAAGAAAACCTCATCGATCGACGGACGGGGGAGAGGGATGGAGCCATGGAGGGACTATGAACAGGGCATGGAGCGCAGACGCCTGCATTTGGCAACTGCCTCCTCCTCCCCTAGCTCAACATAGCATGCATGAACTGACGGATTAGAGCTCCGAATTTTGAATATAATTTTCGTTCGGGGTGGGGGGCAAACAAGAATAAGTGTGATGTGAAGGTTGATGTGTGCGCCGGTTCTTGTCTAGCTGCCGCTAGCTTTCAATTTGTTTTGGTCACATTGACTGCTTCTGCTTGCCGGACTGAAGCTTGTTTGGTTTGGATAATATGCAAGGACTGAAAGGGTTCCCGAAAAAGATCAATCACAATTTCTCCCGTCTCTATCCGTTTATTAGACTGATACTACATATTAAAAGTCCCCTTGGATCGATCGATTAAACATTTAAACCACCATTTGGATAGTTTTTTTTGCAGTTTTCATCATTTGGTTATCTAATCAACTCTACAGCCCTATCGACCGACAGCAAAACTGTAAATTGGCCCCGCATATCAATGCTCCACTCGATGCACACATTTATCTAAATATTGTAGAAGTTAGTTATTCAAACAAAAAGTTGATTTTTGTGGATATGCTTTATAGGTGTGATATACCTATTTATTAACATAAATTACCCATACCCATGTGTTTATATATTTAAAGGACATAAATAATCGAGAAATTTATAAAACATCTGTCAAAAAGTATTTGTTCGACCTCTCTGTTGAAAACTACATGTTTATATTAAACCTATGAGCAACTGATACAAAAATTATGTTGATTTTGGCTGTGGCGGAGCGCCGCCTAGCTAGCTCCTTGTTCTCCACGTCCGCTCTTTGGGCGGAGCGGGTTACCGAACATTTCACGGGATACGCTACGCCGTTGAGGAGCGATTTATGCCGGCGCAAGTAAGAGGTCTATTAGGAATGCTATAGGACGCGTCGGTGAAGTTGCTCCTGTCGTGGTGGTATCACGGCAGATGTCATAGGATGGCTAATGTGTGGGGCCGATGGACGCTGTTGGATTCGGAGAGGGCTAGCAAGCTGAGAAGCTCACACGAAGGAGAATACGAACCAAGCAAGAACCGACTTGACTCCACTCAAGAACGAGCAAGAACACCCAAGAAACCTCAAGAACACAAGCGAATCCACAAAGAACCACAAACACACACGATATACCCAGGTTCGGGGCCCTCGTGAGGAGGTAACACCCCTACTCCTGCCTTGCCTCTCTGTATATGTATCTCACAAGATCTACAAGGAGCTCCTTGAGCTGTTTTGGTAAGAACTAGGATGAACTACAAGTGAGAGAGGAGTAAATGCTCTGGCAGTAAATGAGACTATAGTTTTGGCTCTCTGGTTGGTGTCCCTCTTACTGGAGGAGTTATGGCGCTATTTATAGAGGGTCGGCCGAGTTGGCCGGGAACCCTAATTCCTCCGGGCCCCACCGGACAAGGGCTACTGTCCAACGGAAATGTCGACACCCCTACCACGACCTAGCGCCGTGCTATCCGACATAGGTCGAGGTAGACCATAATGCCTCTTGCCGTAGCCGCCGCCGGTATAGGCGATGATGGATCCCCTGTCAGAGACAGGACGTGTCTTCTCCAAGCCTTGTCTCCTGTCAGTCAGTTGTCAGTACAGTGGAATGATCACATCGCCCTTGTCCTATACCCTTTGTCCCACGCCCGTGTCAGACGGGAGGTGAGGGGCTGGGGGTCTATTTATAGTATCACCAGGGGAGACAGCCTGGCCCCTGCTTCCTCCAAAGGGCGTCCCTTTATCTCCTGAAGAGTCATATGACCTTTGGCGCCAGGCAAAGGACAATTACCATTGTAAATACGAGTATCTTACCCCTGTCTTTACCCTACCCGGGGGTAGCCCCCCGACACGAGTCCCCGAAGCTGGTGTAGTCCTGCAGCCTTGGATGAACGGCTGCATCAGATTTAACCAAATAATTTCCTTGTACCGATAGCCGACATAACTATGTCGGGTAACTCGATTGCTCCGACTTGCTCAAGTCGGTCACTTTTAAGGCCCTCCGACACCACCATGTCGGCCTGATAAGAAAACTCCGGCATGCCTATCCCGACATACTGTAAAATCATCCGACATGGCCATCTCGGTTTGATACTGAGCTCTCAGCCATCCTTGGTTCTTGTTCCGGTACCTCCGACATCAACAAATCTTTTTCTCAGATCTTCTCCCGAGACGTGTCATATACATACTGCACCATCCCGAGAAACGTGCCACGCGGTCTCACAAGCTGTCCCGAAAACGTCGCGCAGGCCCCACCAGCCGTCATATCCCGCAGACACTCGAGTAGTTTGACCCCGAGGCGCCTCCTCGATTCCCGGGCTAGCAACCGCAGCCGATCCGCCGCCGACGATTCCTATTCTGTAACCCATGGTGTGGCCGATCGTGCGGCCATAACCGCTCCATCCGCGCCAACCGCTGCAACCACGATCCCACGATCTGCTCGAAACCCACGGGCGGGAAAAATTAGCAACCGCCTCGCCACTTCCCCTCTTTAATAGGCACGCGCACAATTCCTTCGTCTCTTCGCCTCCATACTCCCCATCTTCTTCCTCCTCCACTCTTCTTCGCCGCCGCTGCGCCCGAACGCCCGCAGCCGCACACCGGCGACCTCGCCGCCGAACGGAAGACGCAGCCTGGAGCCGCCGTCCTCACCGTCCCTCCAGCGCAAGCCGTGAACTCCGGTGAGTTTCCTCTCCTCCCCGCACCCGATTAGATCCCCTAGGACCTCGCCGGCGAGCTCGTGTCCGACGCTTTTCCTCCGCCCTTGCCTCTGCTCCGGCCACCGTAGATGCCCTACGTGCACCCACCGGAGGGGAGTGAATGTTCCCCGCGCACACCGGTCTTGCTACCGCTCCCCAGATCTTACTTGTTCATCTTAGCAATATTAGGCGCCACACTCATGGTTCTTTTCCCCTAGTTCATAGATAGGTCTTCCTTTATTTCCATTATTCAGATCTCCCGTGTGCCTTGTAACCGACACAACTCTGTTTTCTTCCCGGCATTCGACGACTGCTATCCGACTTACTCTACACCTCGGTTTATAACCCGGCATCTGTTTTGCAGATAAGCCGACATGTCTTCTAGCCATTCATCAGAGCAGCCCGACACATCCGCAGAAGGAATCCGAGGAGGATGGGAAGGCTCCGACGTCGTTCAAGACGATCTCGACTGGCTACGTCGCACGCTCCGTCTCCCGGCACCAGTGTTAAGTCGGCTCCCCGGCGATGAGGAAGAGCCTGCACCCGCAGAAGGAGAACGGGTGGTCTTTGTCGCGCACTTTGAGCGCGGCTTTGCCCTCCCGGCGAGCAGATTCTTCCGGGCCTTCCTCGACAAGTTCGAGCTACAGCCGCACCACTTGCCGGCTAACTCCATCACGGTTCTCTCGGCCTTCGTCGCCTTCTCCGAGGGGTACCTCGGCCTGTGGCCCCTGGTCAGCCTTTGGGCGAAGTACTTCGTGCTCCGGAAGCAAAGCATTCCGAACAAGGGCGTCAAGGACAAAGAGATGACCGCCTGCGGAGCCGCCACCATTACCGCCCGGAAGCTCTCCGACTTCCCCAAGGTCACCGGACTGGAGTCCTGCCGTAAGTGGCAGCGCAGCTTCTTCTATGTGAAGAATCCGGATCCCGCCGACAACGCCAAGGGGTACGACTTCATCAATCTCCTAGAGTTCCGTATCGATCCGCCTTATTCTCAGGCGAATTGGGGCTGGGATCCGTCGGGCAGCGACGCGGAGATCCAGGCCATCCACAACCAGCTGCTCTCGATCAAGGACGAGTTGACGGCGGACGACCTCTTGAGGACCTTCGTCACCCACCGAGTTTGCCCCCTGCAGAACCGGGCGCACAAGATCTGCCATATGAGTGGGCCCCGCGACCCAACTCGGATCAGCCCGTTTGAGCTGGATAAGCCGGCGGTGCGCAGGCGTGTTCGTGCCATCGCCCAGACCTCCATGGGAGATGACTGGGAATGGGGACTCGAGCCATATAGCCGCGCAAACCCTCCGCCCGCGGTACCTTCTCGTTCCTCCTCTCCGACATAACCTAGTAACCGACATAGCATCCATTTAGTCCTCTTGCCTTTCTTGTCTTCTTAACCAATTTTTGCTATCTCCCTTCTGCAGAAGTTTGGCCGTCAAACCCGGGAGGACAAGAGGTGGGCCAACGGTGCTTGGCGGCCCGACCTCGCAATGCCGGCAACTCCGCTCATGGAAGACCCGGACGACGAGGATCACCTGTCTATCCCGGTATCCCGCACCTCCGGTCCGGGTAAGTCTCGAACTCGGTCTCGCCCCCAAGACGAATCTGATGACGACGACTGTGTGATGCTAGAGATCACGCATGCCATCCCCCTGGCCTGTGCTGACCCTCTGCCTCCACCACCAGCCGCCCCGAGTGCCCAAGGAGCTACGCGCAAGCGCGCGGGAGCCAGTGCCTCTGCCGCTGACAACCCGGGGGCCAAGAAGGCCAAGACCATCAAGAAGCCATCCCGCAAGAAAATCCCCACTGCCGCCGGGTAATCATTCTTCCTCTCGTCTTTCGACCCCTTTGCCTCATCTAAGCTAACCTTTTATTTCATGCGCAGAGCCCCACTCGAGCTCGACCAGAGTGGCTCAGCCGCCCCGACAAACGCCGGAGTCGGCAGCCCACCTCGAGCAGAACCTGCGGCTGCCGACACCGTCATACCCGACGCCTCGCAGCCGACACCCAAGACCGCGGCGGAAGGGAGCCGAGCAAGCCCGGACCGGGATGTCGGGTCTGGCGGCGACCAAGCGCGTCCCGCCGCTGCACGGGCCGAGACCACGGTGGTGTCGGACGCATCCCCGCAGCAACCGGCACCGCCAGAACCACAATCCCCCCTTGCCACCCAGCAGCCGCCCATACAACAGTAGCGCCAGGCACAAGCCGAGTGCCCTAACTCGAAGGCGATCCTCAAGACCTCCAAGAAAAATCTGCCCCGCCCCCGGATCAGTTGGCGGCCAAGAAAGGTCAGACTCCTCCGGGTAAAATCAAAGTGGTGCACCCCCCTCGCATCGCTGTTAAGACGGCGGCACTGCGCATGCTGGAGGCCACTGTCGACCGGGTTGCCTCTGCTGCAGACTTGGAGAGCTCGGGTTTCCTTATGCCTAGTGCTGATTCTTCAGGTTCAATGGAGCAGTACAACATGGATTGGAATGCTGCCGACATTAACGAGGCTACCTCCTCCGACCCAAGCATCGACCATCCCGCTGGCCCCGGGAAAGTTGCTCAGTCACTGCATGCTCTTCAGTCTGCGGTCCTCCAACTCACAACAGCTGCCGAGGTAAATCTTTCCGACATCCACCATCCCCAGTCCCCGAGATTCTGGTTGAATGGTTAAGATCTGACCGAGTGAAGACCATTCGGCGAGAATCTTCAAAAACACTTCATATCCAGTCCCCGAGATTCCTGCCGAGTAACAATACTTGCCCGAGTAAAGGTTACCCGGTTGGCATCTCCAACAATCTGTATTAACACTTCGCTTTCTATCGCAGTCATGCAACAAGGAGCGTACCCGGGTGTTCCAGAGGCTGCTGGTTGAACATGGGTCCCTCCGGAGACGGTTCAGAGATCTCCAGGCTGCGCACCAGGGCCATGGTATACTTCCTTGTTCCCGAGATACCCTTCATCTTCTTAAGTCCTTTTTACCGCCATAACCGATGCGTCGCTTTTTCCAGCCGACACCGCCGCCCGAGTTGCCGCCCAGCACAAGCTTGAGTTGGAGCAGGAGCAGGCCAAATCAACCCGGCTCCAACAAGAATTGGAGCAGGCCAAGGCAGAGAAGGCCGAGTTGGAGAAGACTCTGGCGGATGCCGTGCGGATTCAGGGTGAAGTGCTCGAGCAAACTGAGTCTCACGCCATCTTGGCCGAGGAAAAGCTCAACACCCTCAAGTCCAAGTGCGACCAGATGGACAGTGAGTTCCTCTTAACTTTTTCCCTTCTTGCTTGACTTCTTTGCCGACACACGCCCTATATCGGCCCGCCTTCTAACTCATCAACAGCCTTCTTCTCCTCAGAACACTTCTCCCACACGCACACCGTTGCGGTGAAGGCCATTAACCGGGCGCGTGCGAAGAGGGCTGAAGCCGGCCCCATCTCTGGCGAGTGGGACGTGGAGGACCACCTCGTAGCACTCAACGCGCGCTTCGCGCCACTCAAGAGTATCGGGATGGAGCTCCTTGACGCCGGTGTTCACGTCTATCGGAAGCTCTGGCCCGGCGCCACGCCTCCGGACAATGTGTCCGACTTGGCCCAGGAGTTGATGAAGACGGAAAGGCGCCTCCGGGAGTGGAGATCCTCTGCCGCCCGTGCCGGTGCGGACCAAGCACTCTCCTTCATACTATCCTGGTATGAGGGAATTGATCTTCAGAAGGTGCGGGTGCAGCGCGAGAACTCGGCATGGACAACCGATCCCGTCAAGATCCAGCGCCGTCGAGAGGCCGCCGATTATATGGCCAAGTACTCGCGCCCTCATGAATTCATCGCCGGCGTCGTCTACTCGGACGACGAGGACAACGAGGCCAGTGAAGATGAAGATGAAGAAGAATCTGATTCCGAGGAGCGCGCCGACACGGAGAGCGAGGCGGAAGTCCCCCAGACCTCCGACAAGACCCCGGGGTCCGCGAGCGCGGCTATAACCACCGAGCAGACTGCCGCCGACGTTTCCACATCCGTCGCTGCCGACACCAGCGAGCCGGGAGCACCCGACCTCACCAAGTCAGCTGCCACCGACACGGCCAACTCGGGAGCGACCGGCACCGCTGCACAAACCGCGCCTGCAACTCCCTTGGAGACATCTTCTGCTGCTGCCACTGCGTCAACTTCCACCCCGACTGCCGAGACAGCTCCCGCCGATGAAAACCCCTCTGGCCCGACTGCTTAAACATTTCATGAGGCAAACTTATTAAATCCCCGGAATGCCGGGTGCAGATGTAATATATACAGTCTTCCGTAGGTTATTTTGTTACTCTGCTTTATTGAATCGAACAAGCATGTTGTTATGTCGGATCTCTCTATACCGAGTCCCCGGGTTTACTTTCTCGTTTACTATACTTAGTGATTTTTGCTCTTGTCTACCATAAAGGTGTTCGAAAGTCGAGTCACAAAATCACGGCTGTAGTATACGGTACTCGAAAACGTCCGAGTAACGGTTTAAAGGTATCCGATATAACGAAAAAATAATCAAAAACAGAGTTAGCACACGACATGTGCCGAATTGCTTTTATACCGAGTCCCCGAGTTTGTTTTCGTGTTTACCATTTTCCACTATCTTTGCTCTTGACTACCACTTTGGGCGTTCGTCAGTCGAGTCACAAGATTATTTCACACAGCATACATTACTTAACTTTGAAGCAAGGTTGAAAGCTTATTCGGCACATGGACAATATATATAAACATACACGGCAGTCCCCGAGTCTCACTTGGAGATGCCGGCATACAGATAATAAGGGAACAACTGAAATAAAATACAAGTAAAGATAAGGCAGTCCCCGAGTTCACCCCGGGGTGCCGACATGCAAAAGACATCAGGAGGGAACAACCATGTGGACAAGGCAGTCCCCGAGTATCATTTCGGGGTGCCGGCATTTTATTCATAAGGGACCGAGATACATACACTGTGCCCTTAAGTGTGAAAGGGACGAAGCAGAGCTACATTCCATGGCCGTTTGGTTTCCTCTCCCGCTTTATCCATTACACCTTTTCTGGCTTCCTGTGCATCTACAAGATAATAAGAGTCGTTGTGCAGAGCTCTGCTCACAACGAAGGGTCCTTCCCATGGCGGTGACAACTTGTGCATGCCGGCAGTGCGCTGTATTAGCCTCAGCACTAGATCTCCTTCTTTAAACACCCGGGGGTGGACCTTCCGGCTATGATAGCGTCAGAGGTTTTGCTGGTATATTGCTGACCGAGATAGGGCCAATTCTCTTGCTTCCTCAAGCAAGTCGACATCGTTCTCTCGGGCCTCTCTTGCCTCGGTCTCTGTGAACATTGCCACTCTGGGCGAGTCATACTGTATGTCGGTTGGTAACACTGCCTCTGCACCATACACCATAAAGAATGGTGTGTACCCGGTGGATCTATTGGGTGTGGTCCGGAGACCCCATAGCACTGCCGGTATCTCTTCTATCCAGCATCCCGGAGTTCGCAGGAGTGGCTCTATCAACCGAGCTTTTATGCCGGCAAGCACTAATGCATTGGCTCTTTCAACTTGTCTGTTTGCCTCTGGATGAGCCACCGATGCCACATCAAGCCGGATTCTCTTTTCAGCACAGAACCGAGCAAACTCCCCTACTGCAAAATTGGTGCCATTGTCGGTGATAATGCTATGCGGGTAACCATATCTCAATATGATATCCTTCAAAAACGAGACGGCAGTAGCTCCATCACACTTCCGAATTGGCTTCACCTCGACCCACTTGGTGAACTTGTCCACCATAACTAGTATATGAGTCATGTTACCTCGCGCCGGCTTGAATGCTCCCACCATATCCAAGCACCATACTGCAAACGGCCAAGTGATGGGGATAGTTTTCAACGCTGCCGCCGGCATGTGTATCCGGTGGGCAAATCTCTGGCAACCTCCACACTTCCGGACGATATCCTCCGCTTGCTGCAGAGCCGTGAGCCAGTAAAACCCATGCCGGAAAACTTTAGCCACCAATGCCCTTGAGGAAGCATGGTGACCGCACTCCCCTTGATGTATCTCGAGGAGCATCTCTTGCCCTTCTTCCGGCTCGATGCATCGTTGCAACACCTCGGTGACACTTCTCTTGTACAGCTCTTGGTTGATAACCGTGTAGGCCTCGGATCTTCTTACTACTTGCCGAGCTTCAACCTCATTGTCGGGCAGGGTCCCATCCAAAATATATGCCATAATGGGCTGCGCCCAACCCGGCACCGGCCTCTCAGGGAAGATTGGGGCGTCTATTTCCATAGGTTCGACTGACATCACCACTGCCGACATATTCTGCGCAGTCCCCGGGTTCAGCCAAATGCTCCCGACATCCACCTCCATGGGCACGGCCTCTGCCTCCGAGCTCTTCGGGATAAAGATGGATTCTGACTCGGGCGATGGCTTGATTGACGGTTTCCTCAAGTGCTCCAAAGCTATGCCGGGTGGGACCGCGTCCCGTGACGACCCCAACTTGGATAGTACATCCGCAGCCTCATTCTCTCCCCGGGGTATGTGCTTGAACTCGCATCCTTCAAAAAACCCGGAAATTTTCTGCACATGGAACCGATATGACGCCATGTTGGCATCCAAAGCGTCCCAATTCCCCGACACTTGCTGCACTACTAAGTCTGAGTCGCCATAGCACTCTATCCGACGAATGCCAATCTCCTTAGAAACCTTGAGTCCATGCACGAGTGCCTCATACTCGGCTACATTATTGGATGCCGAGAAATGAATTTGGAGCACATACTTCAGCACATCTTGCTTCGGTGAGGTGAGGACTACACCGGCACCAAATCCAATTTTTGCCTTGGACCCATCAAAGTGCATCTTCCAGAAGTTGAAGTCGGGCAGGGGAGGCTCATACTGCATCTCGGCCCAGTCCACCAAAAAGTCCGGCAGCGCCTGCGACTTAATGGCGTCTCTCCTCTCGTAAACCGGGGCGTATGGAGATAACTGGATAGCCCATTTGGCAATTCGGCCGCTGGCATCTTTGCACCCTATAATCTCGGACAAGGGAGCCTCGCTCACCACTGTGACCGGATGTTCTTGAAAGTAGTGCTTTAACTTGGTGACCGCCAGATATACGCCATAGGCCATCTTCTGGTAGTGCGGGTAATTCTGCTTGGAGAGGGAGAGCACCTCACTCAGATAATACACGGGCCTCTGCACCACCTTATCACCTTCTTCTCGTTCCACCACCATTACCACGCTTACAACCCGGTTTGTAGCCGCGATATAGAGCAACATCGGCTCCTTGGGTAATGGGGATGCCAACACTGGTGCGTTTGAGAGTGTCTTTTTCAGGTCATTAAAAGCTGCATCGGCTTGCGGTGTCCATACAAAGGTTTTGCTCTTTTTCATGAGCTGATACAGAGGCAAAGCTTTCTCTGCTAACCGGCTTACAAACCGACTTAGGGATGGCAGGCATCCGGTGAATTTTTGTACATCTTTAAGGCGGGTGGGCAGTTTCATACTCTCGATAGCTCGGATCTTGCCCGGGTTAACCTCAATACCCCGGCTAGACACCAGGAAGCCGAGTAACTTTCCGGCCGGCACACCGAAAGTACACTTATCCGGGTTAAGCTTCATTCGAAATTTTCTCAAGTTAGCGAATGTTTCTCTTAGATCATCGATCAGAGTGGATTTTTCTTTTGTTTTTATGACTATGTCGTCGACATACACCTCCGCATTCCGACCTATTTGTTCATGCAAGCATTTCTGCATGCATCTTTGATAAGTGGCACCGGCATTTCTCAACCCGAAGGTCATGACACGATAGCAATAAGCCCCGTACGGGGTAATAAAAGCAGTCTTTAATTGATCAGCCGGGTTCAAAGGTATCTGGTGAAAACCAGAATACGCATCTACAAAAGACAAAAGCTCACACCCGGCAGTGGAGTCAATCACTTGATCTATCCGGGGGAGCGGGAAGGGATCCTTCGGGCATGCGTTGTTGAGGTTGGTGAAGTCGATACACATACGCCACACCTTGGCCAGGAGAGGGTCATCCTTTTTGTTCTCTACCAGGACCGGGTTAGACAACCAGTCCGGGTGCAGTACTTCCATCACAAATCCAGCCGCAAGCAGTACGGCTAGATGTTCCATGATCGCAGCTCTTCTCTCGTCCGAGAGACGTCTTGTTGGTTGCTTCACCGGCTTTGCATCCGGCCTGACGAACAAAGAGTGCTCAGCCAACTCCCTCGGAACTCCTTGAAGGTCATCATTCGACCATGCAAAGACGTCCCGATTCTCACGGAGGAAGTCGGTGAGCTCGCCTTCCTATTTGCCGTTCAGACTTGTGCGAATGACTACCCGGTGCTCTGGGTTAGCCGGGTCCACCACGACCTTCTTGGTCTCCTTTGGCGGCTGGAAGGAAGCATGCTGCTCCGGGTTCGCCATCCCGGGCACGCCGAGTTGGGAGGCTTGGGCCAGCGTCACCACCTGCTGGATTCTCTTCTTCTCCTCGGCTATGACCAAGGACTCGGCCAAGCATGAGCCGGCAGTAGCACACTCGATAGAGCGCTTGTAGTCGCCCGAGATGGTGATTATGCCATTCGGACCCGGCATCTTCATCTTCAAGTAGCCCATGTGAGTCGAGATCATGAACTTGGCCAGAGCAGGTCGGCCAATCAGGGCATGGTATGGACTTTCGAGGTCCACTACCTCGAACTCAAGACTCTCAGTCCGGCAGTTCTCCCGGTTTCCGAACAGCACATCTATCCAGATTTTGCCCATAGGCGAACAAGAAACCCCCGGCACAATGCCATGGAAGGTCGTGTTGGTCGGTAGCAGCGTGTTCAGGGACACTCCCAACTTCAGCATGGTGTCCTTGTACATGATGTTAATGGCACTGCCATTGTCGACCAGGACTCTGCTGAACCGGACGTTGATACTTGGCCCGATGAATGTCGGGTCCACCACTAAGGCGTAGCCTCCCGGCTTAGGCATGACTCGGGGGTGATCCTTCCGACCCCAAGTGATCTCCATTTCGGACCAGTGCATGAACTTGGGCACAGCCGGCATGACGGCGTTCACCTCGAGTGCGTGCTGGCGCCGACTCTTCTTGTCAGTGGGCTCAGTCACAAAGACCACATAGCTCTGATGAGCATCCTGATAATTGCCCTGTGGGTACCGGCCCTGGTTGCTAGGACCGGCATTGTTGTTACCCCGGATGTTCACCATGTTTACCGGCCTTGCCGGTGGTCGTCTCTGGGCTGGCGGATTAACCCGGACAGCATTGGCCCCACTTACTGGTGCCGGCGGTCTTGGAGCTGCGGGCCTTTCTGGGGCAGTTACCAGAGATCCCCCTGGTGCACCTTCTCGCCGCATGCGCTGGTACCAGCTGCACTGCCGAGTTGTGTGGTTGGCCGGTCGGTTGGGCTCTAAGGTGTGATAGCAGCAGGGTTTGTCCAGCATCTCCTCATAAGTCAAGGGCTTCCTTTGCCCGGCCCCGGTCTTCTTTACCTCCTGGTTTTGACCCCAAGCCTGGCCGCTGGTCTTCTGACGTTGATTACTATCGGCATCGCCTTGTTCCCCGGTTACCGCCGCCACCTGCTGCGAGGCATAGCGAAAGTCGGGCTCCCTCCTCTTGTGCCCGAAATCCTGACGGTCATTGTTTCTGCCCGGTCCGGATCTGTTGTTCCCCGGGTTCCTCCTACTCGGTTCGCCCGAGTCCAGCTGAGGTTGCATTGGATCACCGAGAGCATAGCTGTCGGCAATTCTCATTGTCTCGGCCAAGGTGGTCGGCATCTCCCTCTGCAGTTTCTGCCAAAGCATGGAGCCGTGTCGGCATCCCTGCGCAAACCAAGAAATGGCTTGGGCCTCCACAACCCCTTCGCAGGAATTGCGAATTGTGCTCCACCGAGTCAGGTACTCTCGGTCAGTTTCGTTGTCCCTCTGCCTGCACATCGCAAGCTGTTGAGGTCGGTTTGGTCTCTTGTAGGTGCTGGAGAAGTTGCTGACAAAGGCTTCCTCGAAGTCCAGCCAGCTGTTGACACTTCCCTCTCTCAAGTTGTTCAGCCAGATCCGGGCTGGTCCCTCAAGCATTCGCGGGATGTATCTTACCGCCCACCGGCGGTTTCCCCCCGCAATGTGCACTGCTGTCACATAGTCGGTCAACCAGTCCTCTGGCTTGGTGCTGCCGTCGTAAGTCTTGGCTCCCCTGTTCAACTGAAAGTGGGGGGCAGGCTGCTCCGACATGATTCTGGGCCCAAAACAAGAAGGACCAGGTGGGCCTTGCTCCTCCATCAGCTCGGATCGATATATTCGATCCAGCTTATACCGGGCATCATTTGGATCCAACTGCCGAGTTCCCAGTCGTGACCCCAGAGCACTCTCATACGCATGATACCCTGCTTTGGCCATTGCCGAGTTGCCGTCATCGTATCGGCTGGCTCCCTGTCCAACCACTTGCCGTTGTGGCACCGCTCCGACAGCCTGACGCCTCGGGGCCTGATTCTGCACCGGATAGCGAGGTGGATGCCCGCGACCAACCGAGTCGACATTTCCGACATTCCGATTACTCGGAGCCTGCCGGCTTCTGCTCTGGGCCTGCCCAACATTGCCCCGGCCTGCTACCTGCTTTCCGGCATACGCCGGGTCGTATGTCTGCATCTGGAGCTGCTGATTCCCTCCGGAGTTTCTACTCCGGCTCTGACTTCCCCCGACATGCGGAGAGGATGCTTGTCCTCTGGATCTGCCGCTGGCCGCTCTGGCTGAGTGAACGACTTGAGATCCACCCACAGCCGTATGGGCCCTCTTAAAGACCTCATTCTGCCGGGTTGCCACCTCCACCAGCTCGTTGACTCGGTCCTGCTGTTTGCGGCGGGCCCCTCCGGTCAG
The DNA here is from genome assembly GCA_026929855.1 of Poa annua. NCBI lineage: Eukaryota > Viridiplantae > Streptophyta > Magnoliopsida > Poales > Poaceae > Poa > Poa annua. Next base: position 93,492,328 of record CM049433.1, read on the forward strand.
ACCGGATAACTCGGCCCTCGCTGCCTCAGCAGCCCTGAGAGTCTTGGCCGGAGAACTGTAATTCGGCCTTGCTGCCGACATTACGCTGGGAGTCACACTGGATGCAGCCCTGCCATCCCTATCTATCTCGGCATTGAGGCCCTTGCCTCTTCTGCGTACCTCAGCCTCACGGTTCGGCCGGCCTCCTACCGGCGATAAACCATGAGCCGCGTCATACTCACGCATGACCCGGTCGAAGTCCCTCCGGACCTCGGCTAACTGCTCGGCCTCCTCCAGCAAGCTCAGCCGCTCTGCCTCTAACTCGGCCGCCCCCGGCACATTCAGCCTCTCTACTGTCTCTCTAAGAGGTTCAGTCCTTACCGGGACACGAGACGTCTCGGCGCCATGTTGGACCTGCCTCTCCAGTGCTTGCTTGGCTCTCCGGGTCGACCTCTCCACGGGCGCGATGACAGGTTCCTCTGTCGGAGGAGCCGTCACGCCAGCCATCATGACTGCGCAGCTCTCGGGGCGAGTGGTACGCCGGCCGCGAGCCGCACATACAGCTGGGGGATCCTCGGCCACGAGCACCTGTTCCGGGTACTCGCAGACGAACTCGGTGGCGACATAGGTGGCGAAGGCGCCGAACTCGATGACGCAGCCGTTGGCCGGGAAGGGCCTGCCGCGGAAGCAGCCGGCGTTGTCGCTGACGAACTCCATTTCGCCGAACTTGACGACGAGGCCGGAGAGGACCCTCGTGTCGGAGTGGATGACGGAACCCGTCCGGATGAGTACACCAGCCAGCGCCTCTACCCGCCCCACGGTGGGCGCCAACTGTCGTGGTGGTATCACGGCAGATGCCATAGGATGGCTAATGTGTGGGGCCGATGGACGCTGGTGGATCCGGGGAGGGCTAGCAAGCTGAGAAGCTCACACGAAGGAGAATACGAACCAAGCAAGAACCGACTTGACTCCACTCAAGAACGAGCAAGAACACCCAAGAAACCTCAAGAACACAAGCGAATCCACAAAGAACCACAAACACACACGATATACCCAGGTTCGGGGCCCTCGTGAGGAGGTAACACCCCTACTCCTGCCTTGCCTCTCTGTATATGTATCTCACAAGATCTACAAGGAGCTCCTTGAGCTGTTTTGGTAAGAACTAGGATGAACTACAAGTGAGAGAGGAGTAAATGCTCTAGCAGTAAATGAGACTATAGTTTTGGCTCTCTGGTTGGTGTCCCTCTCACTGGAGGAGTTATGGCGCTATTTATAGAGGGTCGGCCGAGTTGGCCGGGAACCCTAATTCCTCCGGGCCCCACCGGACAAGGGCTACTGTCCAACGGAAATGTCGACACCCCTACCACGACCTAGCGCCGTGCTATCCGACATAGGTCGAGGTAGACCATAATGCCTCTTGCCGTAGCCGCCGCCGGTATAGGCGATGATGGATCCCCTGTCAGAGACAGGACGTGTCTTCTCCAAGCATTGTCTCCGGTCAGTCAGTTGTCAGTACAGTGGAATGATCACATCGCCCTTGTCCTATACCCTTTGTCCCGCGCCCGTGTCAGACGGGAGGTTCTGCCCGCCTTCCAGAGTCCCGGCATGTCTATGCAGGAAGCAGTCAGTTGTCAGTACAGTGGAATGATCACATCGCCCTTGTCCTATACCCTTTGTCCCGCGCCCGTGTCAGACGGGAGGTTCTGCCCGCCTTCCAGAGTCCCGGCATGTCTATGCCGGAACCTCCTTCCTGCACACAATAAGTAGCCCCCGACGGCTCCAATCCGTCGTGATCAGTTTCTACCGTGGGGAAGGATCAAACAACTCACTCACGAGCTGCTAGCTGAAGATCCTGCTCCAAGTTCACTCCCCACGGCCGTACGTACCTACACGCGGATATTCTTCCGTGAACGTAAAGTGCGTACGTACAGGGATTAACACGAGGAGAAAAAAGCATGGCGTACACCGTCCGGGCGGTGCCGTACATAGCAGCAGCTAGCTCTAGCCTGGAAATGCTTTTTTCCGGTACCGATGCATGCGCGGGCGCGCGTCCACGTACGTACCTACGGTGTCAGTCATACTGTAGCCCATCTTGTGGTGCTACCAGTAGCACACAGAACGAACACACCCTAGCTCCGCAGGCTCCGTTTGTTTCACATATTGTACTGTTTAGATTCGGCCAGACATGTGAATTTGGAAAACTATAATACGAGCACATCTTATATATATTGTCAAACGGGTGGAGTTCATGCCAAAGCATCGCTCCTCGCCACTTTGATTGGTCAAATTTGATATGTTTGACCATTTCTTAAAATTTGAGCATACAAATTAAATGAATCAGATCCGCAGAAAAAACACGTTGCACGACCGTAATGGGCTAGGTCGACGCCATGCTTTGATAACACCGGGTAGCATGCTTCCGGGGTGCACCATGCAATGTATGATGACACCCTTCTTCACACTTGACTTTTTTTTTGTTATAGTTTTTTAAAAAAGGGTCAAGTCTGCAAATTTTGGCCTTTGATTGTGTGTTCGAACTATTCAGCGCTAGCTCGACTGGTGTGCAATGATGTTGTCCCTCTCGTCCGGCCCTTCGTGGCCGTGGGAGGGAAACCCTAGCGCGTGCCGCCTCCGTAGTCTTCCAAGACGATTCTGGAGAATAATTAATATAGTATTGGCTATTGTTTTGGTGCTTAGGGTTTGGCTTATGCGGTCGTAGTTTGCCCTAATGTTTCCCCTACAATCATGTGAGAAGAACATCGGCTCCGTGATGAAATTTCACTGATTTTTTATAAGGAAATACTATTTACTTAATAAAAGTGGAAAACCTAGCTAAACAAAACTTGAGTGGAATTCTACGGCCAAGTTTTGGAATTTGCATGATCTTTTCTTGCACTTCAAATTCAAATACTTGTTAGGGCACCTCCAACGGGCTGGCGCAAACGGACCAGCCCAGTCCCCTTTTGTCCGAACGGACAATGGAGGGGCTCCAGCGGATAGGCGCATACGGGCTGGTGTCCGCCCGGACACCAGTTTCCGACCCAAACTCGGCCCAAGTTTGGGGCGGCTTTGGGGCAGGACGGACAGCGACTCTGTCCTCCTCTTTGTCCTCCCTGTTCGCGTCGGGCCCAAGGCCTAGCCACACAGACCTTCCCTCCCACCTCCCACCTCCTTTGGCCCCGCGACCTCGCCGCCGCCGCCCTGGACCTGCCCTTCGGCGACCGAGCTATCCTCGGCCGCGTCGCCGTCTAGCCTCCCCCTGGCCGGATCTCTTCGCCGGTCACCTTCTCCATCTTCTTCCTCCCCGGCCGCCCTCGAGCCGCGGCCATCATCGCCCTCGTCTCCGACCCCGGCCGCCTTGGCCAGCTTCTTCCGCCCCGGCCGCTCTCGAGACGTGATGCAGCCGCGGCCGTCCTCGACCTCTGGCCCGGACTCGGCCACGAACTCCACCGCCCCGAAGGTGTTCGACTAAAGGTATGAACATCGGCCGGCCTTGATCTTTGCATTTGTAGAAATGCAAATGATATTTACAATGTTATTCATGTAGATGGATAGCGACGACGAGTTCTTCTACCACACCTTCATCGATACATCCAGCTCCAAATCCACCTCAAGAATAATTTGATTGAGTGACCTATTTATTTCAGTGCTTGAACTTTGTGTTGTAATAAATTTGATATTATTTGCTATCAAACTATGTTTGTGTGAATAATTTGTGAATTGCAAAAAAAAGGGCTAACTCGGATTGGGGGGGACATTTTGCGCCAGGCCGTTGGGGCACCTCCACCCCAAACGGACAAAGAGCGAAAATCTATCCACGGTCCGTCCCCAAAGGGATGGCTGTCTGTTTGCTCCACCCGTTGGAGGTGCCCTTACTCCCCTCCATTTTGCCTAGTGAAGTACTACGAGTAGCGCACAAAGTAGCAAGCATATGCATGCGCCGCCCCAGCACGGTGAACTGTAGTTGTAGGCTCTAGCAACATGCCAATCACAATCAGTTAGCTAGCTAGGCTATTAACTCACACCTGCAGGCTGCAGATCATGTGATCGATCGATCGACACACACATAACTTTGGCATGAAGAATGGCCCCGGAATCGGCAAAAACCAGCGAGTCAGTCAAGAGAAGCGCGCAGCTAGATAGGCCAGATCAAAAACCGATATCCTTCTCGTAGGCGTAGCCATAGCAGTAGTAGTAGCCTTTTGCACGTACGTACGTACGTACTGTGCGTACAACAGTGCAAGCAGTATAAGTTACAATATTTTGTGTCCATGTCAAGCATGTACTGTGCTACACTACTACTCCTGCATGAGAGAGAGACAAAGCCATGCGCATGGAGGGCTAGCTAGGCTGCCTTGGAGGTCACGGAGATGAACATGTTCATGCAGCCATGGCTGGCTAGGCACTCCAGCTCGTGATATCGAACTTTGATCTCCTAGGGAAGAGAGGAGCATGATTACGCCCTAGAGAAGCTTGCCCCTGCGCCCATCTGCCCATGAAGAACATAGGCCCTTCCTGTTGAGGACCCTGTTCCCTTGTCTCTCTCTCACACACATCCCTGTCTGCAATGAATTGAATCTCTGGCGACTGGCGAGAGGAGGTTGTGTGACTTCAGTTGGAGCCATCGAGTGCTTCTCGTTTTGTACTATGGGCCGGTGATAGGGAGAGGAGTGCCTGGCCACCACATGGAATGCTAGCTAGCTGCATGGCCGGAGCGGAGCCAGGCAAAACGGCCACTCCCCTCCCTGCAACGCTGAAAGGGACTGCTATTTATTTATATCAGGGCTTGCAGAATCAATCTGTTAACTCGAGATAAGATAAGTGGGACTGAACAAGAGAAGAGCCCGACAGTTTGGTCCTTCAGATTGTTGAGGGTTTGAGAGAAGTTGATTTGATAGAGCTTCAGTGTGCTTCAGGAAAGATAATGCATGATGGCAATATAAACTTGGAGCAAATCCTGCTATTAGTCGCAATGTCAATATGTGGACTCTAACAGTGTCAGAGGCATAAAATATTAGTGTACCATAATCAAAAAGCTTATCTAGATTTTGAGGTGCACAAACGGTTGGACCAACAATCTCGAGAAGGCTCCATCTAATCGCTTAGGGCACACTTTTGAATTGAAGGATTTTCACATAATTTTTGTGAAGATCCCATTTGATAGGATTTTTTTCTTCTTATGGAATCCCTTTAAACCAAAAGAATGATACCTAAAATTCCTATGGAGTTTTTTTGTCTATTTTTGCATTACTCTGCTTTGTACATGCAGTCTTACCAAGTTTCTATGTTTTTCTTGTCATCAAAAGAAACCCTTAATTAGTCCTTTTTAGATTAAAATAAGGATTCTTTCGTAACGAAGTCGTTTGAATCAAAGGAAAGACACCACCAAAATTATTATGGATTGCAATTTCTATGCCACAATTCAACAGAAATTTCAACATTCACTATAACCTCTTTCTACACGCATTACCATGGGACCGTGACACTTTTTCCTCTGTTTTCATTCAATTTACTATTCACGCAGTTTTCCCGTGTTTGCTTTTGATCCTATCAAATTCATAAGTTTTCCAGATACCTAACTTTGATATAATCCTATGATCCAAGAAGCCTAAATATACCCGGAAAAAAAAACCTTAATATGCACCAAAAAAAATGAATTGAATTGAAAATGGAATCGACAGGCGGCGGAAAGCACCCATCGATCAAAATCATCTGCGCTATATTCCGCGAGCCAATCATGGCGATCCAACACAAACACACACACGAATACGATCGTACGTACGCACTCCGACGTAGAACGCGCGTCCCTTCCCGAGGTTACAGTGAAAATCGCAGGCAAGAGCCACGCCTGATCACCACCAGCAGCCTGCTGCTAATTTTCAGCCTAGCTAGCTACGACGAGTCGACAATCCGCGCGCCCAGCTTTTATTTACTGCGATCGATAGTAGAGTATACTCCTAGCTCATGTACGTCGCGTCATTTCTCGTCCGATTTCGAAGTACCAGTAAAGCTTCTACGACTCTAGGTAGGCAGCCCCTGCTGTATCTACGATCGATGATCTGAAAAAGATTCACCGGGATCACCGCAACATCGCATGCAGACCCTTTATTCATCGCACCGGCAGACGCTAGTGCTACTCTAGCTGAGAGAGCAAGCAGTATTTTATGGTGCGGATTAGCATGCAGATCCATCCTGATTCTGGGTACAGGCGAAGAATCTATGGATTGATGATCCCGATCGAAGGAAAAGAAAGAACGGCTCGACACATGCGCGCGTTTCTGTTCCTCACCGCTTAATTGATTGATTCATTCACACTCCTCCATTAGATCGATATATTCAACTAATTTTCAGACCGAAAGAAGAAGAATACATACGGGCATCACGACATATGTTTGACTGCATGCGTGGAGACATGGCTCAGTAACTCAGCCGCGCGGCGCGCACCCGACCGGTGATGTACGTGTCTCGATATTCTACCGCGTCGTATCTTTTTCTTCGAAATGGAGAAACCCAGGTTTTTTTTTTTTGAGAAACCCAGGCTCTGCATCAATAGATGCACACGCCTTTTTATTGTAGAGTTTTACTAGTCATGTGTTTATAATTTGTAGATCACACAGAGTTGAGGCATGAATAAATCGAGTCAGGTTGGGTAGACTGACGCGTGTACCGGGCGGAAAGATTTGGGCGAACTTAGTCAAAAGTCTAAAACATTGCTCCTTAGTAGTGAGGAAATAACAGTGGTTCTCCGGATTAATTTTCAGTAAATGTTTATATTTTTTAATTATGAAGAGAGTGTCTTTCCCTTATAAAAAAGTCATGGAAACTTAAACTTCCTTTAAGGATCAAAGTGTTTAGTTTTCTGCTGATAAAAAACACGGTACTGACCAAAGAAAATCTGAACAAAAGTGGATGGAGGAAAGTAAAATTATGTGAGGTTTGTGATAACCACGAAGCTACTGAAGATCAATTCTTCTTGTGTCCCGAGTGTGGCATCAGTGTCTCTTGGAATGAAGTCTAATCCTGAAAGTTTCTCCGTTCTTATTAATAATTGGTCTGCTGCTTTCACGGATTAAAGTGCTAAAATGATAGCAGTTGCGTCTATGTTGTGGGCTATTGGAAAACTAGGAACAAATCATTATTTTTCAAAAGATTCAACTTGAGGATCCTACTAATGTCGTTCCTTTTATCTTGTTTGTTTGTAAACTCTTGGGCCGAGACTTAAAAGAACGAGCTTGAAATAATTCTAACGTGTGTATCTGTGTGTGTGTGGGGGGGGGGGGGGGGGGGGGGGGGAGGGGGGGAGCATGGCCCTCCCCATGCTAGATTTTTTCTTCTGAAACCCCCCTATCTAGTGTGCACAACACATTGGTCCCTAAATTATTAGAAATTATCTATATGGCCCCTCCAACTAAGCTAATTTTCACTTCGACTCCTTCAAGTAATTTTCCAGGCTATGTCCCTGTTTTCGGGCAGAAAGATTGATGGAATCTCGCTCGAAAGAGGATTACCCCTGAAGCCTAAAAAATTGTGTTGATGCCGTTATGTAGTGAATGAAGCTCGTGAAAACTTGTATTCGTTATCTAGGTTTTGCTTGTCGAGCTGTTGTCTTTTAGCACTGCTCACCAAGTGTCCGTCAATAATGATTGTAGTTAGGAACAACACAGGATGGTTAGTTATTGATGTTGTTTTTATACTTCCTTTAATGTGGTGGAACCTATATGCCAATTTCTTAAATGAAATTTGGAGCCTTTTAGACTCCTTTCCTCGAAAAAAAAACCCGACTTGCACCCCGAATAGAGGGCTTTATCGCATTTCTGCTCGAAGTGTTAATTTTAGAATTCATTGTGCCGTTGTTGATGGATCTTTTCAAAAAATAAAAAACGGCCCAACAATTGGGTGCAGAAACTGAGGCACACGCATGTACACCAGAGCAGAACAGGTTATTGGTCCCGGGCCGTAAGGGCTATTTGTGCCGGTCTTGCACCCGGGACAACGTGTTCGGGACAAAAGGGATGGCCTTTTGTCCCGGGCACGCCACGACCCGGGGCCAAATGCCTAGCCACGTGGGCCGCGGCCTGCGCGTGTGCAGGCCAACCTTTTGTCCCGGTTCGTAATACGAACCGGGACAATGTTTTTTTTTGTCCCTTCCCTCTTTTCTGTTTTATTTCCGGTTCTGTTTTTCTTTTTCTTTTGTGTTTTCTGTTGTACTTTTTCTTTTGTGTTTTGATGTCGATATTACTATTTCATTTCAAACAAATTTCGTTAACATATTACACGCTACTGAAAAGTATAGAGGATATTACTATTTCATTTCAAACAAGTTTCAAACAAATAGTACTCCGAAACTAATATTTACAACCGGGGAGGCACTAATATTTACAACCGGGGAGGCACTAATATTTACAACCGGGGAGGCACTACTTTCGAGCTGCTTTAGTACCGCATTCGCCCTTGCTCTTCAGAGCTGCTTGAGTACTGCATTCCGCCCCCCTCTGAAGCACATAGTACATCAGAAAGCCTGACAGCTCCTCCGCAATTGGGAGTAGACGGTCTTTTGCATCTAGCCGGTTCCGGATGTTTTCAAACTGTAAAGGAGATATGAACAACATTATTATATTAATCATCATAAAAGTGAACAAAATTGAAGAAACAAGTTTGAATATATTCTTTACGTACATATTGCCATTCATTTCGCCGCTCATTGATGTGTGAACGCATGAACTCGCAGACATAGAATCCACATAAATTAGTGCCTTGTTGCTGCGTCGCACACTTTAAGAGAGAATATGATAGGATTCGATTAAATAATAATAGAAGATACTAAAAATGGTATTAGGAACTAGAATATTTAAAGAGATGCGCGGACCTAGCTATGACTACTTACCTCTTCTTGTTTAAAAGTTAGATCCTTGCGTACACCCTTGTGGAATCCGGTGAAGTTGTCCCAAACCCTGTACGGTATAGAAAATGATTAAATAAGTTATTAATTTCCCTATATTAGAACGGAACAGGCCACAATAATGATTGAAATTACCTCTGGAGCATTAGTTGCAAGTCGATTAACTTCTCAATCGGTTTGCCTAATGGGTCGTATATGCATACTTTTGCCCGTTCAACCTCAATCTCAAGCAGTATCCAGTGATATCTGCGCATGTTTATATACGTCAATAACTCATCAATTACACTTAACATGGAGTAAGCAAATTATTGAATATGTACAAGGCAGTAATTAAAAAACTCACTCGAAGTTGTAAGGAAATAGTATGTAGGTTTTGTAATATTGCGGCATTAAGTATGAGAGCAAAAGCTACTCCGTTTTCTCTAGGTAATTTAATATACCATAATGATGAACTCGATTTGGGTCAATGAACCCAATGTTATTATCAACTCCAAACTTCCGAGCTTGTATAACCTTCAGTCTGCATAATAATATAGTAGAAAAGAATATAGTGATAAGGATAATTACAGGCAATGAAAAACAAGCTAAGGTAGAGAATTAATGACATGCATAAATTAATCACTTACAGACAATAGGCACTGACGATAGATTTGTCGAGGGCGTCAAAATTGAATAACTGGAATAATTCTGGGAGCTCAATATGAAGCTCATCATCACCTGGGCCATAATGAGACTTTTGAATTTTTGCATAGATATAGTCTCCATCATTATTGGCCGTGTAAGACATGTACCAATCATGTAATTGGTGCATTCTTGCTGGTAGGAGGCTCAGGTGAGAAGACTCGATCAGAGGTTGCCCTCTAACATATTGCCGCGCCAATTCACCAAACCCGATAGTGCCGCCCGATTGTAAGGTGCGAAGGGATGAAACAGAGATACATATTTCTTGAGCTTGCTTCTCAATTTCTGTCTGTGCACCACTGGCGTACACTTTGAGCGGGGCGACCGATTGTCCCGCCTGCATTCCGAGCTGGGAAACGTCTCGCTTCTGTGTTGCACCCGCAGCCCGTCTTCGTTCGTCCCGCACTCTTCTAGCGGTACGCACCAGAACGCGTACATAGTCATCTTTCATATTCAACTGATACTGCGATGGCTGCGTAACAAATTCATAGTCCCACTGTATCGCTTCAGGAGAATATACCGGCTTTGGCGGAGACTTCTTGCGTGCCAAGGATAACTTGGTAGTAGGAGGCGGCGGAGGAGGCGGCGGTGTCATCTTCCTCGCTTTCTTCCCCGTACCGCTCTTCTGAGTACTGCTAGTCGATGCAGCGGTGGACTTCCGCTTCTTTTGCGGAGGCGACGGAGTCGGCTGACGCGGCGACGGAGTCGGCTGACGCGGCGGCGGAGATGGAGATGGATTGGCGCCTTGGTCGTCGTTGTCGCTGTCGGGGAGGTCTGGACTGGCATGTGGACTGGGAGGGCGATTGCTTCTCCGACAAGGTTGCTTTTGCAACAAGTGTGGGAACACGATGTATTCCTTTTTCCATAAGCATGTAGTCTTGCAGGCATATCTCAACTCGTCCTCGCCTTCGCCCGTAGGGAAGTCCAGCTTAATTTCCTCATATCCCTTCATAACCTCATCAACCCCAACAACAGCATAGCCATCTGGAATCGGGCGGCCATGGTAAGTTCCATTAGGCGGTACGGCAAAGCCGTCCGCCACCTTCACGGTAATGTTCAAGCATGGCACATGTAGCTCGCACAGTTCCTGCTGCACGATCAAATCCACGGGTTGACGAGGACCCGTGTTATCATCGTGGCGATCGAGCTCGGTGGATGCCACGCTGCTTCTCCGCAAAGATTTTGGATCAGGAGAAGGAACTTCGTGCGCCTCAGATTCGCAGGAATTCCGTTGACGCTGCTTCTCAACCTTGAGGAACCGGTTTTCTAGCTCTGCTAATCTATCTTCTAGCTTCTGTACCCGGTCTTTCTCCTCTTTCTTCTTTCTCGCTCGGCTTCTGTAAGTGCTAGCATCAGCGGGAAACCCAATCTTCCACGGAACGGAGCTGACGGTTCCTCGTGTTCGTCCACTGTGTTCAGCATTCCCGAGGGCTCGCGACAGCTCGTCTTTCTCTCTGTCAGTCTCGAACGTGCCTGCCTCCACCTCCTGCCATACTTCTCTGAGTCTTTGGACAGGGTCTGGTCTGTGCTTCTTGGTGAAAATACATTCCCCTGTTTCTGGGTTTAACTTTCCACCATGCCCATAGAACCAAGCCTTAAGCCGTTCGGGCCAATCCAATGTCTCGAATTCTATATCTTTAGCCGCTAGCTCATCCTCCATTTTCTCCCACTTAGGTCTGGCCGTCTGGTAGCCACCTGACCCCATAACATGGTGATATATCTTGTTTTTTGCATTTAGCTTATTTGTCTCTGACCTTTTTGTAGCTTCAACCGATAGCTTGTACGCCTTAAATGCATCCCACTCATTTTTTATATTTTCAAAGACTCCGACAAATTCTGGAGTCGTACCTGCAGTTACGAACTTGTTTAGCCTTTTCTTCCAGCTGCGGAACAGTTCTCCCATCTCCATAAAAGTCCAGGCCTTGCATCGTTTCTCTATAACCGGGTCTTCTTCATCCTCCTCTGCCGGTAAAGTGAAATTCTTCATGAGCTCGGTCCAAAGGCGTTCTTTATCTTCCTTGGGGACATAAGTAACCCCCTCTCTTGGCACCTTTGGCTTATTCCATTCCTGTGTCGTGATGGGGATTCTGTCCCTAACAATGGCTCCGCACTGACTTACAATTTTTTTTGCGTTCTTCACGGGAGCAATCGGTTTGCCTTTTGCATTGATTACTTCAATGTGGTACTTTTGAGTTCCGTCCAGCTTTTTTGTCCGGCCTCGGTGCATAACATTTGACTCGGCGGATGTTTTTTTGCTCGATCCGGAGGGCTAAAACAAGAAAGAAGTGGTAGTTAATATATGTATACACACAAAACAATTAACGCATCCATTCAACATAGACGAACACCGGAGGGGTAATATATACCTCGGCGGACGACTTTCCAACACCAGAGTCGGCATGTGCTCTCCGTAGAGCTGTATCGTTGGGGCCGTCTATTTCGTCAGAAGGCCCCTCCAATCCATCACCGTACTCGTTGAGAAACTGTGCGGTGAAATCGTCTGAGTGGTCCTCCTGTCCCTCTACACGACCTGCGCGGATGATGTCGTACATGTCCGCTTCTTGTTCATGGTCTCTACCGGGCTCCATAATTTCTACAAGTTATTAAGACAAATTCACATCTTCATTTCTATTTTCCTCTCGATTGAAGTATCATATTATTAACCATGAAGGTGGCGGAGTAGTCGAACAATGTTATTTCCATAGCTAATGACTAATAAAGCAACAAAAATACATCTTCAATAATCCATTTACATTTTTTTGCTCGTCTCTGACAGTGGCGGAGTAGTCGAACAGCGGCTCCGAGGGGGCAGCGGCTCCGAGAGGGCGGCTCCGACACGGTGACAAATCCGACTACCTACACGCAAACATTGCAGTAATATTGTTATAATGAAAAGAATAGCTAAATCCGAGGAGGCAACTTCTAACACATTGCAACAAAAATTGCATCATCAAAATTGAGTATCATATTGCAACAATAATATTTTAACACATTACAATATTTCAACACATTACAATAATTTGACCTAGACTTCAATATTTTAAGAAAAATATTATAATATTTTAACACATTACATATTACAATATTTTAACACATTACACATTACAATATTTTAACACATTACAATATTTATCACATTGCAATGATATTTAACTAACACAAATTTTCTTCTAAATTAGATGCATACTACACATGTATAAAATTACATACTACAAATACTACAATATACATTTAGGCAAAAAAAAGGAAAATTACATACTACAAATACTACAATATTTAACTAACACAATACTACAAATACTAAAAAAAATTACATACTAATAATACTACAATATTTAACTAACACAATATACATTTAGGCAAAAAAAAAGAAAATTAAACGCTGACGTCATCAGACGTCAGCAATGGAGGCATGCGCGAGGGGCACGGCGCGGCCGTGGCTAAGTGCGGGCACGCGGCAGCGGCAGCATCGACGCGGGCACGGCTGCCGCAGCGGTGCGGGTGGTGGCGGCCGTGCAAGGGAGGCGCGGGATGGCGGCGGCGGCCGTGCAAGGGAGGCGCGGGATGGCGGCGGCGGCCGTGCAAGGGATGGCGGCGGCAGCCGTGCAAGGGAGGCGCGGGATGGCGGCGGCGGCCGTGCAAGGGATGCGCGGGCCGAGTCGAGGAGGCGCGTCGGAGGAGTCACCTGCAGGTCGCCGGAGTCGAGGAGGCTCGTCGGAGTCGAGAAGGAGGCCGGAGTCGAGGAAGGCGGCGGCGGCGAATCGACGGAAAAATTGGGCAGCCTGACGGCGTACTCTCGATTTGGCTCCGGGTTGAGCCACCACCCGTGGCTAAGTGTTGAATATATAGGCACCCCCCTTTTGTCCCGGTTGGTGGTTAGAACCGGGACAAAAGGGGGGTCTTTTGTCCCGGGCTGAGCCACCACCCGGGACAGATGAGAATTTTCGGCCGCTCGGCTTCGCGCCTTTGCACCCCCCCCCCCCCCCCTTTTGTCCCAGTTGGTGGCTGGAACCGGGACAGAAGGGGAATTTTTAGCGCCAAAAGTTAAATAATTTTCATTTTGCATTTAGAAAATGGTTTGAATCTGTTTTAAATAACTTTTGCATATTTTGGATTTTGAAAAAACTTTCAATATGAAAAGTGTTTGAATTTGAATAACTAATACAAAACCATTTTCTGTTTTTGGATAATAATTATTTTAACTATTTTGAAAACCATTTGAATATGAATTTGAATAACTTTTGCATACTTTGGAATTTAAAAAAACTTTCAATATGAAAAGTGATTGTATTTGAATAACTAATACAAAACCATTTTCTGTTTTCTATAATAATTATTTTAACTATTTTGAAAACCATTTGAATATGAATTTGAATAACTTTTGCATACTTTGGAATTTGAAAAAACTTTCAATATGAAAAGTGTTTGTATTTGAATAACTAATACAAAACCATTTTCTGTTTTCTATAATAATTATTTTAACTATTTTGAAAACCATTTGAATATGAATTTGAATAACTTTTGCATTCTTTGGAATTTAAAAAAACTTTCAATATGAAAAGTGTTTGTATTTGAATAACTAATACAGAACCATTTTCTGTTTTCTATAATAATTATTTTAATTATTTTGAAAATGGTTTGAATATGAATTTGAATAACTTTTGCATACTTTGGAATTTAAAAAAACTTTCAATATGAAAAGTGTTTGTATTTGAATAACTAATACAAAACCATTTTCTGTTTTCTATAATAATTATTTTAACTATTTTGAAAATGGTTTGAATATGACTTTTGAGGGCTTGTGAGCTGTTGGATCAAAACTATAACTTCCAAACCGGGACTAAAGAAGCACACGGATCCTGTGTTTGTTCCAAGAACTTGTGAGCCGTTAGATCAAAGGTGTGTTTCTTTTCAGGGCTTGTGAGCTGTTGGATCAAAACTATAACTTCCAAACCGGGACTAAAGAAGCACACGGATCGTGTGTTTGTTTCAAGCACTTGTGAGCCGTTAGATCAGAGGTGTGTTTCCTCTGAGGGCTTGTGAGTTGTTCGATCTGCACTGTCAGAACCACTTCGTGAGCCACATGACCCTATATATAGCCCCCTCTCGGACATGGTCGGAACTAAGTGTCTCCTTCTTCTAGTGTCTCCAAATACTTCAGTTCATCGACCGAATACAAATCATTCGGATTCCCTGCATACGCCCCACGGTGCATTTGATATGCGAGCACTCAGGAGCCACCGTGGGGCTGTATGCAGGTGAAACCGTGTGTTTTGTTCTATCTACCAAATACTTCAGTTCACCGGCCGAATTGACGTGGGGCTACCCTCCGACTATCCCACGGTGAGGATACCTGGGTCACGCCAAGACTGCAAAGGCCCAAGGAAGGCCCAGTAGAGATAGCGTATGGCCCAAGAATAGTCAGTTAGGTCATGCGACTTGCCATATCTGTAAACACCATCGGCACCGTTCACCCAAGACCTAGCCTATTATATAAAGGCTAGGAGGGTTGCTCGTCAAAGGACACGAACAGATCGATACGCGCATAGCCGCCACCACCAAACCCTAGCGAGATCGCCATCTCGCCATTGTAAGCCACTCGCCATCAATACCAGACAAGCAGGAAGTAGGGTATTATCCTCCGGGAGCCTGAACCTGGGTAAAACGCCTTGCTTGTCAGCCGTCGTGATCACCAACGCTCATCTCTCTCCCCCTCAATCAACCCGGGGTGCACAACCCTGGGATTTGCCGAGTTACACCCTCGTCAATTGGCGCCGTCTGTGGGAAAGAATGAGCGTTGGAACCATGGTCGCACCGGCTCCATCAACGAAGAAGACCGACGTCTGCGTCACCCAGGAGCCAATCTGCTTCGGCTCCTTCGAGTACACCTTCCACCCGCCGGCCCACCGTTCGGTGTACGCCGATCTGCACGTAGGTATGTGCCTCACCTTCGGTACCATACACTACCTTGTAGACAGTCGTGGTGTATTCAGGTCCATGGCGATCGCGCCACGCGCGGCGGCGACACCCGCATCTGCTACCACCGTGCCGTCCGCGCCGTCATCTGCCGTGGAGATCGCACCCACCGCGACTGCGGAGATCGCATCTTCGACTGCAGAACCCGCGTCTGCATCGGCCACGTCAACCGCCTCAGCGGCCGTCACGCAGATCGAGTCTACTCCGACCATCTCGATCGCGCTGCCGGCAAAACCAAGATCTGCATCAACTTCGACTGCGTCGACCGCACCCTCGCGAGCGGCCAAGGTCGCGCCACCATCACCCGCGCTGCACGCATCTTCATCGACCCGCCAAGTCTTCCCCAAGCCAATCGCACTCGCGCCGAGGACTGCGAAGTCGCTCTCCATGCCCGCGGCAAAGATCGCGGAATTTCAGAAAGAAAGACGCGGCGGCGACCGCGGTACCCACCACGTTGCAGCGATTTTCGACCCCGAGCCAGACTCGGACGACGGAAGCAGCAGCGGCAGCGTCCACACCCCGACCCAAGTCTACCCCGCGCAAGTCTTCATGGCTGGCCCGGTGCCGCCCGGGAACGACGACGAACCTGCGTACCCGCTCGAGGTGACCATGCCCGACCAGGTGACGAAACTCACCATCACGCGCGACATGGCAATCAGGGCCATGAAGCATGTCGACGACGGCACCTTCCCCCCACCGGACGCACCCCGGGAGGATCAGCTGGCAGTCCAGTACTTGCTACGCAAGGAAGGCGAACGACTTCGCGCGGAAAAAGCTGAACTCCTTCGACGCAGGAGGGAGGCTGACGTGTCAAGCGCCAGGAGGGCCGCCTACTCGTTTACCTCCTCCACGGAAGTCAACCAAGGAGCGCGACGCCGTAGGGCTCGCGTCCCCCTTATGACTGAAGCCGACCGAGCCAGGGTCACCCGTAACCTTGACTCATCCTTCGTAACTGAGGATGAGAACGGGATACCCGTTCCCAAGACAGCCGACGCCGCGCTCATGGCAGTCGAAACTTACCTGCGACTCACGCAGCCACCGGAGGGTGACGCGCGCGCCCTTCTCCACAAGCAACAAATCATGTCCATGAGGGCAATCGAGGATGCCTTGGCGGGCAAGGCGCCAAACGAGCAGGCACGAGAGGAGCGAGGCCGCCGCGCCCACGAGCCTGCAACACCCGCTGGCCCAGCGGCCAGGCAACTACGACAGCCACAACCAGGCGAAGACCTCCGCAACGTCATCGCGCAAAGGACGGTGGACCGCAACCGCACCCAGCGTACGACCAGCGCGACGAACCTGGACGATCAAGCCGACCGCGACTTTGAACCGTGTGGCGCCGCGTGCTTCAGCTTCAACATCCGCGACACTCGCATGCCCAAGGGCTTCAAGCTCGCAGCTGGGACACCCAAGTACGACGGGAAACAAGACCCGCGCCTTTGGCTCGAAGACTATCTCATCGCCTGCACCTGTCAAGGCGGAACTTCAACCACGGCGATGCAGTACATCCAGCTCATGCTCACGGATTCAGCACGCGGGTGGCTCACTAGCCAGCCTAAGGACTCTTTCCGTACCTGGGAGGAATTCCAGGATACCTACATCAAAAGTTTCCTTGGGACATACGCGAGGCCAACAACCTACATCGAGCTACAGGACTGCAAGCAGGGGCGAGACGAGTCGCTCCGATCATACATCCAAAGATGGACACTCCTCCGCAACACTATGGAAGCCTGCTCAGAAGATCGGGTGATGGACGCCTTCATGCACGGCGTCTCCCGCCGCGACCTCCGCGAAGAATTCGGTAGGCTCCAGCCGAAGACCATGATCGAGCTCATGAAGGTGGCCAACCAGTGGGCAGAAGGAGAGGACTACGTCCGCGACACCTCCCCGAAGAACGACGCCGGACCAAGTAGCTGGCGAGAAGGACGTCAAAAGAAGAAACCACGTTTCACCAACCTCGACTCGATCGAGCTAGTAGCGGCGGGATACCAAACCCCCCGTGATGAGACACGTGACAGCAATCGCCAATACGATCAAGGTCATCAATACAGCCGCAGCGGCAACCAAGGTCGCCAGTTCGACCAAGGGCAATACAACCGAAGCAGCAGCAGCATCAACCGCAGCGACGGGGGTCCCAAACGCGAGTGGAGACGCGCATTGACCCCAGCCGAGGAGCTGGCGCAACCTTGCAAGCATCACATGTTCCGCAACCCGGAAACGGGCAAATGGGGCGCCAACCACTTGTTGAAGGATTGTCGCAAAGCGCGCAAGATCTATGAGGCCATGCAGCACATCATCACCCCTACACCCGCACTGCTACCAGCCGCACAGCTCACCATCTAGGCAGCACCCGCACCCGCAAACGCTACCCCAGGACATGCGGCGGGAGCCTTTCCCCAACAGCAGCAGCAGCAGCCGCAGCACGAAGCCCAGCCGGCGGCACACGACGCGTACCCAGCCGCACGTGGACAGCTCAACATGATACAGAAGGGGCGCCCCTCAAACAGGGTCCAGAAGCTCATCACCCGCCAAGTACTCCAAGCCACCACCTGCCCCCGTGCAGTACCAGACTACCTAAGGGGGTCGGAAACACCGATCACGTTCTCCAGGGCAGACCACCCGCCGGCAGTACCTCGGCCCGGGCACGCTGCCCTGGTAGTCGAAGCCCTAATCGGAGATTACAATCTGAAGAAGGTGTTCATGGATGGAGGCAGCGGTATTAACATCATCTTCGCTGACACCCTCAGAAGGATGAGCAGGTCGACAGAGAAGTTGCCGGAGTCCGAGACTACCTTCCACGGCATAGTACCAGGGCAAGCAATCACGCCCATGGGAACAATCACACTCGATGTTATCCTCGGAACACCCGAGCACTTCAGGAGGGAGTCGATCGACTTCGAGGTCGTCGATTGGAAGTCGCAGTACCATGCAATACTTGGGCGCCCAACCTTCGCCAGGTTCATGGCAGTACCTCATTATGCCTACCTGATGCTCAAGCTGCCTGGACCCAAAGGGGTAATCACAGTGCATGGTGACTTCGACCGCTCCAACAGCTGTGACCGCGAGTTCAGCAGAATCTCCGAGTTCTTCGGGGTCACAGAGCACTTCGAGGCGATGGCAGTCGATAACGACAGGACCATCTTCCCGGCCCGCAAGAAGCCAGCCAAGGACGCCGCCTTCAACACGAATGACGACACATCAACCCATCAAGTCCATCCGACTGACGCCAGCAAGACGGTCAAAGTATCGTCGAGTCTAACTCCCGCATAGGAAAGCGCGCTCGTCGAGTTTCTACGGGAGAACTGGAAAATCTTTGCATGGCAACCCTCTGACATGCCAGGGATACCCAGGAATCTCGCCGAGCACTCCTTAAAAGTCTACAAGGACGCAAGGCCCGTCAAACAAGCCATGCGACGTTTTTCCGGACCCAAGCGGGACGCGATCAGTCAGGAAATCGACCGACTACTGCACGCCAAGTTCATCCGAGAGATCAAGGACTCAGACTGGGTCTCCAACCCCGTCCTGGTGGAAAAGAAGAAGACGAAGAAACTACGCATGTGCGTCGACTTCACCGCCGTCAACAAATGCTGCCCTAAGGACCACTTCCCGCTCCCGCGGATAGACCAGATCATCGACTCGACAGCAGGCTGCGAGCGCCTGTCTTTCTTGGACGCCTACTCAGGTTACCAGCAAATCAGACTGAACGTCGACGACGAGGAAAAGACAGCATTCATCACACCCGACGGCGTCTTCTGTTACCAGACCATGCCCTTCGGGTTGAAAAACGCCGGCGCCACATACCAGCGTACAATGCAAGCATGCCTCAAAGGACACATCGGACAGATTGTTCAAGTCTACGTAGATGACATCGTCGTCACCACCCGCAAGGAAGATACCCTCGTGGCAGACCTCCGCAAGGTCTTCGCCGCACTCGACGAGTACCAGATCAAGCTGAACCCGGAAAAGTGTGTCTTCGGCGTGCCAGCCGGAGAACTGTTAGGGTACCTCGTCTCCGTGAGAGGAATTGAAGCAAACCCCGAGAAGGTGCAAAACATACTCACAATGCCAGCACCGACCAAGCTCCGCGAGGTGCAACGCCTAGCCGGCCGAGTCGCAGCTCTCAGCCGGTTCATTAGTAAGTTGGGTGAGAAGGCTCTGCCTTTCTACCAACTGATGAAGAAGACGGACAAGTTCGAGTGGACAGAGGAAGCACAGGACGCATTCGACCACCTCAAAAAGACCTTGACGACTTCCCCAGTGCTGGTGGCGCCGCTGGCGAACGAGCCGCTCTACCTTTACGTCTCAGCCACCAACAGGGTGGTGAGCACGGTACTTGTGGTAGAACGAGAAGAAGAAGGGCACAGCCATCCTGTCCAGAGACCAGTCTACTACCTCAGCGAGGTTCTTACCTTGTCGAAGCAAAACTACCCGAACTACCAGAAACTGGCCTACGGGGTCTTCATGACCTCAAGAAAAGTCGTCCATTACTTCTCCGAGCACCCGATCACGGTGGTAAGCTCCTCCGGGCTCTCTGACATCCTCACAAACCAACGTGCAACAGGGCGAGTCGCCAAGTGGGTTGTCGAGCTAGGGCCCTGGGGGCTGAAGTACGCTCACCCGAAGTCAATCAAAGCCCAAGTCCTACCAGAATTCACCACCGAGTGGATAGAAGCTCAGCTGCCAGACGTTCCCGACTTGTCCAATGCATGGACAATGTACTTCGACGGCTCCAAGAAGTACAGAACAGCTGGGGCAGGAGTCATCCTCATCTCCCCCAAAGGCGACAAGTTGAAGTACGTTCTGCAGATGGATTTCCCAACACCCTCTAACAACGAGGCAGAGTACGAGGCCCTAATCCATGGCATGCGGATGGCCAAAAACGCCGGCGCCACTCACCTCATGATTTACGGCGACTCCTACCTCGTCGTACATCAGACTATGAAGGCTTGCGACGCCATCGCTGACAACATGATCGCCTATAGAGACCTCTACAACCAGCTGGAGGGCACCTTCGACGGCTGCGAGTTGCGGCACATTGGCCGCGAAAGCAACGAAGAAGCCGACGTCCTCGCCAACATGGGGTCAGACAAGGTGCCAGTGCCACCCGGCGTTTTTCTCGAGCGCATTACACAGCGGTCCATCAAGCTTCGACCCAAATCAGGTCCCTCCGAACCTTCAACGAGCACCGCTGAACCGCCAAGCAAGGAGAAGGAGCCCATGGAGGTAATGCTGGTCGAAGCCACGTGGACAGGACCATATCTAGCTTACATGCTGCACCAAAGGCTGCCAGCTGACCAAGTCGAAGCCAAGCGCATCATTCGGCGCTCCAAGGGTTTCACCATCATCAAAGGCGAGCTCTACAAGAGAAGTATCTCAGGAGTTCTACAAAGGTGCGTAGATCCAGTCGACGGTCAAGCCATCCTACTCGACATTCATGCTGGCATCTGCGGGCATCACGCCAGCAGTCGTGCCTTGGTGGCCAAAGCACTGCGAGCCGGATTTTACTGGCCCACAGCTATGCAAGACGCCGAAGACCTAGTAAGGAAGTGCCTCGGCTGCCAGGAGTTCGCCAACAAGCCACATGCGCCGGCATCCGCATTGAAAACCATACCACTAGCCTGGCCCTTCGCTCAATGGGGACTCGACATGGTAGGCCCGCTCAAGAAGTCTTCACCAGGGGGACATACCCATCTCCTGGTAGCAGTCGACAAATTCACCAAGTGGATCGAAGCCGTGCCTATCACAAGTTCGACTGCATCATCAGCAGTTAACTTCATCAGGTCCATCATCTTCAGGTTCGGGGTACCAAACGGCATCATCACCGACAACGGCTCGAACTTCACAGCTGAAGAATTCAAAGACTTCTGCTCCGAACAAGGCATCAAACTCAGCTATGCATCTGTCTCGCACCCGCAGTCCAACGGGCAAGTCGAAAAGGCCAACGGCCTAGTCTGCAACGGCATCAAGAAGCGCCTGCGAGTGCCGCTGAGACGCGCCGCGGGCGCGTGGGTCGAAGAACTGCCGTCAGTACTTTGGAGCCTGCGAACCACGCCAAACAGATCCACCCAATACACACCGTTCTTCATGGTGTATGGCGCAGAGGCGGTCATGCCCTGCGACATCAAGTTCGACGCACCACGGGTGGTGGCCTACGACGAGTCCGACGCAGAAGAAGCACTCGAAGACGACATGGACGTCCTGGACGAAGCCCGCGACATCGCCCTTGCACGGACAGCCGTCTACCAGCAAGACCTGCGCAACTACCACGGACGGAGGCTGCGGCCAAGAGCATTCGTCGCAGGCGACCTGGTCCTTCGCCTCAAACAGAAGAAGGTGCACAAGCTCGCCTCCCCATGGGAGGGCCCGTACATTGTGACAGAAGCAATCGGCGGCGGAGCTTACCGCCTGAAGGACTCGAAGACAGGAGCAGTCTGCAGCAACCCATGGAACGTCGCGCAGCTTCGTCGTTTCTACGCCTAGTTGACTCCCTCGTTGTACCAAAATCAGCATGTCAAAGCGGCAGGTTTCAGACGCACTCTTTCCCTTACCGGGGTACCTAAGGGGACTGGAAGGGTTTTAATGAGGCGGCCTGCTCGCAAAAAATCAATACAGTGATTTGCAGAACAAGCTCTCCCCTTTACTTTTTTCAGTCAAAAAAGCAACTTCAAACCTAGGCCGCCACTCCAACCACTCGGGGGCTGCGCCATACAGGTCAAATCAAAATCCTAGGCCGCCACTCGAACCACTCGGGGGCTGCGCCATACAGGTCAAATCAAAATCCTAGGCCGCCACTCGAACCACTCGGGGGCTGCGCCATACAGGTCAAGTCCAAAATCCTAGGCCGTCACTCGAACCACTCGGGGGCTGCGCCATACAGGTGCCACTTGAAAAGCCTAGGTCGCCACCCAAACCACTCGGGGGCTGCGCCATACAGGTCAAATCAAAACCCTAGGCCGTCACTCGAACCACTCGGGGGCTGCGCCATACAGGTACCACTTGAAAAGCCTAGGCCGCCACCCGAACCACTCGGGGGCTGCGCCATACAGGTCAAATCAAAATCCTAGGCCGCCACTCGAACCACTCGGGGCCGCGCCATACAGGTCAAGTCCAAATCCTAGGCCGCCAGCCGAAACACTTGGGGGCTGCGCCATACAGGTATCACTTGAACAGCCTAGGACGCCACTCGAAGCACTCGGGGGCTGCGCCATACAGGTCCATGTCAAAAACCCTAGGCCGTCACCCGACGCACTCGGGGGCTACGCCATACAGGTATCATTCGAAAACCTAGGTCGCCACCCGACGCACTCGGGGGCTGCGCCATACAGGTGTAAAATTAATCCTAGTCTGCTACTCGACGCACTCGGGGGCTGCGCCCATCTCAGTTTACATACATTGATATTTACACTTGGCAAATCTGCCTTTTCGAACTAATGCTGTACAACGGAAGTCTGTTACTCCTACTCTGCAGGCTCATCCTTTGGGGCATCGAGTGGCCCTACAAGACGCTCACTCAGCCTCTGGACCTGCTGAATCATCTGACGAGCAGGAGACAGAGTCTCGGCGTAATCGTCTTCTTCAGGCAAGCCACCTAGCAACCTTGTCAGAGGAAGGTTCGGCCGATGCAGTCGGACGTACGCCAGCGCCACGTTCGCCCCGGCAACGAGTTGGGCATTGACAATCTCCTTCAGCGCACCACCTTCGCGGAACCTCTCCAACAACGTGGCCAGCTCGTTGGGCTGCCCATTGTGTGGAAAGAACACCCGGTGGATCTGCCAGAGAGTCTTCCTGCACCCCTCCAGGAGAAGAGCAGCCCGCCAGGTGCGGTCCAGCATGCACGCAAGGATCCGCCCCTTAGACGCATTCGACCAAAAATGGCGCGCCTCGAACGTGTTACCCGCGGCTTCTCTGGCGACCCGCTCGTTCACCCGAGTCTGCTCAGCTTGCCAGTCAGGGTTCACGTCTGCATCAAGACACTACAATCAGCACATCGCAAGGAAGAGGAAGCCAAAGCTCAGCGCTAAGAAGACCAACCTTGCAGTTGTCGACTGATCAAGTCGATTTCGCCAAGCAGGAATTCCTCACGCTGAGAGAACTCTGCAACAGGACGCGACCTAGAACGCTCCAGTTCCAACTCAGCACGCTTCAGCTTCGCCTCGAGCTCAACCACCTTGTTCTTCATATAGGTGATCAACCGTTGGTCGTTCGCACTTCGTGCGGGAGCCGAAGTCGCTTGACGAGGGCGAACAGCAGGCTCAGCCAAAGGAGTGCCTTCTTCATCACCCGCGCCGGTCGCTGCAGCAACTGGAGTGTCCTCGCCCGTTTCAGGCTGCCAGGAATCGACAGTGTCAAAACAGATAAGGATCGCTTCTCATTCAAGCCAAAGTCGAAGGAAAGCATTCACATTTCAGCGTTAATATGATTCAAGGCCAGAAGACCCGCAAAATACAAATTCATTACAGACTGCAGACTCAAAAGCAGACTACAAGACTACTACACTACAGACTCCGACTGGGAGCGACTCTTCCTAGCAGCAGCCGCTTCGGCTACCTTGGCAATCCTCCTCTCGAAGGTTGCGACAAGCTTCGCGGCCAGCTGACTCGCCTGCGCCTTCACCCCGCTAAGGGACGCGGTCTTGCCGTCAGGCTTTCGAGGGAAGTCGCTGACAACCTTCTCAAAGTCGCCAGCAACTTGATGACCAAGAAGAAGCTGGAAAGTGAGCTCGGAGCCGCGTAGCGTCTGCGCCCGGGTGAAGTCCGCGATGGTGGTCGCGTCGTCTTCGAAAGGCGCCGCGAGTGCGTCCACGGCAGCTGGTGGCGACCTGCTGGGGAAGATGCTCCGGTGCACAGTCGCCAGCGCCCCAGTCGACTTCTGCAGCGCCGTCGTCGACTGCTGCAGCGCGGTCGAAGCATACGCGCAGACGCGGTCGAGGAACCCGACAGCGTTCGCCAGGTCGACATCTTCGCTAGACGTGCCTTCCGGGGGAGCGCCTCCGCATCTCTCTGAACACGGGAAAGGAGTCAACCCAATTCAAATTCAACAACTATACAAGTAAGCGTCAAGCCGAAAAACTTACGTCCGAGGACATTGGCGAGTACGAGCAGACGGTCGACCTGGGTCTTCTCCCGGTTGTCCCGAGCACGCTCGCGCTCTTGCGACTCATACAAAGCCTTCTCCAGCTCCGCCTGAGCCTGAAGCTTCCGCTCCAACTCCGCGGCTCGCCTCGTGACCTGGTCCAGGGAGATACGCAGCTGATCCCTCTCCCTCTCCAGGCGAACGAAGGCAGCGGCTCCCTCAAGCTGCTGGCGGTAGTATGGCTGCAAACAAACAAGCACATTTAAAGTTGTGCCCGACTATCCTAGTCGCCCACACCTTCGGGGGCTACTCCCATCGGGAGCGCTGTTCGCGCACCCGATGCAACTGCGGAGGAACTAGTCGAGAAGTACTCACATGGTCCAACAGATCAGCATCCGACGAAGTCGCCGCGGCAACATCATGTGGCGCCGTGCAGTCACCAGCCCGCGCATGCTCCCCGGCCACCTGCACAGCCCGCTCGACCGAAGGGGCGGACGTGTGCTCCACTTCATGTGGAGGGGAACCGGTCCCACCAGAATGACGGCTGGCAAAAGATGCAAGAAAAGTTCAACCAAGAGAACCCGCCAGTCAGAAAGCAACCTCGACACAAAAAGAACCAGCGTGACTAACCTGGTGACTTCGACGCCATCGTCGCTTCCCAAAGAAACGGAGGCCATCCTGGCGAACTCGAGCGGCGGCGCAGAACTGACAGGAGGCGCGGCCATAGGCGCGCTCCAGTCGCCCAGGTTCTTGGCACCCGAAGACGACGCATCATCCTCCTCCAATTCTACAGTCGCATCCTTTGCAGGGGAGGAAGCAGTAGCAGAGTCGCCGCCTTGCCGCTTCTGTTTCTTCCGCAGCGGCTCCTCGTCATCTTCATCTCCCTCCACCTCTTCACTCGGGGAGGTAGCGGAAGGAAGGTCATCTTCATCACCTTCCTCCTCAAGGAACGTCGCCTCGTCGTGGGGTCCGTTCTCCATGAGTGGAGGAAGGCTAACAAGGGAGGAACGACCCTGCAAGCAAAGTGACAGTCGAATCAAGAAAAAGAGCATCGAGATAGCAAGCAAGGGAAAAGACAGAAGCTTACCTCAGGAACAGGGTTCGTCGACCCGTAAACTGCGACCGGGCACTTGACGTTGCAGGGGTCTGCGGCTCGGAGGCTCGTGATGCTCCTCACCTTCAACTCCACTTCCTCGTCGTCCAGCTGCAGGTCGCCAACGCTCTCGTGCGCCCACATCGGGTGGGGGCGAGCACGGAGCGGCTGCACTCGAAGCCTGAAGAAGGTGCCGATGAGGTGGACGCCACCCGACTCGCGCCCCAAAGTCTTCAGCAGGTGGCGCAGAAGGCTCAGCAGCGGCTTGACGGCTTCCTTCTCCTCCTTCGCGAGCGGGTGCGCCCACGCGCACGTCTTCCGCAACTCGCGCTCGCTGTCGAATTCAGGCAACCCGGCTTGGTCGCACCTGACGTAAAACCACCTCTTCCGCCAGCCTTGGACGGAGTCCGACTTCTTCATCTGGAAGTACGAAGTGTCACCTCGCACCTGGATGCCGAAGCCGCCGACCGGGTACGCCGACCCGCTTTTCCCCACGTTCTTCCTAACAAGGAAGAGCGACTTCCACAAGGCCCAATGGGGGGCGATCCCCATGAAGCACTCGCAGAGCACGATAAAGCTCGCGATGCTCAAGACGCCATTGGGAGTCAGATCATGGATCTGAACCCCATAGGCGTACAGGAGACCACGAACAAAATCGTGGAGAGGGAACCCGAAGCCCCGTGGAAGGAAGTCCACGAAGCAAACGCGCTCCCCCTCCCGAGGGGCAGGGTATACCTCTTTCCCAGGCGCGCGCACCGCCGCCTGGTCCGCCGGCGGCAGCAGGCCCTGCGCGCGAAGGACCTCCAGCTCCGCCTTCTTCACCGACGACTTCTGCCAGTCGCCGTCGGGTTTCTTCATCGCCACTGCCTCGGCGGCGGCGGCGGTGCTGGTCGCAGCCTTCATCTTCTTCATCGTTTCGACGAAGGTGGAGAGAGGAAAAGGCAAGAACGGCGCAGGAAAAAGGGCGACGGCAAATGGAGAAGATGACCTGTTCCCCGTCGCAGTACAATTTTATACCGCGCGCCGCAGTCCATCCCAGCCGTTCCCGAAGAAACTGCTCTCCGCAGCTCCATCCAGCCGTCCACGTGTCGCGCGGAGAGACAAACCGTCGCCTCCCACTCCGTCCACTACGCGCGAGAATAAAGGCACCATCATTACGCCGCGAAAATTTTCGCGCCCACGACAGAAAAAAGCGGTCAGTTCTGATTGCAGTAAACGCTGACAGTGGGGCCACTTCCGTCACGTCCTATCGGACGCAGAGGCGTGCTACGAAGCGTCAGCGCTGACGTCATCAACACAAGTGCATGAAGTGAGCCGCAGCGCGGAAGAAGAACTCGAACAAATCAGTCGGGTGTCCCTGAACATGCATGTAAGCTTAATAGCCGAATTTCTACGCCAGGCAGAGAACTCGAACGCATAATTCGAGTGACAGGTAAACCCAGTAAGCTTCACAGCTGAAATCGCCTCAGTATGCCAGTGCTGATGCAAGGACTCGAACCATGCAAACGGGTTACAAGAAGATTCAGTAAGCTTCACAAGCTGAAATTAACTGACAGTAAGCCAGTAGGCTGAACAGAAGCAAGCCAAAGACACGACTTTTTTCTCCCATCGGGAGTCGGCTTTTCGACTGGAGGAAAACGAGTCCAACCTCAACTACAAGCAACCCGGCGGCGTGCCCAGGAGAAAGGAGTCCTTTGCCCGACTCTGCGATTCGACCAAGCACTCGGGGGCTACTGACGTGGGGCTACCCTCCGACTATCCCACGGTGAGGATACCTGGGTCACGCCAAGACTGCAAAGGCCCAAGGAAGGCCCAGTAGAGATAGCGTATGGCCCAAGAATAGTGAGTTAGGTCATGCGACTTGCCATATCTGTAAACACCATCGGCACCGTTCACCCGAGACCTAGCCTATTATATAAAGGCTAGGAGGGTTGCTCGTCAAAGGACACGAACAGATCGATACGCGCATAGCCGCCACCACCAAACCCTAGCGAGATCGCCATCTCGCCATTGTAAGCCACTCGCCATCAATACCAGACAAGCAGGAAGTAGGGTATTATCCTCCGGGAGCCTGAACCTGGGTAAAACGCCTTGCTTGTCAGCCGTCGTGATCACCAACGCTCATCTCTCTCCCCCTCAATCAACCCGGGGTGCACAACCCTGGGATTTGCCGAGTTACACCCTCGTCACGAATACAAATCATTCGGATTCCCTGCATACGCCCCACGGTGCATTTGATATGCGGGCACTCAGGAGCCACCGTGGGGCTGTATGCAGGTGAAACCGTGGGGCTGTATGCAGGTGAAACCGTGTGTTTTGTTCTATCGACGGCGGTGGATTCATTTTATATGCAGGTAAAAATGTTTAATATATTATAAAATGTTTAATACATTATTACACATCGCACAAACATCTCCATCACACAACGCCGCCAGTTCTTCTGGGTCGGAACCATGGAGCATCTTCTTCATTCAACTTGATGATTGGGTCAATGTTCACTACGAAGGGCAGAATTTCATCAAACTTGTTATAATCATCTGACATGTCTGTCTTGTCCTCCACTCCCACGATGTTTCTTTTTCCTGAAAGAACTATGTGACGCTTCAGCTCATCGTATGGTGTATTCGTTTCTGTATTTTTCCTTTTTCTTGGTCTGCTAGACATGTCCTTCACATAGAAAACCTGAGCCACATCATTGGCTAGCACGAATGGTTCGTCTCCGTACGCAAGATTGTTTAGATCCACTGTTGTCATTCCATACATCTTGTCTAACTCAACCCCGCCTTTCAGATTCACCCATTTGCACCGAAACAAAGGTATCTTAAAACAAGGTCCATAGTCAAGTTCCCATATCTCCTCTATGCAACCATAATATGTTTTCTTCTGCCCATTGTTGTTTGTTGCATCAATGCGAACACCACTGTTTTGGTTGGTGCTCTTTTTATCTTGGACTGTCGTGTAAAATGTATTCCCATTAATCTCGTACCCTTGGAAAGTACATATAGTTGTAGATGGTGCCCTGGCCAACAGGTATAACTGTTCTTCAACCTTCTTGCCATTGTTCATGAGATGTGTTCGCAACCAACCGCCGAAAGTCGCCATGTGTGTACGTACAATCCAGTTGTCAGACTTCCCCGCGTTTAGGGAGCGTACAATATTCTTGTGTTCATCGATATACGGGGCCACCAAGGTAGAACTTTGTAGAACTGTATAGTGTGCTTCAGTGAAAGAATGCACATCCATACAAATTTGTGTTCTCTTTCCTAGTGTGCCTTTTCCACTAAGTCTCCCCTCATGCCGTGATTGTGGAACACCAATCGGCTTAAGGTCATGAATAAAGTCAACACAGAACTCAATGACCTCCTCTGTACCATAGCCGTTGGAGATGCTTCCTTCTGGCCTAGCACGGTTATGAACATATTTCTTTAACACTGCCATGAACCTCTCAAATGGGAACATATTGTGTAGACATACAGGACCGAGAACTTGAATCTCTTCGACTAGGTGAACCAGGAGATGCGTCATAACATCAAAGAAGGATGGGGGGAACACCAACTCAAAACTGACAAGACACTGGACCACATCATTTTGTAACCTTGGTAGAATCGCCGGATCGATTACCTTCTGAGATATTGCATTGAGGAATGCACAAAGCTTCACAATGGGTACTCGAACATTTTCCGGTAGAAGCCCCCTCAGTGCAATCGGAAGCAATTGCGTCATAATCACGTGGCAGTCATGTGACTTTAGGTTTTGAAATTTTTGGAGTCTCACATTTACTATCCTCTTTATATTCGACGAGAAGCCAGCCGTGACCTTCATACTGCTCAGGCATTCAAAGAATATTACTTTCTCTTATTCGGTAAGAGCGTAGCAGGCAGGACCTTCGTAGTGTTCGGGATTTAGGCCGTCTCGTTCTTTCAGACGTTTCTGGTCCTCCCGTGCTTCCTCTGTGTCTTTTTTCTTCCCGTACACGCCCAAGTGGCCTAGCAGGTTCACGCAAATATTTTTCGTCACGTGCATCACATCGATTGCAGATCGGACCTTTAGGACCTTCCAATATGGTAGCTCCCAAAATATAGATTTTTTCTTCCACATGGGTGCGTGCCCGTTAGCGTCTTTTGGAACCTCTAGTCCTCTAGAACCCTTTCCAAAGATTACTTTTAAATCCTTGACCATATCAAATATTTCTTCACCAGTACGGTTGACAGGCCTCCTACTGTGATCAGCCTCACCTTTAAAATGCTTGCCTTTCTTCCTTGCGGTATGCCTGATCGGAAGAAATCGACGATGCCCCAGATACACACACTTCCTACATTTATCCAAATATATACATTCAGTCTCACCCAAACAGTGTGTCCATGCATTGTACCCCTTGGTTGTCTGCCCTGAGAGGTTAGCAAGAGCTGGCCAATCGTTGATCGTTACAAAAAGCAAACCTCGTAGGTCAAATTCCTCCTGTTTGTGCTCATCCCACACACGTACACTTTCTTCCCGCCACAACTGTAAAAGTTCTTCAACTAATGGCCTGAGATACACATCAAGCTCGTTGCCAGGTTGCTTCGGGCCTTGGATGAGGACTGGCATCATAATGAACTTTCGCTTCATGCACAACCAAGGAGGAAGGTTATAAATACATAGAGTCACAGGCCATGTGCTATGACTGATGCTCTGCTCCCCAAAAGGATTGAATCCGTCTGTACTTATACCAAACCTTAAGTTCCTTGCGTCATCTGCAAAGTCTGGGAACTCTCTCTCAATTTTTCTCCACTGCGACCCATCAGCGGGGTGTCTGCACATCGCGTCTTTCTTACGGTCCTCTTTGTGCCATCGCAACAACTTGGCATGCTCTCTGTTTGTGAACAGACGTTTCAACCGTGATATTATAGGAGCATACCACATCACCTTGGCAGGAACCCTCTTCCGGGGACGCTCGCCCTCAACTTCACCAGGGTCATCTCGCCGCATCTTATACCGCAATGCAGTGCATACCGGGCATGCATCCAAATTCTCGTACTCACCGCGGTAGAAGATGCAGTCATTAGGGCAGGCATGTATCTTCTGTACTTCTAATCCTAGAGGACACAGAACCTTCTTTGCTTCGTACGTACTGCCGGGCAACTCGTTGACCTTTGGAAGCATCTTCCTAATTATCTGCAGCAACTTTCCAAATCCCTTGTCAGTCACACCACACTCTGCCTTCCACTGTAGTAATTCCAGTGTGGTACCCAGCTTTTTCTGACCATCTTCGCAACTTGGATACAACAATTTCTTGTGATCCTCTAACATCTGCTCGAACTTCAACCTCTCCTTTTCAGTTCCACACTCTCTCTTTCCATCAGCAATGGCCCGACCAAGATCGTCATCGGGCTCATCTGGTGCCTCTTCATCTTTAGCTTCCCCTGTTGCAGTATCACCGTAATCCGGGAACATATGATAGTTGTCATCATCTTCTTCTTCATTGTCTTCCATCATAACCCCTTCTTCTCCGTGCTTGGTCCAACAATTATAGCTGAGCATGAAACCGTGCCGAATAAGATGGGTTTGAAGGGTTCTCGCGTCTGGGTAATCTGTCTTATTCTGACAGTTGACAAATGCACAACACATGAAACCATTGGTATTGTGGGCCTTGACTACCTCGAGAAATTTCCTCAAACCCGTCATGTACTCGGCAGTGCGTCGGTCACAATACATCCATTGTCGGTCCATCTGCATTATATAATTAACTATATCAATAACCATGCATTACAGAACATCGAGAAATAACCACTGAACATATGCATTGTATCAATGACAAATGAAAGGAGAGAAAAATTAACCTCGATCGAAAAGATGGATCAAACTTAAGTGTGCATCAAATCATTTTGTGAACTCTCTCAGTCATTTCATCGAACACCTTGCTTGCATAGTTAAGAAAAATAAATCAACACACACCTCCCCACCATAACTAAAAAAAATGCCTTCAATGGTCTTGGAGGGGGAGGGGCTGCAGATATATATAGTCATGCACCTATTTGTCCCGGTTCTAAGGATGCTCTGATGAGGCACGGAGCTTTTGTCCCGGTTCGTGGCTAGAACCGGGACAAAAGCTCCCGATCTGGAGCATCTGAAGCACGTGAAGGCTGGGAGGCTCCCATTTATCCCGGTTTGTAATGCAACCGGGACAAATGGGATGGTCTGAAGACCTGTTTTCTACTAGTGGTACTAGTAGGAATTTGTGTGCTGATGCAGTGAAGCTGTCGGCAGGAGGAATTGCATGAGGTGCAAGCGTCGTGTGGGCAAATCACTGTCGGGCAAACGTGCATGCAGATGCAGCCAAGTCCTTAGAATTTTGGGCCTGCACGGCAGTACCGGACTGGATGCTCCAGAGTCCAGATCGATGTAACACGGACGCTGAAGACAGCTTCTTCTGATCCCGAACAAACAAATTCAATGGCTGATGGATGCACCAAAGTTTGCGAGATGAACAATGTCCCCGGCCGGCCGGCTGGCTGTGGCGGCAGGCTACGTGCTTCTGCTAGCTTCGCAGCAGGCAAAGCATATATCGGCACCGTCAACGGCGAGTCCAGGAAGAAAATGGAGGGTGGGCTCAAAGTTAACACCGAGTAAAATAAGGACCCTTTTTGACGAAAAATAGCCATTATCTCCTTATCCTATAGGGGAAATATAAGTTCAAACATTTCTAGATTACGATTGGACATGTTGTTTAGTATTTACTGGATTTTTCCTTTATTAATATCAAATGAGAACAAAAAATTTAGAACTTTTCAGTAAAATAGACCTTATCTCCTAATTTAAACCGCAATATTTGGCAAAAAACTGTTTTGATAATCTTTATGGCCAAAAATATTACTCAAGTGATGCAGTTGTTGTAGGGAGAATTACTTGATACACATGTACTTGCTCTTCATTTTTACAAATCTAAAAACAAATTGCATTGGACGCCAATAAATCAACAACAGAGGAACAAACGAACTACTAATTACTGTCTCCGTCATATTAGATTTTTTTTTTTGAAATTACGTCATATTAGATAACTAATAAACCAACGGCAGTGGACACGTCCGCGCGTGGGCCTAACAGCTGATTGCAGCTTGACGAGCTTGTGTGCGATATGTGCAAGTTGGACAGATATTAGATGGGCTCACGAGTTGAGATAATGGGCTGGACCAGATTAGTAGTACTAATTTTTTTTTCCATTTTTTAGAGGGCAGGCTCCAGCCTGTTAAAGCCTGCCTAGTAGACTCGCCTTTGGGCACCGTCTCGTCACCTCCATCGATCGTAGGATGCGTAACCGTGTGTGTGTGCTTGATCCTTTACCAATCACGGTCGATCGTGGGCATCCGACAAGGGCAAATTTGACTAATTTAACCCTTTTTTGAATTCATTTCATAAAATGGACCAAAATTTAAAAAAATTGCGGATCTAACCCTTTTGTACGGCGCCCGCCCCCGGGCCGCCGTGTCTACTGTACAACGCCCTGGTCAAAGGCGTCGTGGAACCTGTCAGCGTGGCGAGGGCGGGCCCGCCGAGAGGAAGTTCGGTGCCCCGGACCAGGGCGCCGTGCCTCATACCACGACGCCTTGACCCAGGGCGCCGTGCTGCGTGTTTTTTTTTACTCGCCGCGGAAAGTTGATAAACTAAGCTAGGCTAGATAGGACACATAACATGTTGTAGCCCAGTGGTCCGTTGTGTGCTGTTTGTGTCATGAGGTCTTGAGATCAACTCCTTACTATGCATCAAAAACATTTCCCTTTCTTGATGTTTTTCTCTTTCACTTAACCAACATATACAATAAGTTATACAAAATATAAAAATATATTTTTATAATTTATTTTTCACATAAGTAAGAACGTTGATGTGGAGAACGTTAAATTAGCTGAAATAACTAACTTAAATAGCCATAAATAATAAGTAACAATTAGTATACATTACACAGGACCAGTGGCTACTTCTACATAAACAATAACAATTAGTAAAACACCCTACGAATCTCTGAGAATCATTTGAATATCCGATTGCTTCATTTTGTTATTATGTTATTTAGTCGGCATGGGTAATGCTGGCAATCTTATTTCTGCTCCAGCAAAAGTTTCCAATACAACTTCTCTATCCAATCACTATCAGGAATGGTTACACAACCTCTATGGTCCAGGTTTTCTCCCATAAACCTGACAATTTTTTTACCTCTGTTTTTTGTTCTTGTAAATATGTGTACAGTTGTTGTTATTCAATAAATAAATTTACTGTGGGGTTTTACCCTGCAGTCTTTGCTTTAAAATAAATATGGCTCCAAAATGGGGTACTGTTTGACAAATTAGTTTTTAGATCCAATTCATGGAAGCAGAGTTAGGCTCTAATATGCAAATATGCAAAAACAGGAACCTGGCCACGCCCATAAACTTGGTATTTCAGAATGTATTACTCGCTAAAATAAGGATGCTGCTACCCTCCATGCAAGTATTCTAACTTAGTCGAAGCAATCAGCAAGGACCGTGGTGCATTCTGCGTTAATGCTCCCATCAAAAGATTCGAGTTCAAAAATAGCATACATAAACTTAATAAAATCATCAAGCAACAGCACACCATTAGATCACTTTTCTACAGATAATCACAAATATACAGTATACCTCATTTATGCTACTCAAATACTATTTGTAGGCAACCAAAAACATTCTGGCGGTGGTACTAAAATAGTTTTCAAAATTTGAACTAATTTCCTGGCATATCAGTTGCGTCTTATAAGAATTAGCTGCTCTCCATATCTGCTAATTTAACGTTCTTACTTATGTGAAAAACAAATAATAAAAAATATATTTTATATCATTTTATATTTTGTATAACTTATTGTATATTAATGTATATGTTGGTTGAGTGAAAGAGAAAAAAACATCAAAAAAAGGGAAATGTTTTTAATGCATATTAAGGAGTTGAACTCAAAACCTCATGACACAAACAGTACACAAGGGGCCACTGGGCTACACCATAGTACATGTCCTATCTAGCCTAGCTTAGTTTATCAACTTTCCACGGCGAGTAAAAAAAAACACGCAGCACGGCGCCCTGGGTCAAGGCGCCGTGGTATGAGGCACGGCGCCCTGGTCCGGGGCGCCGAACTTCCTCCCGGCGGGCCCGCCCTCGCCACGCTCGCAGGTTCCACGACGCATTTGACCAGGGCGTTGTACAGTAACACGGCGCCCCGGGGGCGGGCGCCGTATAAAAGGGTTAGATCCGCAATTTTTTGAAATTTTAGTTCATTTTGTGAAATGAATTCAAAAAAGGGTCAAATTAGTCAAATTTGCCTCCGACAAGGGTATTGCAAATAGTACGTTCTGTGCAAGTGTGCATGTGTACATGGTCGGGGTGTTTTTCTTCGCGTCTACAGGGTTCAGATTCCACGCATGCACCGGCACACGCCAACGTCGTCGTGGATTAGACACAAACATCATTGCGTCGCATGCACAAGGATACAAAAAGAAGAAGAGGAAGGTCACGTGCACAGGTCACATTCGTCAACTCCTGAGCGGGCGGTTAGTATTTGATTATCTCCGGAACAATAATGCTCTTAAAAGAACGGAACGAAAAGATTCAGATCATTCTACTAAGAGGCTTCTACTTACTCCATCTGCTCTAAATCAGTTGACTTGCAGTTGTTTCAATATAGATGAAAAATAGACGTGTTTTAATATGTGGATATATCTGTATACTAACCTATGTTAACTACTCCCTCCGTTCCAAATTAATTGACTCAAAACTGAGTCAATTAATTTGGAACGGAGGGAGTAACTCGGAACAGAGTGTAAGCTGAAAAAACAAGAGTATACATCTAATCTCCCGGCAGCAAGTGGCTCACGTTTCCATTTAGAACTATCTCGGAACACAAGCATGAGCAACGACACATCGATTTGGAGTGGTCGATTTAATATAACCCTTGTCAAAACTACCCCTCCAAATTTGATTGTAAAAAATTACCTGGTCGGAGGAGGAGAAAATGACACGTGTCATCCCACCATATGGTAGGGCGGGAAGTACTTTCCGCTGTAGGGGATGGTGGAAAGAGGTGAGTTGGCTCTAGCGAAAAGACACTTGGCGGAGCAATACTTCCCGCCACCCCATATGGCGGGACGTACATCCCACCACCCCTATGACGGGAAGTGCCACATGTTGCTTTCTTCTCCTCTCGTCAGTTTTTTAATAAATTTCGGAGAGGGTTAATTGTGCCAACTTGATTAGGTGAAGGGTTATATTATTTAGAACCTTTGCTTTGTATATTTGCCCACCAACTTCGCACAAGTTTCCGTCTGCCTATCAGAGTCCGCCAACGCTAAGGGCTTCTTTGAATTACACTGTTACAAAAAGATACGAATAGAAATAAAAACAGAAATGTGATATTGTTACAGATACAAAATAAATGATTGCAAAACACACACAAAACGCAGAGTTCGTTTTTGAAAGTGCGCCAATAGCGCACCATATTTTTGCTAGTAGAGGGTCACACGCAGTGAAGATGTGGGCGGAGCCAACCCCAGCGCGCAGCCCACCTGCATAAGGCCCACCCGTCGCCTCCCCCATCTGCGGCAGCCGACCGCGATGAGGCGCCAACGGGACCAGCACCCGGCTTGGACGAGGAGATCGACAAGAGGGGTGTGGTCGAAGCCATGGCTGTGGAAGTGTGAGTTGAGGCGGACGGTGGCTGGTTCCGCCCACATGTTCGTTGCGTGCGACTCTCTTCTAACAAAAACATGGTGTCATTGGACCACTCTCAGTCTGCACACTGCTGAAACATTCAGTTGTTTTGTACTGGTAGCAATTTGATTTCAATTGCTTTAAACTGGTAACTGAAAAATTAGTCAATCCTTGTGTTTCAGACTGCCCACCTGAAGATGGTTGAAGTAGTTATTTTTTTCATGATTAACTGTAAATGTGGCTAAGAACTGAAAATGGGATGTCATTTTCAACCGAGACAAAAAAAATCCAGGATTACCGTGGCAGCAGGAAGGAAGAAAGGCTGACGCTCCACTAGTATCATCCTAGCCCAGTATTCTTCGGCCCGCATATCCTATTCCTAGCCCAGTATTCTTCGGCCCGCATAAGCGAGCTGGCACCCCTGGATGAACCTTCGATAGGCTAGCTTGAGTCGACATATCTTATTCTACGCCAATTGTAAAGTTAGCACCGTTTTACTCACCCATTTTGTACAAATCGCTCTATTGCTGGCCGGTCCATGTACTCACTCCGTCCCAAAATAAGTGTCTCAATTTTAATAAAAAGTGGATGAATGTATACATGGTTTATGTCTACATCTATCCACTTTCTATCAAAGTTGTGACACTACTCCCTCCGTCCCAAAATAAGTGTCTCAACTGTGATAGAAAGTGGATGTATTACATACACTTTCTATCAAAGTTGAGACACTTATTTTGGGACAGAGGGAGTATCAATTTTGGTTTTTGTCCTATTTGTTTTTCTGTTTTTTTCCAGGTTTATTAAATGGTTCATGATTTTGAGAAAACATTCAATTTTTAAAAAATTGAGACTTTTTATTGATTTTTCAAAATTGTTCATGATTTTTAAAATTGTTCAAAAAATTAAAACATTCTTGAAAATGGTTCATGACTTTGAAAAAATATTCAAATTAAAAAATGTTCAAATTTTGTAAATGGTTCATAATTTTTTTTCCAAATTCGTGAGCCATTTTTTAAATTCAGGAAATTTTATATCCCTGAACCATTTTTTCCAATTCATGAATTGTTTTCAAAATCATGAATATATTGTCAAATTCGTGAATTTTTTTTTTGAAATTTAGGACATTCTAAATACACAAACAATTTTCATATTCATGAACTATTTTCAAATTCATGATTTTTTA
This sequence comes from Poa annua, assembly GCA_026929855.1. NCBI lineage: Eukaryota > Viridiplantae > Streptophyta > Magnoliopsida > Poales > Poaceae > Poa > Poa annua. Next base: position 93,529,894 of record CM049433.1, read on the forward strand.
AAATCTGAAAAATCTATAAAAAACACCTTTATATTTTTTCAGTAGAAAAAGTTACTCTTTCCTATCCATAAAAAGTATCGCTCATCTAGTACAAAGTTTGTACTAGCTTAGTACAAAACGGACGACACTTTTTATGGATCGGAGGGAGTAACCAAAACTAAACCCTGCTAAACGAACGACACTAGAAGGCTCGGTAGTTGACGAAACTACGCTATTAATCACTAAACAGGACAGGGGCGCTCGCGAGAGTCACCGGACAGGCCCATTCTGCACTGTACGGAAGCACCACCCCTCACGCTTCCCGCCATTTCTTCCATTCCCCACCCACTCCGCCTCTACATCCTTGCCAAACCCTAGTCTTCGAGAACCTTAAGCCATCCAGAGCACGGGAAGGATGCCGACCCGCGTCTCCAGGTACATATCCCGACTGTTGTGGGATTGTCATGACAGATGTTTCCGGGTGGAAACTTGAGTGTGGGGACATGGCGACTTCTGACATCGGGAGCTTGTCTAACAAGGCGCGGGGAAACCAGAGTTTGCCTAGGTTCGGCCCCTCTTCTTGAGGTAAAGACCTACTCCTGCTTTGCTTTATTGATATGGGGATCTCGGGAACTCGACGCCTCTGCTTTCGGGTTCCGAGGTTACAATGTGTGTCTCTCGATATTGCTTCTCTCTCTAGGAACCAGGAGACCCCCTTATATAGGCGGCGGGTCTCTCTGGAGGCACAAGCGGGACTCCGGGTTATTCCCGTAGTCGAGTTATACTCTAAGTTCTCTAGATCTACGCCTTCCTTCTTGGGACTCCGTCTTGCGCGTGGACTCCGATCTTCGGGATCCTTCCTTGATAACCAAGTCACACGTCGCGCGCCGGCTTACGTGGAACCCGGCCCATCTCCTTTGTACTTGATCCGGCCCAGGCCTCCTGCCAGGCCGGCTTGTCTTCTATGTCCGTGGGCCTACCGGGTTATGATCCCCAACACCGGCTGTTAAAGAGGATCGGGAAGCCGCACACTCTCCAAGGACGAATGGTCGGTCGTGCAGACGCTCAACAAAGCGACCGTCGCTGACATCCCCGTCGTGAGGAGTAAGCCCCCTACTGACCAGCCACCGCCGCGAATCGGGTTCTGGTGCTCGCGGTTGATGTGATGGGGTTATTATCCACTAACATATTACTCCTCATGGCGGGGATGTCACCGGTGACCGCCGGGGATCGAGCAAGGATGATGGAGGGCAAAGTGCTAATGTTCTTGAAAACTCATCTATTTCTCAAAAAAAAAAATCTATTTCCACTTGTTCTAAATCTCCCAAAAAACCAACATCATAAGCACGGTGATGACCTATTTCCCACCGTGGTGGGTATGGAGAAGGTGGAACATCAACGATGGCGGACCAATCCGACGGGGTAAAATACACAAGCGGAATTCGAGCGGTGTAGCGACAAGTGAGGAGGAGATGACACGTTGTTTCATTGTCCCGACGGTAAAGATGGTAACTTGTACCACTGGGCCATCCCATACGTCCAAACGATCCGCCGTCTGAACCCTATTTCCGATGACGAGTCAGGACTCAGGAGGGAATAATTCAAAAGAAAAAGGACTCAGGAGGGAAAGAACTTTTGAATTAATTCTTAAAATAAATCTTAAAAACGCCTAATTCATTTTTTTTACAGAAACACAGTACAACGCAATCACTCATATCGACGGGAACATACAGACGCCTCGCTGTCGACGAAAACATCGGGTTCTACTGAAAAATATTCCGACTTAATAAGAAACATCAGTGCCAAATCTCGGTGCCAAATCTCGGGTTTGAACTCCCGTGTATTGGATGAAAAACTATCTTGGCCCCGATAATAAACCTAGAATACAAATTCTTGTTTCCAGATTGGCACGTCACCGTGTCTTTACGCTTCCCATGGACCGCCCTGCGTAAACTGGCTGCACGTCTCCGTCGTCTTCGTCCGTCGGCGCCGGGCTTGAGAATATCCTATCTCCCCGCGTCGACGGCTCGCCGCCCCCCTCCAAACCATCAAGCTGTAGGTCCCGGCGATCTCTCTCCGTCGCCGCCACGCGTCCCCCCCTTCTCCGCCCCCTCGATCCTCCAAGAGGTCTCGCCTCCCACCTCTCCTCTTCCCCGATCCCCACTCCACCACCACCACCAACGACAGTTGATCATCCAGCCAGCCAGCCAGCCAGCCATGGGCGGGTCCTCCTCCACCGCCAACCCCTCCTCCTCCGCGGAGCAGCGGGAGCAGGAGTCCCTCGCCGCCGCCTCCCTCGCGCTCCCGCACCTCCGCGCCGTCTTCTCCCGCTCCTCCTCCGACCTGCCCGAGATCCTCCGCCTCCCGCCCTCCGCCTCCTTCCGCTCCGCCTCCCCGCTGCCGCCCCACTTCCACGACCTCCTCGCCGCCCTCGGCCCCGCGATCGCCTCCCTCTTCTTCTCCTCCCCCGCCGCCGCCCCCGACGGTGAGTGGCTCGCCTTCCTCCGGGGGTTCAACGCCTGCTGCGCGCGCGCCCGGGCCTCGCTGCCGCTGGCGCAGCTCCTCCGCGTCTACGCCGCCGCCTGCGCCGCCGCGGGGGTGCCCTGCGGCGTGCGCTTCCAGCCCGGCGACGACGGAAACGACGCCGACGGGAAGGTCGCGGGCGAGCTCGCGCCGGGGGAGCTCGCCGTGCTGCTCTGGATGTGCTGGGCCATGGCGTGGAGCGGCTCGGCCCCGACGGCGACGGGTTCGGAAGGTGCCAAGGGGGAGGGGGAGCCCGTGCTGCTCCCGGACGTCTCGCACCTCGTGCTGTCGGCGCTCGTCTCCGCCGGCGCCGTCGCGGATGACGCCGGCGTTTGGGCCTGGGAGGTCTCCGCCGCTGCCGGCGGGAAGGGGGTCACGGTGCAGGAGTTCACGTCCTGGGTCATCTCCACTGTCCCCGGCCTCGGCAACTGCCTCTCCCGGTATGTGCAGGACAGGTTCCGCTCCTGCCAGGTTGATCCGGTGAAGGTACTCATCCAACTGTATTGCAGATTAGTTGCTATCCTGAAACATTAAACGGATTGGTTAGTTAATTCATACTAGAATACAAACATAGGTTTGTGCAATTTAGTCGGCTTTGTTTAGTTAGTTCGTAGAGATCTGCGCAATTTAATCAGGTCCTGGTTATTCACTTATTCCTGTTCTGCAAATTATCAGAAAGCTCTGCATTAGTTTGATTCTGACTGCTTGGTAGGAAAACCAGACCATTCTTCTTTACATGTGATTGTGCAGAACTCACTTAGGAATCCAGGTCTGAACTGGGAAGATATTTGACACAGATTCTTGAGCTTGGTGTATAATTGATATAACTAGCTTCATTGCTTTGGAGGAGGCTGGGGTTTATCCTTTACCAATGCGACGAAACTAGTATTAGTTACTCCAGAAAATAGTGCTAGCACTAGGCGGAAGCTTCAGCAATGGGCAACTCGTCACGCGTTCATAGCATCTACGTACTGTTTTGCTGCTAAAACGGAGCTTTATTTTTTTCGCCAGTTTCTTAGATTTATGTCTTGTGGCTTTGTAGTGATGAAGCTTATCTTTCGTCTAACTAGAGTTTTCTCTTACAAGCAGGAGAGATCCATTTCAGTTGGTAACACAACTTCTGATACTTCTTTAGCTGCTAACGCAACTTCTGGTACTTCTGATGTTTATCTGTTGACACGTGGGAGGGCATGGGCAATCTCTCTCAGCATCAGAAATGCATTGAGTGAAAAGTTTTTGTCAGCCTCTATAATTGGAATGGACGCAGAAGACCTTCTTTATAGGTTACCTCTTGTTCGTTTGCCTTCTTTCCTCGTGATTTCTTTGTTAGCTAGTTTTCTTGTCAAGATTGTAAGTTTTAATTAATTCACAAAAAAAAAGATTGTAAGTTTAATTGATCTCAGGCCACTTTTAAATTCATTGTATGTCTTTAGTGTATTATAACTCAATAATAAGTGTAATCCTGACTTAGAACATGTTTGTAGGTCATCAGCTGATGGAAGAGGTCTGAGCCGGTTTTGGTCTTGTGTTGAGGGGTACAAAGGACCAGCGCTAATTCTACTCTCAGCATTCTCAAATGGTGGTGGTGAGAATGTTGATGCTGATCAAAGATGGGGAATTGGTGTATTAACTGAGCAGGGATTTGAGAACAAAGACACATTTTATGGTAGTTCTGGGTCCCTGTGCGCCACATATCCAGTATTCCGCATGCTTCTGCCATCTGGTATGACTTCTGTTGCTTATTTCCTTCTTTGCCACACCTCATAGTAGCTTATTGTTTGTCTAACCGAGCAGGTACGGAGAAGAACATCATGTATTGCCACTTACATACTCTGTTAAAGACGTATGAGGCAAAGCCAAAGCCTCTTGGCCTAGCATTCGGTGGGTCAATTGGTAATGAGAGGATCTTTATAGATGAAGACTTCTCTAAAGTTACAGTTCGCCATCATGCTGTTGACAAGACTTACCAACATGGTTCCCTCATTCCCAATCAGGTTAAATCTTCCACTGGTTCACAGTTCACACTAAATAACTTGTCATTTATTTTATGTCCAGAATGTTTACTGTACTTTCTAATCTTGTTAGCGAGGGAGCCTTCGTTCTCTCTTGGCTCTGAACAAGAAGTTTTTTTATTAGTTAGTTTATTTACCCAAAACTAGAAGTGCTTTAAAAATCTAAACGTAGTGCCGAAGGCCACATGATAGATGGACTATCTCCACTTGAGTGTTGATTCTGTACTTTTTAGTTAAGCCACTTTGTTGCCACGTAAGTTGCTTATAGGTTATGTAAGTTTTGTTCTGGTAGGGTAAACCGCATGTCACTCTCCCTTGCAAAATGTGGAAGCTATGGTAGCAGCAGCATGGCCTCAAATAAAATCCATCATGTCCCTAGCCTTCGATTAAAAATGCAGATTATGATATTACTCTATTTATTGTATGCAGGGTTATTTACCTGTGGTGGCCTCAATACTTGGTGTGGAAGTATGGGGACTTGGTGGACAGACAGCAAAGCATCAACAGGATGTGTACAAGAAGCGGGAGGATATTTTCTCTGGGCAGCGAAGAAAGGTGCTACTCGGAGCAAACACGAACCCTCCTCTACAATGTATCACCATTGTTAGATTGTCTAACTGTGCATAACTTCCCCGGCCTTTTCCCTTTCAGATTGATCTCGCAGCTTTTGGCAACTGGGAAGATTCACCAGAGAAAATGATGATGGACATGGTCTCTGACCCAAACAGGGTTCAGCGGGAAGAACGTTGATTTACTTTGACGGCGAGTTCATTTGCTTGTGTTCAGCAGCTGCCCATACAGGAGTGGACTTGGAAATGGACAATATTGATACTCCATGTACTTTCGAGGTGTATAGAGGCCGGTGCATGTATTCGCCCATTTGATGTTAGTATGTTACGGCATTTGGCGGGCCACTCGTAGTTTAGATTTTGAAATGAATAGAGGCTTGTACAGCGCACAATTGCTATAATAGCACCAAACTTTCTTTCACATCGTCCCTTTTGTTTTATGGGAACCAAGAGCAAACGATTGTATATCCGTATCGTAAAATTAGATAATTGTCATGTACCAGATTATTATATACAAGATCACTTTATATATCTTAGATCTGCATGAAAATTGCCCAGCTCCTTTGGATGTCTGATGATGTTCATTTTTGCTTGACAGACTCATGTTACAGACTATCTCAGGATTCTATTGGGTATGTGATGAAACTGTACTACATTTTTGTCCACTGAAACTTCCATTTATCAGGTACAGATACTACTCCTACATTACAAGTGTTTGAAAGAGAATGACAGAAAAAGAAAGGTGCTGGTTTTTTAGCTCTTGTTTAGGGCATTTCTTGAACAGGATTCTGTCGCCACATCTCTGATTCTGTGTAGCTCAGCAGCAGCAGTTTTCATGTTCATCCTCTGGGACGGTGTTTCCTTTGAGCACAAGATGCCAATTCTTACGACAGAAGCTAAGCAAGCCAATGCATCGTCCAGCCCTGCTTCATCATTACCATATGGCTGCATCTGTAACAGAATCGGATCGATGATTTCTGATGTCTTGTGAGGATATGCCATCTCAGCGAACAAGTGTAGACTCAGCCCTTCTCTGAACATATCATCAGTTGGCGCTCTGCCTGTGAACATCTCTAGCAGAGTAATACCAAAACTGTAAGTATCACCAGCAACCGATACTTGCTCTCCTAATCCATATTCTGCAAGAATGATTTCATGGAGATAATGGTTTTAGTACTAAAAATACAGAAGGGGTGCAAAAATCAATGAGGTTTGGTTTATTATGAAATGATGAAAATGCTGGAAGAGGAATACCTGGAGCAACATATCCTGTAGTTCCTCTTATCGCGATAGAGCTCCCAGAACTCAATCTGGATTGATCAGTGGACTCACCAACCAACTTCGAAAGCCCAAAGTCAGCAACATAAGCAGTCCAGTCGCTGTCAAGGAGGATGTTACTGGGCTTCAGATCACAGTGGATTACTGATGGTTGACTATTGTTGTGAAGATAGTCTAGCGCATCTGAAACATCAACCACTATGTTCAACAGGTGGGCAATACTCAACCTGTGACATTGATCATCTGTTCTTGGATGCAACCATCTGTCGAGGCTGAAGTTTGGCATGAAGTCGAACACAAGAGCTCGGAATTCGTCACCTCTTGGGTCAATGCTAGAGCAGGAGGTGATAATGTTTATCAAGTTCCGATGTTTTATTTGTCTGAGAGCCATACATTCTGCCAAGAAAGTTCTAGAAGAACCAATTTGGTGAGGGTTGAACACTTTCACAGCTGCAACACCATTCCTTACAGATGGAAGAGACAGGTTTCCTTTATATACAGAACCATGTTTTCCAGCACCTATCAGATTGGCAGGTGCAAAGCCATCTGTAGCTTCAAATATTTCAAGGTACGAAATTCTGGGATGCTTGTCATCAATTGCATGGGGGTCAGCAGTTTCCATATCCTCCAGCGTTATCTTCCGCTTCGACATAAAGATTGCAGACAACACCAGACATAAGCATATAGCAATGCTGGCAACTGGAAGCAGAACAGTAAGTAGCAATTTCTGTTTCTTCACCTGACATGGAGGTAATTTCAACTCTGGAATGCCACCACAAAGCTCATCGTTACCAACCACTGAGAATCCACTCATGTTAGCGAACACACCGCTTGAAGGCACCTCGCCATCTAGATGGTTAAAGGAGAGATCTAGTTCAGTCAAAGCACTTGAGTTCTGAAAAAGCTGTGGAATGCCTCCAGACAGGTTATTTTGTGCTAGATATAGCTGCTGCAACCCGTTGATTTTGGCCAACTCTAGTGGGATACTACCGGAGAAAGCATTCCTCTTGAGATTTAGTTTGCTCATGCCTCTCAAGTTACCAAGTGATGTGGGTATACTCCCCGTGAAGGAATTTTCATCCAAAGCTAGGTACACTAAGCTTGCACAATCGCCTAGTGTACCCGGTATTTCTCCTGACAAGTTGTTTTTTGACAGATCCAAGCTTGCAATCTTTTTTAGCTGTCCAATTTGTGGAGGAATAACACCCGACAAATAGTTACTGGATAGAGATAGAAAATCTGTCAATGAAGGAAGGTTGAATATCTCAACTGGGATAGAACCAGTAAGTGCATTAGAGGATAAGTCGAGGCTAGGTAACTTGTTCAAATTTACAAGGGTTTTTGGAATGGGCCCGTCAAGTCTATTGTTCGACAAGGAAAAGTCCTGCAGCAGTGTGAGGTTGCCAAATGACGATGGTATATGCCCTGAGAGGCCATTCTCTTCCAGCAACAACGTCTGCAGGTTGGTAAGTCTTCCAATCTCCTCTGGGATACGGCCATGCAGTTTGTTCTCCCCTAGCTCTAGGTCTGCGAGGTTGACAAGGTTTCCGATACCTGGAGGGATTGTCCCAGTGATTCCATTTCCTGCCATGCTTAGCCACTGGATCTGCCTTGAGAAGTTAGCAACATAACTTGGAAGCACTCCTCCGAGGTTGTTACCGTCGAGATCTATCAACTGAAGACGGGTACAGTTAGCGAAAAATCTCAGAAACTCCCAACCCTCAGCATCGTCAGCTTGCAGCATGTTGCCGCCCAACTCAACATGCATAGGGCATAGCTTCCCTATCTCGGGAGCCACCTTCCCATGGAAACTGTTACGGGCCAGACTCAGCAGTTGTATCTTTGTGCTGTTGGCGAGGGAACTCGGGATCCTCCCGGACATGTGATTGTTGCCCAAATGGAGCTCTTCGAGAACCGGTAGGTTGGTGCCCGCACCAGGCGGTATGCCGCCTCGCAGTCTGTTGGACCCGACGCCGAAGTACTCAAGAGCCGACATGTTGAAGAACAGCGGCGGAATCGTGCCGGAGAAATTGTTCCTGGCCACTTGGATGAACCGGAGACGGGCGAGGCGCGAGAGGCCCTCGGGGATGGTCCCCTCCAGCTTATTCTCATAGAGAGACAGCCTCGCAAGCGAGGACAGGTTACCAAACGATGGGGGATGCCCCCAACCAGATTGTTCGTGGTAAGATAAAAGAGTTGCAGCCGAGATAGTGACCCAAGTGCAGCGGGGATCTCCCCCTGTAGTTGGTTCTTACCCAGGGTCATGGTCACAAGGTTGGAACAGTTGCAAAGCTCCTCCGGAATCTCGCCGCCAACGGAGTTGTTGGCCAAGTTGAGGTGGCGGAGACGGCGTAGCTGGCCGATCGTGCGCGGTATCTCTCCGGACAAGATGTTGGAATCCAGCTGGAGCTTCTGAAGAAAAGTAAGGTTACCGATGGCTGGAGAGATGCTGCCCGCTAGGCCTCTGGAGCTCAGATACAGGGACGACACCCTGCCTGGGTGCCGACGGCTGCACGCGACGCCGGACCAGCGGCAGAAGTCGGCGTTCGTGCTGTTCCACGAGCTCAACGAGCCTGACTGGTCGGAGAGCCCCTCCTTGAACGCCAGCAGAGCGTCCCGGTCACCGGAGTACTCGCTGCGGAGCAGGGAACAAGAGGATGCCAGGAGGAGGATGAGCAGCGGGCGGAAGTACATGGTGGCTGTGTTCTGTGCACTCGGGTGCGCAACATGAGGTGAGTGAAGGTAAAGAAGAGCTGCGTAGGCTTTATAGGTAGGATGGTGGTTTGAAGACTTCATGGAAAGTACGTAAAAAAGAAAAGGTAAAACGCTGTAAAATATGGGATGGGTTCGTTTGATCTTGGGGTGTAACTTTTGTGTGCAATTCCACGCTTGAGACATTACCGCCAACGGAGAGATGGAAACCACCAGACTTGGGGTGGATGAAAATAAACACAGATGGAGATGGAGCTATCAGTCGTGAGGGACCATGAGGCCACGGGGGAAGCAGTTGGCAGGCAGGTACTTAAAAGTCGATGCTATACAGGGGCCCTTGGTGATTGAACTGCTAGCATGTAGGGAAGGGAAGCAGTTTGCATAGCTGTAGATAATAGTGAGGATGCTGCTATTTAGGATGAAGGCGGGTTCAACAACAAAAAAATCCATGCAACGTAAGAAAAATGAAAGTGGTGCATACGAGAAGTAACATTAAGGATTGCGATTCCATTCCTGTACTCGGTTTCGATTTTCGTAGACTAAGTACTCAACTTTGGACCGTTGTTTGGACATTTCTTATACCAATTCTAGCAAATTCAGCGCACTTAGTTGACCGTTTGAAATTTCTTTTGACGAGCGGAAAGATGCCTCTTGGGGCATCTGAGAATGATTTAGAGTCGTATGAAGGGAAACTCCCGGACAAATTGTTTGAAGCACGCACAGAACCAGAAGCGCCCCTTGTTTCAAAGAGAGGACGGGTTATTCACGTTTAATTTGATCGTTCGAGGCAAATTGAAAGCTAAGCAGTGGTAATTAAAACACCGGATGTCTCCTACGTTACCCATAATATGTGGAAGTATCAACGTAATTTTACAGGCGGGACTGAACTAGTACGAAAACTGACCCTTAGGTTTGTCTTGGTCAACGGGACCGCATAACGATTATGCTTTGAAAACGGCACTGGGTCCGTTAGGATTACGAGAAGTTGGGCCCCACGGTTTTTATGTTGTAACTTTTGCGTCGGCGCCGTCGATGCAAGTCCTATGGCGACCTCCGCCGCTGCGCGCTTGTCTTGCTCGCCGCTCTCATGGGTTGTCATGTAATTGAATTTGTTCAAGCTAAGCAGTGGTAATTAAGACCCCGGGGGAAAATATGGATGTCTACTACGTTACCCATAATATGTGGAAGTATCGACGTAATTTCACAGGTGGGACTGAACTAGTACGCAAATTGACCCTTAGGTTTGTCTTGGTCAACGGGACCGCATAACGTTTATGCTTTGAAAATGGCACTGGGTCCGTCAGGGTTACGAGAAGTTGGGTTGCACGGTTTTTATGTTGTAACTTTTGCGTCGGCGGACATAGGCATCTATATGTTCAAACTACATTTGTTATACGTGTGCAAGTTTCGCCTCCGTCGATGCAGCTCCTAGCCTCCTACGGTGACCTCCGCCGTTGCACGGTTGTCTTGCTCGCCTACATAGTTGTTGATGTCTTGATAAGATAGCATGGTTGGCAATCGCAAGCGGACGAGGCCCGCCGCTACCACAAACGCGACTAGCCTCTACGGCACAAGAAAGGTTGTGGAGGCATTTCTACTGGTGCCTCCTAAATTCCGTCACCATTTAAAATAAACATAATTTGGCTGGAGAGTCACATGGTTTTGACAATCAATACCATGATATATCTTACAGTACGTACCAAAAAGCCAAAAGGTACATGGTACAGATACATGATGAGCTAACTATAACAATTACAAAATGAAGTTTAAAAGAAACAGGTAAATCATTGAAATTTTCTAACTCTTTTTTTTTAAGCGAAAACCTGGCAGGAGCTCTGCCTATTCATTATAGAAGAAGAGAAACGTAGAGCATTACAAACTTACGCAACGGGGAGAACCCACACGCGGATTACTCCCAACGAAGTAAAACACTCACCGACCCTGAAGGGTGCAAAGCACTCAACACCTTACGAAACTCCTCGAAAGCTAGATAGGCCACCTCCAGTTAAGTCCGACGCGTCGCAGTGAAAATGCGCCGGTTTCTCTCCTTCGAGACATTCCACATAACATAGATGATTCTCCCGCTTCTTTCCCGAGCCCGAACGGAGGTGGTACTCGAGATCATCTTACTCCACACCTTGTCGATGGAAACCTGAGACCCGGAAATTCTTTTCCAATGATACACTTTTTTATATTCAACCATCGAGGAAAAAATACTATAGTATCAAACAACATGACTTGCTTTTACAGTGACTCCAAAATTTAACTATTAAAATAGTGCGATTATGAAATGACATTTTGTGTACAATATTTTTCTTAAACACTAAAGAGTTGTTCTAAAATAAGGTACTCGTAAAAGGAAATCGTGGTGTGTCTCTGCTCGCGCGCCATAAACGGCCGGAGGTGAAGTGGAGGTTCCAGCGTCTCGGGCAGTAGTACTTCGCCGTGCCCACCCTCCCGTCCCGTGTCGCTGAGCTCACCGAAGGCCCCGCAACGCGCTGCTCTGCCGGTTCCTGGGCAGCAGGCGACGCTATTGTGTTAGTTATTGGGAGCTCCGGCTGTGCGGGCTCGCCGAAGACAGATGGCTTACCCAAGACAAGATTGACGTCTGGTACGTGTTCGTTCAAATGGCTCAACGCCTGTTTCACCCTATCTGCTGTTTCCCCATTTGACATTACTTGTCATCGATCAAGGTAATCCAAAAAAACAACATATCAAGCGAGCATCACCAAGTTCCTTAGCAATTCCTCCTAAACCGGCACTGCCATTCACGCCAACGGGGCATTACCGGAGAGTTCCTGCTTCTATCATCCATTTTCTCTGATGAAAGCATTTTCTGAAGAAACGTCAAAACTGATCACATTGAATTTTAGTGGCTGGAGAAGTAATGCAAACTGGTCGATTCGGGTATACGCCCGAATGCTAAGCGTCTCTTTACCGCTAAAGAGAGATTTAATTAAAGATCTTTTACACTCTGTACTTTTAACCACTTGACTAGCAGTTTTAGGACCAATATGACTCAAAGATTTTCTCACGATGTGGGCTTACTGTCGCGTATTAAGAGTGATTGAAATGTATTCATTTGCATTGAGCGATGCATTGCTGTTGATTTAAAGAATTACCTTATCCTTTAACACCGGTTATTCTTTTTTTTGCAGGGTTATGGCTCGTGTTTTCATTCAGACCGTACCTTTAATAGTATCCAGTTACCAGCAGCGTTGAATAAATGCAAGGTTGTGCTAGTTATCTTGTAGGAATTTGTGTCTTGCAACATTTTATATATTTACTACATTATACGGAAGTAAACTTCAGTGTGAAAGTATCATGAAAATAACAGGAAATTAATGATGTGGAATTGTATTTAAAGAAATATACGTAAGAAAACCGCTGCGGCTAAACACAGTGTATATGAATATGCTGGAAATATATCCAAGAAATGTGTAGAGCGTTATACCAAGTTGTCCATAGGATTGGCTCTATGTATTGATAAAGCCCATGAGTTTGATTTTATATTTGAACTCGGCGCATAACTCACGAATGCGTGTTGGGACCTAATTGTTTAGCAGTAACATTCTCGGTAACTAGATGTTAATTATTATTGTTATTTTAACATGTCACAAGTCCTATGTGAAAACAAATTGATTTATATAGAATTTGGAGTCTATGTAAATGTCCCACCTTTTAGCCTCAATATGCATTGTGTGTGGCACCACCGATAAGGCAGAGGAATAGAGGGTAGGACGAATAGCTCCAACCCACATTTTCTTACATATCTAACATTTCTGAGCTAGCTATCGATTTGATTCCACTCAGCTATTTTTGTGAGCATTTCTCTATATGCTTCAAACCACCATCAGTCCTAATATGGGATAGAAATATTTGTTTCCATGGGCCAGCTGCAGAGAGCTATGGTTGATTAGCTGGAATATAGGGATTAAAGTAGCCGAAAAAATATACATAGCAAAACACCTTACTATATGTTGTGCTTGGATAACAGATGTTCAGTTCAATGACATATGAACATTAAATAACATTACAAAGATATTGAGCTATGAGGATTTGGTTAACTGATGCCAATAAATAGTCTATCTGTGTTCCCTGATGCCAATAACTCAATTATGTCAACTGATTTAGCATACCATATTCCTCACATCCTGCTATCATGCCCTTTGATTGAGTAGCTTGACTAGTTTATCTGCTAGTGTCCTACCTCAGTAAACCTTTAGATTTGTCAGCAGCTTCATTGAGATTGTTCTGGTTTTTATGTATGGAACTTCTTAATGAGAATGTGTTGTCAGCCTAATAAGCCGGTCATTGTTCCAACTCAGCTTAATAATACATCATTAGTTTATTAATTGCTTTGCAACACATGTAGATTACTGTTCCCTAGAAAAATATAATGTTGATACCCTTCTCGGATGCATTTTCCATTATATATCATCTATCTATATTCTGTTCTTTACTTGCCCTTATCCTAGAGCGTGTGTTTGCTGCTGCTTAGGAATATGCCATGTGGTATGACTACAGTACCAGCTAGTTTGGGTTTCCATGACCGAAAGTAAAATCTACTACCTACCAGCTAGTTTGGGTTTCCATTATTTTTTCTTCTAGTTTCTTGCAACTGCAAGCACAATTTTCACTGATATCTAGTTACAGATACCCTGGTATGGTTATTCGATCGCCAGGATCTTTCGCTCCCTTGCATGCTTATGACGGAAGCATCCAGCTGTTAAGGTAACTAACACTTCCGCCAAATATGCAGTCCTTGAAAGCAGGAATTTTCCAAGTTTCTTTTGGAGTTGCAGTCCTTTGTACCTTCCAGTCATCCAGTGTAGTGTCTTGTGTCACATTTCATGATAGTTGAGTATATTGTTATTAAAGTTTTCAAACTGGTGCGTAAATATGCAACCCATAAATCCTCTTACCAAAATGTGAAAACCAGGTAGCTTTTGACATATAATATGTTGCAAAAGATTGAACTTGTAGACTGGTTTTTACACAATCTGGAACTTCAGACTTCCTACTCTTAACTGAAACATGATCCAACTAGTGTGGGTTTCCATGAAGCTGAAAAAGAAAGTAAATCTACTATATCATGGTGTTACTAGAAGAAACAAAAGTATTTTTCCTTATAGTTTTCTTGCCAGCTCAAACACAACTTTCACTGACATCTAGTTGCAGCTACCCTGGTATGGGGATTCGATCGCCAGGATCTTAGCTCCCTTACATGCTTACGCCGCGAACATCCAGCTGCTAAGGTAACGGAGAATTCCTCCAAAGATGCACTCCTCGAAAGCAGAAACTTTGCAAGTATCTTTTGGAGTCGCAATCCTTTGTATCCTCCGGTGTTGATCCTTCTCAGGTTATCATCCAAGCATCTTATATGCACTGGCCAGAAACTATCTGTCACCCGCCAGAAACTGTCGGTCACCTCGACGTCATCGTCCTCAAGCTCGTCTTCAAGCTCATCGTCTGATTCAGTATCGGAGAAATACCCCGTCTTCTTAGCCCGTGGAACCGGAGGACAGATTGACAGTACTTCCAGGTTCGGAGTGTCATGAAGAAAGACAGCAACTGACCGGATGCCATCATCGTCGCTCAAGCAACCCTGGAGGCCCAACTGCCTAAGGCGCGATAGGCATCGCACACCATCTATGAATAAGCTGATATAGGCCATTGATGGGCGCACCGAAAGGTGAAGGTATGTCAGGCCGGTGCACTGGCTGATGAGCGTAGTGAACGGAGCAACTTCTATTGGTTCTTTTCCGCGGATGTCTTCGCAGACTTCAACTGTAAGCGCCACGACTCCTGAATGGTTTGCAAGCTCGAAGAGCGACTTCTCCGGAAGGCCGCCTTTGTAGTGCAGCGACTTGAGGCACTGGGTGTGCAGCTTGACTTGTTGGGCATGGTGGCAGCAGATCATGGCAAAACTTTGCAGGTGGGCGCTTGTTACTGTTATTTCGGTGAGACTCGGGCACTCCTGCAGCGTGAGGTGAGCGAGGCGTGGGCAGTTTGCAAGCAGGTGCTGCAGCTGCCCGTTCGGGTCCATGATCTTCTCAAGGCAGAGCGTCTCCAGTGACGCCATGGCCACACGCAGCGGCAGATCGAGCTTCCAGTTGGCCAGGCGCAGCCGGCGAAGCGTGGAGCACACGAAGAGCTGGTGCTGGGTCTTGACATAGACTTCCTTAAGGTATTTATTAACGAAGTCCCCCGAGGCGTTCTGGGCCGAGGTGAAGGGGCAGAGGCTGCGTCCGGAGCCTTGCAAGTACCAGAGCATGACGTCGATCTCCTCGACGCCGGAGGACACGGCGGAAGCGATCCACTGGTCGATCAGTTCCTGCGTCCGGTAGGACGCGACGAGACGTAAGGTGCGGATGGGCGTCCCGGGGGCCTTGCCGAGGATTGCTCCTGTCACCTTTTGGTCAAAGCAGACCTTGACATCGTCCATGGAAATATAAGTCCGTGGACTGCCTTTCTTGTGGTCGACGAGGTCGACGACGGGGACGGTCTCGTAGACGCCCCGCCACCGTCGGGAGAGCAAGCTGGTGCGCACGGCCTCGTCGGACGGGAGGTGGGAGAGGATGCACTCCAGCATATCGTCGGGGAGAGCGCTCAGCCGGTCCGCCGGTTGCCTGTTCTTCCTCTTCATCTTCGACGATGAGATGCAATGCCTGCCTGCCTGCCTGCGTGTTTTTCACGGTTGACGAGGAATTTAAGTGCTTGCCTGGTTCCGTTTCGAATCAGTTTTCTATATGGTCCGGTTGCCTGTTCTACCAGGAATTTGAGTCATTGCATGGTTCCGTTTCTAATTTGTTTTAGAACGGCAAATACACTATGCCTAGTTCCGTAACATGCGTGGTAATGGTATGACGAGGAGTTTGAGTCATTGCCGTAACATGCCTGGTTCCGGTTCGTGCTAGCTGGGAAGAAACTTTACCTTATTTACATCCAAGACAAGACTTTTGCCTGACCTGGAGTCGCAAAGCACCTGCCATCGTCATGGCTTCATCCAAGAAGTTGAAGTTGTCGTCGTCCGGACACAGGGATCGCATCAGCGGCCTCCCCGACAACGTACTGGGCCACGTCCTCTCCTTCCTCCCCAACGAGGAGGCTGCACGCGCCGCCGTGCTGTCCGGCCGGTGGCGCCACGTCTTCGGCAGCGTCCACAGAATCTCCTTCGAGGAGGAAGAGGGCGACAGGGACAGCGATGATGTCACCTCCTACATCGAATCCGAGGAGGAGAAGAGCTGCAGCGACGCGCTCCTCGATGGCATCGGCGCCGCGCTCCTGTCGCACCGGCGGTGCGCCGGCCTTCGCCGCGGCATGCCAGTACGCAGCTTCCGCTTCGCCTTCGATAGCTGGCACCCCTGGGACAAGGTCGCCGTCGACCAGTGGCTCGCCTACGTCCTGCCACGTAGGGACTGTGACACTCACCCGGGGCTCCACCTGAACCTGCGCTTCTGCATCAGCCCGGACGACTGTGGAGTCGTCGACAACAGGAAGAGAGGTGCTGGCACCGGCAGCGACTCCGACGACGACGACACCCGAGGCAATTATCAGTGGAGGTATCTCCTTCCACGGAGGCTCTTTTCTTGCACCGTCCTGCGGACGCTATGCCTAGCCTATTGCCGGTTGAAGCTACCGAGGATCAATGCCATCGACCTGCCTCTTCTCGACACGCTGCGTCTCACGGCCCTCGGCGACTCCACCAGAAGCATACAGCGGCTCATCTCGAGCTGCCCCCGTCTCTCTAACCTCAAGCTTGAAGCCCTGTGGAACCTCACAAGGGTCTCTGTCCTCGACAAACGCCTACGCCGATTCGCCCTGTGCTGCTGCCACAACTTAAAGACTGTTGACATCGACGCATCGGAGCTGAGGTGAGCTGAGGTCGCTTGAGTACAGGGGTAAGGGGCCGGCGAAATCTTTGCTGTGTCTACACGGCTCACCGGCGACCATCCCTTTGTGCACCGTCGAACTCTGCAAGCCCCTCTCCGAGAGGGCAGAGTTTGTCAACTTCACAAGGTTTCTCGAGGAAATCTCTAAGGTGAAGCACCTGCGTCTGCACCATGGGGGGTTAGAGAGCGGCTCCTTGGACGTGGGACTCCCTCTTTTCTCCACCATGAAGCGGCTCACGCTGCAAGGCTGCATTAGAAGCAGCAGCACCGTTGCTGCCGTGCGTAGGATCTTGGAACACACCCCAAACCTGGAGCTTCTCACGCTGCTGTTGGAGGAGCCAGATCCAGGCGTTGTAGCTTCCGACGAGATTACCATCCCTGATAAGTCGATCTTCTCACTCCCGTGCTTGCGACATCGACTGACGGAGGTCAGCGTGGAAAATTATGAGGGCAGCAAGCCGGAGAAGATGTTGGTCAAGCTCTTGCTTCGCAACGCGCTGGTTCTTGAAAGGTTGCACGTCGTGTTCGCTCATGGATTGAAGTCTAAGCGGAAAGACAGACTGGAGGTGAAAATGAGGAAATGGGGAGTAGCCAATTCAGAAAAGATCTTCAAGTGACGCTTATGTGAGTTAACTGTATCTGCAGCAGCTTAAAACTGAACTATTTCTGTTCCAAACGGCTGATTTTAACGAGGAAGCTTGCATGGTCGTCGTCTCCCTCTTCAGGATAAAACCAAAGGGACACAATTATATCCTATCTCTCAACTATACTTCCTCCATATTATTTTTGAAAAGGACGCAGTTGAAAGTTGGATTTGTTAGAACCGAGATTTTCTCCAAATAGGATTTCTGATATTTTGTGAGTTGCAGCATCAATGTTTTGGAAGTTTAGCCCAAATTTCTTGAAAGTACCCCCTCCCAAACAATCTGAATGTTGATCTCTATTGTTGTAAAGCTCAAGAACTACTTGATATATAGTTTTACTTCCAGTTTTCTGTTGTCGATACTGACAACCCTGCTGCCTCAGGTGCCAATCGGAACTCAACTCTGAAAGAGAAAGAGAGCTTGCTTTTCGCCCAGACATACCCTCGAAAATAACCGTCGATAGGACTTAGACATCCCTGATGAAATCATGAAACACGGGTGTTGCTATCGATTACTATATCAGTGTCTTCTCGAAATTTCTTACAACACCATCTTTAAAACACGTGTGTTGCCATCGATTAATATATTTATGTCTTCCGTAATGTTTCTAGTTAGCACCCTACGATAAGGGCATGTACAATGCAAGGTGCTTATAGGGGTGCTTAGCAAAATAAACCGATTTTTGGTTAAGCACTTATATTTATTTACACAAGAAAAATGCTTAACTAGGCAACTCTCCTATAGAAATAAGCACTGGTGATTAAAAAATGCTTGGTTTATTTTTATAAGCACCTCACTAAGTTGCATTGTACATGGCCTAATGCCTTAGTTTCTCGACATCAGCAGCATTTTGAATTAGCGCTACAGCTTTTCTGCATATGGATCGCCACAACAAGAGACAGACGCGACTCACTGCCAGTGTGGCAAACAGGATTTTTGTCAGAAAAATGTAACATTCTCGAGGCACAATAGAGAAACCACACAAGCAACCGCCAACTCCTAATCCTGGCACATACAACACCATTCCAAAGCAGAAGACCTCCAGCAAAGTTACAACGAAAGCAAGAACACAAATGTCCCCTCTTAAGAGAATGCTTAACGTTTCAGGTGTATATGGATCCACAGATGCGATCATCCAGTCCTCAAGATGATATGCACTCCGCTGTCGGTATCGACCACATCGCTCATCTCCCCCACTTTCAGAGCGATGACTGCCTTCTCAAAAGGCTTCTGCATCTTGCCCTTCTCGAATGGACCTACAGCCATAAACCGTGAGAGCAAAAAAGTTAAGTTTGAATGTGAAAGAAGTTTCAAATCATAAAGAGGGTGGATGAATTCAAGCATCATGGGTACAACAAGACAAGATAATGAACTATTGGAAAGACTGCAAGTTTGTAGCGAAGAAGGCAATAAGCAACAAATTAATGCAGATGGCATTCCTTCATTATAGCATCCAAATATTTAAGGTAAAAACAGACTGCAGACTAATGATTGTATATCCCCTAAGTATGATAGCATTTTAATGCAGGGATTATCTACATAATATCCTGGAGATATTTATATTTAAGCCCTTAGCAATGCAAGATGCATCTGGTTAAGAACACTAGAAATCATACTTACAGCAGCAAGAAACAATACAGTGTTCTGTGCTATTTTCATGATTTTAGTCCTTACACAGGCTCATGCAATGCAAATATTTCAACACAGTTAGAACATATTTGAGAAACGTCACTCGGTTGGTGAGGGATGTGCCAGTGCCAACCCGCCCGCCATGGTTCAACTCCTGCGTAAGGCGAAATTAGCCGTGCCACAGAGTGACTGACTACCGTTTGCTCGTGCTTCTTTACAACAATGCCACTGTGCACTAAGGCCTGGTAGAAGTCTAAGCAGAAAAATAAACCGGAACATTGGAATTAACATACACAAAGTCCTGTACCAGGTTTTACCGAAAGTTACAGGCCATAAAAAGTAAGAGAAATAACGACAATTATAGAAAGATCCAATTACAGAGCTAAGTGGAAAAATCACTCCAAGTGCCTTACCAGGACCGTTGTCTGTCACTCTGTCTAGTGGATATAGCTACATACTCCCTCCGTTCTGAATTAATTGACTCAGATTTAGTTTAAGTTGTACTAAATCTGAGTCAATTAATTCAGAACGGAGGGAGTACCTAATAAGTGCTGAAAGTTTAAAGGGCCCAATTTTGTTTATAGCGGTAATAGGGAGAGTTTAATTGGTCAGTCGGAATATGACAAACATGGTACCGACAACGAACCGCCTTGAAGAGGAAACATCTAATCTTCATGCATTTTCACGCGCATTTTACCCAACTCCTACTTAACAATAACTGTCTGCTCTTATGGAGTATGATGTTTCTTGCCTGAACCATAGTGCAGCTGTGAGATGTAACACTCGAGTGAGGCAGTATGCCACTACCACATCCCTAAAATTATGGAGTAGTACTTCACAAGTTCAGTTCTTTGGAATTCTGATCAGCATTCGGTACACACACCGCCAAGCAGTCCGAACCCAGAAGCAAATCCGTACATATACAGAACACCAAATTGGCCAGGAGGGAGGGCAGAAAGGCGCACTGACCGAGGTCGCCGCCGCGCTTGGCGGAGTTGCAGTCGGAGTTGTCGGTGGCGGCCGCCTCGAACTTGAGCTCCCCGGCGACGATCTGGTCGCGCAGGGCGCGGGCGAGGTCGGCGGCGTCGTCGCGGGTGGTGGCGGAGATGGCGACGCCCTCGGGGTCCCGCCACGAGGCCTTGCGCCGGGACCCCTCGTGCTTGATCAGGATGTGCGACGCCCGCATCCGCTCCTTCTTCCCCGCCGCATCCTTGCCCCCTCCGTCCCCCGGCTTCCGGCCGTGCTGGTGGTGGCTGTGGCGATCGCGGGAGCCGGAGGAGGGGTTCTCCGCGCGGCGGCGCTTGCTGTCGGCGGCCGCGGGCGCATCCTGGCCGCCGGGCCGCTTCCGGGCGGCCTCGCCGTCTCCGGCGGCGGCGGCTGGGGTCTCGGTCCCTATCTTGGCGGTCGGGGGTTTGGATTCCGGCTCCAGCTTTGGGTCCGTCTGGGTTGCTGTGCTAGGAGTACTATTATTATACTCTGCTCGACCGAACAAGAAGGCTGCTGAACCTTAAACCTGCTCTGCTTGACCAGTTTTGGGAACAAAAACATACCAGATCTTCCTGCAATTTTTATGCTGAAAACGACACAAGAATCGACAGAGAATGTGCTTCCAGATCCATATCCAAAAAGACCATCTTTGGAAAGTAGATTGTTCTATACAGACTTCCAAGAAAATCTACGCGAAAATAACCGGGCTATGTACTGGAGCAACCGGGAGATAGCTCAAAATTAGAGAAGCGGTACAGGCAAAAAAAATAAGTTTTCAGTTTGACAAACTAGGCCTAACAGCTATTACATTTACATTGCAATTAATTCAGATATTATCAGACTAAATCTCATCACACCACTGGAATTAGCAAACTGCCAAGACAACCGAAAACACTGGTAAATCTTTCTACCAAATACACTGTCAGTAAATCAGCCTACAGTTAACTGAGGCAACTACGTTCAAAAGAAACCTCTAGCTTAAGCGCTGCACTGCTTTATTTTGATTTGCAGAATCCTACTGGTCTGTTTGAATGCAGTCAGTCAAGACATGCATGCCGCTCTCACTCATCTGCTGTACTTCTGAAGGCGATAAGATCCGTATGCATCGGACGCAGTTGATGAATTCTCTGCAAATATAGAGCGAAGCACAGTACAGAGAGTGAGTGAGTGAGTGAAGAGATACTATACATGTACATGGATGGACTCAAAGGGGATGAACGTGCTGTATGTTGCAAAATAAACTACGTAAATATGACAACACTTACTCCCATGGATCATCACCGACTAGAAGGACATCGTTTTCGTAGTCGACGTACACGAGCTTCCAATCTGAGCTAGCAGGATGCTCAAGTTTCCCCTGGAGCCCGAACATGGACGCGATGGCTGATCTCAGTTCACGGTAATCTCTGTACCGTGTCACGTCTATAGATCTTCCGACAGATCCCAGCTTCTGAACCTGTTTTAACACAGGTTAGAAGATAACAACAGCATAAGCAAAAGTGGCAAGTTCATTATCAGAGAACTCGTGAATGTTGCCTTCTTTGTGGGTAGTATTGAAGCATACCTTTGTGTATGTCCGCACTGGCGGTTTCATCGGCTTTGTGCTTCGATCGATGCTGTACTCCGTCACATCCATACTGCAAACTGATGTACCCCTGGAACTGTGATGGATCTCTGGCAGAGACAAAACTTGAGACTCTTTTAAACTTGGCAACCTTGAGTACATCCCCAAATCAAAGCCATCGGTAGTCTGTGGTTGAGAGCATGAAGTGTTATTCATGCTTCTCTGAACAGACTCCATCTGAGCTCCACTATCTTCAGAGAAGCTCATTTGTACATATGAGTTGGATGTGCTCGGTAAGTTGCTGCCGTCGTGGTGGACGTGCAAATTTTGCATCTCAGGTGACAGAAATGTTAGTGAATTCAAATCTGGGCTGCCGATGAAGTCTTGTATGGAATTGGGAAAGCAGTCTGAGAGGCAAGAGTTCTGGAAAGTCTCCAATGTATCGGTATTTATTGTGGAAGGTATATCAGCAGATGCACTGAAAATGTTTTCTGATGTACTGACTGACTGCATGCCGTTCGAGTCTTGGTAATATGAAGGCTGAATCATCCAATCTAGACCATCGAAGAACTGTGAAAAGCATCCTTGGTTGGGAAATGAGTTGACTGACTTCCCTCCATCAGGTGATATTGATGATCCTAACTTCGGTGGTGACAGCAGTCCATTTTGTTCGACCAGCTGACCTTGCAGCTGCACAGAAAGATTACCACTGGTAAGTGCACCAGATGAATCTTCATTATTACCACGGTTAACATGTGAGGTGTCACCATCAAGCAGTTTTCCTTCTAAACCATGCTGCTGGTCATCACAGACCCGTGAAGGTGCTGAAGAAAGTTCAGAGTTCTCTGAAATGGCCCTGCGAGACGAGCCTTTCTTGCTCTTACGAGTCTTTGCTCTAGGCTCACCCTTGCCATGCTGATCTGAAATGATCTGACTTGGGTATGAATCTGTTTGTCTTGTCTGTC
Organism: Poa annua; assembly: GCA_026929855.1. Classification (NCBI taxonomy): domain Eukaryota; kingdom Viridiplantae; phylum Streptophyta; class Magnoliopsida; order Poales; family Poaceae; genus Poa; species Poa annua. Next base: position 93,552,651 of record CM049433.1, read on the forward strand.
TTGCCGAAACATTCAACTCTGACGCAGATATTGAATCAGTGACTGGTTGAACTTCACAGCTTTCCAGGTCACCTCTCTGCATCTTAGTCTTAGTACCATGCAACTGCTGCTGGGCTTCACTTGAGGGCATGCTCTCAGGCTTTATTGCTCCAGTGGAATTATCAAACATTGAAGGAGGCATGTAGTTTTGCTTCACATTTTGAATAATACTAGAATAGGAGGATTGGTGGCAGCTAACTGGAGTCCCAAGGTTTTGGCCAGATTGATTGAGAAACATCATCATAGCCAATTCTGATCCAGCTGCTGGCATGTGCTGCAAGTTACCATATGGATTTCCTAGTGCCCGCTGAAATGGTGACATATTTGCAGCTCCAATTTCTAGCGCAGGTGCTGCAAGTAATAAATGAGTTAAAATTGTTTCGACTTACGGCATGCGCCTACAAGTTTTTGTAGCATGGCTGAGAAGTACCTCCATAACCAGGCAGGCATTGTCGTTTTGAAGTCAGTGCTGCAGAAGGGAACACTAGAGTGTTCTCCGGAGTTTCAATATCCCATATGCTCACACGTTCAGGTCTTTCTCCATATCCATGTTCATCCCATTCAATCTGGTAATCCAAAGTATATAAGCATGACCGCATGACAATACACAGATTTATTCAAGTTTATTTTTCAGGAATACAATTAAATTAGAAAGAAAGTTTTATTAGGAAAGCAAGGCACCTGCAAGTTGCGCCATTTGGAGTTGGGCCATCTCATGGGATCAGAGTCGCTAACCCCCACAATTGTGCCAGTGTACCTGTAGCAATTAACAATTTGTTTAAATTATGTTGCAAAAGAAATTCACTGACAATATTGGTTGAGAAATGATGCTAAACTTTCTAACTTAAATGGAACATTACATAATTGTATAATACTCAATCACCTTTTTGGAAGTCACTATATATGTTCTTTTACATTATTTTTTAATACTCTATCACTCCAAAGAAGAAAGTAGGAAAGCTTTACAGAACAATTTTATAGACTTGAAAGCATAATAGTGTATTATTGACTTCAGAAATCAGTTACATTTTTTAAGAATACATAGCATCAAATCAAAAAGAAGAAAAAAATGACAGCATTTCGCTCTAGTTAGTTAACAAACCTTCGTTTGCTTGACTCCTCTGTCTCAAACATCATAGCCATTCTCATGCCAACAGATTGTTGGACATAGTTGGCCTTATTGTATCTTGCTACTGGAACAACAAACGGCGACGGGCTCGTCCTGAAGAGATTTTAAGTACATTAGTACATTAGCTATGGCACCACAAAACTATATGAACCGGAGTGTAAAAGGATAAGTTCCAAACCTAGGATTATAGTAGATAGTAAATGAGCTACCACTTGATGCCGCATGAGCTGCAGCAGCAAGAACACCTATGTGCATACTGTCGGTGGACAGAACCGAAGATGACAATGGTGTTTGCTGACTAGTTGCCCGCCTAACACCCACAAGGAGTTGTGACTTCTCATCCCTGAAACCAGTAAACTTTTGTCAGGAAAGGGCACTTTCATTCACACATATTCACAGGAATGGAAATCTGCAGGGTATTTTGCTGTTACTTTCAGACTGGTTGAGTAAAATTTTGATGTTTGTGTCAATAGCAGTATAGCACAATTATCATCTCATTGACAACAACTAGCTTAATATTTGTATGTAATTTAAATTCAACCCTGTATGACATTTTGAATTCAGCACGTTCGTTTTGCATATATTGGATTTGCAGTAAACAGCGACCGCTACATGAAACTTTGAATTTCAGCAAGTTGGATATATCTATACTCGATATAGAGGTAAACAGATACTAGCAAAACCATAAGTAGTGGAATGAAGTACACCCCTTTCTTACAACTGAATAACATTGAAATAATTCGAGACTGATTATGCATTAACAACTTTTGAATCCCCTAGACATGATGACGTTTGAATGCAGGAAGTATCTCCAATTCTCCGTAATCCACATGGTTCACTCCATCCAATAACTAGAGAGTTATAGAAAATCCATAAGGCTAACTCATTTCAGATATAGTTGTGCAGGGTGTATCTGGTTAAAATCCTAAACAGGCATACTAGTATATGATGCAATTTGGGCCCATATACCTGATAAATAAAACAGAATCCCCTGCTTTAAGCCGTTTTGCACCAACAAAGAGACTCCATCCAGTTGTTAGAAGATGTCGCTTTGGCTGTCCTGTAAGGACCAGAAAAAAAAATTAGAAGATGGAGACCCAAGACACCTAACATTATGTATCCTTGAAAAAAAGTTAAGAACAAGTCAAACAGTAATCGACCCTACCACGATAAATGTGACGGAATGTCCACATGTTATCATGCAAATCTCGCACGATAAGCTCCTGGTTAGGAGGCTGCATCGAGTAATCCTGCATGGCTCAAAGCATACCTATGAGCTTAAACAATCACATTTCAGAGAGAACAACCAAGCAATAGAAAATGTGGACAAAAGAGTGATACCAGTTGCGGAAACAGCTTCTCCGCAGCTCTCCGTGGCACCGAGAAACCGCCATGCGTGCTCGTATCGCTCGCGGTCAAATTCTTGCAGAAATACTCGGCCGGATGCTTGCTTTTGGCATAGCTACCGAGAGACGGAACCGGGAACACGTCACTTTCCTAGAATTGACAGGATGTTCAAATCAGACAACACGTTCACACTTTTAAACAATCAGAAGAAGAAGATGCATTTCAGCATGCTCTGAATTTCTTCGGTAGCTCAATTTCCTGCAGCGGGATTTACTTACAGAATTTACTGGCTGAAGAGTCATCTGTGCGTAGACCTCATCAGTGTCCTTGTCAGCCTGCGCAACCAAGCACTGATCAGGGATATGTAGTACTAGTACATCAGGCCACCCCTACATCTGAACCTGAACTTGAACTGGATACATGCTTACATGCATGGTGATGCTCTGGACTTGGCACAGCAGCTGGGACGGCAGATTCGGGTAGTTGGGGATGCGAGAGTTGGGTATCTTCCTGGTGGTCGCCGCGACCTGCCGGATCAAGAAAAAGCTCAGAAATTTATCAAAGTCAAGTAATCTAACCGAAAGAACAAGAACAGTTCATGCGGCAGTGGGATTCAGGACCTGCTCGCTGTGGCCCTGGGGGAAGTAGTAGACGAGGCTGCCGCGCTGCGGCAGGCACACCAGCGGCCCGGCGCAGGCGTGCCACAGCTCCGAGTTGATCACCTTCTTCCCGCCCTGCGCCTCGCCCATGAGCTGCATTTCGTCGAGCAGCGCGGCGGCGTTCCTCAGGACGCCGAACGTGGGCTGCTGCTGCTTCTCCTGCGAGGCCGCCATCCCCCTCCCAGGTGCTGGTGCTGCTCAGGCGACGGACGAGGCAGTAGAACCGATGCTGGACCGAGCCCGAGCTGGATGAGCAACCGGTAAGCGAGTAGCCTAGCCAGGCATCGGCGTTGATCAGGAAACAGGGTGCCTGCACGCCATTGCAAGAGAATCAGAGGAATGCCAATGTCAGTGTCAAGGCCAATGTGTGTGAGCGAGCAAGGGAGCAGGCGGTGAGCACGCAAAAGGGGAACAAGAAGGCCCCCCAAAAAACGCATTTGGACCGGCGAGCTAGAGGGAGCCCATGGCTGGAACCCCACCCCCCTTTCCCGAGAAACCAGGCGGCTTTTGTGGTATCACGCCACGCTGCCTGCGCATGCCGACCGGGGCTAGAGCTAGGCGCAGAGCGAAATGCATGGCACCAAGAATCTTGCTATACATACTGGTAGTGGTAGCTACTCCAGCTAGGTAGGTGCTCGACGGAATGCCTCGGCCCTTGGGTTGGGAGCTCGCGCTCGCGGCGGCGGCCTCGGGCATGGCGTGGGAACAATCGAACATGTGAAGCGAGCAAGGGGAATGGCTAGGCTCGCTAGCATTGGCCCTTTTTTCCCCAGGTGAGGCAGAAAGAAGGTCCAGCTCATAAAAACAAGAACAAAGAACGCCTATGTGAATGTGATTAATCCACCCCAAGAACGGCAATGCCGCCGGCCGGAGCTCCAAGAGCAGAGCTACAGATCATTCGCAGGTAGTAACAAACCAACAATCGAAGCATCTACGAGTAGTTGTACTAGCAAGAATCGTTTGGGAAGGAGCAATCAGCCGGCGGAGGGACGCGAGCGTGAGAGAAGTGGCCAAGAACAGGAGCCTACCTTGTGCAGCAGCCAGCGGCCACAGTCGCACAACCAGCAGTGTCTCCGGGAAGGACGGCAAGGAGAAGCCGGCCCGAGTGCCGGAGTATAAAAGGGGGGACGCGAGTAAGCAAGTGCCAGCAAGTGCTCGACGGCAGGGGAGTCTCGCTCTGATAAAGGCAAAGCGGTGGAGAAGGGAGCGAGCTGGCTAGGCCCGGGAGCACGCGCCGGAGCAGCAGCGGCGCGCGGTATTGTAGAAGCAGCGGTAGTGAGGTGGTGGTGCAGAATACAGAGTCTAGTAGGCTGGTCCTGCTGGGCAGCAGAGTAGAGTAGAGGACTAGAGGGCAATGATACGGCTTGCGGGAGGGTGGGCACTCTCGCTTCTCGCTTCTCGCTTTGCAGGGCTTGGCTAGTTGCTGGGGGAAGAAAGATGCCGAGCTTTCGAGGGGAGGGGAGAGAAGGCAGCAGCCATGCCATGATTCCGGCTCTCCCTCTCGTGCTTCCTTCTCTTTTCCGGCTCCATCCCCCACTGCCACTGGGCTGGCCGCTGGGGCGTGGTGGTGGTACCGGAACGTGGCTACGGGTACGGCGGCCGGCCGGCCTGACGCGCCACCGTACGTACGTACGTTGTGGCTGGCGTGGGAGAAGAACGTGCCTAGGGGTGGAGTACCGTCTGATCTCGATCACGCACGCGGCGAGCGACGGGTCTCGCTCTCGCGGCTCGCGTCGTCGGAAGACAGCACGGCGAGCGGGCGGCACACCGCACACGCGAGGAAGATCGACGTAGTTGTGCCAGGTGCGTACGCCACCACCGTATCGAGGTGGCCGGCCTATCGATTTGACCGCGCGCAGCCGGCCAAGACGCGGGAAAGACCGGGGAAAGACGAGACGATCCCGTCCGTCCGTCACTTCCGTTGCGCCTCGGAACTGATCATACGTACGCGGCGGCTCCTTGCATTGCATGGACTTGGGTTGGGTGGCCGGTGGTACAGTACACGACTACACGGCGAGATCGATCCAGCGGCAAATCGTGCGCGCTACGCCTGTGACGCAGCCGTGGCTGGCACGAGCTTGATGTGACTCTTCCAGACGTACCACCCCGGCCCCTCCTCTTTTTTATACTTTGCATCTTTTCATAGAGTTTGACCAAAGCTTCGTATTGAAAATTCATTTGAGTAAGATTGCGGAATATTAATTGTATTGTATTGATACTAGATTGATTACAATGAGTCAAGGTGGGCTGTATATAAAGGGGTACAAGACTTGGACGGCAAGAAGCCTCCTAGAGATATACTTGGATTACAATCTAAACTACCAAATCTAGACTAACCATAATATACTCTAACACTGATCATACGCGGCTTTGTGAGATCCTGGCCTAAGGTTTAATAGTATTGATACGATATTCATAGTAACAAGTTGCAACTTCTTTCCGGAAACTCATTTGAAATGAACTACGAGGTTAAGTGTGTTTAGAGAATCTCTAGAAGATACAGAATAAATCCGTCCTCTCACTGCTCCCCGTGTGGCCGGTGACGCAGGCGCATACCAATGTCTGGATGGTGACGAGGAACACAAGGGAAAGATACATGAAGAAGGCGACACGCCGGCAACACGAGGGGCCAATTTAGGGTTATGCTCTTATTCATTTTGAGATTAGTATGATTTGTTACCATTTTGAGATTAGTATGATTTGTTACAGGCCATCGGATACACGAAAATGAATGGCTCTTATTCATTTGATGGTACCATAAAAGGCCTCATGGATAGGGTGAAGGGCAATTGCCCCCCCCCCCCCCCCCCAACCACTCATACACCGTGAGGAGGTTCATTAGGTTGGATTTAATGTATGAGAAGGCATCCTCTCACTTGATTTACGCGCTTGTGGTACTCCCTCCATCAAGGTTTATTAGCAACATAGCCAAAATCATGATTTCCCAAAAATTAGCTACAATTTGGGCAATTAATGACTAATTAGGAGAGAGGAAACGGTTCGCATAACATGAAGTCTTTGCATGCCGTGTGAACCTGTATAGTTTCCAGCAAGTTTGAGAGATGAAACGCTGCTCTCTGTTCTGCATGCCCGTGTGAACCTGCTGCGCATGAAGACCCTGTTGTGCACGCAAACGGACTGTGGCCTTCCGGGGATGGTTCGGATTCCGTAATCAATACGCCTTAGACTAGCCACAATGGGAGTATCATAGGTGGTATCATAGATGCCATGTTGACAAAAAGATGACATGTCACTGCAATTAATGAAGAGAGAGGTGATAGTGGTATCACATGTAGATACCGTAATATAACGGATTTCAATGCAAGATGAGTCTACAACCTAATAAATACAGTCATATATGATACTCCATATATGTTACCATGCATTGTGGAGGTAGTAACATGTAATAGTATCATATGCATGATACTAGTATATGATACTCCCCATTATGACTAGTCTTAATTTCGCTAAATACAATCTACAATTTCCATAACGATGTGGAGAGAATATTTCGCCCACTAGTTAGCCACCTATAGGTCCAAGAGATTTGCTCTATGTTCCTAATAAACCGAGATTGAGAGAGTATGTGGAGCACTTTAGCTTTGGGCTCGTGAGATACAAAACCTCGTGCCTACCTTCGATTAGGAGGCAGGCTAACATTCATAGAAGCGAGAAGAAGTGCAGAACGTGCTCCACATTCCATCTCTAAATTCACATGCGGTGTCGCCTCGACTCACAGATGGCAATTAACACCAATGCAATCAGTGGCGGAGCTAGAGAAAATCTAATCAGGGTGCACTGCCTGTGTTTATGGAGGATTAGGGACAGATTTAATCCATCCGGGTGCACTAATCATGGGCTAGAGGGGTGCACACATCAATTTTTAGGCTAATTGCAAGGTAAAAAAAATATTCTAGCCGGATGCCTGTGCACCCGGGTAGCTGCATGTAGCTCCGCCGGTGAATGCAATGCGGAGCACTAGAGTCCTCCTAACTCTTCTTCTTCTTGTTGCTCCCTGGTCGATGTGGCGGGTGGTAGGACCTCTCTGCATGATATAGCAACGATAAATTCTAGGTACAAAGGAGGAAAAGATCGTGCAAGGTGGGGATCACTGTCGAGATTAGCGGCGGTAATCGTCATCGTCGTCCTCGCAGTTACATGGCATGTTTCTATCTTTGCCGCAAGCAGAAGACAAGGAATCGACAACATGAAGTGGAGGAGCGTTGTCGGGGGGGGGGGGGGGGGGGGGGCATGGACAACATCGTGTTCGCGGGGCGAGAGGCTGCACCAACATGCCATAGGTTGTATCTAATCCGAATCCGTAGCAGCATGCACCCTCGAATGAGCCTGATGTGAGGCAACACCTTCATGTTTTACGTGGGAGCGTTGAGGCAAGGCAGGAATTGAAACTCGGAACTCGGAAGTTAAACGAGTAGCTCGTGACTCGACTTGACTAGAACTCGTTTTCTCACAAACCGACTCCAATTATTAATCTCAACTCGTTTTTTGACCAAGCCACTGGTGTAGCTCTCTAGTAGTTCGTTTAGTGTTTTCTAAGTAATTGAACAAGCACCCACAAGAAAATTTATTAATTTTTCTACTATTTCCGATTTACAACAATGATGGCCCTTCTACGAATTCACGTCTCGAGTCAAAGGGTAAATCAATGTTAAAAGATCAAGATCTCCAATTCGTTGTTCATGTGTTTTTCAATTTTGAATTTTGCACGTGCATTCTTATCATTTCATTGAGGAGGTAATTTGCACGTCATTTTTTCGACAAAAGAAATATATTAATTAAAAAAATAGCCGGCTTCGTAGATGGATAGAATTGGTGCGAGAAGAAAACAGGCGGTTTGGTCCGAAAAGAAAACACCCGGATTCGTTAATGGATACGTGCGGCATCCAAACGCGGACGTCGAAGCTGAAGCATAATCAATTCAATAATTTTGTACTAAACTTGACTTTTCTCAACAGAAAAGTCATTCCCAGTTTCGGCGTGCGGCATCGATGAACTACCTTTGGAAGAAGAAAATGAAAGGTCAGATGGGAACGACTGATTCGAACCAGGCGTAGGCGTAGCAGCACACCAGGAATGCATTCTTCAATCTTCATGCCGCACGCGACCGTATCTCGTGCTATATCTACGCGTATAAAAATACTCCCATTGGTGGATCGATCGCTGGATACGTCTGTACGTCTACTCGATCGTAGTTTCAGTTTCACCACGATCCACGAAAGCTAGAGTAGCCAAAACGCACGCCCGTGCATAATGAGATTCTCCGGTGTGGCGAACTAGCTAGACACTTTCCGCTGCTGCGGTTGACGATGAAAAGCCACTTTTCTACTACCTCCTCTTTCTTGCGCAGGATGAGCACGAGGAATCATGCAGAATCGACCGTCGCCATGGCCGCCGATGATCTACGTGCTCATCGCTCGAATCATTCCGCGAGTCCACCACCCTTTCGGCCGGTATGAAAAAGCTAGGGTTCGGCGAAGCTAGCATGCTCGCTCGCAACGCATGCAGCTTCAAAAGAGCTCACCGTCGGCTACGACTTTCACATGCATGGCAGCATGGATTCGAAAACTCGAACAGACCAGTACACGCATAGTTTTCTCTCTCTCTCTCTCTCTCTCTCTCTCTCTCTCTCTCTCTCTCTCATGTTCTATGGCCTTTTCCGGTTCTCCCCCTCTTATATATCTATCTATATCTAGTCTAGCTTAAAAAGAAGAGAAGAGAGACAATCCATGGCCGTGATGATCAATATTCCTCCTGCCCTCCGCAAGTCGTAGGTCTTGTTGCATGCCACGCTTTGGGGTCATCGGCCTTTCTTAATATGCTTACTGCATGCCGGCCGGGGACCCCATGCATACGTTTAGGTTAGAATTGTTTGAAATAAGTCAAACAGTGAACCCCTCATGCATGCATGGACAAGGTTGTATTGGATCTTCCATTTCAGTTCAGGAGGAGAGCTTGAGACCCTATCGTCCATGCATGGCGCCCTGGTTTATCGTCGTGTTGCTTGCGCCCCATGCATCGGCGCCATCATCGATCGATGCGCGACGTGCCAAAACGAGGCGCCTCGCTTCCGTCCACAGAGCGGCCATTCTGCATTCTGCATTCGTCTCTCCCTGCGACGCTCGCACCGTCCACTCGCATGTGTATCAGCGTACATGAAGCTTGTCTGTAATGGCAAGCCCCGACGACCTGCCTGCCCGACGTCGCAGTCTGGAAGCTCTTGGATGAGATGTCTGTCGTCTGTGCCGAGAAACACCAAGACCGGCTGACCAATCTGCGCAAACATGTGAGCATGCAGGCTCGTCGAAGTTTTTGTACTGTACATCCATGGCGGAAGCGTCCAGCGTTTTTGTTTCCACGCATGCACTTTGGCAGGACGCATCGGCTGCTGGCATGCAGTTTCCGGCCGGTGCGCCTCGCCGGTCCGCCGGCCGCTGCGACTCGATCTGCGGGACGACGGCGACGACGAGGAAGACGAAGGGTGGGGCCGGGCTGGCGGGAGACAGAATCCCGGGAATGTTGCGTGGGGTGACCGCAGGACGGGGGACAGGACGTGTCACCTGACGTCACGGACACAGAGAGAGAGAGAAGAAATACAGATGGGAATCAAAAGAGGACGTACGTAATCATGCAGACGGGGCTTTCCACGCCTGCGCCACGACCCACACAGTGGCACTCGCTACCGGATCAATGGCGTCGCTGCATGCTTTCCTTGGACCGTACCTGTGCCGCACATGTCAACAGTACTGGTAATAATGTGCTTAACTTAACCAAGTCATTTATTCAAACAGTGACCCCAATATATTTCAGTTTTAAACTCTCGTACGCATTTTCCAAAGTTCGTTTGGAGCGCAGGACTTGAGAAAATAGAAATATAGAAAACGGAAGAGTGAGGTGCCATGTACTTTTGTAGGGTTGAATTACTACATTATTTAAAAAACATGAAATTTTGTAAGATCCAATATATTTACTTCACACGAGTTTTAAAAATAATTGATGAGAGATGTAAAATGCATGTGCATTGATCTTCTCGAAGGAAACAAAATAAGGCGAGGTCTCAACACATGTTGTCATTACTACGAAACAGAGGAGTCCATCCATAAAAAGTGTCGACTACTTTGTACTAAGCTAGTACAAACTTTATACTAGATTAGCGACACTTTTATGGATCGGAAGGAGTACATGAATTTGTTGAACTTCATCTTATGGTCGATGAGAGTTTTTTTTTCTAAAGAAAGAGTGAGTTATACCTTTTGCCTTATAGTTATGAATTTTTGACATCAATTACACTATCTAGTGAAAATTTGTCTAGATTAAAAACTTCGGACCATGTGTTACCTTTGCATTTTCATTGAATAAGGTGTGAGGCTAAGATTCAACAACATAGGACAACGCCGACAAATTGAACATACAATGAAGAGAAGCTTGTACATAATTATCGATGACGTTTTCCGATCTTTACATTTTGTCGCACCATATAAACAAAATACACCAGTCTATTCAACGAAACATGCAAAATGGGGTTAAAGCCGTGTTCCAAATTTTTATATATTGTGTTACATATTCACTTCATTAATAGGTAAAAGGTGAATTTCAGTACTCTTAAAAAAGGTCTCTGAATAGACCCTTCCACATAGTAAATACCTTCCATCATAAATAGAACCTCGGATTATTCGGTCAAATTTTGAATGTATAGCTGCAATACACGCCTCAAGCTGTCAAAAGCAAGTTCCAAATATAATTAAGGTACTCCCTCCCTAACAAAATGTAATGCGTTTTGGAATTTCTGACAAACTGATAAACTTGCTAGTTGACTCTTTTACCCCTGTAGGGAGCGAGGGGCGATAGGGAGCGACGGGGAGCGAGAGGGAGAGTGCGGCGGTGCGGCTGTGGTGGGGAGCAAGCGGCGACGGGCAGGGAGAGGGAGCGACGGGATCCAGAGTGAGAGTGAGTGGGGAAGGAGAAGCGCGGTCGTGAGAGGAGGGCAAAACTGGAAACGGACGAAAATTTGTAACTTGACACATTTTGTAGGTTCTTGCTATCAAATGGCTAGCTCCCAAAGAGGAGATGTCCATCGACATCACCGTCACACAGAGCACGTACTATACTTGAGCGTGTATTGCACGCGGTGGTGCAGTGCTAGCTTCTCCGGTGGAGCAGTACATCGGTACATGCATGGCGAGCATATGAGCATGCGCTAGTGTGGAGTGAGTGAATCCTGCACCCCCAGCGGCGGCGCGTGCGCGTTCGATGGTGAGCATGCTCCAAGCCTCCAAGCTCAGCTAGTCTAGCTAGCCTAGCCCTACCTTTTTCTCCATGCATGTTCCGTCCCTGGCATCCATCCTCTTCGTCGCCAAAACGAATGGATCTCAGCACGAGCTGCATGCATGCCACGAACGATGGAGTAGAAAAGAGGTTCAGTCGGACGGTATTGCAAGACTCTCCTGACGAACCGGAGCCCAATCCCCTAGTTGCTGTAGCACGTTAATCTACAACGCGAAAGCATCCACATTTTCGGCGGTTCTCCGCTCGTCTCGGCCGTCCGATCGGTCACTTTCGGTACTACTCCATTTCATACTACTTTTAATAGTAGGATAAAAGTCACGTAAAAAAAATAGTAGGATAAAAGTAGATATGCTATAAATTTAGATATTTTCTTAAATAAATAGAAGTGGTTTGATATGGAACGGAAGGAATACTAGCTTCGGTGCTCAGGACTCAGGAATACTAGCTCGTTTTTTTTTGCATAAGGCACCATTTAAAATAAAGAAAATGATATGAATTTTAGAGGATATGATTTTTACATGATTGTTATTTATTTATAATACCGTCTGGAACAACGGAATAATAAGAACCTCAAATTCCTTCAAAATGCCTATAGGATAACCTATTTCATAGGAATTTTAAATGAAAACAAATGTAAGGGCTCACTCTCACCTCACTTTTTCGTCATGTGTCTATCATTCCTATGTTTTCTGTGTGACATCTAAACGACATTTTATTTTGTCTCCTCTGATTTTAGATCATGTAAAATTTTATAAAACATGACAACTCAATTCCCGTGTTTTCCTTTTTTTTACTTCGTATGTTCCACGTGGATCGAAATCAAGAAAAAAAATAGCGTGCTATCAAAAATAGCGTGACCCTCCTCCAGAAGCTATACAAGTTATAGCGTGTTATAACGAAGCTACGTTTCAAAATAGCGTGGTGAAAAAAAATGCAAGATATAGCTCAAATATTAAGAATTTCAGCACTAAATATTTGTCAAGAAGCAATATATGCATAACCACTTAACCAGATACAAATGTCAGGACCAAATCCATTGCATAAACATAAACATGAGGTATAAATCCATACATAACCACTTAACCATATACAAATGTCAGGGCCAAATCCATGTCACAAATAGCATTATGAAAAAAATACCATATATATAGATTAAAAAAACTATCAAGAATAAAGATTACAGTCTAGAAATAGTAGAGCAATATATGCATGACCAAGTATGAAAAACATTCTCCAATTGTTTAGAAACTTAAAATCAACATATCACGAGCCAACAACATAACATAAATTGTTTATTCAGAATTATCAGTATTTGACGACATGTTTCAATTCAGAAGAGGAACCTATAAATTGTAGTTCATCATCAACAAAAACAGAAAAGGAATATTTACTTCTTGTTAAGATGGAAAACTCGATGCTTTGCGCTGTTATGCTGGAAAAAGAAAATAGCGTGCTAAAGTTATGAGGGTTAAACGCGATATAGCGTGCTATTCGTGAATAACTTCATAGCGCGTAAAAACGGTAAAATTTAGCGTGAACCCTCCAGATATGCTATGGCGTGCTATTAGCGAAGAAATAGCGTGCTATTTTTTTCCATGATCGAAATGCATAGGCGCCCGTATACTTGTTTAATATACAAAAATAATTACTTTGGAAAAAAGAAAAAAGAAACTATTTTTCTGTCGGAGTCGCTGCCACGGATGAGCAGGCGCACAGTGGTATGCATGCCGTATTCCCGTGTAGGAGTAGGAACTAGGGAAGTGGTGGCACATCAGCACATGAGCGTGTGGGTCACAGTGGCATGCCTGCTCTTGTACGTGTACGTGCGTAGCTCTACCCGTATAGACGTATAGGAGTACGTGCTAGCTAGGCTGCAGTGGTAGTGTCACTTTGGACTTTGGAGACGGGAATTTAAGATAAGCGTCAGATGTTTGTCACTGAGGCATGTCCGGATCATGAGCCAGCTCAGTTTTTTTCTTGACAAAATGCCCTGAGGGAGTAGCTAGCTAGCTATTTCCTGAGTATAGTACTAGTACTTAAGTTTTAGTTAAGTACGTTATCTCGGGTTGTAGTAGCACTAACGATGATGAAGCTTTGAGAGGTCGTCAAGGCTACTCCGTAGTTGCTTTGTTTAACCCCCGAGGTGATGAGCTCCAACCATTTTGTCACCTGGAGAAAGGTGCCGCTGCTGCTGCATGCATGCGAGGGACAATAAAATACAGAGACCGTAGTTAGCACTTGGAATCTTAGTCGTACGATAATGCTCCCGGTAGGAAGTAGTAGTAGGTGATTAGACACGCTGGCTCAGATATACACGTCTACTCATATAGGACCGGCCGGGACGACGATGGAATTTACCGTGTGCGGGCGGTAGCAGCAAAGGGAAAGAAAAGGAGACGTGGAGAGTGGCCATACGTAGTACTAGGGGAGGGAAAAGACGCCTGGCCTTTTTGACTACGTTGCGGACGGGTCCGACGAACGGACGGACCAGCAGCCGTCGGCCGGCTCGTCCTTGTCGCCATATGACATGCGCGGCCGCCCGTCGTGGTGAGAAGGAAGGATGGTGTGGCGCGGGGGCCGAGGAGCACGCGCGCGCGCGGCGACGTACGGTACGACGGGTGAAAAGGAGGAGGCCAGGCCGGACTCGAGAGAGAGAGAGAGGGAGAGGGAATCATGGTGATGGTGGTGCGATGTGACGCGTGCTTTCCGACCCGTCTCGTCTCCTACCGTACGTATCTTCCTGCCCCTGCCGCTAGCTGGGCACTGTACAGCGTACTAGAACGTTTCTCACTTCGATCTCAGCCCGATTGGCAATGGCTGGTTTCCCTTCTCCGCCTACTTCCGGCCTGGTTTCCCGGAGGGTTCCTCGCGCCATTGCAGAACGCTTGTTGATGCTGATGGCCGACTCATGGATTCTCTGCGACAGCATGTTTTTTTTCCTCGCGCAAAAAAAAGAGAGTTTGTTGCTGTTGTTGAAGGGATGCCGTTCCCCCTATGAACCAGAACACCGGCCATGGAAGGAACAGAAGCTCCGTGGTTCAGCTGCGAGTTTAATCTGGGCCCTCTCTATGGCTCTGTCGACTGAAACGAGCTAGGCCCATTTCGCCTGAAAAAGAATTAAGTAGAGCCCAACTGCTGGGTTCAAAAGAATGGAGTTGGACCCCAAGGGCACTCACTCGAGGCACTAGTCTTTTTCTTTTTGGGAAGCTCAAAGCACCTAGTATCCGCCCCATCATTTGTCTACACGTTGTATATGTATATATATCCATATCTAGACAAATATAAGTCATCTAATTAAACAGCCTAGTAGCTGCTGCCGGCGATGGAACTTTGGCGGTGACGGCGGCGACAGCCGACAGAGTTCATGATGGTGAGCGGCAACAGTTGAGTGGAAACGACACAGAGGTAAAAAACCACACACACACACACATGACACACCAAGGAGGGTTAAACACATACACATGTACAATACAAGATTTATTCATTTACGGCCCACTTATACCACGAGAGTTTGTGTGAAATGGCAAGGTGAAACTACTACTCAAAGGAAAATTTTAACTGTCAACCGTGTGTGTGTGGTCATTTGACGAAATTCGTCTTCAAAAGCTTCAAACGAGAATACCAAAATCAAATTAAACGGTTAGTGAAAGTTTGAACTAATTGTCATAATGGAACCTCATGCATCTTTTTAAGTGTAGAGCTTATTTTGAATTGAATGCATATTGCATTGATTAGAAAAGAGGAGGTAAACTAGTTTTAGAAGGGTCAGGGGAAGCAAAATGACACTGGGACACACAAGTCATGTTCCTCACCTTTGTAGCTCACTATAAACCACATATTCGGCCCCTCCCAACGGAACCGGTTGAGAGATAATTTGGTGACCACGCTTTGCCTTACGCCCGAAGCTCTTAGAAATATCTAAAGTATCCTGTTTTTGCAGCTGACGAGCCTGGTTCAAATATCTGTATGTCCAACGCGTCGTCATATTGATAACGTGAACATTAAAGTTTCTATAGTCCTGTGAAAAACAAGGTTATTCCTACAATCCGATCTATACCAACAAAGGGATGTGAACATCCGATATAAATCCTAACCTTGGTCCTTTTATATATCCGATTCAACCATTTCCCAAACAAATTAGTAACATTGGTTGGTGAAGGAATATTGTATAAACAATAAAGAACACGCAAAATCAATCTACTCCGGGTACACATGTATGCAACAACTCCAACTGGCTACTGCTGGTACCAGTCAGTCTCCCGGAAGTGGCAAAAACGGGCGTGGTCAGCTCAGCTCCACGGTCCCAATTCGGGCAGAGGACCACAAAGATGGCAAGCTTGGTCTTGACGAACGATCGATCGTCTCGTTGAAACAGTACGTACGTACGTGATTCTCAAATCGTTGAAGCAAGTTGTCTAGTTTTGCCCGCCCTGCTTGTTCTCCGCGGCTTCGGAGTAGTTCTTATGTGGTGTCCGCCTTTCTGGTGGTTCTTCGGGTGTGTGCGTGTGCGGTTCTTAGTTGTAAGCTGGGTTCAGCACTTTGTATGCTTGTCGCCGTTTCTGGCGTTATTAATTTAACGTTAGGCATTGGCCTTTTTTCTAAAAAAAATGCTTCGTTGGAAGTCGTAGTACTGGACCAGCGGTGGGTTACGTGGTTCAAAGAATGACGAACGGTCGTGCACCGGCATTGGGTCGATGGCGGCGCACCGGGTGGCCTGGCTCCACACGACGAAGAAGTTTTTTTTAACAAAACGGGCAACATTTGTGCCTCATTTTATTTAAAAAGAAGAGGAGAATTGACCGGTTCATCACGGGGCACCGGCCGAAAACCGATACAAACACCCTCGCAAGCCGTCATGGAACACGACCGCTTCGAGGGCACACACAGCCACCCTGGCTACCCACACGAACAACACGCACACCGCTAAACGAGGACAGTCGTCGAGGTTGTCCACCGGCGGCATCGTCATCACTTCTCCTTGAGCAAGCGACTACGACTTCACCGAATAAACGACCACCTAAGAAAGCCCACCGCAGCGTCAGCGAGAAGCCCAAGTCGGCCTATGCCAAACAGATGACTCTTCGCGTGAAGACAAGCAGCTCCGATTTTGAAGACGGGCTCCGGAGAGGAGATACGCAAGACCTGCGCCGAAGACTCTTCACACCGGGCCACCCCTGCAGGTCCTCATAACGCCGCTCACGCGCAAAGCAGCTCCGACTTCACAACCTGGGAGGACCAACACGAAGACTCGGACACGTCGGAGCAGAGCCGACTCACAAGGTCTTGCCGCGACCAGACCATCGCCACGGCACCATCGTCGTTGCCCAGCTTGACACCACACGGAACCTCCACACCATCGGTTGGCCGCTGCCAACCACGATGCCGTGCAAGACCAGCCCACGGGAAAGCACATAGGAAACACCATCTTCAAGACGACGCCCTCAAGAGGGTAGGTGACGTGGATCGACGCCGTCGTCCGACCTTGCACCGCAAGATCTAGGATTTGACCCGAAGATGAGATCCGGGGCTGAGATGTGAAGGGAATATGCCCTAGAGGCACTTAATAAAGATAGTTTATTGGTTATATTCCAATTGTTCATTATATGTTTTATACCATGCTATAACTGTATTAAGCGGAAACATTAATACACGTGTGGTAGATAAACAACCAGGTCCCTAGTTGCCTCTACTAAGACTAGTTTCATTGCCCGATTGATGATCGAGGTTTCCCGATCATGAGACATGGCGTCTGTTGGCAATGGAGTCATATCGTTAGGTGGAACGATGTGATGGACTTACCCATAATTTGTAGGACGTAGTCATTACGCCTTCGACCGTGAGATCAACTCTTATTGTTATTCCTGGAAGATACTTTGATCGCACCAAACGTCATATCTTATATAGTGTGACAATGATAGGTGATACTTTTGGGTATCGGAAGGGAATAGTTGAGACGAGGGGTCAAGAGCGTGATTTGTCAGTCCGTATAGCCGGATAGATACTCTAGGGCCCACTCGGTGAGATTATGTCAAATGAGTTTGCAAACATGTGACTAGGTCACTAGCTGACATAATATCATAGACGAGTAGAAGATAGTGTTGTCGGTAACGAGATCACGCTAGGTATGGAGATATCTATGAACGATGCTCGGACACGCTAAGTATCGCTATGGCAAAAGGTTTAAGACTCGACGTCCAGGTTTGATAGATGAAAGTCATTCGTTATATCACAGGGGTTAATTCATGGGGTCCAGGCCTACGAGTTAATCATTGATCGGAGAGGAGTCTCGATCATGTCTGTTATTATATCGAACCGCTAGGGTAACACGCTTAAGGGGTTTCGACAAGACAACCGGAAAGGAAAGAGATCACCGGGAACGTCCCGGGAATGGTCCGATGGAGATCGGGCAGCGACGAAATAGTTTTCGGAGCTAGAATAAATTATATATAATATGTTTGATATTAATTAGTGTAATTAATGTTTAAATATGATTTTATATATTTATTTTCGAATTTATTTAGGCTGATTTTTCTAAATGGGCCTTCTGGTGGAAAGAAGGCCCATGGGGGGGGGGGGGGGGGGGGGGGGGGAAACCCCAAGGGAATTCGGTGGGGGAGGCTTGGCCGGCCTAGGTGGGCCAAATAGGGCCGGCGCACCCTCTTGAGCCGCACCAGGCATGTGGGGATAGTCCCACATTGCCTGGCTGGCAAGGTTGGCTCCCCCCGGGAGCCTATATAAGAAGGGGCACCCCTGGCCTTTTAATTCAACCAATTAATTCTCTTATTTCTCCTCGATTTCGTGATTCCCTTTGTCGGAGTTGCGCCGAGGAGGATGAGGGTATCTCTCCACCATAGCCCGCTGCCGCGCTGCTGGTGTTCCGGTCCAAGTCTTCCGCTGCTCGTCCTGGACTGGAGCTTCGGAGGCCGTCGTCTCCACCGTATGTGTGTGACGCCCTGCGAGGTGCCACGCTAGTGGTGCTGGGAGGTCGGCTTCCTCCACCCGACCTCGAGGTCATCTTCGTCGTCTTCGTCGTCAACGCTTGTGCGGGAGCGTAATCCCCGCTTTTCGGTCTACAAGGGTATGTATTCCGATCTCCGCCGTACTTCTATATCTGCATAGTGTAGATCTTGGCTAGTTTAAGGATATCGTTGGTAGTAATTTTTTTGTTTTCTGCCTGCGATCCCCTTCAGTGGTATCAGAGCCGATCTATCGTAGATATAGCTGTACGCTGTTAGAACCCATG
The DNA here is from genome assembly GCA_026929855.1 of Poa annua. Taxonomy (NCBI): domain Eukaryota; kingdom Viridiplantae; phylum Streptophyta; class Magnoliopsida; order Poales; family Poaceae; genus Poa; species Poa annua. The sequence goes on from CM049433.1 coordinate 93,571,372, forward strand.
TTCTTCACGGGGGCACCGTTCCTGTTATTTGCTACCCTCTAGCGTGCACTTGTGATTCCAGCGGCATCGAGTTGATGAAGCGGCCCGGACCGACTTTACGCGTACGCTTACGCGAGACTGGTTCCACTACTGACATACGGCTTGTACCGTATCTGTGGCTGGCGGGTGTCAGTTTCTCTCTCTTTAGTTGGCTTTGCATTTTCAATGGAGGGCCCGAAAGGGATGCTTAAACATGCAATTATTGGATCGTTGTTGTGGTCATAAGTTCGTAGGTAAGAAGCGGTTCTTTTACGACAGCCCCAAGCCACGTAAAATATGCAAAAGATAAAGTAGAACGCGTCTAACTTTATTTTGCAGGGGCAATGTGATATGGTCAAGGTAGGTTTATTAAATTGTTTATGAACTGTGAGCGCCAAGAAGACCATGGCGCATGGACCATATCACGTCGCATTACATTTGATGTTATTGTGTGCATCTTATATTGTGTGATTATATATTAGAATATATTAGTTACACGGCGGTAGAAATATAAGATGATCCCTTCAAAATACCACTAGTGTTCTTCCTTCGACGTGCACCACCAAGAAAGTTCTACGTTATGAGGCAGGCCATGAAGATCGGGTGTCAGACATATCGTCGTTCGCATACAGTGGGTGTAAGCCATGTTGCACGCGTATTCGTTGAAGGTTATTGTGGCGAGCCTAGCATATGCAGATATGGCCTCGGAACATGGAGGCCGAAAGGTCGAGCATGAGTCACAGATTTGTTGTGATCGGCAAGTCGTTGTCCACCCTTGAAGTTGTGTTGCCGGCTCTGACGATGAGGGGTTGTGCAATGGATGGGGTCGTGTAATCGCTTAAACGACCAGGAGGGATGTTCGTTTGAGTGGGAGTTCTGATAGTTATTTTCTAAAATACTAGAACTCAGTATATAATGAACAAAGTCATGTTTTGCAAAACCTTTGTAGATATTAACCAATGTGATAGCTTCTTTAAAATTACGCGCAATCCTACGATTGAGAAACTTAAAAGGTTGGATCCAAACCTCATAGTTTTATACTTTAGATTGAGGATACTCCTTGTTTGAACCGTTAGCTCTTTGTGATACAATACCCGCTAGGAGATAAACCCGGAGATTCCGCTAACAAAAGGATAATTTGGATTATCAGGTTTTGTGCGGATGATATCATAGTCCAGTGTATGCTATGATCTCTGCCATAGAGAATCAACGGTGGGTACGAGTTTTTAGATCGCGAACATATGAGATGATCGCTAAACTCGGGATACCCCTAAAGTTGGGTTGATGAAGATTATCAGTACGTTGACTGTTCTTCTTCTCAACCAAGATGGAAGAGAATACACACATTGAAGGAGCACGTGGCAGTCATACTTGATGACACTAGTCATACTTGATGACATTGGTCATACTTGATGACATATGGTCATACTTGATGACATTGAGATGCCTCGCTCAGCTCGATCACTGGATGACAGACGACGTTGCCAGGTGCAAATGCTTTGTCATAGAGTATGTCATGCAAAGGGGAATCGTTCACCTTTATGGTTCTTGATTACGTTGGAAGTATCAAGAAGATGAAACAGATCACCGGAAGTCATCAATGATGATGGTGTATATATGATATACATGTTATGAATGTTTTACCTAAGCAAGTACTCGCAGTAGTGACTAAGCTTTTGATACTAGTCATGTTTTATGAAAACCAGATTTACTACTTGAGTAGCTTGGAAGGATGAGGCGACATTGCGTGTTGATAATGGCAGACAAATTGTTGTGATGGCCATAGACACTCTCCCTCTAGATCTACCATTTGAATAAATTCTTTTATGATCGCCTGTTAGTATGATCGTTATAAGTGTGTCTCCTCTAGCGAGACAATTGTTCATATATGTTAGTGACAAATTCGTTGTCCTATATTTATGAAGTAATGATCATATGCCGATTTGAATTTAGATGGTAGAAGCTCCCACATTCATAATATTAATGCCAAATGATACAAACTTAATAAAGACACCACATATGTGTGGCACTGCCGTTTAATTCATGTCAATGTTATAGTCAATGAATTAGCTCCATAACGGATGGATCTACAAGTCCTTAGATTTGATCTTTTGACACTTGCAAGATAACTAAGACACCGTTTTCGGAAAACGGGCATATAACTTATTGATAGTCATGCATATAGATGTATGTGGATCAATGAAGTAATTGACGGGTAGTGGAGACCTTTATTTCGTGAACTTCACTGAACGTTTTGAGTATAACTTATTGAGAATCATGCATATGGGTGTATGTGAATCAATGAAGTACTTTAACGTGTAGTGGAAGTCTTTATTTCATAGACTTCATGAATATTCCGAGTAGATATATGGATATCCACTCAGGGAATGTCAGTCTGGAAATTTTGATTCGATCAAACAAGTTCAGAATGAAGTAGGAAATAAATTTAACAAGAAAATCAAATTCCTGCGATGCAGATCGAGAAAATAAAGATTTGAGTTATAATGTTGGCACATCATTGGAAGACTTGTGAGAAGAGTTCCACAAATTACGTCGCATGGAACACCATAGTGTTATGGTATGTTAGGACGTCGTAATCGCACCCTATCGGATAGTGTGTGCTAAATAAATCTCTTATCGAATTATTGTGATCGTTAGAGTCATGTGGTAGAAACGTAGCATTCACATTAGATAATAGGGAAACCATTTAAATCCATGGAGACAATACCATATGAGTGATGGCATGACTTTTAGCCTAGATTGTCGTTTCAGCAATTTAGTGTTTCGATGTGATCAAACCTAAAATGGATAAATCTTTGTAGTGTACCTAAAGAATTAGTTGGGTACATGTCTCACGACATAGGCAAAAATGTTGCCGGAATATGCCTTGCAAAAGAAATAGTTTCTTGTCCAAGGGTATTAGTGGGAAAGGAAGTAGAGCAAGACGAAGTTAATGAACTTACTCTCCAGACATCAGAGTACCGCAACCGAAAGTGTTTTCGTTGTCATGCTCCACAACTTGTAAGAAGTTGATGATAAAAGATCATGATGCTCTGAGCTCATACTAAGAACGTAGGCATACGAGGTTGTGTTCCACACTGTGTGTTACGACAATCTTGTTATGAAGGTCATATTAATGGAATATGACAGACCTACGAACTACGAAGAAGAAATGGTAGACCTAAGTCCGAGAAATGGCTATGAGTCATATATGATCCGAGATAAAATCCATGTACGATTACCAGGTAATGACTTGGGAGATCCTCTTGATGGCATCTAGGCTGTTAATAGAATATGTAATTTTATGAGAGAGTAGACATTGATAAGGATCGATTTGTCGTGAATCAGTTCCGACAGATTCAAAAGTTGACCACAACGAGATTTTGTCTCAAGTGGCGAAGCCTAAATCTATTCTGGGTCGTTTAGCAATTACTATAATTTCGAATGAGAAATTGATAGAAGGATAAGGAAACCATGTTTCTTAATAGTGTCATTAAGAAAGAGTTGTAATCAGTACAATAATGGTTTGGTGATCCTGAGGATGCTAAACATGTATGCAAACTTCAGTTGTCCATTCATGGGCTGGAGCAAGCATATCGGAGCTGGAATCTTCACTTTGATGATGTGATCAAAGGATTTTGGAGTTGTCCAAAATAGTTGAAGAGACTTGCATTTGCAAAGAAGTGAGTGGGAGCAAAGTAGCTTTTCTTGATCTTATATGCGGAAGGCATATTTGAGTGGGAGCTAAGTAGCTTTCCTTAATCTTATATGCGGAAGGCATATTTGAGTGGGAGCTAGGTGTCATTCGTGATTTTGTATGTAACGACATATTGAATGACACAATCCTCTAGTAGAGTGTAAAGGATTATTTAAGTGATTAAATTTTCTATGAATGAAGTTAGAAGTATTAGGCATCCAATCTATAATTGTATAGATCGTAAGGGGCTTAATAACATTAGGTCGGAATATTTCCTAAGTTAAGATTCTGAAGTGTTTCAGAATAGAACAAGCAAAGAAAACTGTTCTTGCTTGTATGACTAGGTAAAATATTAAGTTTATCTTGGCATTTTCAGTGATAGAAAATGATGTTCGACATTCTCTATGTATCAGACATGGATTCTATCAAGACTGAAAGCTCGACTTGGTGTGACCCAAGTTCTTGGTTGAAGAACGGGTTCTAGAGTGATCCTTGTGTGGGTCAATGAACAAACGTTAAGTATATTTTTCAGTGTCTATGAGAACTGAAGATATGTTTTCTAGTAAAAGGTAAGAGTGGAAAGACAACTTGCCGTAAAACGGTTACGATGATGCAAGTTGTGACACTGACTCATACGACTAGAAATCTCATATAGGAGATGTCCTTTGTTTTGAAGAAAGACATGGTTAGTTTGCGAAGTCGCATATGAATGCACTGTCGCATAATCTACGTAGGTATAGAAATATATGTCAACTTCAGAAGTAGCAAGTGCGATTGGACTGTCTGACTCCATCCACTGGGATATATTCGACCGTAATCGTAAGATACGAGATGATGTCAAACTAGGTGACATAGAAGTGTTGCGAAGCACATATAGGTCTCAATGTGTGAGATCTGTTGACTGTATTCCTCTTCCACGAGACGAGCCTGCACCAAGATGCTATGAGTGTTGAGCTTTTACCAAGTTGTAAACTAGATTAAGTGTTACTCTAGTGCAAGTGGGAGAATGAAGGGAATATGCCCTAGAGGCACTTAATAAAGATAGTTTATTGGTTATATTCCAATTGTTCATTATATGTTTTATACCATGCTATAACTGTATTAAGCGGAAACATTAATACACGTGTGGTAGATAAACAACCAGGTCCCTAGTTGCCTCTACTAAGACTAGTTTCATTGCGCGATTGATGATCAAGGTTTCCCGATCATGAGACATGGCGTCTGTTGGCAATGGAGTCATATCGTTAGGTGGAACGATGTGATGGACTTACCCATAATTTGTAGGACGTAGTCATTACGCCTTCGACCGTGAGATCAACTCTTATTGTTATTCCTGGAAGATATTTTGATCGCACCAAACGTCATATCTTATATAGTGTGACAATGATAGGTGATACTTTTGGGTATCGGAAGGGAATAGTTGAGACGAGGGGTCAAGAGCGTGATTTGTCAGTCCGTATAGCCGGATAGATACTCTAGGGCCCACTCGGTGAGATTATGTCAAATGAGTTTGCAAACATGTGACTAGGTCACTAGCTGACATAATATCATAGACGAGTAGAAGATAGTGTTGTCGGTAACGAGATCACGCTAGGTATGGAGATATCTATGAACGATGCTCGGACACGCTAAGTATCGCTATGGCAAAAGGTTTAAGACTCGACGTCCAGGTTTGATAGATGAAAGTCATTCGTTATATCACAGGGGTTAATTCATGGGGTCCAGGCCTACGAGTTAATCATTGATCGGAGAGGAGTCTCGATCATGTCTGTTATTATATCGAACCGCTAGGGTAACACACTTAAGGGGTTTCGACAAGACAACCGGAAAGGAAAGAGATCACCGGGAACGTCCCGGGAATGGTCCGATGGAGATCGGGCAGCGACGAAATAGTTTTCGGAGCTAGAATAAATTATATATAATATGTTTGATATTAATTAGTGTAATTAATGTTTAAATATGATTTTATATATTTATTTTCGAATTTATTTAGGCTGATTTTTCTAAATGGGCCTTCTGATGGAAAGAAGGCCCATGGGGGGGAAAAACCCCAAGGGAATTCGGTGGGGAGGCTTGGCCGGCCTAGGTGGGCCAAATGGGGCCCACCTAGGGCCGGCGCACCCTCTTGAGCCGCACCAGGCATGTGGGGATAGTCCCACATTGCCTGGCTGGCAAGGTTGGCTCCCCCCGGGAGCCTATATAAGAAGGGGCACCCATGGCCTTTTAATTCAACCAATTAATTCTCTTATTTCTCCTCGATTTCGTGATTCCCTTTGTCGGAGTTGCGCCGAGGAGGATGAGGGGATCTCTCCACCATAGCCCGCTGCCGCGCTGCTGGTGTTCCGGTCCAAGTCTTCCGCTGCTCGTCCTGGACTGGAGCTTCGGAGGCCGTCGTCTCCACCGTACGTGTGTGACGCCCTGCGAGGTGCCACGCTAGTGGTGCTGGGAGGTCGGCTTCCTCCACCCGACCTCGAGGTCATCTTCGTCGTCTTCGTCGTCAACGCTTGTGCGGGAGCGTAATCCCCGCTTTTCGGTCTACAAGGGTATGTATTCCGATCTCCGCCGTACTTCTATATCTGCATAGTGTAGATCTTGGCTAGTTTAAGGATATCGTTGGTAGGAATTTTTTTGTTTTCTGACTGCGATCCCCTTCAAGATGAACAGGGGACTCCACGATGACCCCTCAAGAGGAGAGCGACGTCCACAGACGCAGCGTCATCTGGCTTTCGCCGGAGCAATCCCTAACACTGCACCCCACGCAATCGGACGACATCACCGCCAACCTGCAAACCCGCCGATCCAACACCTCCAACGCGACGGCGGCGCCACCATCACACAGGAGCCACCTTCCTCAACGCCGACAGAAGCCGGCGTGCCAGATCGGGCGCGGACCAAATCCAGCGCCACAGCAACCTCGCACCGGAGCAGCAACTCGGCCGAACGAAACCAGAGCATCACCTCAACAGCAGCAGGAGGGCGGGCTGCCACCCCAACCCGACACAAGCAGCAGAGGCCGCCGTCGTCACCAGGAGGGCAGCCAAGCCGCCGGAGGGCAGCCGAGCCACCAGCCAAGGGCGCTGCAGGGGCTGGAGGAGAGAGGGCCGGGGACGTCGCGTCAGGCGCAGGGCTGGGGCCGAGCCTCCCCCACCAGCTGCTCACGCCTCCAGGGACGGCGCCGCGCGCGCGAGAGAGAGCGGAGCCCCGCCGCCGCCGTCCACCGCACGGGCCTCGTCCAGTGGCTTCCTCCGACGGCGGCGGCGCGACGGGATTGGATGGGAGGGGGTGGCGGCGCGGGGAGGTTAGGGTTTCCCCCGGGTCGCCCCTGGGAGGCGACGCGGGGGTCGGGACTGTCACGCGACGAAGAAGTTGCCGGTGGCGCGGCCGTCGGACACGATGTGCTGCGTGGTGAACCCCACGACAAGGGACCCGCACGCGAAGCGCGTGACCTGCATGAGCATCAGCTCCTCGGGCCCGTCGTCGCCGCTCGGGTGCACCTCGGGCGTCGGCTTCAGCGGCATGACACTTTCGAGCGTCACGTCGGCCGTCGCCTCCACGAACCGAGCACCGGCGTCGTTGAGGAGGATCGCGCAGTTGTTGTTGGCATCCACGCCGAGACGACCAGCCCACTCGCGGTTGTCCACTAGGGCCCTGGCCAGCCCTGCCTCGATCGAGGACGGCGTTGGGCGGCGCCGGCGGGTGGAAGGCATAGATGACGGAGATGTAGGTGTCGAAATTGGCCTTGTCGAGCACCGTGAGCGGGACGACGTCGGCCGTGCTTCCCGGAGCCACGCCGCAGCTGGGGTAGTCGGGCCTTACAGCCTTAGACGAGTGCATGCACGGCGATCTTCATGACGAAAGCTAGCGTGGTTGGAACTTCGAATAAGCTAGCGTATGATCGATTACACTCTCGGAAGTGTGCGTACGTTCTTGAGCAGCTAGCTGGCAGAAGAAGCGAACTATGATCGAATGTTCGGATGGTGAGGCTTTCTTATATAGAGAGCAAGATGATAGGAAATGGAATGAAGTTTGGGCCCCTTCGTGCTGACAATATTTACTCCATTTGAAAAAGGAAAATGACGGTATTCATCACAAAAATAAATATATATTCACGCGCTCTTTTTTTTACCGAGTAGTGATCTGTTTTATTGAGTTTTACAGCTGCACCACATTGCTTCTACGCCGTGTTGCGTGTTGGATACGCCCCTAGTGAATACGAAGCTACACTCTTCACCTAATCGCCATCACATCGTTACATAAAACACAACTGAGGGTAAAAAGTGTAATTTACTCTAAAATTATTTGGAACATTTTTATTTTTGTGAAATAAACACAACTTGGCTAGTGTCATCTATGATCTATGCATGGTGCTACTTGCCTACTTTTGACCAAGCCTTGTTTCCTTTTTGACAGAGCCTAGCAATTGTTTTAACGTTGACCTTGAGCTTGGACACCAGCCAATTGTTTTGATGTTGACCTTGTGTTGGCACTACGTGACTACGTACAATCCAATTGTCAAAAGAATCTGACCAAGGAAAAAAAAAATCACTCGTGTCGCCCAATCCACCCGGCTGTCTCGCTAACCTGATTCGGAGTATCATGCATGCTGGCGACAAATCGAACACGTCAACCAAACTCTCAGCCGGAAGAACTGCTCCATTTTCCAAAGGGCAAAGAAAGACACGATCAGCTCACTATGTACTCACTGCTAGTTTTTTTTTTGAAACAAGGCAAAAGTTTTGACTTTTATATTGATATAGGAGAAGCAAATATAACACGGTCGAGGCCAAAAAGAAAAAAGTCAAACAAGGCAGGACGTATAGACGAAGGATCTCATCCTACGCCGTCTAATCTCTCAGAAAGATATATCGTCATATCTTCAAAACGCTACTACGCGGCGCGATCTGAGGATCGGGGAGCCGATCGGGCGGAGACGTCCAGCGCTGGTGAAGGAAGAGCTAGCAATTCTGCCCTACAAAAAAATAAGGAAGAGCTGGCAAATGTGGCAAACTTGGTTTGGTTTCGTTTCGTTTCGGCCAAGCAACCACTGGCGAAAATGTGTACGTACATCTATGTACAGTAGACATCAACGGACCTTTTCAATACTTATCCTCAGATCAAAGAACGGGCTCCCATAGGTATTTTTTTAGTCCCGCATTATATTTTCTTCATATACATTTGGCCCCTCTCATGTTTCTAAAATGTGCTATTAACTTAGTCGTTTGCCTTTTATCTGAAGTGGCATCCTTGGTTGCACTACCTAGTTTGCATCCAAGATTCCAAGGGTTGTGTCATGTTTTGTCAGACTTTTTTTTGTCCAAACGTAATTTTCTTTTCGAGGAAGATGTCCAAACACTTTGACAACACGCACGTATACGCCACACCAATGACCGGAAAGAAAATGCCTTCTGGTTTCGTACACATGCATACATCCGCAGTTTATCCTTTCTCAAATTAGAGGGCGATCCTGATCCATCACCATCTTTTCTAGTTGGAGCACTAGTGGTTTCTAGCATAGTCTTATACGCTCGCAAGAAAATTTGGTTGCCTGCAAATTCAAATTGGTACATGCAGATCCATAGTGTGCAACTAACATGATTATATTTCTTGTGAGTGATGATTACTCTCACCTCTTTGAACACTGGAAAATTTAATCGGTCAACCGGTATGGTCAATTTGACGAAATTCGACTTCAAAAGCTTTAGACATGAATACAAAATTCAAATGCGGTTAACGGAAAGTTGCAATTGTGCCAGAATGAAACCACATCATCATTGCACATCGTTTTGTGTAGAGCTTAATTTGATTTCAACGCATGTTACATTGATCAGAAATTTTTAATTTGAGTGATCATTAAGCACGCTGGGCTTACACCAAAGCTCTCACAAATATGTAAAATACAGTGTTTGTACAGATGACCGGCCTGGTTTGAAGACCTATGTGGTACCAAACACACCCCTAGTTTCTTCAAACAAATATGACCACGGAAGTTGATCGACCAGCTGCAGAATCGGGAGTCACTGTCATACACAACTGTCCTGCTAAGTACTAATCCCTACCAGCGGTCACTCTCGTTTGCCGTGTCATCTTATCCATTGTCTACATAACATAGTCAAGCACCATTTCTCCTCACAGTTTAACGATCACGTTCGTAACCAGTATGTGTGCATGCATGAACTCTGAACGCGGCGGACCGATACTTCGTCGATCGTCTACTCACCTACTCCTCCGGGTACACATGTATGCAACAACTCCAACTGGCTACTGCTGGCACCAGTCATCAGTCTCCCGGAAGTGGCAAGAAAACGGCATGGTCAGCTCGGCTCGACGGTCCCAATCGGGCAGAGGACCGCAAAAATGGCAAGCTTTGGTATCGTTTCGTTGAAACAGTACGTGCCATTTGACCCGTCTAATCCCGATCCTCAAACCGTTGAAACAAGTGTCATGCTTTGTTGAAACATTTTTTTTCGACAAGGGAAATGTATTAATATTGCCACCACCATTTACAACACTTATGTACTGCGTGAAAGGCTCTCCAAAGAGATGAGATATAACCGCGCATGTCGCCCTATCTAAACACAAAAATCAAACACATGGATTTGCACCCGGACAATGTCTTCAACAAGAAATAACTAGAGTCGTTATTAGCAGATAAAACCAATCAATGTTTCCTCTTATACGAAATTTGCACTTGTTTTAACGTTGACCTTGAGGCTTGATGTTGGTTGTTTTGACGCTGACCTTGGGTTGGTACTAGGTCGAATTCTCAAGCGAATAGAGACCATTGAAAATCAAGGACGTCGCCGGAAATGGGTCGCCCTGCTTCCTCCACCACTCAGGTCGTCTCATACTCTTATCCAACCGGCCGGCCGAGCAGTATATTATTCGCCCGCGCGCCGGCTGTCTGAAATCTGGACGCGGAGAACCGATTGATCCTAATCCTCTGCTCACCAAACTCTCAGCGCGTAACGCGCACGACCGGCAGGAAGAACTGTTCATTCGACTCCCAAGGAAAATGGTGGCAAGCTTGGTTTGGTTTCGTTTCTTCCAAGCAACCACTTGTGACGTACAGTAAACATCAATCGACCCTGTCAATCCTGATCCCCAAATCGAAGATAATATGCTGACCTAATCTGGCTATCAGTGTCAACTGTCAGTGCCTCCATCGACCCCTACCTAGCTCACATGCATGCATAGCCCTCTGCCGGCCTCTCTCCGTCCACGTCCAGTGTATACAACACTCGGTCCACAAGGATCCATGTTTTTTTAGAATGGATGGGTCCATAATAAGGAGCCAGAAACTGTTTCGTACTTTAGTATTCCGGCCGTGGGCTGGCAATTGCAAATTACATCAAGAAATCGAAATTGAAACCAGGAGCTTCAGTTTTACATGACACCCCCAAAAGCAACATTTCGGTGATATACGTGTTCCCCCGCCTGTCGGAGCCGCCCAACGCCGGGCTGGCCAGGGTCCTAGTGGACTACCGAGAGTGGGCCGGGCGGCTCGACGTGGACGCCAATGGTAACCGCACGATTCTCCTCAACGACCTTGGGGGCACAGTTTGTGGAGGCGACGCCGACCCGGCGTGGCGCTCGATTGCGTCTTGCCGCTGAAGCCGGCGCCAGAGGTTCGGTGCCTCCACCCAAGCGGTGACGACGGGCCCGAGGAGCTGATGCTCATCTAGGTCGCTTGTCGTGGGCTTCACCACTCAGCACATCGTGTTCGATGGACGTGCCACAACCCACGAGCAACTTCTTCGTTGCCTGGAGACAGGGCAGTGGGGGCGTGGCGATCAACCCCGCTCTTGTGCACGACTGTGCGTCATTCCTTAAACCGTGCGATCCATCGATGGTCCAGTACGAGCACCGTGACGTCGAGTTCAAACGTTACGAGAAGGATCCATAACTACGAGGACTCTCGAGACATCCAAATGTTTTACCATCCGTGCACATATTATAAATTAGTTTTCAAGTATCAATGCATTATCAATAATTCCTGGATTTATCTAATTTATTTTGTAGATTCATGTACTAACATGAAATTTCTATACATGCATGAACAAAAAATTAAACCATGCATTACCATGTTTTTTTGTTTTATCAATACATCAATTAGTAGAAATAATATCGCTTATTGGATGTAAAATCGACGATTATGATAAACGGGAGACATCCTCATAGTTATGATAAAATTACAATATTGAATGGTGTTAAATGCGATAAAGAGTTTTTCATCGGTACCTCGGCCCTCACTCTCACCAAAGGCTACATCCCTGCTCTTGGAGCATTGGCTAGGTGTGAGGCGCTGCCCTGGCCGAGGACCTGAACATCACTAAAATCCACATGGATACTACATTTTACTGTACAATTTAAGCACGCACTAATTAGACACGTGCTGTGGCAGACACGTAGAGCTACTTGATGGCTGATCGATGGGGCACCGTGGTCGTTGCTGGTAATGAATAGTACATGATTAACTCAATGAATCAATTGGCCGTGTGGGTGTGTGGTGATTCCACAGCAACAACCAGATCAGAGTAATAGACAGTGTGGCTCCGGCGTCGCTAGCTAGGTGACAACGTGGGCCGGGAGTCGTGACATCCACCCGCCACGATTAACGCTCCGGGCCCAAGTTACCGGCCCAAAGTTAAAGCCGTCCGCACCGTGATCCGTGTATAAAACCAGGCCGCGACACCCCGATACCGTGCAGAACCAGACGCAGCAGCGACGTCCTTCGACATGGCTTCCTCCTCCCATTGCCCTCCCCACCTAGCTCTCGCCACTCTTCTTTTTCTCGTATGTGGCTGTCTAGTCGCCTCCGCGAGCCAGCTCGACGAGTCGGCAATGATGGAGAAGTTCCACCGGTGGATGGAGCAGCACGGCAAGTCGTACCCGACCGCCGCAGAGAAGTTGCACAGGTTCGAGGTGTATCGGCGAAACGTGGAGCACATTGAGGTCGCGAACCGGGAAGGCGGGCTGAGCTACACGCTCGGAGAGAACAACTTCGCCGACCTTACGAGCGAGGAGTTCATGGCAACGTACACCGGCCGGCATGCTATGCCGCTGGAGATGAGTAGTGATGAGGGAGGGGAGCATGACGCCGAGACTCTCATCACCACTCGTGCCGGGGATGTCGCCGTGGGGCATGCCCCCGCGCACGGTATCAACCTGTCTGCGGTGCCAGAGAGCATGGACTGGAGGGCCAAGGGTGCGGTCACTCCCGTCAAATCTCAAGGAGCGTGCTGTAAGTACATGATACAATTTCTTACTTCCTCACAGGATAACTAAGGGGCTCTTTGGATTGTAGGATTTTCAAAAGAATTTCATAGGATTCCAATCCTTAGGATTTTTTCCTATGGATTGCCTTTAGTTTAAAGGAGTGACACCTCTAAAATTTCTATGGATTGCATTCCTACACCCCAATTCTATAGGAATTTCAACATCCACTGTAACCTCTATTTTACACTCATTCGCGAAGGATCGAGGTACTTTTCCTGTGTTTTTCCTGTGTATCATCCAAATGACCATTCCTGTAGTCTATCTCTGTTTTGCAATCCTCTGTTTTACCCCTGCAATCCTATCAAATTCCTGCGTTTTTTTAATTTCTCTGTTTTTTAATCCTATGATTCAAAGAAGCCCTAACTATTTGTTGGTAGATGTTCCAAAACATATACTTTACTCCAACTATAAATCTCAAGGGTCAAGCCGACACATTATTTTCGTAACTTATGTGACATGCAAGTTACTAGCTATATGTTACTCCAACTATTCAGATTATCACTACAATAGCTAACTTGATTTTAAGGGTTACATCAATAACTAACTTGATTTGTTCTATGCGCCTCTATTTGTTGTGTTGTGCCGGCAGCATCTTGCTGGGCTTTCGCTGTAGTGGGAGTTGTTAGCATAAAACCGCAACTTTGATGCCCAAATTACGAAAAACCGCGACTTTGATGCGGGATCGCATAAAACCGCGACTTTGATGTCAATCGATAGCAATGTGCACAGATTTGGATCTAACCGCGAATTGACACTAGTACTGACTAGTGGGACCCACCCGTCAGGGCTGACGTGGCAAGAATCTGGTCAATTGGCTGACGTGGCAAGAACGACAGCCGCCGCTGCATCGTCGCCACCTGCCTCCTCCTGCTCATGCTCACCATCGCCGGCCGCCTCCTCGTCGCCCGAGCTGCTCGCCGCCGTGCTCATGCTCACCATCGCCAACACCTCCTCCGTCGACGTCTCGCGGATGGTCCACGAGATGGGCCTCTCCGCCACGGGCACCGGCCGCCTCCTCGTCGCCACCGCGGCTCGGCCTCGGCGTGCTGGCGCTGCTCAAGGTGGGCATCGCGCTCGCGCTGCTCCGGCCGGCGGTGGCGTTCCTGAACCGCCGCAACGCCGGGCGGCACCGGATCGGGAACTGGGAGCTGGCGCTGATCCTCATCGCCGTCTCCTTCGTCGGCAACTTCTCGCGCCGGGCCGGGTTCGACGGGATGCCGGCCAGTCTCCTGCTGGGGCGCGGCCACGCGCGGGAAGGCCAGGGGCGGCCGGCGCGGGCGCGGCCACGCAGAGATCGCTTCCGGTAGGACGACGGACACGCCTTTCTCGGTCTCGTTGAGCGTGCCGGCCTCGCCGTCGGGGCTCCACCATTATCCCGCCCCGCCGCAGCTGCTGACGCAGGCGAGGCGCCACTCGCAACCGTCGCTGGTGGTCAGAGGCGCGGGCGCGGCGCCGCCGAGCGAGACGAAGGTGGATGTCCACCATGCCGCCGCGCCGCAGCTGCTGAAGCAGGCACGGCACCAATCGCAGCCGTCGCTGGTGGTCAGAGGCGCGGGCGGCGAGGCGCCGGCGGTGGCGCGGAGCGACAGCACGCGGGAGCGGGACCGTAGGTTCGACCACTTCAAGACCTTCTCCGGCGGGCTCGAGCGCCAGCTCTCCGCCCTCCGCGGGGTGGTGCCGCAGGACACGGCCGACGTCGAGCACGGCCACGCCGCCGCGTCCAAGATCTCCGAGGATGACACCGACGAGGACGACGACGTCCCCTCCGCCGACCGCTACTTCTTGCCACGTCAGCCAATTGACCAGATTCTTGCCACGTCAGCCCTGACGGGTGGGTCCCACTAGTCAGTACTAGTGTCAATTCGCGGTTAGATCCAAATCTGTGCACATTGCTATCGATTGACATCAAAGTCGCGGTTTTATGCGATCCCGCATCAAAGTCGCGGTTTTTCGTAATTTGGGCATCAAAGTTGCGGTTTTATGCTAACAACTTCTGTAGTGGCAGCAGTGTGGAGATCGTCTACACCAGATAAAAACCGGGGAGCTGGTTTCCCTCTCAGAGCAGCAGCTGGTTGACTGTGGCACGTTCGGCTGCAACACGGGCACGTCCACCTCGGGCTTCACCTGGATCAGGAAGAACGTCGGCATCGCCAAGGAGGCTGACTACCCGTACGTCGGGAAGAAGGGCGTCTGCGACGCGAGCAAGCTTAAGAAACACGCCGCCACGATCAGCGCCGCCACGATTCAGCGGTGATCGCGCGCTGCGCTATGACGAGCAGAAGCTCCTCGAGAGGGTCGCGCAGCAACCGGTGACCGTCGCCATCCATGTGGACACCAACTTCCAGCTCTACACGGGCGGGCTCTGCCTCTACTCGGGTCTATGTGATTACCCGACCAACCACATCGTCACCATCGTCCGGTATGGGAAAGACGACGCCACCGGGAAGAAGTACTGGATCGTCAAGAACTCGTATGGCGAGGCATGGGGGTTGGGTGGGTACATCTTGATGGAGATCAGGGGCCTAGCTGATCCACGAGGGCTGTGCAACATCAACTTCTTTCCCGTCTGGCCTACTATGTGATTTGTTCATATTGCTGTTTCGAGTAATAAGGAGCTACCTACATGTCACGTCGTCGGCCAAATAAGCGTCAAGTACTGCAGATCAAATTCATGTGCTACTATATGTATGGTGAATGGATTACTGATCATGTTGAATCCATGAAATAAATGAAAGAACGGGTTGCTATATATATCTAACGTTTGACTGTTTCTTAATTTGGTAAGTAAATTATACTCCCTCCGTTCCGATGCATAAGGGCTATATTTTTTTACAAAAGTCAAGCCAAATAAAGTTTGATCAAAAGTTTAGAAAAATCTATCAACAAATATGATATTATATAGATATCATATGAAAATATAGTTCATGATGTTTCTAATGATGTTTTCAAAATAATACTATAAGCCTTATTCATTGGAACGGAGGAAGTACGTTGTATTTTAGTTCATTTTAGCTGCAAGAAAGAACAAAACTCCATGCTCCCCCAGTTTAAAATTCATTATGTTGAGAAATTGCCTGTGACAAGATGGTTAGGAGGGTGGTTGTACCCACAGCCCACCAGAGTTCAAACCCCAGGTTTGACGCTGGTGTTTCTCATTTAGGCGGAATATTCTTCAGTGGGAGGCGACGTTCCTGTCGACAGCGAGGCGTCTGTGGTGACTTCGTCAATCTCAAGACCTGATCCGCCGGCTCAGTCTCTCGGAGGTGCTCATAGGGTAGGGTGTGCGTGCTTGCGTTCATAGGGATGAGTGTGTGCGCGTATATATGAGCGTTTGCGTCGTACTGTGTTTCTAAAAAAAAATATTATGTTTATCTTTCTAAGTTGTTGATATATTACATCACATAGAAACCGGTGTCTCGCTGCATCACCACTTCACCACTTCACCACTAATATAAAAAGACCCAGAGTGGGGTGATCCAATTAATCTGAGCCATACAACCTAAATCCAACGGTTCACACCACGAACGGACCAGTCCGAGCGGACCATCCTCCCAAACCTGATCGTCCACGCAAAGCGAAAAAACTGTTTCCTTTCCATCACGCCCGCATCCAACGCCACGATCTACGCCCCACACCGCCTACCGCAGCAAGGTCGCCAAGCGCCGCACGTCGCAAGGATCGACCTTCTTGCGGCCACCCTGATTTCCGTCTCCCCGCCGCCGTCACCGCCGCCGCCACACCGCGGGCTGAACCTGCCAAGCATCGCCGGCCGCCTTCTCTGCACCGCCGTACGACATACTCCCCACATTCGTCACCTCCCCTGCAGTGCCCTGCATCCGGCGGTTGCTGGGACATCCCAGGCCTGCGTCGCTCCACCATCGCCTACAATTTCTCCGCCGCCATTGCCGCCTTTCTTGTGTACAACGCCGCGAAGACGGTGCTGTCGCCAGGGGCACTGCAATCCCGTCATTCGTTTCCATGCGCGTACACCCTAAAACCAACGGATCATTCGTTTCCATCCCGTCATTCGTCAGTTGGCCGCTCACGTATCAGGTTGACCCTGAAATTCTCCCTGAATCCAACGGATTGGTTATTGTTCAGACCTTTTGAGACTGTAAACCACTTTGTTTCTCCATGAAATTACGAATTGGTTATACAGGTCTTTTCAGCCTACGATTAAAGTAATGTTCATCTTTGGGTTACGTTACTACATTGGTTTCAGATCGATGTGCGGCAGTGGCAAGCAAACTGTGCTAGCGTTGTTTGGATTTTAGTAAGTGTCTGCACTGAAAGAGTATCGGCACTTAAAGGTTTGGCCACCACTGTTTCGAATTATTGGTCTTCTACTTCTATCTTTTTGGATTTTTTTTCCTGCATATAAAACTGACAATTCTGAAGGAATCCTTGGTTACCAATTTTGTTACTGAATCATATAACCTGTACTTTTTGGAGTCTTCCTTCTTTGTAGTCTCTTGCTTATATCCACAAAAAGCATGTTGCTTCTGTGTATTAGTGACTTGAGCTTGATGCCTTATTTATCATGAGACGTATAGTATCAAATTAATATCACATTATCAGTGGCTTATGTATATCTTACATGCACATATGAAGGCACACGTTACCAGTTGTTGAGGTAAAACCTGAACCCATCATATTGCTGGCTTGATACATGATATTATAAGGATTTTTTATTGCCGTCCTAAAATCAAGGTTTCCAATCAACATAACATTCAGTTTCATAACACAACCTTACAGTCGAGCAGTCTCCTCCATAATCAAATTGTTTACATCTTGCCATTTACTCTGAATAGTATTTTAATTCCAAGCTGCATGTTCGTCTATATTAGTGGATATTTTTCATATCTGATACCTTCCTCATTTGTTTGTATTTCAGCAACTAAACCTAATTTACTATTGTTATAAAATTGGCTATTCTGATTCTGATTTATTGCAGGCACAGTAGAATTGTTCACAAATAGGAAGAAATAATTAGAATGTCATCTTCCAACCATAATCCACTAGATGATATAACCAATGGGAAAGAACAAGGTAATTAAAAATATTCTAAATAGGACATATATGAATGTCCGCATGGAGTGTTATATGCATATCCTAATTATTTCATACACGCAGATCCTAAGGAGATCAAGATGCAGAGGGATAGAGAGTGGTATGAAAAAAATAAAGATGAGATTTTACGACGTCGCCGTCAGAGGATATTTCACTTCCTTTCAAGTTCAAGAGGAAACAATTCCCGATTCGGTTGAGTTTTGCAATGACCATTAACAAAGCCCAAGGGCAAACCATTCCAACAGTTGGTATTTACCTCCCCGAGCCTGTATTCTCGCATGGCCAGCTTTATGTTGCACTATCGAGGGGTGTGTCAAGACAAACCACTCGGATTTTAGCCAAGCCAAATAAAGAAATAGATCCCACTGGAAAAAGCACAAAGAACATTGTGTATAAGGATGTCTTGGAGGGATGAAACAGGTTTGTTCTCCATAAAGAAATTTGGATTCCTACTATGATTTCTAGATGTATAATTGTTGTTATCGCTAACATAATGTGTTCGTAATTGCGGCTTTTGGTCAGACTACGAAGTCATCTTATTACATCGACAAATTCACATGGTTGTGATTGAGCGCCCCCTTCAAGCTGCTTATGGTAAATGATTGTTATACACATAACTAAATCTAATCAATTGGTAGTAACAATAATCTGTGGCAAGAATATGGGGGCCTGCTATGAATGAGCAGGAACTAAAACTTATTTCCACTTCGATGAAAGATAATATTTTTACATATCTTATCTCCTAAATGATTCATGGCAATTGAAAAATTTAGAACTTCCGGTTCATCTTACCTCATTTTTTGCATGTTAGTTTGCAATTACATCCAACCTTAGACTTAGCTGTACAATGTTATTTGGAAAATTAACCTTCACTATTCATTTTTCTACAGGTCAGTTTTACAACAGATGGTGATTTGCCATAAAGGAGCATTATTCCCGTGGGAAAATCATGCAAATACTTGCATGGTTCTGTACGTCTACAGGGAGGAAGCGCACCGTGGTTAATATTCCATAATATTCTGTGCAATAACTGAAGTAATTTGTACTGCTTGTTTTGTGCTAAGTAAAGAAAGATGCAAGTTTATATCCTGGAAGATGTCGTGTATTATCATCTTTGTTTAGTCATGTAACTATCATACTTTATTATTTTGGCAACTTTGAGTTGTCCAAAATAAATTAGGAACACTCTCTATGTGTCATGTCAAATATCATTTATTTTGTGACACATTTTTTCAACTAATATATTGCAAGTTTATGACGTTTGATTATTCATTATAATCAGTTCATTGTTTTTTATTGGAGCGAACCTTAGTGATCTTGCCGAGTTTAGATAAAATTGTATGTTTAAATTATAAATTTTCTATATTTGAAGTATGTTTTGTGATGTTTATAATAATCACTGACGAGCACTGTGATAAACAATTTAACGAAAACGATTCAGAAAAGATAACAAATACCTCCATGATATTACATGTGCATTGCACGTGCACTTTTACTAGTATAACTTAAATATCAAACTAAGAGCACCGTGTGAAGTGTATGACACATCGATCGATCAAATTAACAACCCGGGTACCAACTAATCCTGTTTCTTAGTCGGTTACGGGTCCCAACTAATCCCGCAAATTACGTGATTAATAATTAGTCGGTTTGGAGTCGGTCACGATACGATCGATCGAGATTGTGCCCAGGCTTTAAATTAGCGTCGTCGCATTTGCATGTGCATCGTCCAGATCGGATCCAAACTATAACCACCGGCCGGCCGGGCGATGGCCATGGCTTCCTCGCGGCGCAGGGATCGCCTGAGCGACCTCCCGGACTCCCTTCTGGGCCATGTCCTCTCCTTCCTCCACAACAAGGAGGCCGGCCGCGCGGCGGCGCTGGCCCGCCGGTGGCGCTACGTCTTCTGCAACGTCCACACCGTTTCTTTCGAGGAGCACGTGGGCGAGAGGGCACACGACTGGGACAGCTTCTACTTCGAGGCCCTGGAGAGGAAGAGCTGCAGCTGGCGGCTCCTCGACGGCGTCAACGCCGCGCTCCTCTGCCGCCGCCGCTGCGCCGGCACCCACGTGCCGCTGCGCCACCTCCGCTTCGCCTTCGACAGCTGCCACGCCTGGAACTACGTCCACGTAGACCGTTGGCTCGACTACGTGCTGCGGTACAGCGTCCAGGAGCTCCACCTCGACCTGCTTTTCGGGCTCGGCCGGATCTGCAAACGCCGCACCGTCCATGCCGCTGCCGGCGAGGAGGTGGACAGCGGCTCGGACGATGACGAGACGAAGAGGCGGAGAGCGTGGTCCTATGTCCTCCCTAGAGGGCTCTTCTCGTGCATGGCCCTCCGGACGCTGCGCGTCGGCTACTGCCGGCTGAAACTACCCGCCACCATCAACCTGCCTCTCCTCGAGACGCTCTGCATCACATCTCCCCACCGCGACGGCCGGAGAAGCATCCAGCGGCTCATCTCGAGCTGCCCCCGGCTGGTCGACCTGACGCTGGAGGCCATCGACCGCCTCACCAGAGTCTCCGTCCTCGACAAGCGCCTCCGCAGATTCGCCCTCCGCTGCTGCCACAGCCTCAAGTCTGTCGACATCGACGCGTCGGAGCTGAGGTCGTTGGACTACCGTGGCACGGTGCCCGCGGAGTCGCTCCTGTCCCTGCACGGCTACGGCGGCCCGGTGACCATCCCTTCGTGCACCATCAGTATCTGCGAAGCGCCCTCCAAGGAAGAGGACCACGACAGGTTCACCAGGTTTATGGAGAAGATCCGCGACACCAAGCACCTCCATCTGCACCACGAGTGCCTGCCATGCACATCCTTCCAGGGGTTCCCTCTGTTCCCTTCCCTGACGCGGCTCGCGCTGCAAGGTACACTCCAGACCCCCACGGCGGTGCGTGCGATACTACAGCAGGCACCCAACCTGGAGATCCTCTCGTTCTTCATGGAGTCCTCCTCCGTGGATCCCAAGAACCAGCTGGCCGCAGCTCCCGACGAGTCGAGCTTCGCGGCGGTCCCATGCTTGCGGAGCCGGGTGAGGGAGATTAACATGGTTCATTACCAGGGTGACGAGATGCAGAAGCTCATGGCCAGGCTCTTGTTCGGGAGTGCGCTTGTCCTCCAGAGGATGTGCGTCGTCCTGGTAAAGGGGTCATTCGCGATGCAAGAGGCACTCAAGAAGGAGATCCTAAGCTGGGTGGTGGCCGCCAATGTAGAGGAGATTTTCCTGTGATCGATTAGTTGGTTATCTTGAATGCTCTCATATATGGATGTAGTACTATATAAGAGAATAATTTGCAGTAATTGCATGCCCTGTGTTATGTGTTGCCAGGAAATATCTTAGCTAATAATTGCAGGTTCCGATATTATGTTTGATGTTTGATGGTGCTGCACGTAGATCAGTAGAGAGTAGTTTGGGCATAGCTAGCTGGAAGAACTGGCTTGGTTATCTCAGTGGAAACAAAATTGAAGGGTGTGGGAAATTTCCTTGGCTCCTAGGTTCGTCAAAATTTTCTCTAAAAATTGGGGTGATTCAGCTATCTTTCCATGGAGCGCTGTATTTGTATCATTGGGAATTTTCAGAAGGTAAACAAAAACAAAGAAAACCGAAATATTATGCTTGTTGATTGTAATGTCAAACTGTCAAAGCATTCTACCCTCGCTGCCTTACTCCATTGGAGAACCGAATTGCATAATGGAGATATAGATGCTACACGACTTGCGAAGCTTGATAAGTATTTGCTACCAAAGGCTCAGTGGGGTCCCAACCCAAAGAACGCCCCACAACGGCATCCCCAAAGCTCTTCCGTGAGCCAATTTATGTCCATCACCCCCCGAAAGGGCCCCAAGTTTCGAGGCCCTCTTGGGGTGGCGGATATCAGGTGAACACGCGGATGACCCACCTGTCATACACATAAACCGTGCAGAAGTGGTTAATGACGCCATACAAGAGGTCGTTCGGTCGGCGTAATGACGAGACGTTTCTGCAAGCGACGAATGGACGGGTCGGTGGTGCGTCTGCTGCACGGGAAGCGTACGTCAAAATTTTCTCTAAAAATTGGGGTGATTCAGCTATCTTTCCATAGGGCGTTATATTTTGTATCATTGGGAATTTTCAGAAGGTAAACAAAACACAAAGAAAACTGAAATATTATGCTTGTTGATTGTAATGTCAAACTGTCAAAGCATTCTATCCTCGCTGCCTTACTCCATTGGAGAACCAAATTGCAGAAAGGCGATATAGATGCTACACGCTTGCGAAGTGTACTTGATAAGTATTTGCTACCAAAGGCTCAATGGAGGTCCGAATGTAAAAAAAACGCCCACAACGGCACCCCAAAAAATCTTCCCTCGGCCAATTTATGTCCAGCACTCCTGAAAGGGTCCCCAAGTTTGGAGCCCCTCTTGGGGTGGCAGAGATAAGGCGAACACGCGGATGACCCACCCGTCATACACAGAAACCGTGCACAAGTGGTTAATGGCGCCGTCGTTCGGCCGGCGTAATGACGAGACGTTTCTGCAAGCGACGAATGGACGGGTCGGTGGTGCGTCTGCCGCACGGGAAGCGTACGTCGCACGTGGGCTTCAGCCTTTCCCGACTTCCCAAGCTTCGCCAGATCCGCTCTGTCGACCCTCGCCCGATCCGGTTATAAAAAACACCCCCGTCGTGCAGCCAGCACACCACACCACACCACCGTCGTTCGCCTCTCGTTTTCCAAACTTCACTAGATCCGCTCTGTCCAATTCCATGGCGAGAGGGCGCGGTCGTGGACGAGGACGCGACAATGGACGAGGGTGCGATGGTCATTGTAGGGGCGCAATGGCAATGCCTCGCCGTCGGTGTCGATCTCACCGTCCCCTGAAAACATGTTCCCGGAGCTGCACGACTTCGAATTCATGGTTACCGTGTACAAGGACATCGAGGGGCGCCCGAGGCTATAGGCGGTGTTTGCGGAGAAGCTCCAAGACAAGGTGCTAAGTACAATGCATCTGGAGATGGTTTAATTCGAAAATATAAATTTACTTGTATTTTGACGAAGGTGCGAATCGGCCGTTTTTACGCTCGTCTTCCTCCGGTTCCTCCTCCCCGTCCCATTCCATCTCAGGCGCGCCGCCGCCGTTCTCGGCCGAGAGGCGATCCTGGGCGCGCCGCTCCGCCCTGCCACTGCCGAGAGCCGCCCTTCGGCGTGAGCCCGTGAGCATCGACACAGCTTCGTTCTGGCTGAGCCCGTCCCACGGGCCGCGCGTACGCTATACGTCCACACCTAGGGATGTAAATGGCGCATAAAGGGCAACCGCGAATACCATTTAGTTAGCTTGGAGGTCATTTTTTCCAGAAAAAGTAACGTTTTTTACTTGCTGAACCAATAAATGGTATTATATGGACATTAAATGGCGCCACTTGACATCCCTATCCACACCACACCGCATACAGAAGGCCGGCCGATGCGCTGCTGTGCTGTACCAGTTTCTGGGCCGGCGAGGCGTTGTTTGTTCCCTCTCTACGCTCCAGCTGCGTGGCTTCGCCGACCACAGGTGAGGTCTGCAACATGTTCGACGAAATGGTTCTTTACCTGTTTTCCCCTTTCTCACATTCTCCAGTTTTACAACATTTTTTTATCCAGAAAATATCCCTGATGCTTACCATGTCATTATCTCTGAAGAAAGAATTAAAGATCCTTACACCCTAGTGTATTCCCCACCATCTATATAACACTTTTAGAACCAGTACACCACACGCTTTCCACAAGCTACAGGCATACTCTTATGTAATTCAGGGAAAAGATAATGATTTGAATCGATTTAATTGACTTGAATGGCGGATGATTGTTGATTTACAGTGTCAATCTCGTGTTATCATGTCATAAAATTATCTGATCCAGTCTAACACAGGCTCATTTTGTTTGCAGGTCATGGTTCATGTTTACTTCAAAATCTCAAGGGCATTCAGTTATGCAAAAATGGCCAGCTTCGAACTGGTACAAACTTGTGGTACTTATCTATCATTTTTGACGGGAAAACAGTAGGGAAAGCCCCTACTGCGGTTTTTTTTATATATATATCATGGGGGGATAATTACATGCGCAATCCGTTTCCTGTCAAAAATTCAAATGGCATCAAGCCATTGCTGCATACCCTCTTTAAGTGAGGGTTTTGCCCTATGCATAGCAAGAGAAAAAGTCTCCTTGAAAATAAAAATACAAAGATCAATGCTCAATTAATCTCAGATATTTTATCTCAACAAAGTGGCAGTTTTGAAAAGCAACTTAATCATATATTTTCTGTCTGTTCCCTGTGTATGGAAGTTCTTAATGAGTTGTAGAGAAACATGTTTTATGCTTAATAAATAAATAATTTGTTCTTCCAACTCAGCTTAAGAATAATGCACAATAATTCTGTTAATTCCATTGCAGGTCATGTAGAACTACTTTTGCATTACAATAAAATGTTAATAATGTTGATGCTTTTCTGGCCCTTACATGAAGATTTGATTTGGCGCTTGCACAAAGATATATTTTGTTTCGATTTTGGTTATGGATCACTTCACCAGCCCACCGCCTATACGAAGCATAAACCGACTGGTACTGGGACACACCTAACATATATATATATCCTTTCGATATATCCTGATTAGTAATAGGAGTACATGAAACGCTAATTGTCAGACCGGAAGTTTCATAGATTTCTGTATTTATATTCCAAACAACACTGAAACCTAGAGTTATCGGCGGGTAAATGTGTGAATAAATTGTTTATTTGATGTGTTAAAGCAGTGCAATTAATCTTGGCTGTGCTAAAATTGTTTTCATTTGGGAGTAGTTGGACAACACACACTCTGTTGATCTTCTTGATGGGTACATTCCTAATAAATACAATTTTCTGAAATTTGGTAGATGCTCTTCCGATGTGACTTGCAGTTTGTCCACTGCTACTGTCGTGAGTTACTAATTGGAAAGGAAAGGGTGCCGCCTCCCCCGTGTCCTCCTGCTCGGCGTTCATGATGGATATGCTCGACGGCATCACCTACACGGATGAGGTAATCCCACTCTCTCCAACCCTGCTTGTTTGCTATGTATGGTTGCTTTACATGGTGAGCTGATATGTGCAATCTGTATGTTCTTTGCCAAATGCAAGGAATAAGTTAGTCTAGACTAAGAACCTAGACTAAAAACTAGTGTTCTCTAGTTTGCAGGTTCCCCTAGCACACATATAGCTACTTATAAGCTATTGATCTTTACGAAAATTGACGGTGGTTTTCGATTTTCTTTCCATGCTGTTGTAGTCTGCTGTTGCACTATTATTCTTTCCATAATGTGTTGTCTTTCTAATAAGTAGTCTGTTCTTCCAACTCAGGTTACTAGTAGATAATTACTTAAACTTCCCTTGCAACTCATGTAAAACTACTGCTTTCTGGGAAATACAATGCTGATAACCTTGTCAGATGCAGTTTCAGTTTCATCAGCTGTGGTGTGTTATTCGTTTTCTTTTATCTTATTTCTGTCCTGCTGTAGTTCTGTGTGCCTATCAGGTCCTTTACCAGTTAGTTGGGTTTTCATGTTACTAAAAAGAAAGTTGTTTTAACAATAGGAATATTCAAGCAAGATACTATCATATCATAGTGTTACTAAAAGAAATAACACTAATTTTTTTCTCTAATTATAGTGAATGTAATCAGTAATCACAATGACAATGTTTCCTGCCATCAATTTACGGTTACTCTGGTATGACGATTGGATCGCCAATATCTTAGCTCCAATGCAATCTGATCCTTATGTCGGGAACTGTCAATCTGATCCTTATGTCGGGAACTGTCAATCTGATCCTTATGTCGGGAACTATCTATTTGATCCTTATGTTGGGAACAATCAACCAGTACGGTAACCGTGAATTTCTCCAAGATCTTACTCCTGTAAAGAAGAAATTTTGCAAGTACTCTTTCGAGCTGTGCTCCTTTATACTTTACAATGTTGACTCTTCTCAGCTTATGGTCCAAGCATTTGATGTACATCTGCCGCAAACTATTGATCACCCGGCTACTATGGTGGACCCGATCGTCACCATCGTCTCTGGGGTCGCTATCTGATTCGTCATCGGAGTTGCAGCAGGACTTCTTCTCTTGACGCTTTGGATCCGAAGGACACAACGACAACACTTCCAGGTCCTCGGTCTCACGGAGCAACACGGCAACAGACCAGATGGTATGGTCGTTGCGCAAGCGGCCCTGGAGACCCAACTGCCTAATAGGTAGCCCGCGTACAGCATCAGCGAACAAGCCGCAGTGGTAAGCCATTGATGGGCGCAAGGAAAGGTGAAGGTATTTCAGTTTTGTGCACCGGCTGATGATTGTTGTGACCGGCACAACTTCAGTTGATTCCTTTTCGGAGAGGTCTTCGCAGATTTCAATCGTCAGCGCCACGATTCCTTCATAGTTTTCAACCTCAAAGAGCGACTCACTGGGAAGGCCACCTTGGTAGTGCAGCGACCGCAGGCATGAGCTGTGAAGCTTGATGTGCTCGGCATGGTGGCAGCAGATCATGGAAAAGCTCCGCAGGTGGGGGCTTTCGACCGAGATGTCCTTGACACTTGGGCACTCCTGCAGTGTCAGGTCAACGAGGCTCGGGCAGTTGGAAACTAGCTGCGGCAGATGCCCGTTTGGGTCCATGATCCTGGCGAGGGAGAGCCTCTGCAGCGACGAGGCTGCCACGCCCTGTGGCAGATCAAGCGTCCAGTTGGTGAGGCGCAAGCGGCGAAGCGTGCTGCACCTGAAGAGACGGTGCTGCGTCTTGACATATCTGTTCCTTTCATCGTGGCCGAAGTCTGCCGAGGCGTTCTTGGACGAGCCGACGAAGGGGCAGAGTTGGTGCTCTGAGTCGTGCCAGTACCTGAGCTTGAGGTCAATCTCCTCAGCCCTGGAGGAGGTGGCGGCGAGGATCCACTGGTCGAGCAGGTCGTGCGGCGGATGGAACGCGTCGACACGGAGGGTGCGGATGGGCATCCCAGGTGGCTTGCACAGGATGGCGCCCGTCACCATCTGGTCGAAGCAGACCGGGGTGGGGTCGTTCGAACAGCACTGCCGTTTGCCATCGTTGGGGTCGACGAGGTCGACGACGGGGACGGCGGCGTAGACGCGGCGCCACCGGCGGGAGAGGGCGCTGGTGCGCGTGGCCTCGTCGGACGCGAGACTTGAGAGGATGCAGTGGAGCGCCTTGTCCGGTAGGGCGCTCAGCCGGTCCGCCTGCCTCTGCCTCTTCATCTTGGCCCGATCGATGTGTAGTCGCGCGTGTCTTTTTATTTTGCTGCCCAGGCCAACCCCTTCGATGTTTCACGGGCAATTTGAGTCGCCGAGTTGGAGTCGACAGATGCACCGACTCTGTTTCAATTTTGTTTGGGATACGACCACCACCGCCTATGAAATATATCCTTGCTTCTCATATATAAGCTTGGTGTTGTCTCCATCCGATATTAATTTGCTAGACCGACTCTATTTCGATTCTGCTGGTTTGGGATACATTTTCTTAGTCTGTGGTTTGGGATACGTTGGTGACTCGGAAACGAAACCATCGATCCTTGATAAATTGCTACTCGTCCGCTTGGGCCTACCCTTTATTTCCGGGCAATAGTAATAATTTGTTCGGGCCGGAAGTTGCAAAGCACAGGTCGGTCGAGATGGCATCACCGCCACGCAAGAAGTCGTCGTCGTCTTCGTTGATGCGGCGTGATCGCGTTAGCGAGCTCCCGGATCGCGTGCTGGGCCACGTCCTCTCCTTCCTTCCCACCAAGGAAGCAGGTCGTGCGGCCATCCTCGGCCGCAGGTGGCGCGACATCTTCTGCAGCGTGGACGCAATCTCCTTCGGGGAGGTGCAGGGCGAGCGGGACGACGACTGGTACACGGACTTCTGCCAGGCCGCAGAGAGGAGGAGCTGCAGTGGCGTGCTCCTGGATTGCATCAGCGCTGCGCTTCTCCGCCGACGCCACCGGTGCGGCACCGGTGGGGGCTTCACCGTGCCGCTCCGACGCTTCCAGTTCGCCTTCGCCAACCACCACGGCTGGGACAAGGTCGCCGTCGACCAGTGGCTCGTTGACGTGCTGAGGCGAGGCGGCGACGAGGAGCTCCACCTCGACTTGCGCTTCTTCATCGGCCCCATCTGTGAGAGGCGCAAGAACGACGATGACGATGAAAGGAGAGAGACGAGTGAGGAGGATAAGGGGTGGGGATTTCTCCTATCGAGAGGCCTCTACTTCTGCACCGCCCTACGGACGCTGTGCCTTAGTCACTGCAAACTGAATCTACCGGAGCTTGTTGACTTGCCGTTCCTAGAGACGCTGCGCCTGACCGGCATCCACGACAAAAATTCAAGCATCCAAAGACTCATCTGGTGCTGCCCCCGCCTCGTCGACCTGACGCTAGAAGCCAACAACCATCTCAAAAAAGTCGCCGTACTCGACAAACGCCTCCGGAGGTTCGCCCTCCGGTGCTGCCACAACATCGCCAAAGTAATCATCGACGCGTCGGAGCTGAGACACCTTGAATACAGAGGCAGCGTGCCTGAGGAGTCGCTCATGTCCCTGAGCGGTTCACCGGGACTCGCTTCCTGCATCGTCGGCCGTTTCTGCAGAGTGGGACGAGGGGAGGAAGAGTTCATCCGGTTGAGAAGGTTCCTCGAGAAAGTCGCCGACTCGAAGCACCTGCACCTGCACCACGGGGGCCTAGACGAGAGCGGATTCTTCACCATGTTCCCCTCCTTTTCCGTTTTGACACGGCTTGTGCTACAAGGCCCCATTGAGAGTAGTGACACCATCGACACGGTCCAGAGGATACTGGTGCAGACGCCTAACCTTGAGGTTCTCTCCCTCTACTTGGACAAAGACCCAGACGGAGGGGTGGAGCCAATCAGGTACTCACGGTTCGACGAGCTCGATGATGATCAGGACGAGGAGGAGTACGACCGGCCCGTAGTTCTTGACTATCTCCGAGTTCCCGACGAGTCAAGCTTCTCCATGCCATGCTTGCGGCATCGAGTGAAGGAGATCAACATGCTTAGCTACCAGTATGACGTGCAGCATAGGGTGCTGGCGAGCCTGCTGTTCCGCAACGCGCTTGTGCTCCAGAGGGTGTGCGTCGTGTTCGTGAAGGCGCGGTTCGAGTTGCAGGCTGAGCTCAAGAAGGAGATCGAGAGCTGGCTAGTGACCAAACCAGAAAAGAGTTTCATGTAATTATTGGTTATCTTCTGTGCATGTATGGAGCAATCACTGAATAATTTATATCGAGTAATAGATCGTTCGGTTATCAAACTTGTCGATCAAGCTCGTCCTGGTCACCTTACTCATAAGCTAGATGATTCCATGCACAATTGCTGCGGGAATAGCTGTAAACATGTCGCTGAATGCATTAAAAATTATGAAATATGACAATGGCAATTCAAAAGAGGTGTTGCAACGATATATATAAAGTCTCACAAAGTCATGAGAAGCAACGTAAAAATGTTTTTATTATTGCGGGGAAGGCCAGTTTTAGTTCTAGAAAATGAAAATACAAAAAAATTATTACATGATGAATCTAATGATACTAAATCGATATTGTAGATTCTAATATTTTTTTTTGCAAATTTAGTCAAACATCATTTCATTTGACTTTAAAAAGCTAGTACACCTTATAAGAAGGAACATAATGAGTACATATGTTTTACATCAATTATATTATCTTTTTATGTAGCGAACAACTAAACATATTTCTTCATGAATGTTGTAGAGATGGACTTAGCACCTAAATGGGCATGCCAATAAAATGAAAAAGAAAATGGAACCCTAAAATATGTGTTGTGAATTTTAAGAAAAAAATGGTACATATGGAACATGATATATCCATTTGTATTTATTGTAGTGTATTACATTATACAATGGCTTGCCATATTCTACAGTTATCTCGAACAATTTACTCCCTCTCTTATAAATTATTTACCTTTTTTTAATGTGTCAAATTCTAAAAAAAAAGATAAATAATTTATAAGAGAGGGAGTAAATTGTTAGAGATAACTCTAAAATATGGCAAGCTATTGAAGAAGTTGATTACATGTTGTGGATGTCGATATGTTTTGTATAGGTTTAATCAAACTTATTTTTTCGATTTCAGATAAAACTAGAGCTTTAAGTAAAAAATTTTTTTTGAAAGAAGGCAAAAGCTTTGCCTTATATTTATTAAGAAGAAGGTGCCCGGTTTATTAGTGGAAGAAACCGGACGAAAACCATACAGCGAACATCAACACCATGAACCCACACAAACAAAAAGACCAACACCTATGGCAACATCGAGAAGCAACCCAACCGCTCACAAACTCGCCCAACGTATCCCAACCACGAATCGACTACCTGACTATCTCAAGAGGTCTCAACAATTAAGTAGAAACAACCGCAGACGCCTTGCCAATGACGCCACTCTTCATTCCTATGCTCCTAAGAGCCTTCTTCACCTTCTTGATCTTGCCAGTAGGAGCCTCCTCAGCTAGGAGGTAAACAATCGCCTTGCCAGATCCAGGGCTAGCTGCCTCCAAAGAAGCGAGCAAACCACCAAGTTTCTCCAGGAAGACCGCCTCCGCAATGCTTGCCAACATACCATCACAATCAAACAAGGGTGACCGGACGGACTTTAACGCTTCAGAATTAGGTGCCAAAGCACCTACCTCATCAACCTCATCCTCCATAGACGCCACCTAGTCAACAACCATGGGTGAGGGAGCAACACCCACACCGGGCGCCGAGGTCATCGTCAAATCCTCCACCGAGCTGAACTCCGTCAGAGACATAATAGATGAATCCTCACACGACTCCTGAAGCACTGGAGCCATGATCTCGCCAATGTCCTCGCCCTCAGGGGCGGACGTGGCAAACAGCTGCGGCGACGGGCAAGGACTACTACGAGGAGAGAAACAGCCAAAGTGAAGTGCTTCCTCAACCAACGACGACTGCATAGTGGAGTCAAGC
Organism: Poa annua; assembly: GCA_026929855.1. Taxonomy (NCBI): domain Eukaryota; kingdom Viridiplantae; phylum Streptophyta; class Magnoliopsida; order Poales; family Poaceae; genus Poa; species Poa annua. The sequence continues at coordinate 93,602,406 of CM049433.1, forward strand.
GGAACCGGAGCCTGCACAAGGGCGAGTCCTAGGCCATCAGAGGTACATGTCTCCATCGGCTGCAAAGAATCACCATCGCGTGCCAACAACAGATTGAGAGTTGCAATCTCTTCACGAAGGGGGCGAGACGCCTCTTCAACACGGTCAGCCACCAGCTGACGAAGCTCCATACGCAGCAAGGCAAAGTGCGACTGAAAAACAGAGTCATCGAACTCCTCGCAACACCTAGGGGAGGGCCTTTGCTCCACCGGAGCACATCGCAGGCAGGGAGCACGAGTGTCCGGTGAACGAGCCCGAGCATCCGGAGAGCGAGAGCGAGCAGCGGGAGAGCGTGCACGGCAGAAACGCTCCCGATGACCAGGACGACGACATCGGATGCATCTGAAAGGCCCTCGACATGTGCTGACCAGGTGACCACGCTCAAGGCACCGAAAACATCTCCCGTGAGCCCAACGCTTGAAGGCGAGACCACGGTCGACACCTTCATCCCAAAGCGGAGACGATGGCGCGCGAACGGGAGGACCGCCCCGACCAACTTGAACCCAACCTTCCGCGTCAACGAGAGGGGCATCCACAGAGAGGTCGCCGCGGAGCTCCACAGGCACCTCCAAACGACCCCCAACAGCCGGGACAGCCTTGTGGGATGTCAGGACAGCCGCGGCCAGCGTAGCGGAGGCGGTCGACGAGGTTGGGGCAGCCTGCCCGGGCAGGTCCATCTCCACTGTACAGGCATCGGCGGTGTCCACATCAACAGCTGCAATGAACTTGGTGGCGGGCGGTGCTTGGGTGGCCGTCACCTCAGTAGAGACCAGGTCGTCCGAGGTAGCCGGCAGCAGCGACAAGGACCCAAGGCCCTCCACCACCACAGCCGGGTCGGACCCAAGCCCCTCATGCCCCATGCCGCCGGTCGGGTCGGCAGCAGCCAGGACCGCCATCGATGGCAGCACGGGCGCATCCAAGGAAAGCACCTTGTGGGCGAGCGCGTAGATGGCTTCTTCCGGCAGGTCCAACGATGCAGCAGGCCGGGGCTGAGAACCCACACCAAAAGCCTCCAGGAACGTCCGCAACAGGCCAGAGGGGGCGCCGGTGAGGGGTGCAGGGGCGGCGGACAGCAGAGCTGCAGCGGTCGGCAACGGAGCCTCAGAGACGAGCGACCGCTTCACCATCAGTCGACCACGAACGGAAGGGTCGGACCTGCGAGAGGCGAGGATGGCCGCGGCTAACACGGCGGCGGTGGGCGGCAAGGCCGTTGTTGAGGGCATGGGGAGGCGGGGCGGCAACTCCGGCAGCAGCAGCGTCGAGACGAGCCCCTACATGCTTCGAAATTGGGCAGAGCTTCACATCGAAGATTGAACTTGTCATCATCGGCCGGCCGAGATGGAGGCAGCAGGAGGAGGTCGTCGAGGCAGCCGAGCTGCTTCTCCTCCGGGACCTGCGGGCGGCGGCGGTGGCGAAGACCCTAGCGGGCCAGCGGCGGCGGCGTTGACCCCAGCGGCTCACGGCTTTAAGTAATTTGAAACAAATGGAGTTATATTATAAGAGCCAGCTCACTTAGTTAGGGGAAGTGGAAATACAACCCAGCCACCCAGGTTTAATTCCTCGCCGACGCAAATTTAGGTTATTTTTATTTCAACAAAAATAGTCCGCTATAGGGGCTTCCCTAGTGCATTTTTTTAAAGGAGCAATGATAATAGTACAGTTGTTAACTGGCTATAGGTATGCCATGCAACCTAAGATCTAAGACCTAACTTGTACTCCCTCCGTTCCAATGAATAAGGCCTATATTTTTTCGGAAAGTCAAGCCAAGTAAAGTTTGACCAAACTTTTAGAAAAATCTATCAACAAATATGATATTATATAGATATCATATGAAAATATAGTTCATGATGTTTCTAATGACATTGATTTTATATTTTGCATGTTAATATTTTTTTATAAAAACTTGGTCAAACTTTACATGGATTGACTTTTCCAAAATAATACAAGCCTTATTCATTGGAACGGAGGGAGTATAATAGTTAGCTTTAAACATATAGCTGCTTTTTAATACATGGCCCATCATAAATTCTCACAAAATGTTCTGGACACACGTGATATTAATTTACCGTCCGCTCCACTTTTCTCTTCTGCAACTCCGTAAAAGTATATTATGTAAATTCTTATAGCATGCACACATCATCTTATTGTACTTACTCCGAGTCAACTCTATTGCATTTGACTTTCAAGTTCCTTTTGATCGCAAATACCATAACTCTAATTTTTAAGAACCCCTTGTGACTTAATCGGCTATAAGGGAGTTCACTCAACCTACACTTCAGTTTCCCATATTGCCAAGTGTGCGACTTGGTAGTCGGACCTTCTTCCCTTTTGCTATGCCCGCTCCCCGTTGACGTGGTTATTAAGCGGAGGATTCCTCTCTATCTCCCCCTCCCTCCCTCCCTCACTATCTATCTATCCATCCATCTATATATCTATCTTTAAATACTATCTCTCTCTCTCTCTCAATTATAGCGGCTGAACAAGAATCAAATTTGACCGACGTGAACCATTGGATGATGAAATCCCTCAAACCCTTCCTTGATTTTCTTAGCACCTCGTGAAGGAGATATGCCCTAGAGGCAATTAATAAAGTTTTTTATTTATCATATCTCATTTGTTCATAATACGTTTTTGTGTCATGCTATAACTGTATTAAGCGGAAACATTAATACACGTGTGATACGTAAGACAACCAGGTCCCTAGTAGCCTCTACGTGACTAGTTCATTGTGCAATCGATGAACGAGGTTTCCCGATCATGTGACATGGTGTCAGTTGACAATGGAGTCATATCGTTGGTAGAACGATGTGATGGACATACCCAATATTTGTAGGACGTAGTCATTACGCCTTTGACCGTGAGATCAACTCTTATTGCTATTCCTGAAAGATACTTTGATTGCATCAAACGTCATGTCTTAATAGTATGACAATAAAGGTGTCCCTCTCGGGTATCGGAAGGGAGTATGTTGAGACGAGAGATCAAGAGCGGGATTTGCCAGTCCGCATAGCAGGATAGATACTCTAGGGCCCACTCGGTGAGATTATGTCAAATAAACTTGCAAGCATGTGACTAGGTCAACAGGACATAATATCATGGACGAGTAGAAGATAGTGTTGTCGGTAACGAGATCAAGCTAGGTATCGCGATATCGATGGACGAGTCTCGGACACGCTAAGTATCGCCATGGCAAAAGGTTTAAGACTCGACGTCTAGGTTCGAACGACAAAGTTATTCGTTATCTCACAGGGATTAATTCTGGGTATCCAAGGTCCACGAATTAGTCATTGATCGGAGAGCGCGTCTCGATCATGTCTGGCGAGATCTCGAACCGCTAGGGTAACACACTTAAGGGGAGTCGACAAGTTTACCGGAAGAGAAATTAGAAGAGAGCACCGGGAGCGTCCCGGGAAAGATCCGATGAAGATCGGAGAGCAACGAAATAGTTTTCGGAGCCGGAATAAATTAGATAATGTGTGTTTAATATTAATTAGTGTAATTAATAGTTAAATACATTTTTATTTAATGATTTTTGGAATTTAAAAGGCAGCCCACCTTAAATGGGCCTTCCCATGGGAGAGAAGACCCATAGGGGGGGAATTTCCCCCTTAGGTGCGCATGAGGAAGGGGGCGGCCCACCTAGGGCCGGCGCACCCTTTGGGGGCGGGCTGGTGTGGGAATAGTCCCACACCACCCAGCCAGTAAGGCTGGCAGCCCCCCTCCACCTATATATAGAGGTGCCCCCTTTGGCTTTTAAATAACAACCCAATCTCTCTCTCTCTTCTTCTCCTTGAAAACGTGATTGCTCCATTGGAGTTGCGCCAAGGTGAAGTTCTCTCCACCATATGCACACCGCCGTGCTGCTGGTCTTCCGGTCCAAGTCTTCCGCTGCTCGTCCCTGGATCGGAGCCCGGAGGTCGTCGTCTTCACCGTACGTGTGTGGATCCTTGCGAGGTGCCACGCTAGTGGTGCTCGGAGGTCTTCTTCCTCTACACGACCTCGAGGTCGTATTCGTCGGCTTCACCGACAACGCTTATGCGGGAGCGTAATCCCCGCGTTTCGGTCTACAAGGGTATGTATATCGATCTCCTCCGTATTACTATATCTGCATAGTATAGATCCTGGCTAGTTTAAGTTTATCGTTGTTAGAAAATTTATTGTTTTCTGCCTGCGATCCCATTCAGTGGTATCAGAGCCGATCTATGCGTAGATATAGCTGTACGCTTTTAGAACCCGTGTTTATCACGGGGATATCGTTCTTTTATTTGCTACCCTCTCGCGTGCACTTGCATTGCCGGCGGCATTGAGTTGATGAAGCGGCCCGGACCGACTTTACGCGTACGCTTACGCGAGACTGGTTCCACAACTGACATACGGCTTGTACCGTATATGTGGCTGGCGAGTGTCTGTCTCTCTCTCATTAGTTGGCTTTGCATTTTCAATGGAGGGCCCAAGAGGGATAAATAAATATGCAATTATTTGATCGTTGTTGTGGTCATAAGTTCGTAGGTATGAAGCGGTTCTATTTACGACAGCCCCAAGCCACGTAAAATATGCAAAAGATAAAGTAGAACGCGTCTAACTTTATTTTGCAGGGCCAATATGATATGGTCAAGGTAGGTTTATTAAATTGTTTATAAACTGTGGGCGCGAAGGAGACCATCGGCGCAAGGACCATGTCACGTCGCATTACATATTGATGTTTTGAGTGCATCTTATATTGTGTATATATAAATTATTATATATTAGTTACACGGCGGTAGTAATATAAGATGATCCCTCTAAAATACCATTACTGTTCTCCCTTCGACGTGCACCACCAAGAAAGTTCTACGTTATGAGGCAGGCCGTGACGATCGGGTGTCATACATATCGTCGTTCGCATACAGTGGGTGTAAGACATGTTTGCACAAGCGTATACGTTGAAGGTTATTATGGCGAGCCTAGCATGTACAGACATGGCCTCGGAACACGGTGACCGAAAGGTCGAGCATGAGTCACAGAGTTGTTGTGATTGACATTTCGATGTCTACCTTTGAAGTTGTGTTGCCGGCTCTGACGATGAGGGGTTGCACAATGGATTAGGGTCGTGTAATCACTAAAGCGATTAGAGGGATATTCGTTTTGAGTGGGAGTTCTTATAGTTATTTTCTAAAACTTGAACTCAAATTTTATGGACAAAGTCTTATGTTTTGCAAATTCCATTGTAGATGTCTCGTCCCACCTTTAACCTAGGCCTGTTCCTTGAGAAAGAAAAGCTTAAGACCAATGGGTCGAACTTCATGTCCTGGTTCCGCAACGTGAGGATCCTCCTCACTCCCCACAGGGTGGCTTACGTCGTTGAAGCCGCCCTAGGTGACCCTCCCGTAGACAATGCCTCCGATGATGAGAAGAAGCTCTATCAGACCAAGTCGGACGATTCCTATTTTGTCCAGAGTGGCATGCTCTACGCCATGGAAGCCGACCTGCAAAAGCGCTTTGAGAAGATGAGTGATTTTGAGATAATTTCTGATCTCAAGGATGTCTTTGCGCCGCAGGCTAAGGCTGAGAGATATGAAGCTTCTGAGCTTTTCTTCTCAGCCAAGATGGAAGAGCATAGCAGTGTGAGCGAGCACGTGGTCAAAATGTCTGGCTACGTTCAACGCCTGAATGCTCTGGAATGCAAGATTCCTGATGAGCTGGCGATTGATAGGGTGCTGCAATCGTTGCCTCCTAGCTACAAAGGCTTCGTCATGAACTATAACATGCAGGGCATGGCTAAGACCCTGTCTGAGGTGTTCGTGATGCTCAAGACTGCTGAAGTGGAAATCAAGAAGGAGCACACGTTGTTGATGGTCAACAAGACCGTCGATTTCAAGAAATCTGGCGGCAAGGGAAGAAAGAACTGGAAGTCTAAGAAGGATGGCAAATACGTTTCCAAATCCAAGACTGACAAACCTGGTCCCAAACCTGGCGTGGAATGCTTCTACTGCAAGGGAGATGGTCACTGGAAACGCAACTGCCCCAAGTATCTGGAAGATAAGAAGGCCGGCAAGATTGTCGAGAAAGAGAAATGTATATTTGATATACATGTTATTGATGTGTACCTTACATGCGCCCGTAGTAATACCTGGGTATTTGATTCCGGTTCTGTTGCTCACATTTGTAACTCTCAGGAGGAGTTACGGAATAAACGGCGCCTGGCAAAGGATGAGGTGACGATGCGCGTCGGCAACGGATCAAGAGTTGACGTGGTGGCTGTCGGCACACTCCTCTACATCTACCATCGGAATTAGTTTTGGTTTTAAATAAGTGTTATTTTGTACCGTCTTTGAGTGTAAACATTATCAGTGGGTCTTGCTTGTTGCAAAACGGATATTCGTTCAAATCAGTATCAAGTGGTTGTACTATTTCGATGAATGATATCTTTTATGTCAATGCTCCCGAGAGTAATGGTTTATTCTTGTTGAATCTCGATCGTAGTACTCACATTCATAACATTGATGCCAAGAGGATTAAACTTAGTAGCGATACCGCCATGTATATGCGGCATTGCCGTCTCGGTCATATTGGTATAAAGCGCATGAAGAAACTCCATACCGATGGACTTTTAGACTCGTTGGATTTTGGATCCCTCGACACATGCGAACCGTGCCTCATGGGCAAGATGACCAAGACACCGTTCAATGGTTTCATGGAACGGGCGTCGGACTTATTGGGAGTCATACATACAGATGTGTGTGGACCGATGAGCGTGTCGACACGCAATGGTTATCGTTATTTTGTCACCTTCACCGATGATTTGAGTAGATATGGGTATATCTATTTGATGAAACACAAGTCTGAAACATTTGAAAAGTTCAAAGAATTTCAAAGTGAAGTTGAAAATCAACTCAACAAGAAAATCAAGCACCTTCGATCCGATCGTGGTGGCGAATATTTGAGTTTTGAGTTTGGCACACATCTGAAGGCCTGTGGCATCGTGCCGCAACTTACGCCGGGTGGAACACCGCAACGCAACGGTGTGTCCGAGCGACGTAATCGTACCCTATTAGATAGCGTCCGGTCTATGATGTCTCTCACCGACTTGCCCGTATCTTTTTGGGGATATGCGTTAGAAACAGCCGCATTCATTTTAAATAGGGCTCCGTCCAAATCCGTAGCAACGACACCGTATGAGATATGGCATGACAAGAAACCTAAGTTGTCGTTCCTGAAGGTCTGGGGTTGTGAGGCGTATGTTAAGAAACTACAGCCCGACAAACTCGAACCGAAATCGGAGAAAGTCGTCTTTGTAGGGTATCCGCGGGAAACCATATGATACACCTTCTACAACCAAGCCGAGGGCAAAACGTTTGTTGCGAAGAACGGCACCTTTCTCGAGAAGGAGTTTCTCGCCAAAGGAGTAAGTGGGAGGAAAATAGACCTCGACGAGATCGGCGCAACGGAAACTGTTCCGGAAACGTCCTCCACAGATGGAGTGGGAGAAAATGTCGAGAATACTATTCTACTTCGTAGGTCTGGGAGACCTCGTATCGCTCCTGAGTGGTACGGCAACCTGGTTTGCACCGTCATGTTAATTGAACAAGACGAACCTACGAACTACAAAGAGGCTATGGCAAGCCCTGAGTCCGAGAAATGGTTTAAAGCCATGAAATCCGAAATAGGATCCATGTATGACAACAAAGTATGGACTTTGATGGAGATTCCCGAAGGGCGCAAGGCCGTCGAGAATAAATGGATCTTTAAGAAGAAGACTGATGCTGATGGTAATGTGACCGTCTATAAAGTTCGGCTTGTCGCAAAGGGTTTCCGACAAGTTCATGGAATTGACTACGATGAAACATTTTCACCGGTAGCGATGCTAAAGTCTATTCGGGTTTTGCTAGCATTTGCTGCATATTACGACTATGAAATATGGCATATGGATGTCAAAACAGCGTTCCTAAATGGTAACATTGAGCAAGAGTTGTATATGGTACAATCTGAAGGTTTTGTCGATCCAGAAAATGCTGGCAATGTATGCAAGCTTCAGCGTTCCATTTATGGACTGAAGAAAGCATCTCGGAGCTGGAATCTTCGCTTTGATGAGGTGATCAAAGGTTTTGGATTTATCCAAAATATAGAAGAGACCTGTATTTACAAGAAAATGAGTGGGAGCTCAGTTGTGTTCCTAGTTCTATATGTGGATGATATATTACTAATAGGGGATAATGTGGATCTTCTGAATAGCGTGAAGAAGTATTTAAATAGTAAATTTTCAATAAAGGACTTAGGAGATGCTGCATACGTTTTAGGCATTAAAATCTATCGTGATAGATCAAGACGTCTATTAGCGTTGAGTCAGAGTACTTATATTGATAAAATACTGAAACGGTTCGGTATGGAGACGGCAAAAAAAGGTTCTCTACCGGTTATCAAGAATAAAACATTGAGCAAGGCTCAGTGTCCGGTAATGGAACATGATAGAGCCGAGATGGCTAAACATCCCTATGCTTCAGCCATAGGATCGATCATGTATGCCATGTTAAGTACTCGACCTGATGTAGCATTGGCTCTTAGTTTGACGAGCCGGTTCCAAAGTAATCCTGGAAAGGATCATTGGGTAGCTGTTAAGAACATTCTTAAGCATCTCAAGAAGACAAAGGAAATGTTCCTTGTGTATGGTGACTGTGAAGAAGAACTTGGCCTAACAGGTTACGTTGATGCAAGTTTCTGCACAGACCCAGATGACTGTAAGTCACAAACAGGATATGTTTTCAAGGTGAACGGAGGCGCTGTAAGCTGGAGGAGTGGGAAGCAACCCATAGTGGCCCAATCTACAATGGAATCGGAGTACATCGCTGCTTCTGAAGCCGCGAATGAAGCTGTGTGGCTGAGGAAGTTCATCATCGAGCTTGGAGTGTTCCCTAGCGCGCAAGACCCTGTAACCCGCTACTGCGACAACACGGGTGCTATTGCTAACACGAAGGAACCAAGGTCTCACTCAACTGCCAAACACATTCTCCGACGCTTCCATGTGATACGACAGTATGTACAGGAAGGCGATGTGAAGATTTGCAAAATGCATACGGATCTGAATGTGGCAGATCCTCTGACGAAGCCTCTTCTACTTGACAAGCATGTAAAACACCAAAATGCTATGGGTGTTAGGCTTTTACCAAGTTGTAATCTAGAATAAATTGTACTCTAGTGCAAGTGGGAGACTGAAGGAGATATGCCCTAGAGGCAATTAATAAAGTGTTTTATTTATCATATCTCATTTGTTCATAATACGTTTTTGTGTCATGCTATAACTGTATTAAGCGGAAACATTAATACACGTGTGATACGTAAGACAACCAGGTCCCTAGTAGCCTTTACGTGACTAGTTCATTGTGCAATCGATGATCGAGGTTTCCCGATCATGTGACATGGTGTCAGTTGACAATGGAGTCATATCGTTGGTAGAACGATGTGATGGACATACCCAATATTTGTAGGACGTAGTCATTACGCGTTTGACCGTGAGATTAACTCTTATTGCTATTCCTGAAAGATACTTTGATTGCATCAAACGTCATGTCTTAATAGTATGACAATAAAGGTGTCCCTCTCGGGTATCGGAAGGGAGTATGTTGAGACGAGAGATCAAGAGCGGGATTTGCCAGTCCGCATAGCAGGATAGATACTCTAGGGCCCACTCGGTGAGATTATGTCAAATAAGCTTGCAAGCATGTGACTAGGTCATCAGGACATAATATCATGGACGAGTAGAAGATAGTGTTGTCGGTAACGAGATCAAGCTAGGTATCGCGATATCTATGGACGAGTCTCGGACACGCTAAGTATCGCCATGGCAAAAGCTTTAAGACTCGACGTTTAGGTTTGAACGACAAAGTTATTCGTTATCTCACAGGGATTAATTCTGGGTATCCAAGGTCCACGAATTAGTCATTGATCGGAGAGCGCGTCTCGATCATGTCTGGCGAGATCTCGAACCGCTAGGGTAACACACTTAAGGGGAGTCGACAAGTTTACCGGAAGAGAAATTAGAAGAGAGCACCGGGAGCGTCCCGGGAAAGATCCGATGAAGATCGGAGAGCAACGAAATAGTTTTCGGAGCCAGAATAAATTAGATAATGTGTGTTTAATATTAATTAGTGTAATTAATAGTTAAATACATTTTTATTTAATGATTTTCGGAATTTAAAAGGCAGCCCACCTTAAATGGGCCTTCCCATGGGAGAGAAGGCCCATAGGGGGGGAATTTCCCCCTTAGGTGCGCATGAGGAAGGGGGCTGCCCTAGGTGGGCCAAATGGGGCCCACCTAGGGCCGGCGCACCCTTTGGGGGCGGGCTGGTGTGGGAATAGTCCCACACCACCCAGCCAGCAAGGCTGGCAGCCCCCCTCCATCTATATATAGAGGTGCCCCTTTGGCTTTTAAATAACAACCCAATCTCTCTCTCTCTTCTTCTCCTTGAAAACGTGATTGCTCCATTGGAGTTGCGCCAAGGTGAAGTTCTCTCCACCATACGCACACCGCCGTGCTGCTGGTCTTCCGGTCCAAGTCTTCCGCTGCTCGTCCCTGGATCGGAGCCCGGAGGTCGTCGTCTTCACCGTACGTGTGTGGATCCCTGCGAGGTGGCACGCTAGTGGTGCTCGGAGGTCTTCTTCCTCTACACGACCTCGAGGTCGTCTTCGTCGGCTTCACCGACAACGCTTGTGCGGGAGCGTAATTCCCGCGTTTCGGTCTACAAGGGTATGTATATCGATCTCCTCCGTATTACTATATCTGCATAGTATAGATCCTGGCTAGTTTAAGGTTATCGTTGTTAGAAAATTTATTGTTTTCTGCCTGCGATCCCCTTCACCTCGTACCCTAACCATTTACCCTGTAGCGAGTGTCCACACTTTCCCGTGTCAAAAAGTTTTCCCCCATCTAGCGCCATCGCCTCCAAGTCCTCGTCATATCCTCTTAGACATGAGGGTCACGCCGTGCCATACCGATGCATTTTTTCCATCCCACACTTCATAAAAAGAAGAAAAAATGCTAAGGAGATTTATTTTAACAAAAAGAGTCAACATTGCATTTCATTGACATTGGGAAAGTAAGAGTAGCTTAGTTTATCAGGAACCATTCTAGAAAGCCGCATACCATCTAGTAAAGCTAGAAGCTGAAACGGCTGCAGGCAGCGAGTCACAACACACCAACGCACACCAACAAAGGAGCAGGTGTGGCTGACCTACATAGGGAAGCTTCTCTCAGAAGGCCGCAACAAACAAAACCGCACACACATGACCTTCATTGGCAACTTTGAAAAAAGTCTATGAAGAGTAGCAATCAACGTCTAGAAACATCGAGGAGGACACACATGACCTTCATTGGCAATATCGGGCGACATCGGGACCTTTATTGGTTTGAGTAGAGCGGTAAGCCCGATGTCGCTCTCGAGGAGGAACCTCACGTCTAGAAAAATACTAGGACAAAGGAAAATGTTTGATATGTGGTGCGAAGTTTTGTAATGAAAGAATCGATCGTGTGGAAAAATTAATACTCCCTCTGTCCAACAAAAGATGTCATATTTTTTATCAAATTTAGATGTATCTATACACTAAGTCATGTCTAGATACATCCAATTTCTGATTAAGTTGAGACATTCTTTATTGGACGGAGGGAGTATGACTTTTATTATCACATAAAATCGAACTAAAATGACTAAATGACATTTTTTGTTGGGTAAAGGCAGGTGCTATGCCATTTGATTAGTAGAAGAGAGTCAACCCAATTTATAAGAAAAATTGGGTCAAAAACCATACATTGTAATGTTTTTTTTTTTGAGAAATTGTAATGTTTATTAGGAGACCCCATCATACACATGAGGCAAGTGCACACCTCCGACTTTAGGGCTGCAAACCCGATTTACACCTATCAAGATGACCACCGCCCTGATGTAGCAACAAAGTCGTTCGAGGACAAATCAACCGGATAGACGGTCTCGCTGCCGGCACAGCTCTCCAAATCACCACCTAAACCATGTTAGGTCATGGTTGAGTCCCATAGGACGGTCTTTGCATAGTAGCCCAAAACATCTGCCTCGACGTTCGGTTCCTAAAAATGACATTGATCATGACAGAAAAGAAAATCTTTCTTTAAAACCTAAATGGTTTTTTTACGAAACATAGTACAATGCTGACGCTCACATACACGCGTATATACTCACCGTATGAACGTACAGACGCACACCCTACCGCTATGAGCACCTCCGAGAAATTGAGCCGGTGGATCAGGTCTTGAGATTGACGAAGTCATCACGGGCGCCTCAAGGTCGACAAAAACATCGCATTTTGCTGAAGAGTATTCCGTTTAGATGAGAAACACCAGCGTAAAACCTGAAGTTTAAACACTGATGAACTGGGGGTACAACCACCCTACTAACTATCCTACCACGGGTAGATTCTCTAAAACCTAAATGGTTATTCTTCAAAAATAATGTAAGGAGACATGTCTTTTTTAAATATAAGATGTTTTAACACGTGTATATAAATTTATCTAGACATGTGTAAATGTGTTAATGTGTATGTTTATTTATTTTAGTATGCATCTAAACTAAACATTTTATATTAAAATACCGGAGGGAGTATCAATCAAACATATAATAAAAAACAATCAAATGGTGGTGCCTCTGCTGACACCCCACAAAGCGTGGTAAACAGCTTGCCGGAGATGAACCGGAGGTTCCACCGTCTCGACAGGTTCCGTCACACTCGGGCGGCACTTCGCCGTGCGCACCCTACCGTCCCGTGTCTCTGACCTGCGCACTGGGGCAATCGCCACCATGGCGCTGAGAGACCATTCTCCGCACTCCCACCCCCTTCCGCCCTCTCCTCCCCACGGCTCGCCGCCGAGGATACGCATCCGCTCGTCGAAGGCCCCGCGACACGCCGCTCTGACGGTTCCTGGGACGGCGACGTTATTGGGTTCTTGGGAGCTCCGGCCGTGCGGCCTCGCCGTCGACAGATGACGTCTGGTACGTGTTCGTACAAATGGCTCAACGCATTTTTCCCCCTTTCTCCTGTTTAATTTCCGATTTGTTATTACTGCCATAGATCATGATTCTTCTAGATTCTTAGTTGTTGGATATAACAACCTCATTGTTCTCAAACATATCAGTTTGATTTTAGCTAAAGAATTCGATAAGATAATCAACAGTGTCAATCATTTTTTTCATATTCATGTAGTTTTTTGGGACCAAACAAAATGAACATTTTTCTGGCCACATGATTCGAAATGGTTGCTCCTCTTTGTTGCTCCTCTTTTGTGATATGTATACTTTCAGGGCGGTTTCCTTCTCTAACGGTTATTCCGAAAGCATGTGGCGAAAATTGAGTGCTTCACGCAGTAGGAAATGGATAAATGTGGCTACTCTCTCTCCATCTCGTTCCACTCTCCATATAAGGCAAATGAGGAAGCAATCACACCCAATAAGGAGTCTCCTGAATCTGGTATGCACGGATGTCCAATTGATTTGACGGCATAACTGAAATTCCAGCCATGCGGATTACAAGGTGGCTTGCAGACAGGAATGATAAGTTGGTGACAAATGAAGCAAAAGTTTTATGTGCGCCTTTTCATGGTCATGTTAATGAAAGACCCAATGTGAGAAGAAGTATGTAACAAGCCCGTTAAATCTCAGTTATAATTCTACATTTCACTGTACAGTCTATCAAAGTTGTTAGCTCCAGCTGCTGACCTCCTATAATAGCTTGTGTTGTCTAAAATGTAACCTGAAGATGCAAATTGTCTTTTCCCTCTATTTTTTCTGGTTAGATATGTGAAACTTACTTCTTTTCAGTTTGGATATTGTTCATATGTTGATCCAGTTAATTTTATTGTTTGTAGATAGCAAGCCTTGCCAAATCTGTTCACGCTCTTGCAAATATGGAAAACTCTATTAACGATATACTGAAAAGAACAGAGGTGAATGATGTATTAACATTACACTATGGGAGCTCCAAAAGGGTAACACTTCCATCTCTGAACCAATTGGTCATTTTCAGGTTGCCGATGGTTTAGTTTTCGAGAAAACATGAAGTCCTTTTGCGTCCCTACCTAATCTAATGCCTTGGTCCAGGTAATTTTAGTTATCGATTGACTTACTTATTTATTTATAATTCACATGCTTTACATTTGATTATAACAAGTATACTAGCACAATGCTTGTGCGTTGATACGGGAAAAATGCTTGAAGGGCCTTAGACGTCATAGGTCCTTGTGTTTTTAGACGCTAACATTGGTCACATCAAACTTATCGTGAGAAACTTATGTGTATCATTTGCGTGTATCTTATCAGTTTCTCAAAAATCATATCAGTAATTAAAAATTTCTGAGTTTGGTCCTCACACATATTTTCCCGAAACTGCGACAAACCTTTTCTTTAAGCTGTTTGTGCCAAATGAGATACAGATACTGTTGAACATGTTATGCCCATAAAAATCAAACCTACAACAATGAACAAGGTAGGTAAGACAAACCCGTTAAGCACACTAAGCAAAGGAAGAGATAAAATCTCAATCTCTCGTCCCCTTTCTTCCTCGCTTGCTCGTCGCCCCGCTCCATGTGGCCTTCCTGGGTCAAGAAATGTGCTCCTAGATTCACCCCATGCTCATCCACCGCGCTTGGCGCCGCTGCTGCCACCCCCTCCCTCAAACATCCAATCCCTAGTTCCCTACATCCGGAGCCTGCTGCCCACCCGCCACAGTGAGGCGTGTCGTCGTCGAGGGTCTTCCAACGCTTCCGCGTCATGACCTTTGTTATCCGGCTACTCCTAGCCCTCCAGTTGGCGCAAGTTGCCACCAAGGTGAAGGATCAAGAGGAAGCGTAGGTTGCCACAGGGGAGGAAGGCAGACATGTGGTGTTGTACTTTACCTAGCCCCAAGCCGACGGCCACACCTTCCGGGATCGTAAGGCCGTGCACGGCATCCTGGAGGGGCTCCACACCGTTGTCGACAACAGTGAACTCTCCATGGAGAAGAGCTCCACCTCGAATTTAGTGGTGCTCCTGCCGCACGGCCCATGCCTGAACCTGCCCCGGCTCTTCATAGCCGGTCGGCACCTCGGGACCGCCTAGGAGGTCTGTCGCCTCCATGAGTCCAACAAACTTGATGACATCATGGTGGCCTCCCATGCCTCCGCCCCAGCCTCCGGCGACCGGACGATGAGCAACAACGTGGTATGTGTCAGCTACAACGCGAGGGCTGGACATAAAGCTCGAAGCTCGGTAGCTCAACTCGTTTTAGTTCGGGTCATTTTCTTAACGAACCGAGCTGAGCAACAATTTTACCTCGTTAACACTAATGATTTAAACAATCAAGCTAACGAGTTTCACGAGCTACTCGTTAAACTCGTTAGCATCGTGGTAGCAGGCTGCAAATCTACATGACTGGCCTTATAGTGGCAGCAGGCCTTATCGTGTGGACTCCTTCGCGTTGTTCGGCTAGCACACGATGTTGAAGTTGGATTGCAACACACTCGTGTGGCGTTCTGGTCAAGGGCATGATCCAACGATCTGGACTTTAGAGATTTGGACTTTGGGTTTAAACAAAAAACGATTGGCCCATATATGACAGTACGCACTCACGAATCCCAAATTAATAGCAAAAGATTAGCGGCTTGGTTTGAACACTACTGTTTAGATTGCGTCTTTTGCCATTTCAAGCGGTGATGGATTCTCCTAAAATGTGGAAAGGAAGCGATGAGACAATACCATATTATCGATTGTACGTCAGGATGTCAATTTTCTGATGTACAAGAGCTTATCTCTTTGTTGTTTTATAGTTTGAGAACTGAGACAGTACCATGTTATTGGTCGTACTTCAGCGTGCAAATTATCTGCTTTTCCTTTTAGTTCTCATAGATTCACAATAGTGGTCTTATGCATTCAAAATATAATGATATGCTATCTTAGTTCTCCAAAAATAAACAAATGCTTATACTGAATTCACTTTGTAGAACATTAGGAATATATCACTTTAATAATCTGCTACAGTTTTTTACTTGGTTTTCAAGTTGTGTCTTGCATCACTTTGGTGTCAGTTAAATATATATTTATCAAATGTTTCAAACTGATGCATAAATATGCAACCAACATATGTTGCAAAGAGTGAACTTGCAGACTGGGTTTTACACAATCTGTAACTTCAGACTTCCTACTCTTGATTGAAAGATAATCTAGCTAGTGTGGGTTTCCATAACACTGAAAAATAAAGTAAATCTATAGAAGAAATAAAAGTATTTTTTCTTGTAGTTTTCCTGCCAGCGCAAACACAACTTTCAGTGATATGTAGTTACAGTTACCCTGGTATCGGGATTCGATCGCCATGATCTTAGCTCCCTTATATGCTCACGCCGGGAGCATCCAGCTGCTAAGGTAACCGAGAATTCCTCCAAAGATGCACTCCTTGAAAGCAGAACCTTTGCAAGTATCTTTTGGAGTTGCAGTCCTTTGTACCCCCCAGTGTTGATCGTTTTCAGCTTATCATCCAAGCATCTTATATGCACTGGCCAGAAATTATCGGTCACCTGGCCATTGTAGTCGACGCCATCATCCTCAAGCTCGGCTTCAAGCTCATCATACCCCCTCTTCTTTGGAGCCCGTGGAACCAGATGAAAGATTGACAGTACTTCCAGATTTGGAGCGTCACAAAGAATGACAGCGACTGACCGGATGTCATCATCACCGCGCAAGCAACCTTGGAGGCCCAACTGCCTAAGGCGCGATAGGCATCGCACACCATCTATGAATAAGCTGTTATAGGCCATTGATGGCCGCACCGAAAGGCGAAGGTATGTCAGGTCGGTGCACTGGCTGATGAGCGTAGTGACCGGAGCAACTTCTGTTGGTTCTTTTCCGGAGAGGTCTTCACAGATTTCAACTGTGAGCGCCACGACTCCTGAATGCTTTGCAAGCTCGAAGAGCGACTTGTCAGGCAGGTCGCCTTTGTAGTGCAGCGACTTCAGGCACTGGCTATGCACCTTAACTTGTTGGGCATGGTGGCAGCAGATCATGGCAAAACTCCGCAGGTGGGTGCTTGTCACTGTTATTTTGGTGAGACTCGGGCACTCCTGCAGTGTGAGGTCAGTGAGGCGTGGGCAGTTTGCAAGCAGATGCTGCAGCAGCCAGTTCGGGTCCATGATCCTCTCAAGATGGAGTGTCTCCAGTGATGCCATGAGCACACCCGGCGACAGATCGAGCTTCCAGTTCGTGAGGCGCAACCGGCGAAGCGTGGGGCACCCGAAAAGCTGGCGCTGGGTCTTGAAATAATTATGCTGTTGGTGGTAGCCGAAGTCCTCCAAGGCCTCCTCGGACAAGTACCTGAGGTTGACATCGATCTCCTCAGCGCCGGAGGACACGGCGGAGAGGATCCATTGGTCTAGCAGTTCCTGCGGCGGGTAGAACGCGTCGAGGCGCAAGGTACGGATTGGCGTCCCGGGAGCCTTACAGAGGATTGCTCCTGTCACCTTTTGGTCGAAGCACACCTTGACCTCGTCGTGTATAGAACGACTCGGACAGCCTTTCTTGTGGTCCACGAGGTCGACGACGGGGACGGCCTCGTAGACGTCGCGCCACCGGCAGGAGAGCAGGCTGGTGCGCACGGCCTGGTACTGGAGCATCTCATCGGGGAGAGCGCTCAGACGGTCCGCCTGTTGCCTCTTCTTCCTCTTCATCTTCCTTGATGAGATGCGATGCCTGCACCTGCAGGATTGTTGAGTTTTTAGGGATGCCGCCTCGCAGCACATGAACCTGGAAAATTCCTTTCCTGTCACGTTACCATGCAAGTCCCCGTCGCTGCGTTTTCTTTTTCTTTCCTTTGTCTTGGAACGACCAAGAGACTTGTCGATTCCGTTTCCATCTCTAGTCTTACGTGCACGGCACCACCGCGTATATAAAACTTCCTTATTTAGATCCGGAAGTCCTGGATATATATAGCTTATAAAACGTTACCTTACCATATACTGTAGCTTATATATCAGTTGGTCCTGGACCTAGACTTGCATAGACATGGATTCACCTTCAGACAACAAGACGTTGTCGGCCGGGGGCAGGGATCGCATCAGCGGCCTCCCCGACAACGTACTGGGCCACGCTCTCTCCTTCCTCCCCACCAAGGAGGCTGTTCGCGCGGCAGCGCTAGCCCGCAGGTGGCGCCATGTATTCGGCAGCGTCCACACCATCTCGTTCGAGGAAGAGGGGAAGCATGAAGACGACACCTACTACTACGAAGCCGAGGAGAGGAAGAGCTGCAGCGACATGCTCCTCGATGGCGTCGGCGCGGCGCTCCTGTGCCGCCGACGCTGTGCCGGACCCCGTGGCGTGCCGCTCCGCAGCTTCCACTTCGCCTTTGACAGCCACCACGACTGGGACAAGGTCGCCATCGACCAGTGGCTCGCCCACGTCCTGCCACGTAGGGACCCTCACACCCACCCGGGGCTCCACCTCGACCTGTGCTTCCACAACAGCCCAGCCGTCTGTACATTGAACTACAGGGACAGTAAGAGAGATGCTGGGAGCGACTCCGACGATGACTATCGGTGGAGGTATCTCCTTCCTAGGAGGCTCTTTTCATGCACCGCCCTACGGACACTGTGCCTCACCGATTGCCAGTTGGACCTATCGAGGATCAATGCCATCGACCTGCCTTTTCTCAAGACGATGCGCCTCACGGGCCTCGGGGACTCCTGGAGGAGCATCCAGCGGCTGATCTCGAGCTGTCCCCGTCTCACTGACCTGACACTTGAAGCCCTGTGGAACCTCAAAAGGGTCTCTATTCTGAACAAATGTCTTCGCCATTTCGCCCTGCACTGCTGCCACAACTTAAAGTCTGTTGACATCGATGCATCGGAGCTGAGGTCGCTGGATTATAGCGGTAGGTGCCCGGCTAAATCTTTGCTGTGTCTACATGGCTCACCGACGACCATCCCTTTGTGCACCATCGTTCTATGCAAGCCTCTCTCCGAGGAGGCAAAATTCAGCAGGTTCACAAGGTTTCTCGAGGAAATCTCTAACGTGAAGCATCTGCATCTTCACCATACGAGCTTAGGGAGCAGATTCTTAGGGTTCCCTCTTTTGTCCAGCCTGACGCGGCTCACACTGCAAGGCGGCATTGGAAACTGCAGCACCATGGTTGCCGTGCGTAGGATCTTGGAACAGACCCCAAACCTGGAGGTTCTCTCGTTGCTGATGTTGGAGTTTTATTGCCCGACCGTAGTTCCCAGCGAGATAACGATTCCTGATAAGCGGATCTTCTCTATACCGTGCTTGCGGCTTCGAGTGAGGGAGGTCAGTGTCAAAGGTTATAAGGGCAGCGAGCCAGAGATGATGTTGGCCAGGCTCTTACTTCAAAATGCGCTGGTTCTTGAAAGGCTACAAGTCATGTTCGCTGATGGATTGGAGTCTGAGAGGAAGAACATACTTGAGGTGCAAATGAGAAAATGGGGAGTCACAAATTCAGAAAAGATCTTCACTTCTGTGGAGTATTTGTAGCTGCAACCGTTTAAACTGAACTACTTATGTAGCAAAGGGCCGATTTTAACTAGATGTGAGGCTATACTTATTTTATTTTAGTTTTGAAAACGATGCAGTTGAAAGTTGGATTAGTTACACAGTTCTGGATTTTAACTTGGGGGAAGTTTCATGGTCGTCTCCCTCTTCCGGATAAAAACAAAGGGACGAAGTTATACTCCTATCTCTCAACCATATATGCGCAAATCAAGGTGGATGCAACTAGATCTTGAGGCTATACTTTCTCTATTTTATTTTTGAAAATGATGTTGTTGAAACTTTCACTTTTATAGCTGAGACACGGTTCTGGATTATCTGGAAGTAGGGTTTCTGATATTTTGGGACCCTAAGGGGACATAGATGATTTGCTATGATTTGTTTTGCATTTTCTGAAACTTTGAATTCAATTCAATTTTGCTTCCACTTATGTTTGTCGATACAAATAACCCTGCCGCCTCCTGTAGCTATCAGAACTCCACTCCAAAAGAGAAATCAAGCTTGCTTTTCGTCCAGCCATGGTACTGAATATGACCTAAAAATAACCGTCGGTAGGATAGAACACTGGGTTGGCATATGCTTCTGCTTATGTAGTGTTAACCGGCTCTCCCAAGACGTATGTATGTCTCTCCTGGACGGAAAAGATATTACCATTAAATCAGCATATTCGACAAGCCTTGAACATTTTCTGGACGTTTATTTCAGTACACCAACTTGGAAGATTTTGAGTCGGTTTACTGGGAAATCTGACTGTATAGACTTATACAATAGAGTAACGGTCAATAGTTGCATGGCGTGTATAAAAGGAGAAAAAATGTCTCGTTAAATATCATTTTCAATACCGGAATTTGTCTTTATTTACACTTGTTTTTCTAGTTCGTGTTTAGACATAAAATGTTTATATGTACAACCTTTTGTTTGAATTTTTTGAAGCGAAACAATGGGAGGGGCGGCGCCTACCTGATTATATTGAAAAACATGGGGGTGAGCTAATCTAGCTTAAAAGTTGTTTGAATTTTTTTGACATTTTAAATACGGGTTTTAAAATAGTCCTGTGAGTTTACCTGCTGAGGATTACCAATTTGTCTGCCTAAGCATGTCATGTGCTCAGTCATACGGAGTTGTTTATTGGGCCTACTGGCTGTTATTATCATTTGAAAACTGATGGTGGTGCTGACTCGATCCAAACGGTCGGATCTGGCTACAGAGTTCAGTGGCAGCCGCGCACGCAGTAGCAGTCTGGGGGAGTGTCTGACGGACCCCTGTTTTGTAAGCACCCGGCAAATGGCCACCTGTTGCATAATTCAGATTCAACGCCTCGGAGAAGAAACAGGAATAACTCGTCGGCAGTCACATGCATGATCAGCTCCATCAGATTTACAATTAGTATTCGGTGCAACCTATACAGTGAGTCACGATCTTGTTCAACTGGGTGGCGTGCGAAATGGCAAATGTGTCGGTGCTGTGGAGCGGATTCGTGGTTATGAAACAAAGCGGCATGAGGGCGTACTACAGGCTTTATTTACACACCACCCTGTATCTGCTTCCCACACTAGAGTTTCAGTCTTACGTGAGTGGTAGCTAGCGCAGTGGAGATGGACGCCGCCAAGCCGGGGGAGGAGGAGCGCAAGGACAGCATGGAGGCGACGAAGGTGAAGGCCTTCTCCTCCGAGGAAGAGGCTGACTCGTTGTCCCCGTCGGACGCCGACGAGCCTGTCCAGAACCACCGCGGATGGAAGGCCATGCCATACGTCATAGGTGAGTGGTTACTTCTTTGCATTCTATTCAAATTGAAAAGAGTAGCCATACTTTGCCCGTGAGGAACGAGTGGTAAAAATGCAATGAAATGAATTTGTGGTGCAGGGAACGAGACGTTCGAGAAGCTTGGGACGATCGGGACGCTGTCCAACATGCTGGTGTACCTGACGACGGTGTACCATATGGAGGGCGCGAGCGCGGCCACCCTCCTCAACATCTTCTCTGGCACCAGCAACCTGGCCACCGTCGCCGGCGCCTTCGTCAGCGACACCTACCTTGGCCGATACAACACCCTCGCCGCCGGCACCATCTCCTCCTGCATTGGCATGATCATCCTCTGCCTCACCGCCGCCATTCACTCCCTCCACCCTCCCACCTGTGACCCATCCAAAGCAGGAGGCGTGCAATGCCAGGGGCCCTCGGGAGGCCAGTTGGCAGCGCTCCTCGCCTCCTTTTTCTTCCTCGTCATCGGTGCTGGCGGCATCCGACCATGTAACTTGGCATTTGGCGCCGATCAGTTTAACCCGCACACCGCCGATGGCCGTCGCGGCATCGCCAGCTTCTTCAACTGGTACTACTTCACCTTCACCATCGCCGTGCTGCTCTCTGGCACCGTCATCATCTACCTCCAGAGTAATGTCAACTGGGCTCTCGGCCTCGCCGTGCCCGCCGCCCTCATGGGCGCTTCCTGTGTCGTCTTCTTCGTGGGCACACGCCTCTACGTGCGCGTCCGGCCCGAGGGAAGCCCCTTTACCAGCTTCGCCCAGGTCTTCGTCGCTGCTGCCCGCAAGCGCCACCTCCCCTTACTCAACGCGTCCTCGCAGTTGTTCGACCCGCCGCATCGGAGCAAGCTCGTATCCAAGCTGGCCTACACGGACCAGTTCACATGTCTCGACAGGGCGGCTGTGCGTGCCCCCGAGGACGAGCTCCGCGCCGACGGGAAGACGCCGGCGGAGCCGTGGCGCCTGTGCACGGTGCAGCAGGTGGAGGAGGTGAAGTGCCTGGTGCGCATCATCCCGGTGTGGTCGTCCGGGATTATCTACTTCCTGGTGCTAACCCAGCTCGGCGCCTACACCGTGCTCCAGGCTGGGCAGACCGACCGCCACCTCGGCAACTCCGGCTTCCAGATACCGCAAGGCTCCTTTGTTATCTTCAACATGCTCACCCTCACGCTCTGGATTCCGGTTTACGACCGGCTGTTGGTGCCGGCGCTCCGGCGTGTCACCGGGCGGGAGGGCGGGATCACTTTGCTCCAGCGCATCGGTATTGGTCTCGTGCTCTCCGTCGTCACCATGCTGGTGGCGGCGGCGGTCGAGCACGAACGGCGGCGGAGATCGCCGGCGCCGATGTCGTGCTTCTGGCTGGTACCACAGCAGGTGGTGTCGGGCTTCGCCGACGCGTTTGCTAGCATCGGCCAGACGGAGTTCTACTACCGGCAGTTCCCAGAGAACATGCGGAGCGTCGCGGGGGCCGTCTTCTACCTCGGGCATGCGCTCGCCAGCTATGCGAGTGGGTTAATGGTCACAGTGGTGCACCAGTCCACGGGCTGGCTGGCGCAGGACCTTGACGAGGGGAGGGTGGACCTGTTCTACCTCGTGACCGCTGCCATGGCGGCGGTGAACCTGGTATATTTCGTGGCGTGCGCGCGGTGGTACCGGATCAAGAAGTCGGACGACGACGCCGGAGACGTTGATCTCCACGTGAAGGCTTCCGCAAATGAGGCGTCAGTTTAGTTTAGTCTTGGCCTTGCGATTGTGGTTGAGCAGTTGGTGAGCAGCGCTTACTCAATCACCATGGATGCATATGCAAACGTTGTTACACTGGGGGATGTACGTGTTACGTGTACATATGTGTATTGATTCAGGAGTTCAGCTATACAACTTCAGCGAAAGATAGTAAAATAAATGAATAACAATAATACTCCCTCCGTCCCAAAATAAGTGTCTCAACTTTGATAGAAAATGGATGTATATTTACATTTACATCCATTTTCTATCAAAGTTGAGACACTTATTTTGGGACGGAGGGAGTACTAGTTTTGTACTGAATAATTTCACAAATGGAGTAGAAATAATCAACTATACGCCGTGTCTAAAAATTGACCGGAATGTGGGTTCACTTGATCGCTCACTTTGAAATACGTGGCACAAAATAATAAGCATATGTTTGAGAAACGATAAATCACTACATTTAAACGATATAGGACTAACTTGGACCCCCCCCCCCCCCCCCCCGAATAGTTTTAAAACTTCTTGTGTATTGTACTCTTAATAATTTTACTGTGACACATGTTGAACCTTCACGGGGATTGTAAGGGGCTGGATTTTGCCCGAGCAAAAAAAAAAAACATCTTACTAGGTTATTGGCTAACAATTTTGTGTCTTCATTTGTTGTGTCGGAGTACTATTCACAGGTGTCGTTCTATTTTTCTGCAAGAAAAAGGGCCCCTCATTGGCCCTTAACAAGCACAAAGGAGGCTAATCTGGTGTCCTTTGCAAAGGGCAACTTCCTGATGACATGTCGGAAGCAACTTCATCTTGTGTAAGACGATGACAGTGCCCTCTATGTTGCTCATAGAATGCACTATCTTCATAGTTTGCACAAAGCTATATACAAAAAGATCTTAAGTCAACAAACAAACTTTTTTACAATAATTTGCGAGGGAGTGTGTTGGACTACTTTGAGCACATTAAATCTTGACAAGATGGGAAGTTTTGTTTGGAAAATTGACAAGATCGACGAGAAAGGGGCCTATCTTATCACAGAGAGTATTCGATGGAACCAGAGAAAATCACAAAAAAAATCATGTTTATAAGTTCTAAAAAAATCTCAACAAAAAATGCATTAAGCCGGGAAGGTAGAGTTCTATAGACATGCAAAGTTGCAAGTTGAAACTCAAAAATATTTACGAGTTATGAAAACGACAAATACAACAATTAATAGTAGCAAACGTTACTATTCATTACTGAATTTGTCATCTTCATAGCTCATGCATGCAAATCTCCCAAGCAACATCATCAACTAATTTAGATTTTGCAACATGCTGCCATAAATTAAAAGTTTTATAGCAATAAAGTAGTAGTATATTCTTATGAATGATCAAACACCTTTAATCCAACTGAACCACCAATATTTGAAGAGTAACATGGCTGGTACCAGCATGATAAGCTTCAACTACAGAATACTACTCCATCTGTTCCAAAGAAAAAATCATATCCATTTAGTTGAAAGTAAACGTTTGCTAAGTTTGATCAAGTTACTAGATAAAACTATAAACATCTATAGTGCCAAATAAATCCATCATAAAATTGTCAATATGTACTCCATGTATTTTGGTAGTAAAAATAACTTTTAACTGAACTAATTTGTCTTGTTATTTGAAATTGATCAGTACTAGGCAAAAGGTGTTTCAGCATAATACCTTGGAGAGGTGAAGATCGCTGCCATAACCTTTGCTCAGTTCATATGTAATTGAGCGGCGAGCAATCAAATGATTAGATATTCCACACATGGTAGATCTTGTAGGCAACACAATGTAATCACACTACATGTATAGGCAAGGAATTATGGGATTCGAGGATCATATATTACCAATTAAGTATTTAAGTGTCCATGCGTCCATGTTCTTCATGACTAATTTACTCCTATTGTCATCAAACCTAACATGCATGATTGATTGGAGTTCCCGTAGTGATAGAGTATGTTTGGCTGGCTGAAAGTGTACCTAATCGTGATACAATGCGCCGAGAGCAAAGCTAGCAGGTAGGTTATCTTTTGTCTGCATCTGATTAGGCTACTCCACACATCCAATGGTCAAAACAATGAAGTTGATTGCGCAATCAATCGAATCATGACACTCCTATAACTAAAACCGCATGCATGTCCTCAGACCAAAACTTAGGACACCCAGGCAGATTGAGAGACATTCAGTGACAAAAACTGAGAAATGATTTGCATTGACCACCCACCCACACCCACCCTTTAATTTAGAGATACAATGTATTTGTCGCATGCATTGTTTGCACTGATCCCAGCAAATCATGTGTGATTCCTTCTTGATCTGCATACAGCCTACTGTTCCAGGTTTTTGTTCACCCGAGTCATGCGCCTCATCATATATATATACATGCTCCTCTCTGGTTATGAGTGACACTGCATAGTTAGCAGTAGTGAGGACGATGGAGATCCCTGAGCTGTTCTTGTGCCCGATCAGCCTTGACCTCATGTCAGACCCCGTCACCCTCCTCACCACCGGCCGGACCTACGACCGCCCCAACATCCACCGCTGGCTCGCCGCCGGCCAACGCACATGCCCCGTCACCATGCACCCGCTGCCTAAGTCACAGGTGCCGGAGCGTGTCTTGCTGGTGCCGAACCGCACGCTGAAGCACCTCAGCGACCGTTGGCTCCTCACAGGCCGCACCCTCTCCATCTCCGACCTCGCTCTTCCCACGCTCAAAGACAACCTCCTCGTCTTCAACGCCGGCACCACCACCACCGACGACACCACGGTCGTGGTGGAGACTCTGAGGATCGTAAGGTCGCTCTCCCCTCCGGGCTTCTGCGCCTTGCTTCTACGCCTCTTGCTGAAGCTAATTCGAAGCACAATCCATGATGATGATGACTCTGCTCCTGCACGGGCACTGCTTGTCGAGCTGGCACTCGACTGCCTGCTCGCCTCGCCGTCCGTGCATGAGCTCGCCGATGCGCTGCAGAGCGGCGACGCCTCCTCCTTCGCGTTGCTCCTCCGGCAAGGGAGCCTCACGGTCAAGGCGGGCATGTGCCGGCTAATCCACGTCGCCGCCGACGCCAAGGCAGAACAGCAGCAACTTTGCAGAGTTGTAGCGCCCCTAGGCCGCGCAGAGCCGGTCATGGCAGCACTGGCCGCTCTGACGTATGGCGGTGGCGCCGCGTCCGACCCCGCTCTGAGGGCGATGTCAAGCCTCTGCATGTCGGACCAGGCGAGCCGGGAGACGTTGGTAGCGGCCGGCGCCGTCGACGCCCTCCTCTCCTACATCTCGTCCTTCGCCACCGGCGCCGGCTCCGGGCACTGCAGAAAGAGGCCGTCACGTCCGCTCTGCACACTGGCTCTGGAAATGCTGGAGCTTGTGCTCGTCAGCGTGGACGCTGGTCGGCAGGCCATGTACACCCGGCCCGGTGCGACGGCCGTCCTGGTGAAGTTGGTGTTCCGGGTGCCTTTCGATCACGCCGGCGACAGCAGCGAGCACGCCATCGGATCGCTGCTGGCGGTGTGCCGCGAGTCGGCGGCCGTGCGGGTAGACGCCATTAACGCCGGCCTTCTCACACAGCTGTTGCTGTTGTTGCAGAGCCAGTGCGGCAGCCCCAGGGCCAATACCAAGGCTATGGCGCTGCTCAAATTGTTCAGGGCCATCTGGGCTCGTCAGTAGCTATTCATCTTATTTTCCATAAAGCATCTGTAAGGCTTAGGCCGCGTTTAGCATCAAAGATTTTTTGAAGTATGCACAGAATACTTCGATTTCTGAAAATAGTGAACTATTAAATATTTGGCAAGTGCTAAGCGTCAGCCGGCTGTAGCAACAGATTGCTACAGCCGCCTCCCGCACCGTCGGATCCACTTAAGTGAACCGATCTCGCGCGTCCGATATATGTAACAAAAACGGTTTCGCGTGTAATATTTTGTAACATACGTGTAACATCGACATGTAGCAAAAACAAAATCAGAAAATGTTGCGTTCGATCTATGTAGCCAAAAAAAGTCAAACACAATTTTTTTTTGTCTCATGTAGCACTGTGTGCAGCAAAAAATCTCAGATTTGTAAAAGTTACGATCATGTAGCAAAAAATGGTGTAGCACTTTCAACGATGTCATGTAGCAAAATCCAACGATTTATGCAACAAATCCCAAATTCAATGTAGCAAACATCAGTAAAACATCACTTAACAGAAACTCATGTAGCATTTTTCTCGTGCTCGCACAACAAAAACTATATATGAACGTAGCAAAATACACGTCGCATATAACATGCAAAAAATCTCCAAAAAAAATCTCAAAAGGCTGACCTCCACGGTCGGCCATGGAGGCATTTCCATGGTCGATTTGAACTCATCCACCACATCCAACCCGCGGACCCCCCGCCTCGCGCCATCATCTCAGCCAGCGCCGCCGCTGCCTCCGCAAATTAAGCCACCGTGAGCCGCCCACCACGAGTGCCCCGACTGCCGTGCCTCGCCTACCCACCCCCACGATTTCTTCGAGCACCCCGCCGGCAAGCCAGGCAGCCATGGAGGAGAGCGGCACCGTCGGCAGCGAAGGCCGACGAGGGCGCCACCAGGGGAGGTGAGCGAGCGGCAGCTCGCCGGCGCCGATTTCCTGTGCGGCGGCGGCGGCGAAGGGCCACAGGTGCTGCCGGAGGCGGCTTCCGTGGCGGCGACGGCGCTCTTCGAGGACGGGAAGGTGCGCCCGACGCAGCAGGCGCGGGCCGCTCCGGCGGAGGAGCGCGGGAGGTGGCGGCCACAGCGTGCCGCGGAGGGTTCGTCGTCGCTGGCCAGGCTCCCCGTGCTGCTCACCGGCATCTGCAGCGGCGGAGCCGGGTAGGGCCGGACGACGATTCACATTTAACTCGCCGCCGAGGGACGTTTACGTGAAAAGAGCAGACTGCGCTTGCGCGTCGTGTGACGACCCGGCTGTAGCTACAGCCGGGTGATGTAAAGCGTTTTCCTAAATATTTTAAGGTGGTCGGATCAAATAAATAATGTGGTTTTCAAACTGAAGTATTCTACAAAATTATACTCCCTCCGTCCAATAAAGGATGTCTCAACTTGATAAAAAATTAGATGTATCTAGACATGACTTAGTGAATAGATACATCCAAATTTGATCAAAATTGAGACATCCTTTGTTAGATGGAGTGAGTAGTTTTTTTGAAGTATTATAAGAATACGTCTGACCCTATTTCTAAACTGAGAAATGACAAAAACTGGAGTATTTGTTTGAGACATTCGGAATACTTCAGTTCCAGACAATCTTATCGTCCTCATTCGTCTGAGGATACCTCCTAGCTTGCTCCTGGATATAACTCCACTAAGTAAGCATGTCAGTTAACTCGCAAAAAAAAAGCATGTCAGGCAACAATCTCCTCCTGAAGGTTAGTTCTACATTCTTTAGAAGGCACCCTTGAAAAGTAATGTTCTGATTTTGGCAAATATAATACAAGTTAGGGAACCTTCCATAAGATATTTATTATCCAACCAAGCATCTTGCCAGAACCTCACCACATTACCTTTCTTAAGAACAATTTTCTACCCGCCATACAGTGTTGGATTAGGCGGCGCCTAGGCAGCGCTTAGACACTAGGCGATGGACAAACGCCTCGCCTAGGTCATAAGCGGAACTCTAGGCAACACAACTAAGAAATTGTCTTTTCTAGCAAGAAATTCATTCCTTACTGCACTTAGAAATCAAATGGACCATAATCAATGGCAATTGTTGTTAGTTTACTCCTTTATATGCGCTAAATTGGTATGTATAGATATAAAATAACCCAAATATACACCTGATGGTAAAAACTATATACCGCCTAGGTCGCGCCTGGTGCGCTTAAGCATCGCCTAGGCGCTATGCGAATGCCAACCGCCTCGCTTACGCCTAGCGCTTTTTCGATCTTTCCATGAAGGAGAATAAATCTTGATGTCACATCTGCAACAGTTCGATTCTTTAAGTGTTTTGCTTTCACTATTTTTTGCCACATACCATCATGTGTATGCATTTTCCACCACCATTTCACTAAGAGACTAACGTTCTATTTTTTCAGATCCTTAACCCCAACCCTCCTTTAGTTTTGGATCTACACATCCTTCTCCATTTCACCATATAATATTTCCTTTTCTTTTCAATACCTTGCCAGAAAAATCTTCTCATATGCTTATACATTTTCTCAGTAAAAGTATGGACATGTAATAGGAAGGCAGACCAGCTAAACATGCTTCAAGCAAGGTTAATCTGGCCCACGAGGAAGCAGGGCCACAAATCCAGGCATCTAACTTTTTTTTTAATGAATTTCATATCCAAGAAATCCCAGTCTATATTTTTCATCTTAACAGGCAAGCCCTAGTATTTGAGCGGCAAGGATCCCACTTGACAATTAAACATATTAGCATAAAACTCAGTAATATCGTTGTCACCCCTAAGCCCTAACTGAAAAAACTTCACTTTTCAAGAAATTTATTTTGAGACCAGACATGACTTCAAATAGAATAAAGCAATAATTTCACGTTAATAGCTTTCTTAGGTTCATGAGATAAACATATCACCGTATCATGCGCATATTGTAAAATACCTACACCATTGTCAATTAAGCCAGGAGCTAAACCCACAAAAAGACCTTTCTCTTGGTCTCGAGCACCATTTTAGTAAGACATTGCCCAACCATATTAAACAAGGCAGGAGACATAGGATCACCTTGCCAAACCCCTTTTGCACTTTGAAAATAAGGCCCCAATTCATCATTAATTTTGACTGAACCCCCCCCCCCCCCCCCCCCCCCCCCATGTAAAATTTTATGGATCCAAGAACACCAGGTCTCATTGAAACCTCTAACCTTATGACAATTCAACAAGAAATCCCAATTAACCTTGTCATATGCCTTTTCGAAATCGAGTTTTAAAATAATACCCATATGTTTTTTGACGTGTGTGATGTAATAACTCATGTAATGACATAATACCATCCATGATATTCCTATTTTTGATAAAGGCATTCTGTTGCACACTAAAAAGTTTATGTGCATAAGGATCCAATCTGATACAAAGAACCTTAGTAATCAACTTATAAATGCACTGCAACAAGCAAATAGGCTTAAACTGTTGAATCTTATTAGCTCTAGCAAGTTTAGGCAGAAGGGTAATAATCCCAGAGTTAAGTCTATGCACATCCAAAGAACCAGCATGAAGTTATCAAATAAAGTCATGACATCTAGCATAACAATGTCCCGACAGTGTTGAAAAAATTATATAGGAATACTATCAGGACCATGTGCCTTATTCGGTTTCATGGCAAAAAGTGCAGTTTTCACTTCCTGTACAGTAAAGATTCTAGTCAAGTTCGCATTTTCCATATTATTAATGTTTTCATGTATATTCCATAGATCACTCGCGAAATCAAATTACCAGTCCCCTCAATAACCACCATATCATTTGTTAGTTGGTGCATCAAATGTTTCCTTTGTCTACCATTAGCTACTTTATGGGGGGAAAAAGTTGTGTTATTATCTCCTTTCAAAAGCCACCTCTCGTTAGATCTCTGATGCTAATAAGATTCCTCTTCATCATACAAGGAAAATAAGCTAACTTAAATATCACATTTACGACTCAACTGATCTGAATCCAAGTCCCCATCTTCCTCTATTTTTTTTTCCAAAATAACTAGTTCTTCTTGAAGTAACATTTTCTTCTTTTTATTAGCACCCAAGAAATTACCCCTTGGACAGGATGGCGCTCTGGTCACCCCCTGGTGGTCGAACTAGGAGCACCCTTGGAGCAGACTTTTGGTTTGCCGTAGTGTCCGAGCTTCCTTTTGTCGACGAGGTTGACGACGGCGACGGATTCGTGGACGTCGAGCCATCGGGCCGAGAGCGCGCTGCTGCGCACGGCCTCGTCGGACGCCACAGGTGGGAGAGGACGAGCGTGCTGTCCGTGCGACGTGACGTTGGCGCCATTGTCACTGACAACAGATGAGAAGCGATTGATGATTCCTACTGTACTACTTAGGTTATCTCTCCTGATTATAGTCGGTACAGGCCAGGTGCCTATAGTCGGCCCAGATATTTTTATTATAATCGGTCACGTTACGAAACCGGCCTGCACTTAAACCCTGGAGAAACGACAGATCGTAGCAGCAAGACGGCCGGGCGATCGATATGGCTTCTTCTTCGCCGCCGCCGCCGCCGGGGGCAAGGGATCGCTTGAGCGACCTCCCCGACCCCTTGCTGGGTCACATCCTCTCTTTCCTCCCCAACAAGGAGGCCGGCTGCGCGGCGGCGCTGTCCCGGCGGTGGCGCGACATCTTCTGCAACGTCCACACCATCTCCTTCCAGGAGGAAGAGGGCGAGAGGGCCAACGACTGGGACAGCGACTACTACGAGGCGCAAGAGAGGAAGAGCTGCAGCACCGTGCTCCTCGACGACGTCTGCTCCGCGCTCCTCTGCCGCCGCCGCTGCGCCGGGCACCACGTGCCGCTGCGCCGCCTCAGCTTCGCCTTCGACGACTGCCAGGACTGGGACCACGTCCACGTCGACCAGTGGCTCTCCTACGTGCTGCGGCACAGCAGCCAGGAGCTCCACCTTGACCTGCGCTTCCGCATCATCGGCACCATCTGTCGTCACGAGGACGATTATGACTATGACTACCAAGGCGGCCACAAGAAAGTAAAAGGCGAGGTGGACAGCGGCTCCGAGGACGGCAATGCCGACGGCTCATACGTCCTCCCGAGGAGCATATTCAGGTGCACCGTCATACGGACGCTGTCCGTTGCCTACTGCCAGCTGAAGCTACCGGCGGCCGTCGACCTGCCGTTCCTCGAGACGCTGAGCATTACCGCCCCACGCCATGACGGCGGGAGAAGCATCCAGCGGCTCATCTCCAGCTGCCCCTGCCTCGTCGACTTGACGCTGGAAGCCATCAGCCGTCTCAAAAGAGTATCGGTCCTCGACAAACGTCTTCGCAGGTTGGCCCTCCGCTGCTGCCACAACCTCAAGTCCGTTGACATTGATGCGTCCGAGCTGATGTCGCTCGACTACTCTGGCATTGTGCCTGCGGAGTCTCTCATGTCCCTGCACGGCTCGCCGGGAATCCCTTCTTCTTGTACACTCGACTTCTGCAGAGCGCACTCCAAGGAGGCAGAGTTTGACAGGTTCAGGAATTTTATGGAGAAATTCTCTGAGACCAAGTACCTGCACCTGCACCATGGAAGGCTGGAGAGCAGGTTCTTCTTGGGGTTCCCGTCCCTCACCAGCCTGAAGCGGCTCGCGCTGCAAGGGCCTGTTGCTAGTTGCGGAACTGTTGTCGCCGTCGGTAGAGTCCTGGAGCAGACCCCAAACCTGGAGACTCTGTCGCTGTACATGGAGGAGTACGACGCTGACACGGAGAAAGAGTACATTGGGCAAAATGATGGCATGCATGAGGAAGAAGAATATGGGAGTGACGCCGGTGAAGATGAAGATGGACACAGAGACAACGCCGTGGACAAGAAGAAGGATGCAGCGAGCGATGGTTTGTTGGTAGCCCTCGATGATTTCACGGTTCCCGACGAGTCGAGCTTCGCAATGCCATACTTGCGGCATCGAGTGAAGGAGATTAACATGGTGCACTACGACGGCAGTGAGACACACAGGATGATGGCCAGACTCTTGTTCTGCAACGCGCTTGTTCTTGAGAGGATGTGCGTCGTCCTCACAAGAGGAACGTTCGTGTCGCAGCTGAAGCTCAAGAAAGAGATCGAAAGCTGGTTAGTGGCCGATGCACAGAAGAATTTTCTGTGATCTTCCGTGAAGCAATCTCAGAATAAATATAGTCTTCCCTTATAGTATTTTGTTTTGCAGAGAATATTTTCCTGTGATCTTCGGTGAGTCAGTCTCAGAAAATCTTGCTTCTCTGATAGAAAATCAAACTGTTTTACAATATGTACACTCAAACCATGTTTGTTCTGTACCGTGTACTTGGACAGACTTCAGTATGTTTGGAATATATATTGCCGGATGAAACAATCAAAGTCTTCATGGAGGAAAACATTTGGTGCAATAGACACGAAATCATCGCTTTAAAGCATATAAGGGTCTGACCATCCCAGATCCCACGAACAGGGGCAAAAGATGCACAACAAGTTTTTCATCGGGAGAAAGAGGGCCCACGCGGCCAGATTCCTTGGCCACGTGGGACCCACCAATCTCCCTTTCGGACATCGTCTCGGCCTCCGCCTTTTAACACACCCTTGTCTCGCCCAAAAAGCTACGCACTAATTTTCCCGAGACTATCCGAGGCCGTGGCAGCGGCATTCCCTCCGAAGGGGGTCAGATCCTACTGCTCCGGAGCTCCGGAGAAGGGGGAAATCATCGTCATCGTCACCACCTCTACTCCTTGGCGTGGGAGGAGACCTCTCCATTATCACCATCACCAAGACCAGCACCATCACTATCTCCATCTTCGTGATCCATTCTGTGCCCCTCGTAGTTTGAGAGTTACCGAACCCTAAGTACTTGTTTTGTGCTCCTATTCATGTTTATGATTGAGTATTTGTCATTATTTGGAGGTGAAGTTATATTTTCAGATTGTGTTGCACCACTTATGTCACTGAATATGATCATGTTTACACGTTGTGAGTATGATCATGTTTACACGTTGTGAGTAGTTCCCGTATGTTCCTGAGGCATATCATGAATATACAAAATTAGTGTGTGATAATCAGAGGATACGGTTACCTGCATAAATAAGCTTTCCCCGCCATTTCATGGTGAACGATTCACCTATACTCATACTCTCAATCAGTGCAGAGTGCTCTCAGGGTATCCAATCTACAACAGTATTATATATGTAGTATAGTATTATACACCACTTCTTCAACTATACATCATACTAGTGGAATTTGGCGCGGCGACACGCCGCGCCCTTGATGAGAGTTTTTGTTAATTGTTTCTGTTAAACTTGATGTATATCGTTACACATCCTCTTAACTGCAAGAATGAACGAACTACTAAACAGTCCCGGGTATGGAATTTTCTTGATCAGCTAAGCAAGCACACAATCCTCCTGACTGCAAGCAAAAGAAAGACACCCACACACGGAAGCAACTGAGAGATTCATAGAAGTAAGATCTTATCCGTCAAACTGAAGAGTTTTCACAAGGCTGCACTGGACATGGCTCAACAATTGTACAATGCCATCTAAAGAAAACATCCTATATACTCCATTGACCATCGATAAAGACTCTGTAATTCAGGATACTCACGAATATTAGCATGCTGTCCCCCACCTCAACAACTGAATGTATGGCTAGTCCTGATCCTGAAATGATGCATCAACCACGGGCAGTTCTTGCTCATCGATGTTGTACTCCATGATATTGTCACTTTGTAACCTAACATTTGTAGAGCCTAGGAGATATTGAAGGAAACATCATACAACCATTAAAAAAGATAGACAATTACTCCCTACATAAGAGTATAACGAAAAAGAATGAAACCCAAGTTCATTGGCATCCTATCCTACATTCTTGCTCTCAGCTGGACTATATACATAATACATGCCAAGTCTTTTAGTTGCGGATTTCTAAGATCATCAAATATTCATGTGGACATTTAAACTTTAGATAAAACGGATGGTTGCTGAAAGAATCAAAAGCGAACCTCGGGGTCATTTATTCCATATGCAACACAATAGTGCTCCTGAAAACAGATATTTAATACATCAAAACTCGGAGCACAAACATTTGTAATGATATTTGTATGGAACATGAGATTCCCTCAACTGATCAGAAGTAGTTTTTAAGGAAGTACCTGCATCATATGCCATTCTTCAAACTCATCTAACAAATCTAGCCGCTCAATCCTGCAACCATGCAGTTTCACAAGTTGTGGCAGCAAGAAAATCAAAGTGCAAAGTAAGATATGACGGAACTTACATCCTTCATCAAGATCATATGTAATTTTTTTTGGCAGTGATGTGAAGTGTGCACGTACTTGTAATCTCTGTAAAAGCAAAACAATACTTTAGCTAAAGTACTGCAGTATGCATGGAAAGGAGAAATAGACTTTTGCTATAATTGAACGAATACCCATTTTTGGCAGTGATGTGAAGTGTGCATGAACTTATAATCTCTGTAAATATAGACTAATACTGGAATTATTGCAGGGAGCATACGCCAATGCTAAATTTGTCTACAACCTATTGGCATCTCTAAAACTATAACCTGACATATTCAGTGCACATATTTAAAAATTCCTTGTTAGCTATATGCATTAATGTGAGCTAGTATATTGATTGGAGATATTTAAAATTTCATTAGTAGCTATATACCTGAAGAAGTTCTAATTATTAACCATCAAACTCATGTTAAGGGACAATCCTAGCACAAGAAAAGACCCGACTGCGTCAGAGAGCAGCATGCCAATCGACATACAATGAAATCAGGAAGGCCTGAGCGAGCAGCAACCCTCAAAATCGAACCAAATCGGGAAATTCTGATCAAGCAGCAACCCACGATGATGATCCGGAGGCGGAGACCTCGAACCTCTGCAGCATCAGGCTCCTGTCGACACCGTTCGGGAACGCCCCAGAGAACCTGATGGCCAGAGCTGGTCGGCGACAATGTTTGGTGGCGGCCGGTGGTGGTCTGCACCGCGAGTGGAAATTAAGGCGAGAAACGGAGGAGAAGAAGGTCCAGGAGAAGTAGTACCTCACCAGGAGCACCAATCGTTCAGATTGGCTAGCTTCTTCAAGAACATCACGTACGGGAGAGCAGCGACAGAGCGCCAGCGGTGTTGCACGGACAGAGGAAGCGAAGACGGCGGCGTGTACGCTTCCCGCCCTTCGTCGCACGTGCGCTAGTCATGCGTACGCACGGGAGGATCCGCGAGTGGCTCGGTCGAGCTCGTCGCCGGCCGCTGCGCGCGTGGGGAGGCCGGGCAGCGGAGGTACAGCGCCTCGGCGGCAAAGGACCGCAGTCAGGAGTTGGGGAGGTTGTGGGCCGGCCGCTCCTCTGTCCCCTGCGTGGGCCGGCCAGCGCCGCCGTTCCCAGCCACCACCGCCGCCCGGCCTGGCCTCCTCTCCCGGGCTGGGCGCGGATCCGGCCGTCTTCGCCTCTATGCGCGGCGTCGCTCCGCCTCCTTGAGCGGGAGAGTGGGAGGCGGCGACGGTGACGAAGGGGAGGAACCGGGATGGTGAAAGCGAGCAGAACATGCACAACATCACCATGGCCTACGTCACCATGACCAGCCATCCTACGAATCAGAAAACAGAACGAAACATGAGATAGATGGCTCGCACAACAATCGACAACGATTAGACGAAGGGAAACCAAGAATTTACCTAGCGGAGATCCAATCGAAAAAGAACAGAGAGGACGGCGGCTGTGCACATCGATGATGTCGATACAGCGAGGAAGAGGAAATAAAGGGACCGGGAAAAAAAGGACGGTGAAAGCGGTGGCCGTGGGCCCAACAGATGGAGCCCACCAACAGAACACGGCGAGGGGAAGCTACCGGGACCCGGGTCTGGTCTGCTGAATCTACGACTGGGATACGCGGCAACAGCTGATTGGACAATAAATAAGAAGTGAACAGTAAATCCCGTTCGATCGGGGCAAATCCACCGACGTGGATAGCTCAATTGAGCTTGAATCCTATACGCCTTTATATATAGGTAGATTTTCTGCACCTCTTCTTCAAGTCTCCTTGCAAGTCCTTTTTGCCGGAACCAATTATATGTATGTATTATTATACACTAATATTATAAGCGTAGTGTATGATACTCTTCGCTATGACCAATCTAAATTGCTCCAATTGTTTCTAAAATGTTTCATTATCACAAAGACTGGGGATAAATCACCCACAAATTTCCCCTCTGATGCTCGAAATCTGAAGACCATAGATCAGGGCTGATTCACTTTTGCGCGGCAACCGAACCGCCGGTTAGGCTGTTCACGGCCGCCGTCGCCAGCTCCCATGCCTGCAGCTTGGACACCTTCACGGCCCCTGTCCCGTTGTTGAACACATACAGGTGGCTGCTGCCGGTGGCGGCGTGCTCGGGGTACACGCGAGCCGTCATGCAGGTCCGTCCGCCGTCGCCGAAGCTCTCCACCACCGTGTGGTCGATCTGCATTTTGTTCGTAAACGACGTGTTAGTTGGTTGTCGCTGCTCGATTGTACGAAGTAGTATTTTTTGCCAATGCAAAGTGAGGGCCGAGCTCACCAGAGTTCTGAGCGATATGAACTTGTCCTTCTTCACGTCCACGTCCAGAAATGCTCCGTAGGATGGCTTGTGTACCCCTGCTTTCGTAGACGACCTGTTTGCAAAAAAATGTTCAGTAAGCATGTTGTGTTTCTTTTCTAGATTCACAAACTGTCATGTTCTTGGAAAAAATTGCAAGCTAGGATGCTTTACCTTGTCAGGTCGGTGCACATGAGGACCTTGTACGTGTCAAGGTGCCTGAACACACTGAAGAACACCGCCGTGTGCTCCTCCAGGTCGCCGGAAGCCATGACGAGCAGCCCGAAAGGGCCGACGCCGCCGTGAACGGACGCGCCCTTCGCCGCGCACAGCCCACGCGGGTCTAACAGCCATTTCGGGTCCAGCGTCTCGGCCTCCTCCAGGTTCGGGACCTCGAAGACCACCTCCACGTCCGCCTGCGAGCTCAAGATGCCGGTGATCTCCTTCCTGCCGCCGGCTTCCACCTCCGTCGCCCACTGCAGGCCGACCCGCTTCCTCCTCAGCGTCTCGATTTCCTCCACGGGCCACTGCACCAGCCGCTTCCCGTCGCCGTCCAGCCACACCGCCCTCGGGAACGCCTGGATGCCGGCCCACCCTTTGGTCACGCCGTTGGCGGGGCCGCCGTCGGTCTCGTCCACCCACGCCCACAGCACGCGCCGTTTCTTGCGCGCGTCGTAGAAGGACTTGGAAGCGTACAGGTGGCCGTGGTCGAACCGGCGCCAGTTCCCCGGGTCGCCGCCGCGCTCGGGCTCCGCCGGCGCGAAGGTGTCGGCCGCGTCGTCGTACGCGCCGACCATGTAGTGGTCCTCCTTGGCGAAGTCCGTCAGCTTGAGCACGTGCCTCACCCCGGCGCCGCTCGGCACCGAGGCGTCGAGCCCCTCCGTCGCGCTGGGGCCGGTCCCCGCAGCCACCGGGAACACGTCCGGGCACTCCAGCACGGGCACGTCCCGCGAGCTGGCGTGCAGCGGCGCGGCGTTGCGCTCCCAGCGGAGGAAGTCCGCGCTCCGGTACACGAGCAAGGAGCCCACGCCGTCGACCTCGGCGGCGACGCCGACCCGCCACAGGCCGTCACGGCCGCGCCACGCCTCCGTCGGGTCGCGGAAGTTGTTGCCGGTGACGTCGGCCGGGATCGGGATGACCGGGTTGCAGCTGGGCTTCTCCCACTCGCGGAGGAGCGGGTCGGAGGGGTCCTTGGCGAAGGCCACGTTCTGCACCTGCGTCCCGTCGGTGTCTTGACCGGTGTAGAGGATGGCCGGGCGGCCGCCGGGGAGGACGGTGGCGGAGCCCGACCAGCAGCCGTTGACGTCGAACGGGGCGGTGGGGTCGAGAGCATTGTCGAGGGCGGCCCAGTTGACGAGGTCGCCGGAGACGGAGTGGCCCCAGGACAGCTTGCCGACGTCCCAGGTCGGGCCGTGGGGATTGTATTGGTAGAAGAAATGGTACATGCCATTGTGGTACATTGGCCCTGCACACATAACGAACGGAAAATCACTTCAGCTGCACTCTGCCGCCATTAATTAGCTGATCAAACCAACATTTTTCCATAGTGTTGATGAAACAAGAGAAACACACGTACCATTGGGATCTGTTTTGTTTCCACGGCGTACGCGTTCGTCCAAATCCAAAGAACAAAATGGTTAAAATTACCATACAAATACATCAAGCGTGAATGGAACGAACTATTATAACGAATCACAGTGGGCACCGACCATTCTGCCAATGCTTCGCGGGCTGGAAGTGGTAGGCCGTTCGACCATCACGCGGGTGCTCGATTCCGTTCATGGCGCGAATCAGAACCAGGGAGGAAGACGAAGAGGAGACAGAGGAATCGATGGATGTGTTGGATGGTTTGCAAATCTCACCAGACTTCTCAGGCGAAGTTATAGCCGTTCAGATCTCAAAGTTTAATGCAAGTCAATGAGACTTGCCTTCCCATATGGACAATAATGTAGTTCTAAATATTGGTTTGGAATCGCAGAGATATATCAAACAAAGTACTTCCCGTCCTAGTCTCCAAAAGTTTAATTCAAGTCAATAAGACCTGCCTCCAAAGGACAATGTTTCAAGCATTTTATATATCCCTGCCTGACGATGCTTAACACTGGCTGACTAGGACTGAGTGCCAATCAGGTGAGATGCTTAGTTCAGAAGTTGTTTACTTATGCCACAGAACAACCCACCATCCTTCTTTGGTGCGACGAAACTTCGCAATCAGCAGGTTTCTCTCCATCTATTTGTATATTAGAAGTCTCTTACGCGTTTTTCAGAATTCAATATACCATTGAAACAACATATAACATCATTGAAATACAAAGCATCCAGACCGCACGTCGACGACACGCTTTCAGGCTGGGAGTGCCATTTTATTGCAGAAAATCCTCTAGTCCTTACATCTCTGAACCCAGAGTGCTCTACTATATTCTAAATTCGATAACTTAAAGTAATATCAGGAAATCAAACAAGTCGTGATTTCACTACAATTAACTGTTTTGTCACTGCACAATGCTCCTTGAATTGCTCACCCAAACAATGTCCGGCTCCGGTTTCGTTCAAGCCGAGCCTCCCTCTGCAAACATAGAGGTACATGTGCCATGTGAGATTCACTCAAAAGAAGGAAACTGCTAGGATATATAAGGACAAAAAACTTCGATGTAGAGAACTCTTCGGTGTTGTTTATAGATATATAAGGACAAAACTCAAATTCAGAAGCAAATTTTGGATAGATGCTAGTAGTTCAGAATAATAGTTCAGGTAACTTGAAATCTATTTGGTATGTGAATACAAGGTATGTCATGTAGATTTGTTAAGAAATTTCCATTTCCATGCAAACCTCATTGAAATGCCGATATCACAATCCACACAAATATTTTCCAGGTTGAGATCTTATCAGATCTGCTAAAGATCTATGACAGGGATGGAAAGGATAACTCAGAAAGGCAAATAGGAACCACTGAAGGTTCAAATGACAAGGTGAAGATTAATAGTACAAAAAATATGGTATTTACCATTACACAATTGTAAATTAAGGACCATAGGATGGCAACATATTTATAAAGACAAAGTAAATAATTTAGACTTCAGAGCAGACCAGTAGCTCGTTCTAAAGGAGAAAAAAGAATGCTAAAACAAGATGAACACTATAACACAGTTATCATGTCCTAGTTTTATACAATGAATTTTTTTGACAGGCAACATCAAGGAGTGAGCAAAATTAAGAGGCCATCGACACAGTGGAAAGACTGATCACATCAGTAACGGAAGGTATTGGCATGCCTGGCAAGGTATCATACAGAATACTGTTTTAAAATCTTAAAAGTAGCTACTTGGTTACCCTGACGGCTTGTTTCTATAATTCAAAAGAGATCATATGTGCACATGAACTGAACTATAGTGACGATGGGGAATTGGTTACTATGGAATGTAAAGCACTACACTTCTGAAGGATACCGTATACCAGCTCACTGACAAAGAAAGGATTGTATCCAAAAGCAGGAATCACTTCCAAGTTTCAATATGTTTATGTATGTCAGTATGTGTATGTTCACTCATAGTTACAAACTCAGTGGAGTATAGTTGGCTTTCAATGTCACGATGCCCTTTCACTATGTGCATGTTAAAGTTACTGCTTATGCACTTGATTACTCTAAATTATAAATAACTTATACAAGGTTTCTCCCCTATTATGCTTGAAGGCGAGAAGTTTCGTTCATGTTGTATACCAAAAGTGCTTAGGGAAGTTGGGCAAAGAGTAAAGTTTCTTTTGAATCTTAAACTCACCGAGCCAGTCGGGATCAAACCTCAAACTCAGCATGCCTGAAATCAGCACCTAATACTTATTGACCCCTGCCAATGTCAACACTGAACCAGTTTGGCGCCCCGGGGAATGAAGATCCAACCGGGATCCTGATTGACTATGGAGGTCCACGTGTCATAGCCATCCCCTCCAGTCTCTCTGTTTCTCCATGGCAAGCTCCTGATTGACTATATCTGCTTATGTCGTTGGTGTACTCGGACGTGCTGGCGGACAAGGCCGGGCAATGGAAGGCAGAATCAGGGAGGAAGATCAAGTTGTAGGGGAGTCCCGGATATGCTGGAGTGGAGGCGGGTAGTGCTGTTGGGCGAGAACGAGGGATTGGATTCCGCGCGTTGGCGTCCGAGGAGTAGCCCGCGGTCACCGCAGCAGAGCTTGGGCATGAGTTCAAGATTTAAAACAGACTTTACTGTTGGGCAAACAAAAAGATGAGAACGGTGTGCACTGATCTTTCTTCTAAGGCAACATATGCATCCGGGTGCTTTGTGTATCCATGCGTCCAACCAATGTCAACCCTTCGATTTAAATCAAACGCACACCATCAAAATCCTCACTAATTCGCATTAACACGCCCGCCTGCAAACTAACTCGGCGACCACTGCCTAACACAGTAACACAGCTGCACGCATATAACGCCGCAGCGGCGACGACCATCCCTCGCGGCATTCAGCAACGACGGCGACCACCTAACACATGCAGCGGGTAGCGATCAGCAGTCTCTGCAGGATGCCTCGTTACGTGCATGTGTACGTGTGTTCCTGCATGTTATGCCGCTGGCCACCTGAGGTCATTATTCACTGTACGTCATCGTCATGGTCTAGAATGGAAAGATCCTTAATTTGTGGAGGGATACAAATGCTTGGACGGTCTATTGGGGCGTGTAAGTGCAAATTAGTAGCGACATTGACACCGTGTGTGTGATTTAGATCAGATGGCTAAGGATAGATGGGTGCATGGATACAAAAAAACGCCGGATGCATAGGATATGTTGCCTTCTTCTAAAAGGTAACTTTAATGAAGTCCACTACATATAAGTTCAGCTTCCAGGTTGGGACTTGCTGTCCAAGATAACCTATAGGACTTCTTTGAACAAATATTGGCAAGTGCACAAAGGCACTTCAAGGTAGCTACTTGGTACACCCTGGATGCTTGTTTCTGTAGTTCAGAAGAGAACATCTGGTGTACACATGACTGAACTATAGTTATGAAGGAAAACTGGTGACTGATAATGGATTGTAGGCATATTCCCAAGGCTAGACTTCTTAAGGATACCGTATACCAGCTCATTTGACCAAGAAAGGAAGTACCGAAAGCAGGAAGTACTTCGCCCAGGTTTCAATAAATTACCCTATGTGGATGTCCGCACTCATAGTTATGATCTCAGTACAGTGTAGTTGGCATTCCATATCACAAAGACCTTTCTATATGTGTATGTAGATGTTACTTCGTATGCACTTGTTACTTACTTACTGAAGATAAAGTTAGAACCATGCCTTTTTATAGAGTTCAGATAATCACTGATTTCTGCACGAGAAGCCTCGTCCATGTTGTACCGTCCAAAAGCACTTAGAGCAGTTTGGAAAACAAAAATGTAACTAGGAGGTGCGCTAATTTTCGTTTTTAAATGCAGCTTCAAGAAACTAATGTACACCAAAGACAGGTTTCAATTTCAAAATTGGCACTTGCTGTCCGGGATAAGCTATAGGTCCTCATATATGTTGGCTAACAGTGAGATGTGTGTAATTCGAAGGCATCCGTCGTATACCATCATCACAAAAGGCTAGAGAGGAATTGGGAGAAAGATTAAAGGAGGGGACCTCTCTCTTCTTGCACTCCTTGTAGTCGTCGAACTGCTGCTGGCACTTGCTCTTGTCTTGGCTGGTCTCCAGACCTGCGGAGTAAAATCAACACTTCATCAAGGGATCCGCCAAACGCGCATGGAATCATTCATAGATCAGTATCGGAGAAAAGTGGGAATTGGGGGTCGCTGGATTAGGATTAGGATTAGAGGGCGGGCGGGCCGGGAGGGAGGGGATGCGTACACTTGAGGGAGGCGGTGTACTGGGGGAAGCAGGAGGAGTCGGCGATCCTGGCCGCGCTCGGGTACGGCGGGGTCGACGTCGCCTGAACGGAAGCGCG
This sequence comes from Poa annua, assembly GCA_026929855.1. Taxonomy (NCBI): domain Eukaryota; kingdom Viridiplantae; phylum Streptophyta; class Magnoliopsida; order Poales; family Poaceae; genus Poa; species Poa annua. Next base: position 93,645,627 of record CM049433.1, read on the forward strand.
GTGGGTGGGGGACGCCGGCGCCGCATGAGCCGCCGCCATGATGCCTTCTCTTCCTCCTCTCGGCTCCGTTCGTGGGCTTTGCGTTCGCGTCTCCTCCCGTTGTTTCCGTGCAGGTGCTGCAGACGCCGCAATGGGCTCATTGCTGTCGCGGTCTAAACCTTGGGCCGTTTCACGGGCGTTCTTCGAGAAAAATAGGCCCAGACAGTAGCACTGCATGAGTATGTGGGAATTGGTTTCGCCTAAATTTCCTATAAAAAAAAAGGTTTCCCCTAAAAAAAACAGATGTGGCAAGTATTGTGCTAAAAGAAGTGTGACATGAACATGACTTCTCCTCCCATAAAGGCAGGAGATTATATCAATTTCATGGTCGACTCATGCTCGCGTGGATAATTAGGAAACATTCTTCATTTGTAGTCGGGTTCTTGTGATGGAAGAAAAAACAACTTACACGGATTTCAATGTCAGGAAGATTCTTTACAGAGAAGAAGACTACCGAATCTCCAGGAGAGAAAGAAGCGACTGACGGGCCATCGTACCCATCTGGAATTTTGTCCCCCCACCGACGACATCGTCGATCGCGCTCCGGCTTCGGTGGCCTTACGGCCTTGGAGGCGTGGCGGACCATGGCCTCTCCCCGGCGTAGGATTCCCTTTCTTTGTTTAGCCTGTTTTTTTGTGTCCTCTTTGGGATGTTGAAGCGAGGGCTACATTAGAAGTAGGAATAAGTTTCTCCCTGCCATATCCGTGCTCCAGTGGTGCTTCTTGCACTGGCGGAGGGCGCATGGAATTGTGTGTCCGGAAGACCTTTAAGTATCCAATCGATTTTCATATCTGTTCTCTGGTTTCACGCCTCACTCTTCCGATCTACGAGTCTCATCTTTGATGATGGTTGCTACTCTAGTGTTGTGGTCCTTTCTGGCCTTAGCACAACATTTTTTTTTCATTTGTCTACTACAACAAGTTCTACAACGGCAAATTTTGCCCTTGTTCCGGGTGATGGAAGGGCGAGGATGGCGGCATGCCTTGTATTTTTTCATTATTTTATAGGCTCTTCATACTACTATGCATGATCATCAATAAATCGGTAGACTTTTCAAAAATAAAAGGAAGTTTCTTTACAGTAGTTGTACCAAGAAGTCAAATGATAGTCTAGGACAAAAAAATCTGACCGGACTAGTTTTTGGTCGGGAAACAGCAAATTCAGAGGGGACAGGATCATGCGACAGGTAACCAAGTGTCATTTGTAAAATAAATGCAGGCTCCACCAAAGTTAACAACTCCTGAAAGAGCTCATCAACTGAGCAGGTTCATCCTAGCTGGACAGCTGCAGGAACGACCCTATGGACATTTCTTTTACTCTCAGCACGTTACTAATTAATCATTGGCCCAAAACAAGAACTTTTTGCTAGACCCATGGATAACATTTCTATCGTACAGTGATGAAGCCCACATGGAGATGAGAAATTTGCGGCAGTTATTTTGCGTTGAATGAGATGAGAATGTATTAATGCTTGCACTGAAGTACTACCTTTGTTACAAAATGTATAAACTGTTTTGGTATTTTAAAATAAACTATCAAACCTCCAATCGGTATTGATTGTCATGGACATGTAATTAGTTTAGCACAAGCGTTACGTATAACTTACGACAACTAATACTGATCAGAGGTACATATTGGAACAGATGTTGTAGTTCCCATCTCCGAACCGGTTTTCATGTGTCGTTTTGGCGGTGTCAGAACTCCTAAACATAATCCTAAGTTTTCTCAACAAAAAAAAAAACCTAAATTACAGGTGATTGGAATCTAGACCCTACAAACTTGATACGTAGTTCCATGTGCACCTAAGGGGGGGCATTATTTGCATATGAAATTGCCTTTATCTACAAAAGTAAAGAAAACGTAGAACATGGCACCACGTGTTAACTTTGCAATAAACTTAGCGACTACGACCTAGGGAAGACTTTGGATATTAATCTAGGATTCTTCTTTGAACAGGAAACATGGCATGTTACAAAATTGTGTTTAGGCCAAAAAATATCTAGATACCATGTACTCTGCTGAATGATAGGCAAGTGCCACTTGTGTAATTAAAAGGATGCCACTTGTAATGTGAAAGAAAAAATACCACCTATAACATAAAAAAAACTCCACGTAAATTAGCAACTCCTCCAATAACTCACCAACTGATCAGTATTTATTCCAGTTGGCCAGCTGCAGTCTGCAGAAGCAACCTCATGGACATTTCTTTGTCTTGTATCATTCGCCTAAAGTATCTTTCACAAAGACCAACTTGTTAGTCTGGCCATATGATTAAGCTTAAATCTCACCATTATCACCATTATTAGCTTCTAAGGACCACTCTAACACTCCTTCAGATTTTTATTTGAAACGAATTAAAGCGTTGTCTTTTCCTTAATTGAGAATAGAAGAGTTAAACATGAGGGTGCCCTAGGGCCAACAAAAAATATTGTAGTATCGTTTCCTCTGTCTAAAATTATCTTTTTTTATCTGCTTTTTATTGTTTCGACGTTCAAAATTACGAACTATATTTCAATTTACTTTGCAGTGGGTGAGGAAGTATATTTACTTTGAATGTGATTCCAAACCCGAATACCAATTTTGGTCGCACGGTACCTTTGAGAGAAAAGTACCATGTCAGATCTTGAAATCAAAGACAGAAACAAACCCACATGTGATCAAAATCTAAATGCTACTCCCTCCTTTTTAAATATAAGATGTCTTTTTTAGACTCACATGTATCCATACATGTTTTAATATGCATGTTCACTCATTCAAATGTGCATCTAGTCAACATGTGTAATGCCTAAAAACATGTTATATCTAAAACCATACTGAGTAACAAACACGACTCCATCATTCAGTATCCATCCGAGGACGGCATTGCTTGAATATGAAATGGCCTCTCGTACTAGCAAACAGTATTATATAGAACATGGGAGCTATTACCAGGATCCTTAATTATTTGAACAAGAAGCGCAGAAAAAAGTTAGGCCGTTTTGACAGACTTTTCTCCATATGAAAAGGACCCAATCTGTAACGCTGATCATGACAATTATTCTTCCAATTTTTTGTTTGCCAAATATTCTTCTAAGAAGCTGAGACGTGAATTTTCTCCACAAGAATACGTGTACACATAGGCCCGGAAGGAGAAAGATATGTGAGGTCCGAAATTGTCTAGACCAGCTTGTCCAAGATAAAAGCTTCAAAGTCTACTCTAACAAATTTTCCTCAAAAATAGTCGCCGATTTGTTCCGAACAACATGTGAGTATGTGACATGAATTTTCTCGTCCTTCTTTCTCACATGGACATGAATTTTCTCAACACAAGAGGAGAACGCGGTCAACGAACACATGCATACGGTTGAGAAAAATACACATCGAGACCGTATTACGTTTTGAGGTCGTCCCATGAACAGTTACCTTTTGCAGCAAAGCTCTTAGGACAGGTCAAATACAACTTCTTACAACAAGACTTTTTTTCTTTTCGCGAATGTCTTACAATGACTTTTATATCGATCCACCACGTGCTAAAGTGCAACGTGAACATCTAACCATCTTGCTCTGTCCACCAGGCACATGTCCTGGGTCCTGAACGCTGTTCCGAATGCGCGACTATGCCGAGGTAAAAACAAAATGTAGTTCGCATTGTTAGAATACGTGTAGGACTAGGAGTTAGAGATAGACTAGTATTAGACTTCTTGTACTCCAAGTTTACCTCCCTCCTTGTACCACTATATATACCCCATGAGGGTCATGACAATACAACAACAAAGATTAAGGATTCACAACTTTCTACATGGTATCAGAGCGGTTAGTCTCACGACGCCGATCTTAGGTTTCTAAAAGCTTCCGCATCGCGCCGCCCCCGGGGAGATCAATCTCTTCTCCTCGGGGGCGCGGCACCCGATTTCGATCAATGATCAGATCGGTTCTTAGATTTAAATTCCAGTTAATAAATAGATTAGATTAGATTTTCAAAATTCCTATAGATTAGATCCAATTTAGCCACCAAATAAAGCCCTAAATCCTTCATCCTCTCCCGGCGAAATTCATTGCTGCTCGATTCGGCCGGCGCATACGGATCCACTTCGAAGCATGCTGCATCGATGCTCATCGATTATTCACATGACATGCCCTGCCATGCTGATCGATCAGATCGTGCATGTCCAAGACAGCTCGTGTACATGCACGTACATGCTCTACACAGCTCCAGCTAGAGATCAAGAACAACGCCAAGTGCTAGCTTCTTCCCTGCCGTCAATTTACGCGGTGCTAGCGAGGAGGCATCGCACGATCTACACTGCATCAACAACAACATCAAGCTCTACGACTACACCAAGATCTCCGTCGAGTTCTACATCGCCATCAACAAATCATCGCCAAGGTCTACATACACGTGGTCTCCCGCCGTCCGACAAAAAACCCTGCCGCCGCCGCCGATCCCAACGGATCCGCCGCCGCCGCCTACGACAAAAAAACCCTGCCGCCGCCGCCGATCCCAACGGATCCGCCGCCGCCGCATACGAAAAAACCCTGCCGCCGCCGCCGATCCCAACGGATCCGCCGCCGCCGCCTACGATAAAACCCGCCGCCGCCGCAGAATCCCTGCCGCCGCCGCACAAAACCCTACGACCAAGACCGCGCAATTTTTTTTGCGCCTTTGGCGCTCTCGGCTACGATGACCACGACAATCTCGACCTCGGCTACTTCACGACCGGCTACCTCGACATCGACATCAAGAACAACATCTACAGCAACTCAAGAACTCCAGTCAACAGCGTCCGCGTCGTCACTTGCGTCCATGCCACTCCCGCTGTTACTGCGGGAGGGAAGAGAGGCACTAGAAGGGGACGCAGTCACCGCCCATAGGTGTCAGCCATGATCAGACGCAGTTGATGATACCAAGGAGGAGAAGACGATGGAAGACTTCAAAACCAGTCGTTAAACGTCCGTTTTACTCCCGTTACGACTGAGGGGGAATGTTAGAATACGTGTAGGACTAGGAGTTAGAGATAGACTAGTATTAGACTTCTTGTACTCCAAGTTTACCTCCCTCCTTGTACCACTATATATACCCCATGAGGGTCATGACAATACAACAACAAAGATTAAGGATTCACAACTTTCTACACGCATCAGTACGGTAATCTCTCAAAGCCTGAACTCTTGTGTTCCTTTCACGCTACTATCTGTATAAGTAGCAGCCGCCCTGAAAACCGGAGTTAAAAACAAAATGTAGTTCGCATAAAAAAGGTTGACAAGTGTGAGAAGTATCATGAAGCGAAGTAGATTCTATTTTCAACAACCTGTTTTATTTTGTTGACCATTGAACATGGACCTTTCCGTTATCTTAGATGACTCGTGGGCATCTTCCACCTCCCTCTCCTCGGTGCCCGTAGAGGCCGCAGTTGGTCACGTCATGGCCGCAGATGAAGAGGACGATGAGGCCTTCCTTCAGTTGTAGTCAGCATGTCCTCAATACGTAATATGGAATCATTTTGTTTGCTACAACAGCCCTGATGGATGGTCAGTGTCCTTTAGGCGAGGTGGAGAGAGCGGATCCCGGATCTACTCTTCCTACCCCAGGGTGGCGTCAAGGTCCTCTAGTAGGGTCAGGTTAGATGGATTTAGGTCACGTGCGTTCATTTGTCCAACCCTGCGTGGCCCTTCCCTTCTGAATTGACGGGCGCCCCCGACGTGCCAGTACCTCTTGTGTGTGCCCCTAACTCTATTGGTTCATCAGACTTTCGCTCGGGAGAAATATGTTGCTCGGCTTTGCCAACGCGTCGGGATATCTATGGGTGCTTCTAACCTGCTTGGAAAACGTTGCCACGGTAATGATTTGTTGAGATCCGACGACAACCTCGGGTGGGGCTCGCTGAACCAGGTGGTGGCGGCGGCAATCTTGCGTTGTCAAGCTCCTTTGTGTCACTGTTTTGGAGCTTGTTTCCTAATCGGGAAGCTAAAAGCTTGGAGGTGTGGTGGCGTTAGGCCACCGCGTAGCTCTATAGGACAGTTGACTCGGTCCTCGGGCCGTTGGTTGATCGTCTTTGCTTTCGTAGCCAGAGACTCGGTTGGAAGGGTCGTTTGGGGGCTCTTGTGTGTAGGGTGGTTTCAAGTGACGATCTCCGACGCACTCTTGGGAGATGGGAGCCCTCTGCTTGTCAAATTGTGGAGAGTTTGTTACCGATTATGTGGTACAACATCTAAGGCGCGGCGACATTAATCCGGCGCTAAAGTGGACCAGTTGTGCCTATCATTTCTTGTATTTTAATAGGGTAGGGACCCATAAATGTCCAAAGCTGCATTAATCGGTTGGCTTACAAATTACAAAGATGACCTCACAATAAAAAGGAAAAATAACCAACTCTTCTTCTTACTGAAAGCACCTCATCTAAAGATTAGAAAACACAATCAGGTCCCTCTCCACCGAGGAATAATACCAACTCGACGCTACAAACGTTTGCGCCTTGAGGGGACGACACCATTTAGAGACGGTGTGACGTTCACGCCAAAGCGGAGCTGTCGAAGGGCCCCTTGATGGCACACCGGCTGGAGGTTGTAGGAGCTATGGTGCCGGCAGCACCACAACACGGAGTTGCCACGCCAGTCAAGAAGAACACCAGCGTTAGATCACTACCATTGATGAACTCCGCTCGTTTCAGCTTCAATATCTCCCCCGTGGAGCAGCAAATCCCATCACCTCGCCCTTGTTTCCGCCACCTTGGAGAACAGGAGCAACAAATCTTTGAACTCAGCCTCTCGATCTCGATCTAAAGGGCAACACCCGAGCTTATTGAAAGAGCTCATGCCAGATCCAGCCTCTTGCGCCATTTCCCACCATGGAAAATGACCCAGAGGAGGGCGAGGCTTCCTCTGGCACCACTTGCAGACGACGAAGAGATGGAACCTTGCAAAGGCATCCGTTTGTCCGGTGATAGTGTACTTGCGTTACCGAGGCCCGGAAGCTGAGACGTGAATTTTCTCCACAAGAATACGTGTACACATAGGCCCGGAAGGAGAAAGATATGTGAGGTCCGAAATTGTCTAGACCAGCTTGTCCAAGATAAAAGCTTCAAAGTCTACTCTAACAAATTTTCCTCAAAAATAGTCACCGATTTGTTCCGAACAACATGTGAGTATGTGACATGAATTTTCTCGTCCTTCTTTCTCACATGGACATGAATTTTCTCAACACAAGAGGAGAACGCGGTCAACGAACACATGCATACGGTTGAGAAAAATACACATCGAGACCGTATTACGTTTTGAGGTCGTCCCATGAACAGTTACCTTTTGCAGCAAAGCTCTTAGGACAGGTCAAATACAACTTCTTACAACAAGACTTTTTTTCTTTTCGCGAATGTCTTACAATGACTTTTATATCGATCCACCACGTGCTAAAGTGCAACGTGAACATCTAACCATCTTGCTCTGTCCACCAGGCACATGTCCTGGGTCCTGAACGCTGTTCCGAATGCGCGACTATGCCGAGGTAAAAACAAAATGTAGTTCGCATCAGTACGGTATTCTCTCAAAGCCTGAACTCTTGTGTTCCTTTCACGCTACTATCTGTATAAGTAGCAGCCGCCCTGAAAACCGGAGTTAAAAACAAAATGTAGTTCGCATAAAAAAGGTTGACAAGTGTGAGAAGTATCATGAAGCGAAGTAGATTCTATTTTCAACAACCTGTTTTATTTTGTTGACCATTGAACATGGACCTTTCCGTTATCTTAGATGACTCGTGGGCATCTTCCACCTCCCTCTCCTCGGTGCCCGTAGAGGCCGCAGTTGGTCACGTCATGGCCGCAGATGAAGAGGACGATGAGGCCTTCCTTCAGTTGTAGTCAGCATGTCCTCAATACGTAATATGGAATCATTTTGTTTGCTACAACAGCCCTGATGGATGGTCAGTGTCCTTTAGGCGAGGTGGAGAGAGCGGATCCCGGATCTACTCTTCCTACCCCAGGGTGGCGTCAAGGTCCTCTAGTAGGGTCAGGTTAGATGGATTTAGGTCACGTGCGTTCATTTGTCCAACCCTGCGTGGCCCTTCCCTTCTGAATTGACGGGCGCCCCCGACGTGCCAGTACCTCTTGTGTGTGCCCCTAACTCTATTGGTTCATCAGACTTTCGCTCGGGAGAAATATGTTGCTCGGCTTTGCCAACGCGTCGGGATATCTATGGGTGCTTCTAACCTGCTTGGAAAACGTTGCCACGGTAATGATTTGTTGAGATCCGACGACAACCTCGGGTGGGGCTCGCTGAACCAGGTGGTGGCGGCGGCAATCTTGCGTTGTCAAGCTCCTTTGTGTCACTGTTTTGGAGCTTGTTTCCTAACCGGGAAGCTAAAAGCTTGGAGGTGTGGTGGCGTTAGGCCACCGCGTAGCTCTATAGGACAGTTGACTCGGTCCTCGGGCCGTTGGTTGATCGTCTTTGCTTTCGTAGACAGAGACTCGGTTGGAAGGGTCATTTGGGGGCTCTTGTGTGTAGGGTGGTTTCAAGTGACGATCTCCGACGCACTCTTGGGAGATGGGAGCCCTCTGCTTGTCAAATTGTGGAGAGTTTGTTACCGATTATGTGGTACAACATCTAAGGCGCGGCGACATTAATCCGGCGCTAAAGTGGACCAGTTGTGCCTATCATTTCTTGTATTTTAATAGGGTAGGGACCCATAAATGTCCAAAGCTGCATTAATCGGTTGGCTTACAAATTACAAAGATGACCTCACAATAAAAAGGAAAAATAACCAACTCTTCTTCTTACTGAAAGCACCTCATCTAAAGATTAGAAAACACAATCAGGTCCCTCTCCACCGAGGAATAATACCAACTCGACGCTACAAACGTTTGCGCCTTGAGGGGACGACACCATTTAGAGACGGTGCGACGTTCACGCCAAAGCGGAGCTGTCGAAGGGCCCCTTGATGGCACACCGGCTGGAGGTTGTAGGAGCTATGGTGCCGGCAGCACCACAACACGGAGTTGCCACGCCAGTCAAGAAGAACACCAGCGTTAGATCACTACCATTGATGAACTCCGCTCGTTTCAGCTTCAATATCTCCCCCGTGGAGCAGCAAATCCCATCACCTCGCCCTTGTTTCCGCCACCTTGGAGAACAGGAGCAACAAATCTTTGAACTCAGCCTCTCGATCTCGATCTAAAGGGCAACACCCGAGCTTATTAAAAGAGCTTGTGCCAGATCCAGCCTCTTGCGCCATTTACCACCATGGAAAATGACCCAGAGGAGGGCGAGGCTTCCTCTGGCTACCACTTGCAGACGACGAAGAGATGGAACCTTGCAAAGGCATCCGTTTGTCCGGTGATAGTGTACTTGCGTTACCGAGGCAAGTTTTATTTTTTACTGGTTGATGTTGTACGCAGTACGCGGTGGCGTTTGTTGGTTATGTGTCATGTCGCAGATGCCATATTTCATTGTCTTCTCTGATGGTGAGTGTTTCCGAGTTAATGTAGTTGTATGTCGATGATCAACTTCATGCATGTAACTTGTAACTCTCTAACGCTTAATAGAAACATAGGCCTGCACATCTCCGCTTATTCTTGAAAAAAGAAGTGTCAATGTGTGCTTAAGACTTAAGAAGGTGGCCTATGAAAAATTACCATATCAGATCTTTTTTTTTTTGAAAGAATTACCATATCAGATCTTGAAACCTAAGAAAGAAACTAAACCACAACCGATTTTAAATTTAGATCCAGTTCCTGCAAACTCAATTATATCATTCCATGAGCATCCACGGACGACATTATTCACATATGAAATTGCCTGTCGTGCTAACCAGTACTATTACAGAACATGGGGGCAAGTCATAATCTTGCAATAAACTTGGTGACCTAGAGTAGACTTGAGGGGCTATTAATTCAAAAGGTCTTTTTCAAATGTGGAAGAAAATTTAGGCCGTTTCCACATGCGCCTCTTCTCGATATACAAGGACCCAAACTTGTAACATAGACCGTGACAATATACATATTTTCTTACTAAGTTTATTTTCTTCTAAGAAGATGTGACGTGATGTTTCTCACCAAGAAAACGTGTGCACATACACACGGAAGGAGAAAGTCGTGACCACAAATGTCTAGACCGGTATTTTATTTTGCCAAGGAAATGTGGCGAACACATGCACTTTGACGGAGTGAGAGAGAGAGAGAGAGCGCTAAAAAAAAGTAAATCAAAATATAGTGCTCGTTAGGACCGTATCTCTCTTGTATATCAGTAGCAGCCATAGGTCAAGAGTCTGACCATTTCGGGCAGCTCTCGCGAAAATTCAGAGTTGTTCCATTCACGCAACTCTCTGTTCTCTGCCCAATGGAGTCCCAGCAATGAAAAATCATTGAGCTTCCAGAACAAACTAAATTTCTATAGCAAGTTCAGACGGACAAGATACTCAGCTCCAAGTGATATACATCTCTGCCTTTGGGAAATCACCGGATCCGATCTTGAAATAAAAAGACAAGAACCAAACCACAAGCGATCAGATCTTCTCATGTACGGTCGGTTACAAAAAAAAACTCCTCTTGCAGCCGACCTCCTAGGACATATGTCAAATTAGTAGAACTACTTACGTCGACATGCTGAAGGGTAACGTGGCAATGTTGCTCTGTCGACCAGCACATTGCATCTTCTGGGTCCTAAACTCTGAAATCTGTTGCTTACGCGTTACTACCTCGCAGATCGAGCTAACAGACAAACACAACTCACATCAGGACCCGTAATCTCTGTTGTATTGTAGTATCATCACTAGAAGTTCATCGCTGGAAGTCATAGACAAAGAGCCTGCCCGACTCCGGCAGCTCTCAGAAGCTTCATCAGAGTAGTCAGTAGTTCCTCTCACGCAACTCTCTGCATGCAATCAGTCTGTTAATTTTTAACCAATAAAATCATTGAGCTCCCAAAAACCAAAATCAATACTACTAGCTATAGCAAGTTCAGGCAGACAGACATGATAGGACCGTGCCAGGTGGTTGTGTCTGGGAAGATGTCTGGATAAACTTTGGTCGTCCACCGTGGCCGGCCGTCAGTTAAACGAATCGCAGTGGTATTCATCAACCGACCACGATCCATCCCAGCTGCACAGCCGCAGAAGCCTCATCTGGGCAAAGCTACAAGTAGCTCTCAGAGGCCACAGGAACAATGATCCAGTCCGAATTGGGCATCGCCATCGGCCTCCGTGGACGATCTGATTCGATGAATCTCCACGTTACATCTCTCTGCCGGATAAGAACGCGTCGCATCAGACTCCGTGGCGCCGCGTCGGACGGGGGAGCCCAGGACCCTGGCCGGTGCGCCATCTGCCAGGAAGGAGACGAGCAGCCAGCGTTGAGGCGTCGACTCTTCACAGAAGGTCCAAGAGGAACAGTGCTATAAATTTGGAGGCCTGAGGCGGGACAGCGCAGCAACCACAACGGAGGAAATTTCATGTCCTGCAACACGTGGTGGTACCATACAGTCGTTATATGTCTTTCTTCTTGGTCTGCGAAAGCTAAATATGGATATTGTGAGCCATGCCATGTTAGCCATGATCTTGGAGAAGATTTTCGATATGCTGAGAATGAGGCTTATGGGATGCTTTTTAGCTTCTCCACCCATGATGTCCCAACAAGATTTGAAGAATGATTCGATGAACCTGTAAGGTACTTTTACCTAGGGGGGGGCGAAAACACCGCCTCCTTGAACTCTTCATCCTTAATATTCGTCTCAAGATCGGTGGGGTCATGCGAGATATAATCCAGTTCGAGGGCATCTATCTATTTTGATGTTCATTGTGCATGATTATTAGTTTTGGAGTATTTTATTCCGTTCATCACATATTTTTTTAATTTTATTACATTTCCTTGGTTTTAGTGTGTAGGTGAAGTGGAACTTCTCGGACTTACCACGATGGAGGAATCCAAGTTGGATTAAATTCGGAAAAGTTACAAGGGCCTAGATGGCTAGATGCAAGGCTAATGAAGACTATTTTCCCAATAAGCCTAAACTGAAGATGCAATGCAAGGAGATTTTTGGGGCTCATCCATACAAATCCAACAACACCACAGCAACGAATCGAAATTTGTTTGAAGAAATGATGTTCACAATACGACACTTCACGCAGTAAACAGAATGTTTGCCCATATGTGGTACGACCGAGCATGCTTATACCCGCACTTGAACCAGACGATTTGGGTGTAGGGATTCATCGTAACTTCTACGCTTCTTCAACGATTTCTTCCTAGATTGTTCTTATTTTTTCAGATGATTAGGAAGGTATTGGGAGAGCTTAGGATTCATCTACAACCTTTGGATCATAAGAGAGGAGGAATAATCATGGAGGAGGCATGATGTAGCTGGTTATATATAAGTCAATACATCCACAACTCCATGTAGGCACTAGAGGGATCTCCCTCTCGTCTAGAGGGAGGCATCACCCTATTCATACCTTCATCTCGAACAACATCATGACATCCATGCAAGAGGAGGCATCACCGGGCACCGGCCAAGGGCGTGCACACGCCGGCCATCCTTTCCATCTTAATCACCGCCTCCATCTCTCTTCGTTGTTCTTGTATTTATAACAGGACATTGGGATGACCATAATGGAGCATTCGTCTTTGTGTCCTTATTCTTATTCATCAAAGTTTTGAGGTATGATCTAGTACACAATGTTAGATTAAGTAATTCTCTAGTATGTACTCTCTTCGTGCGTACATGATGCTATGTTGAGAGATGTCTATTCAACGTAGATACATGAGTTTGTGTGATCATTATAAAACGGAAAATCATTTTTATGCCAAAAAATTATGATCTTCTTTTTTGGCACTATTATTTGGAATGGAAAGATGTACATTTGCGCCCAATATGGTTACATTATCATAAACTATGTCATAGATATGACCACTACCATGGTCATTTGGCTTGAAAGTCATGAATGTTCATGATTGTCCATTTTGTCAAGAGTTCTTGTAAATTATGTCCAAATCTAGATTTATATTTTTTCTATCAACTATTACACATTGACGTGGTTATACCCTCTGGGTACCCTCACTATGACGTATAATGAAGATGAGCCCCACCGGGTGGCCCAGCGAAGTCCAAGAAGCTGCTAGCAAATAACTTGAAGTACAAGACAAAGACTCCTAGTTGTAGTCTATTAGGACTCGTGTAAAACCCCCCCTGGCTGCATATATAAAGACTGGGAGGGGTAGACAAAGGGGGAAGCCACATTGCCATAGACAATAGACAGAATAGACAGAAGATAGTCGGGCAAACCCCGGCGAGACCACGTCTCACCTCCATAGCCATCACGGCCACCATGTAACCATCATCAATACCAGATCAGACAAGCAGGAGTAGGTCTTTACCTCACAATGAGGGGCCGAACCTGGGTAAATTCTTTGCTTGTCGGCCGTCCGGAACCACCAGCCGCCTACTTCTCTCCCTATACGAAACCCTAGGTACCTAACCGAGGGATTTGCCGGGTTTACACCCCGTCACACATAAAAGGACACTCTGCCAAATGATTGTATTTTTGGACGTTTTTACCATTTTCTTTAAATTACTTTCCAAAATAGGGTCAAAATCACCAACTTAATTATTCAGAACTATGAATATTTCCACACTATATATGGCTACTAAACATAATTTACTTGGGTATCTTAATTTTTTGGTGATTTATAGGAGAAAACTATCACACACATGTAATAAAAAATTGGATTACTTTCGAGAAATCTGGTAAACTTCATTTAGATAGGTGAACGTAGCTACAAAGAGAGAATTTTTACTACTAGTTAATTACCCATCCAATGTGGTCTAATTTGTGTAAAAAATAGTAGGTGCCATTTTGCACCTTATTATTACACAAGTCTCAGAAAAACACTTTTGGCACACAAAAATGAAAAACTCCTTCGAAAACTATTGGTTTTTATGAAAATAGGCACCTTTGTGCTCAATAGTGCATTAACATAAACTATGTCGTTGGTATGGCTCTGGCCGTGATTATTTGGGTTGAAAGTCATGAATGGTCATGCATCATAGTCTTCTTTGTGGAAACTAAAATCTAAAATCCATGTTTATAATATACCTAGAAACAAGTACAAATGACAGAACTTCAAGCCAAATGATTTTGTTTGTAACATTTTCTTCAGTTATTTTGAGTTGTATTTTAAATCGGGGGTCAAATGCATCGGTAAATTATTCATAGCAGGAGTCCGAATATTTCAAGACTATATGTTGTTATTGCATATAATTCTAATTGGGCACGCTAACATTATTTTTGGGAGATTTTGGGAGAAAACTATTACACAATTGTAATTTAGTCTAAATTAGTTTTAAATATAAGCTAGAATTCTTTGAAATGGGCGAAAAGAATTGAGAAAGATCTTATTACTTGAATTTTTTCATCCAATGTGGTCTACTTTTTTTGTAAAAATTGGAGAGGTGTGCCATTTTGCGCAATATCATTTGCACTTGCTTCACAAAATTCATATCTGATACTTAGAAAAGAAAACACATCTTTTTATGACAGAAAGTTGGAAACTTCACTTGAAACTATTGGTCAGGGCAAGATCTATCTTCGTTCCCAATCTGCCACACTATCATGAACCCTGTTAGGCTTGAAAGTTAAGAATATTCATACATGATATTTAATTTTATTAAGTTTTTTTTCATAAAGTACGTCAAAAACCCATGTGTTATAATTAACCTGGATAGAAGTACACAAAAAGGACTCCATGCCAAAGGTTTGACTTTTTGAACTTTTTTTCATTTTATTGTTTTTAAACAGGCTCAAAATAATTGGTCAAAGTATTTATAGCAAGGGTCTAAAACTTTAAATATCATCAAGGGTATAGCATATATAATTCTATTTGGGTACCCTAAATGAATTTTGGAAAAGTTTAGAAGAAAACTATCACAAATTGGTAATAAAAAATGATTGCTTTAAGGAAATCGAATGAAATTCGATTAAATGTGTGAAAGTAGTTAGGAAGCGAGAAAGTTATTAATATTTAGAATTGTCCATAAAATATAGTGTAGTTTATAAAAATATTATTCAGGTGAAATTTTGCATCATATTCTTCGCAGTTTCTTAATAAAAACACATTTTTAACACTTAGAAAATGAAAAAAAAACATTGTTTCACAAAAAAGTTGGAGCTCCCTTTGGCATTATCTTTTTTTTCATGGAAATATGCATCTTTGTACCCAATAGTCACACTATAGTGAACTATGCCATGGATATGGCCATGATCATGGCTATTTGGCTTGAAAGTCATGACTATTGATACATGATAAGTTTCTTTTTGCAGAGGGTTTTTTACAAAACATATCAAAATCCATGTTTATGATTTTTCCTAGCAACTAGTATGCATGGAAGGTCGCCATGCCAAATGATTGATTTTGTTGATATTTTCTCCATTTTGTTTGGGTTCTTCGCGAGCAAAATTATTCAGATCTAGGGCCTGAATCTTTTGACACACCCTTTTTGGGCTATTGCAAATATTTCCACTTTCTTAATGAAGACATTTTTGACACTTCGAAAATGAAAACAAAAACATTGTTTGACAAAAGGTTGGAGCTCCCTTTGGCATTATTATTTCTTTTCATGGAAAGATGCACCTTTGTACCCAATAGTCACACTATCATGAACTATGCCATGGATATGGCCATGATCATGGTCATTTGGCTTGAAAGTCATGACTATTGATACATGATAAGTTTATTTTGCGGAGGCTTTTTACAAAAGTTATCAAAATCCATGTTTATGACTTTTTCTAGCAACTAGTGTGCATGAAAGGTCGCCATGCCAAATGATTGATTTTGTTGATAGTTTCTCCATTTTGTTTGGTTTCTTCGCCAACAAAATTATTGAGATCTAGGGCCTGAATCTTTTGACACGCCCTTTTTGGGCTACTGCAAATATTTCCACTTATGTACCTTAAGAACCTGTTTTGTCATTCGTTAGGATTATATTTCACGCAATTGTAAACCAAATGTAAATTACTTTGGAAAATTGGTTGAAATTCATTTGAGTGAGCAATAGTATCTAGAAGCGAGAAAATTCATAATTGGTAATACCTGATAATTGGTCATATAATATGGTCTAGTGTGCGTGAAAATTGGGGAGATGACATATAGCACCACATTCTCTCCACTTACTTAAAAAGCTAGTTTGAGAACTTAGAAAATAAAAAACGGAAACATTATCATGAAACAAGTACCGTTCTAAATCAGCAAAATGATCTCCTCGCCCATCTACCGTTGCCGGATTTTGTTTGTCGAGTGCCTTGCCCAAAAAACACTTGGCAAATCGAGTATATGCGGAGTGTGTCTTCACGATACTCGACAATATCACATGTTTATCGGAGTGACTGATAAATACACACGGCAAAGATAGTGGTGCCCCGCAATGTGGTCGTCGTGAGGGACGCCGGTGTCAAGGGGATTTCCTCATATTTTCCGAACTACTCTGTAGCAACGATGTTCTTCTGTTCTAACGACATTTCTGTAAGGATAATAACGCGACAATCTCTTCCCGGCACATCTCCACTCTGTGTTGCTCACGCGCTACCTCGCAGAGCTAAAAACAGACACGATTCTCGTCAGGACCGTAGTCTCTCTTTGTACACCACAAGAAGTAATGGACGAAGATTAGAGAATCTGCCCAATCAGCTCTCAGAGTACGTACCGGTTCCTTCCACGCAACTCTCTGCATTCCGTCTCTAAACAACACAAAATAATTGAGCTCCCCCAAATAGAAGCTCCCAAGTGGCGTCCATGCAGAAGGGATTAGATGCGTGTGATCGCCGGGTGCCATGCATCTGAGAAGATAAACCTGGGCCCACCACGGCGGTTATGAACAGACGATACATGTGGTACTGTACTAATACCGGTAGTATATTCATGATCCATCAACTGGTCAAGATCCATGATACATCTTCCTGGTTGGCCATTCGTTCGCTTAAGCGCCGCTGTCACCCACCGCGCGCTCGCAAAGACGAACATGGCCTTTCTATTCTTTCATCCATTCACGACGAGGACCACACCACCGGCCTGACGGGATGCCTAGTCATGGCTTTCGGCCTGATCCGCTCCGCTCTCTGTTAATTCCACGTCACCCTCCCGCCGGATAATAAGAAGGCATCGATCAGTACACGTGGCCGACGCAGCACTTTTCGATTGATTAAGTTTGTTCATCAGGCCGCGTCGAGGAGGAAATATATAGTACTCCGTATAACAATTTTTCCAATATATATAGAAAAGGTCACATCGCTGGGCGGGCGCGGCGGCGTAAACGGTAGATCCGTAAATGTCAGCACTCGAACGGGCGGCACAGCCCCTCTTGGGCAGGCCGGTCCTGAGTCAGGACCAAGGTTGTGTGCGTCGCTATTAGGTGCGTGACAGTCGCTATCGCTCCTGTTTAGGGGGATGGGATGTCAGAACTCGAACGGGCGGCACAGCCCCTCTTGGGCAGGCCGGTCTTTTGGGATGAGAGAGGCCTTGGGCCTCCAAATACACTGGTCGAGTGTGGGCTGACCTTTGGACTGTTAACATCTGGTATCAGAGACAGGTTGTGTGCGTCCCTATTAGGTGTGTGACAGTCACTATCGCTCCTGTTTAGGGGGATGAGATGTCAGCACTCGAACGGACGGCACAGCTGGTGACCTCCGGTGGACGCGCCCGGGGTTTAGTCCCACCTCGCTAGTTGAGGGAGGCCGACACCAGCTTATATAGCTGGGCAAACCTCTTCCTTCCCACAGTAAACCCATCTGCCGGAGCAGGATCTTGATTGGTCAGTCGGCTGGCCGGTGGCCGGTGGTCGACGAGGAGGAGCCAGGAAGTCTCGAGCCTTCCCACGCACGCACGCACGCTCCAAAACCAGCAACAGCGCTAGATATCGAGAAGCCGAGGCCGAGTCGCCTATATATTCGGAGAGGTTGAGGGCGGGAGAGAGCATCAAGCCAGCCAGCCATTTGTTAACCAAGTCCATTTGGCTCCTCGTCTCGTACGTCCCACCTACTGTTCTCGGCCAGCCAGCACCGATCCATGGCCGGCCACCACCGTCGTCTCGCGGCGTGCGCCGCCCTGGCCGTCCTCTGCCTCCTCCTCTCCCCGGCCGCCGCCCTCCGCTGGCTCTCCGACGTCCCCTCCTCCGCCTCCTCCTCCCAGGCGGCCGATAGCGCCATCCTCCGCCATGGCAGCCCCCGGACCGCCTACCACTTCCAGCCCGCCAAGAACTGGCAGAACGGTAGGGATACATGCACGCAGCACACACAAGCGCTAGCTTCTCGTTTTTCTCCTTGGTTTTATTCCTTGCCTCCTGAGCTAACCTGTGTCTTCTCCGTGTCCGATGGATCTTGCTGCTTTCGGACGATTCTTCACGGCGACCTCCCAACAGATCCGAATGGTACGTACGCGAGCGCAACTTACTCTTCCTTTAACATTATTATTACCAGTTTGAACGTACGTACGTGTAATAATACCTCAAGATAGAAACTTATCCTGGAATTCATGGAAACATCGCCATCGGCGAACAAACACCGGCCGGTCCCGCTTAATTCGCTTATCCACGGGTAGATGGTGGGTGGGAGCCATACTAAACCGTGTGGCCCCGCAGCGGATATGGCTATGTCTTGGCGCTGATGTGGCTCCACGTACGCCTAGCGTGCTGCGTTCTTTCTTCTTCGCCTACTGTCGTGGTGAAAGTGAAACCGGTTGATTAATTAGTCGCTACGTACGTGGGTAGCCGTGGGCAAAGCGGCAACGATTTCTTGTCGATCAACGCTATGCTTTTCGTCTCCAAGACGGAAGTTGTTAGGCAACGGCTGTTTCAGTCGGACAAAAAACTGTACTGTAATATATTTTACAGCAGAAAACTTGACAGTTGGTCGTAAGTTCATAGGGTATGCCAAATCGGGCGAGAGTTCTGGCTGATGACACGTGCTTAGACCTTCTTTCTTAGATCGACCGGCCTGAATCTTCTTAGCTTTTAGCATGGAATTAATCGATCGAACGTCGACATCAGTGAACACGTACTCCTTAAGCTTATCCGCCCCTAGATGGCGAGAGGAAATCCTAGAGTGGCCGGTGATTCTGCTGTGTGGCCCGCAGCGGTGGGGCGGTGTGCTTGCGTCCAAGCCGTGTTGCTTGCTTGCTCCATTTGTTGCG
Organism: Poa annua; assembly: GCA_026929855.1. Classification (NCBI taxonomy): domain Eukaryota; kingdom Viridiplantae; phylum Streptophyta; class Magnoliopsida; order Poales; family Poaceae; genus Poa; species Poa annua. The sequence continues at coordinate 93,664,802 of CM049433.1, forward strand.
TCCAAGTCTTTTGTTTGCTGCGTGCGTCCCACGTTATTGGAGCTTTTCTTCCAAGAAAGTTAATGGAGTAGCTAGATAGAGTACTTTTCTTCTCAATAAGGACGGGATCAAGTTAGACTTTGCTCATGTATACGGGACAAATTAAAACAAGTTTAGACTTTTAGATCGAGTGCCTTGAATCTTCTAGCTTCCCGGCCGTCTGAAATTCTACTACCTGGAAATTATCGAGCATCGCCATCGGTCGGTAAGGAAAGCGATCGAGAGGAAATCCTGAGGAGACCGTCTCTTGTTTACGTTTGGTCATTTAGCCAGACAAGAACACACTAACTAATTTGGTTGGGAAGGCGCCCACAAGATCCAGTCAGACAAGAACGTAGCAACGGATTTGATTGGGAAGTCGCAAACGTTTTGCACAAGATTAGCACTGTACTTGACATGGAATATTTTGAACCTTCTTCTTTCATAAGCCATATGTTCTGTTACCAAGTTCCTACTCCTTTTTGCCGATAGTTATCAAGTCTTGTTTGTACTTTGTAAGCAGCAAATTTTGCATGGCAGAAACTGAATGAAAGATAAACTGAATCAAACTGCCTAGTGAAAAACAGAGCACTGAGCTGACGGTTAATTTCCCGTTGCAGGTCCGATGTATTACAACGGCAAGTACCACCTGTTCTACCAGTACAACCCGCTGGGCTGCACCTGGGGCACCGGCAACCTCTCCTGGGGCCACTCCGTCTCCGACGACCTCGTGAACTGGTCCGCCCTCGACAGCGCCATGGTCCCCGACTCCCCCTTCGACATCAACGGCGTCTGGTCGGGCTCCACCACCTTCCTCCCCGACGGCACCCCCGTGTTCCTCTACACCGGCATCGACGCCCACAACAGCCAGGTCCAGAACATCGCCTTCCCCAAGAACGCCTCCGACCCGCTCCTCCGCGAGTGGGTCAAGCCCAGCTACAACCCCGTCATCCCCGTCCCCGACGACATCGTGCACGACGACTTCCGCGACCCCTCCACGGCGTGGCTCGGCGCCGACGGCCTCTGGCGCATCGTCATCTCCGCCAGGTTCAAGACCGGCGCCGGCACCACGCTCATCTACAAGAGCAAGGACTTCCTCCACTGGGAGCGCAACGCCGAGCCGCTCTATGAGTCGCGCATCGCCGGCATGGTGGAGTGCCCGGACCTCTTCCCCGTGGCGGAGCCCGGCAAGGAGAACGGGCTCGACTTCGCGTCGGCGAACGGCGCCGGGGCCGTCAGGCACGTGCTGAAGCAGAGCGTCATGGACACCAAACAGGACTACTACGTCGTGGGGCGGTACGACGACGCGTCGGACACCTTCACGCCGGCCGAGGCCGCGGCCGGCGACAACGACTGCCGGACATGGGAGCGCTTCGACTACGGACACGTGTACGCGTCCAAGTCCTTCTACGACGCGGGCAAGAAGCGGCGCGTGCTCTGGAGCTGGGCCAACGAGTCCGACTCCGAGGCCGACGACAACGCCAAGGGCTGGGCCGGCGTCCAGACGGTGCCGAGGAAGATATGGCTGGACAGCACCGGGAAGCAGCTGCTGCAGTGGCCGATCGAGGAGATCGAGACGCTTAGGAAGAATCAGGTCCGGCTGCTCGGAGCGGAGGTGAACGCCGGCGGCGTGAACGAGATCATCGGCGTCGCCGGCCAGCAGGCGGACGTGGAGGTGGTCTTTGAGATCCCGGCCCTGGAGCACGCCGAGAACCTCGGCCCTAACCAGCTGCTGGACCCACAGAGGCTGTGCGGGGAGAAGGGCGCGTCAGTGGCCGGCGGCGTCGGCCCGTTCGGGCTGCTCGTCCTCGCCTCCAGCGACCTGCAGGAGCACACCTCCGTCTTCTTCAGGGTGTTCAGGCACGACGGCAAGTACAAGGTTCTCATGTGCACCGACCTCAGAAGGTACACAGCACCCTCCGAAACTGAACTTCCTAGTACTAAACTAGTCTTGCCAGATCAAAGTCTTACCAATCTTCGTTTGCAGATCGACCACGAGAGCCGGCGTGTACAAGCCGCCGTACGGAGGGTTCGTGGACGTCGACATCGAGAAGACCAGGAGCATATCGCTCAGAACACTGGTGAGTTCTTCGTCAGACAGAGACTACTTACATATTCGTACTGTGATCGAGTGACTAAAGATGTGCTCTTCGAACAACAGGTCGACCATTCGGTGGTGGAGAGCTACGGCGGCGGCGGCCGGACGGTGATCACGGCGCGGGCGTACCCGGAGCACGTGCAGATGGGCAACAGCCGCCTGTACATGTTCAACAACGGGACCGGCGCGGTGAAGGTGTCCAAGCTCGACGCGTGGGAGCTCAAGGCGGCGACCGTGAACGACGCCGTTAACGGGCTGGCCATGGCCGTGGGCTCGGCGCAGGGCGGGGAGGTGTATTAGGATTTATTTATAGGAGGTGGACATTGGGTTAGCTCGATCGGGTAAATATGGCCATTATGTGGCCGATTGGATTATTTCCCCCTAGCCGAATGTGGCTTTCGCGGTGCTTTAGGGGATTTATTTTGTTGTAGTAGTAGTAGTATCTGTCGGGTAGTGTAAGTAAAAAAGAAGGATAGTCAAAGATTGTTTGTTGATTAACACATGTCAACAAACAGTCCGAGTCGTGTTTATATGATTTGCAAAGGAATAGAGAAAGTACATATGTACATACGATTGTACATTTGCATGCCAATTTACTCGTCTTCAGCCTCAAAAAAATTTACTCGTCCTGACTCAACATTCTAAAATATTTTTTTTGGAACCTTGGCAATGCCTCTCATCGATAAAGTCAGAAAGAGCTGGACAATTTGTAGGGGAAAACCGGCCAAAAACCACACAAGACAACGCACCACGCCGGCGTTAAGGCCACACCCCAAAAAACAGTTGACAACCATGTCGTTCTAGCAACCATAACCGACACTGACAGGAGCGGAGGCAACCTCAACGCAAGGCGAAACCCCGTGCCGCCGCTCCGACATCAACGCCGGCCCCAAGGCACCACCAAATCGAGTCGACGACCATGTCGCCCAAACACCATGCCCGACACTAAACACGACGGAGACGACCTCAACGCAAGGCGAAACCCGGAGCCACCACTCCGACATCCACCCTGGCCCGCCGTGGGATCTGGGGTTTCCCCAGAGAACCCGCCGTGGAGAAGCGAGAGCACCACCTCCACAACGCCTTCAAGAAGGACTCGGAGCCCGTGGGCGTCGGCGTCGTCGGCACGACCGACAACCAAGGAAGGGCTTTCACATGGTGATGAGTCGCAGACCTTGTGACCACCTCTCCAGGATCAACCAGACAGCCATCTGCATCCTACACGCAGACCGCCAGCCCCACGCAACTGACGGTCTGGGGCCACGAATAGAACTAGGCATCGAGGCCCAGATTTACCTCCCACGGAGCCTCCTCGTAGTTCGGTGTGATTCAGAGACCACCGTCCTGGGCCGCCACCCCGACATCCGGGCGCCACGGCTCCCTCCACGACTCAGTAGATGAAAAGGACAACCAATGTCCATCGTCGAAGCTGGACGAACTAGGAGGTCAGGCCGAGCATCCTGCGCGCTGCCATCCTCTGTCGGAGGCGGGAACAACCTCGTGACTCCCATCGTCCGACCAGTTCCGTGTATCGGGTGAAGGGTTCGACTTACCAAAAGCCCGGCGTGGTCTTCGTCGAGCACAATACCAATTCCCATCGTCAACGTCACCTACACTGCAGTATTGTAGATGAACGGTCGGGTAGGACCTCCTACCGGTTGCCCCTCTCTTGCCGGTATTTTTCCCAGTGGCGGAGCTCTGTAGAAGCCGAACCGGACCATGGCCCGCCCAGTCTTAGCCCAAAACACTGAAGAAGAAAACTTGGTGTTCTTTGGGCTGGCCCTCCCAACATTTTGGTTGGAGCTCCGCTAGTGATTTTTCGGTTTTTCCTGTTACCAGTTCGACGGCCTCTATATAAGGTGGGCTGGACACACCCGTAGAGAACTCTCTCTCACACTCATTCCCACCATGGTTCGCTTCATTCACACACTTAGACTCACCAAGGAATTCTCAAAAAAAAACTTAGACTCACCAAGGAAGACCATCGATCATACAATTTAAGTACCACAATTGTAGCTCTTATATGAGTTCTAACATGAGTATGGGTGTAACCTACACATGAGGCTCCTGAACATGGGTACGTCTTGACGTTCTCCTTGCTCGTGCCAATTTTGAACGAGCAACCGTCGCAACACTCCGCAATTTCGAACGAACACAGACGAAAATATATTGTGGAGTCTCATGTGATTATCACTCATCCTAGTCAGCCAAGAGGACGGTGGATCGCCATCGAAGCAAACAAACTTGTCAACTATGTATCTCATGTGATTAGCACTCGTCCTAGTAAGACAGTAGTAAGCATCGCCAGGCACAAATTTAATAAACTCGACATTGGACGCAATTCTTATTGACTCGAATTAAAAATGTGGAGACTGGGACGGCGATTACATTGTTTGATATCTTCTGAGATTTTAAAACTAGTACTCCCTCCGTCCAACAAAGGATGTCTCACATTTGATTAAATTTGGATGTATCTATACACTAAGTCATGTCTAGATATATCCAATTTTTTATCAAGTTGAGACATCTTTTGTTAGACGTAGGGAGTAGATTATTTTCCGTATGGATGCAAGTCTCATTGACTTGCATTAAACTTTGACAACTCGACGGCTATAGCCTCGCCTGAATTCTGGTGAGATTTGCACATCCATCAGCCTGCGAAGAATTGGCAGAATGGTCTGTCTGGGTGCCTTGTCATTTATTCGTTTGCTCAATTCGCTTGATTCCGTAAAGGGATTTTAACCATTTTGTGATCCTCGTTTGCTTCTCTGGATTTGGACGAACACACCACGGATCCGTGTAAACAAAGCATATCCCAATGGTATGCGTGTTTCCTCTTATTTCTCAATCTTTCTTTCCACTCATGTATGGCAATGATGGTGCATCAACACTTTATCAATCTTTCGTTTACATCAACACTTGATCAGATGATGTTATTATGGAATAATGTTGTTTCAATCAGGTAATAGTACTCAATCTTGATAACTGCAAGGTTAATGGCAGACTGACGGTGTTTTCTGCTATATGCTAGCAGGGCCAATGTACCACAATGGAATGTACCACATGTTCTCATGGGGCCACTCTGTCTCCAGCGACCTCGTGAACTAGGTCGCCCCCCCCCCCCCCCCTCCCCCCGGGTCGCTCCCTAGCACCGCCAAACTCCCCATCCCTTGTCGTCTTCCCATCCGCAACTGCCGTCGGCACCGGCCATGGTTGCGGTGGGCCCCGGTGCCAAAGGTGCCCGGGGGTGGATGTGGCGGCGATTAGCGGCGGCGGCTGGGGCAGCATCTGCAGGGTAGGCGTGTGTGGCGTTCAGGATGGCGATCCCTGGATGTGCGGCGGCGACGGCAGCAACCTCCATGGATTTGGCCATCGATGGATTCTTGTTGCGGATCTAGTGGCCGACTAGATCCATCTTCGGCATCAGCCGACGGTGCGATGGGGGCAGCGAGGGGCGGTGGTGCTCATAAATTTTGATTCAAAAAGCATCATAAATTCGGCCTTAATGTCTTATACCAAAATAATACTACCAAATTACATCAAGTTCTAAAAAGATCTTATGCCAATAGAAGATAACAAACCATGCAAAAAAAAGTTAACAAAAACAGCCACAGTTACCAAATTTCAAGCTTACCCTACTCAGCGATGTTTTTGCTGCCATGAAAAGCTTGATAACATTATCATCTTTCACTTCCTTGAAGATCTCCTTCTTAATATATGTGACTAAGTAATCGTTCAACAATTGGTCAACCACAGTAGTTCTCGGATTGGTCTTCACTATGTTCATCGCAGAAAATACTCTCTCAACACATGCGGTTGCCGGCGGCAAAAGCAACACCAATTTAGGAAGCAAATACACCAACTTGTAAAGCACACTCTTTTTTGTTTTAACCAGCTTCATAGAAAGCTGACCAAAATTTTGTAAGTCTGTGAGTCTATCATCATTTCTCATGCCATCAATAATGTTGTCCAGTTGTAAAATATATATATATATATACACATTAAAATACGTGTAAATACATACATAAATTTGTATCAATTATTTTCGACTCGAGGGAGTAATTCTTACTGCAAAGAAATGAATGGATGCACATCGTGTGGGAATGATCTACTTGGACAAAATCTAATGTATATCAGCATGTGTTGTCGGTTATATGCGAGTTGCCCTTGGTGCATCGACAGTGGCCTCGTTGCTACATGTAGGCAAAGTGGGCGCCCACCGCTATTGGAGCTGACCATTGGTGGAGCGATTCCTCCGAGTGCCGACGGAAGTAGGTTTATGCAACAACAAGAACAAGTCCCCAAGGTCGTCTTCCTCGCTTCAGTAAACAACCCGGGCTCGACCTTGGACGGGACTGCGCCATCGCCGGTGATTGGCAGGTCGGGGCTGGAGCGGAGGGTGCTTGTGCACCTTGACCTGCACGAGGACTTCACTCCTGATGCCACGCACCACTTCCTGTGACATCGTCGAGATTTATCCTACTGATGCAGGCTGGTTTCGCAGAGCTGTCCCCTGTTTTGGACTGCAGCCTGCAGGTGGCGCCGGCCAGGCATGTGTCGACGGCTCCTGCTGCTGCTGCGGACACCTTGTACCTCGACAACCTGACGCCAAGCTCGCCGGTGATCTCCACGCCTCTACTCATGTGCAGACGCCGCCAAGCTCGCCACCGCCTCAGGCCACGCCGCCCACGCCATCAACGCTGCTCCACGCCCCTGTTGCGGTGCATCCTGAGACCTCTGCTCCGGGCTCGGGCAGCCCTTGCACGCCCCTGTTTGTGCCAGCGCCAGCTCCCCTGCTCGCTGCACCTGCGTCCCCGCCGCCACGCCCACCAACAGCCAGGAGGAAGACGTTGGCTGGGGTCACCAGCTTTGCTGGCTTCCCGGTGAACCGCTCCAGCCCCCGCATCCGCGCCAAGAAGGGGGCCATGCCGGCGGAGAAAAATTTTATGGGACCTGGTCTACAGCCTTGGCATCGTGGACCATCTTCAGAGCTGGACATGTGGCTTTGAATTTTTTTCTCCGGACGAGCCAGGTTTACCTGATAGAGTTAAAATCCTATACGTACTCCCGGTCTCCGTATATACGTACAACTCCTTCTCGACGGTTTTTTCTGGTTTGCTAATCTCTGGCGGCGCGGCGTTCTCGTCAATTATTCGGCGACGCGGCAGATCGGCATAGCTTCGACAGCTCGCGCGAGCTCTCGACCAAAGCCATGCGTAACGATCATCGTCAACCTGCTTCCTGCTACGCCGTCTGGTCGCCGCCGAGGTGCAGCCGCGACGACGAGACAACGCAAGGGCTCATGGCCATGCCGACGAGCTCCTCCGGCGGCGCGCTCGGCCCCGACGACGCTGCGACGACCATGCCGATTGATCGTCCTCTCACGGTGAACAAGAACATACATGTTAGCGTATCTTTTGATTGAGTTCATGCATATCATAGTAACGTGATTATGTTGATCGCTTGACAGATTGACAATGAATCTGAACGGAGAGTGCTCACAGATACGGTGGTATTGGATTTACCGGCCGGCCCGACGTCTGACAACATAACTCTGGCTAGCAAGGCAATTGCAACGACGCCGATGAAAAATGTGGGCGAGAGCAACCGTATGATTAACGATGATCCTAACATGGAGTCACTCTATGAAGATCAAGTAAATTTTACTAGTTCATATCCTGTGTTTTGCGCAATATCAATACATTCATCACTGAAACTAATGAACTTATTTGCTGCACAGCCTGATAATGAGAATGCATCGTGTCAAGAGATTGTTCCAAAAGTTGGGATGACTTTCCTGTCCGAAGAAGATGCATACAAGTTTTATAATTCTTATGCTAGAACTAAAGGATTCAGCATAAGGAAGTGCCACTTAAAACATAGAGCTGATGGAAGTTTATGTTCTAGATATTTAGTTTGCAGCAATGAAGGTGTGAAGGGTATGCATGCAACACATGTAACTAAGAAAGAGCGAGCTACTACGAGAACATGTTGCTCAGCTCGTGTTCAATTCACAATCAGTCGGGAGGGTATATGGACTATTCAGAAAGCTTTGCTTGATCATAATCATGGTCTGGTAACTCCAGATAAGTCTCACATGCTTAGATCGCAGCGCCAACTATTAGATGCTGATCGTCACATGATTGACAAAATGCGGGCGGCTGGAATAAGACAGTCTGAGATATATAATTTCTGTGAGAGCTGGTATGGTGGACCTGAAAATATGCCTTTCTTTTTTTTTGACCGGGAACGGCAGGAGCTCTGCTTATTTCATTATAGAAGGGGGAAAAAACCAGTACAAGTACACAGCCCTAGGGCACACGGCTACAAGTGCAGCAAACTGGAAAACTAGTAAACCAACTGCCCTAAAGCACTCACTAATTGGTTGTCAACACATTCTCTCCTCTTGCCAGGAGCAACATCTCTAGATCAGCCTTGATCAGGGTAGCCAAGGAGATCGCCGGCATCGAGGCGTCCTGAAAAATCCGCCTTCCCCTCTCTTTCCAGATGTGCCAGATTGTGTAAGCTGACAGGGAGATGCTACGTTTCTGCTCGGTATCAGCCTTGCCACGGCAAGCCTTTTCCCACCATTCGCCAAGGGAATTAGTGGTTGCTGCAATCTGCACAGCATTGGGATATGCCGACTGAAAACAATTCCACACTTCCTTTGAGTATGGGCAATTCAAAGCCAAATGTGAAGACGTTTCAAAACTCTGATCACACAAGCTGCAAAGGTCATTGTAAGTTAAGCCTCTGGCCCTTCGCCTCTCCGCAGTCCAGTTGCGATTCTGGAGTGCAAGCCACAGGAAGAATTTCACTTTGCCTTCGGCTTTAATATGCCACACTTTCTCGAGGTGGGGCTGCCGAATTCGTCCCAGGAATTGCACCGCATATGCAGAGGTTGCCGAGTAGCGACCATCCGCCGTGATGTGCCAACTGATGGTGTCTTGCTCCTCACTCAAGTTCACTTGCTGCAGTAATAACCAGAGGTTTATGAATTGATCAAGCTGCGCTTCAGTTGTGATTCTCTGTAGACCCCGCACCCATCTCTCATTGGTCATAGCCGCCTTCACCGAAAGATTTTTTCTAGCAGCTAGTGGAAAGCAGAGGGGCGCGATCAGTTTAGGAGCCTGGCCGTCGAGCCACCTGTCTGACCAAAAGCTAGCAATCTCACCATTGCCCAGCTTGATCGTGGTGCAGGCGGCAAAGAGATCCTTGTCAACTTTGTCACATGGCGTTTCTGTGCCAATCCAAGGTCTTTGGCGGTCAGTCCATCTAAACCACTCCCAACGCAAACGGAGAGCTCTACTGAATGCCTGCATATCCTTTACTCCCAGACCTCCAAACGAGATTGGAGCGCTGATTTTAGTCCAGCTAAGCAAGCACTTTCCTCCGCTTGCTTCTTCATCTTCGGGAGCCCAAAGAAAGTTCCGACGTATCTTGTTAAAGCGCTTGATCATCCACTTTTCAGCAGGGAAAGCTGTCAAGAAATAAGTTGCCGTGGCGGTCAACACAATGTTAATTAAAGCCAGCCTGCCCTTTCTATTCAGCAGCTTGCCCTTCCATCCCTTCAGCCGGCCCAAAGCTCGATCAAAGAGAAATTGTAGCTCCACCTTCCTTGGTTTCCTAAACCCTAACGGGAGCCCCAAGTATCTGCAAGGGAAAACGCCCTGAGCACCACAAAAATCCGTCAAAACAGTGGCGAGATCAATTCCTTGGCATGCCACAGGGTAGGCCACACACTTTTCTAGGCTCGTCCTTAGGCCAGAAGCATTTCCAAACAGGTGGAGAATCTGCTGAGCTGCTGTAATATCAGCTCTGCAGGGGTTAACAAACAGTGATGCGTCGTCAGCGTAGAAGCTCGATCTTAACTTAGCAGCTCTTAGTTTCAGCTCCGAGAGCACACCCTGATTAGTGGCCTGCTTGAACAGAAGCTGGAGAGGCTCCATTGCCAAGATGAACAGCATGGGCGACAAGGGGTCGCCCTGCCTCAGGCCTCTCTTGTGACTGAACTGTCTTCCCCGACTACCATTCAAGAGGATGCGCGATGATGATGAAGCCAACAGCAGTGAGATAATGTCACGCCAACGCTGACCGAAGCCCATACGAGCCAACACTTGGAGAAGAAAACCCCAGTTGAGAGAGTCAAATGCCTTGGCGATGTCAAGCTTCAGAAAGATCAAAGGGGTCTTCTTTTTGTGTGCTTCTCTTATCACATTTTTAACATACAAGAAGTTATCATGAATGGATCTTCCTTTTATGAAAGCGCTCTGCCCAGCCGACACTAGCTTGCCAAGCTCAGGAGCCAATCTGTTAGCCAGCAGTTTACACAGAATTTTTGCTGCGCTGTGCATCAAGCTGACAGGCCTGTAATCTTTTGCATCAACAGCATCATTCTTCTTCGGCAGCAGCACAATTGTGGCTGAATTTAGCAGCTTCCAGTGTTTTCCTTTTAGAGCATGCATTTGATTCATAGCTGCCAACAGATCAGAGTGGATAATTGGCCAACACTTCTTGAAGAAGTTGCCAATAAAGCCATCGGGCCCTGGCGCCTTCTCACCATGCAACCCATCAATAGTTTCTTTCAGCTCAGACAGCGAGAAAGGGATGTCAAGATGTGCTAGCTCCGCGTGCTGGATTTGCAAAGCATCCCAGTTTAGATCTGTCTCAGCCTGCAGCCTTGTTCCCATTAAGTTTGTGAAGTGGTTCAACAACACTTGGGCTTTCTCCTCATGATCAGAGACGATGCCCCCAGGCCCAATCAGCGATGGGATGTGATTCTTCCTTCGACGTCCATTAGCCCTCAGATGGAAAAAACGTGTGTTGGCATCGCCTTCACGGATCCAAGTAATTCTTGAGCGCTGTCTCCATCTTATTCTATCAATAGCTGCAAAACCTAGGAGTTTGTTCTTCAGCAAGGAGCGCAGCCCCCTCTCCTCAGGTGTCAGTTCTCTATCCTCCTGTGCAACATCCAGATTGAAAATGACTTCATCAGCAACTGCGGACACAAATTTTGTCCACCTGACTTTACCCCTGTTCCAAAGCTTCAGAGCTTTGGCTGTCCTGCTCAATTTAATGTGCAGCACCTTGATCGCATCCTTGGATTTCACGGGTTTTTCCCAAGCCTTTTGTACAACCGGCAGGAAATCCTCCTGCAGCAGCCAGTGGCTCTCAAATCTGAACCCAGAAAAATGTTTTCTATCCATCTTGCAAAGCAGCAGAGGAGAATGATCAGACACGTTGGAAGAGGCTGGAGTCAACTGGAACTGAGGATGAGCAACATCCCACTCTTTGGACACAAGGATTCTGTCAATGCGAGTTTGGGTAGAGTTCTCCCTTTCGTTGGACCAAGTATACTTCTTTCCAATCAGAGGATAGTCGATCAGCTCCAAATCCTGTATAACTGCTCTGAACTGACCCATAAGCCGCAGGTTCAGATTGGTGTTGTTTTTCTCAGCGGCACTGCAGATGAGGTTGAAATCTCCTAGCACCATCCACTTGTCCTGCACCAAACTCTTGATCAGGCGAATCTCCTGCATGAATTCCTGCTTACGATCCTCTTCCTGCGGTCCATATACTCCAGTAACTGCCCAAGAGGAGTTGTCCGCCCGATGCAACACAGTCCCCGTGATGGAAAACTGGCACCCCGCCGTGAGTGGCTCGGCAGTGATCTGGAAGTCAGTTGTACAGGCTATGAGCACCCCACCCCTAGAGCCAACCGCTGGGAGGTAGATGAAACTCTCCCCAAACCTCGGCCCCAACATCTCAATCACCAAAGAGCGAGTCAGCACCTCAATTTTCACCTCTTGCCTTTCTTAGAAATGGATTGCAACAAGAGAAATGCTCCAGTGCTTTCCGTGAAAATATGTTGCACGAATTTTAAAGCAAATCGATGGCTGTGATTAGGGGTGGGGGTTGAGGGTGCTAATCTCACATGGTTAGTACTACTCTTAGATAACTTCTAAATCCCACGTGAATCTAATCATAGCCGTCGATGTGCTTTAAAATTTGTGCAACATGTTTTCTCGGAAAGCACCGGAGCACTTCTCTTGCAACAATTACTGCTGTAAGTTTAATGGATTCCACAATATCTTTCATTATTATTTTATTTAACATGGTCAAGCAAGCTAACTTCATTCTGTTTTTACATATAAAGGGATCTCTGTACTTGAATGATTCTGCCACTACATTTGATGGATATGTGCCGTCCTTTGTTCCGCCTGTACTAGGTGAATATACAAGGCTAATGCTTGAAGCTCAGGAAGAGAGCACAACATCGTCCATTGCTCGTCAATTAAATTTCACTGAAGGACCTAGTACATCTAATTTCGGTGGTCATCATCATCAGCAGTAGCATGTTATTTTTTGTCAACAAAAGTGTGTTAGTACTTTATCTCTTCGAAACAAATGATATGTAAACATGTGTGATGTCAAATTTGTGTGAGAACATTATTCTGAATCTTCTTCAAGTTCTGAAGCTTGTGCTACTGCTTTTAATTTACTGAACTGTAAAGTTGTGTCCTGAACACTTGATGAACAGAAGAATTAATGGAGAAAACGAATATGCTTCAGTATCAAGCAATCCTTGTTAAAAAATGGCATTATACAATGGAAGAAACAATCAGATATCTTCTAATTATTTGTACATCGCGTACAACATCAAGTGACATGTTCAATCCTGACAACAAGGTTCTCGTTACTACATGTGAAACATCTGGGCTCCTTCCGCTCCGTGTACCAGGACTTGAGCGGCCGCAGATATGGCAGCGCGGCGTCGCCAGAGTTCTTGCATCGCTCTCGTCGGTGGTGCTTGTCGGCGGACAGTTTGCCCTCATCAACGTTCGGTGCATCACTGCATCTTTCGTCGAGAACCGGCGCCGGCGCGCCGTCGGAGTTGGGTGAGCGAGACGAGAAAATGTCGAGGAGGTGCTCTGCCGCAGCGTCGTCGGGGCCGAGCGCGCCGCCGGAGGAGCTCGTCGGCATGGTCGTGAGCCCTTGCGTTGTCTCGTCGTCGTCCCTTTTCCTCGGCGGCGACCTGACGGCTGTGGAAGCTGTGCCGATCTGCCGCGTCGCCGAAGAATTGACGAGAACGCCGCGTCGCCAGAGATTAGCGAACCAGAAAAAACCGTCGAGAAGGAGTTATACGTATATACGGAGACCGGGAGTACGTATAGGATTTTAACTCTATCAGGTAAACCTGGCTCGTCCGGAGAAAAAAATTCAAAGCCACGTGTCCAGCTCTGAAGATGGTCCACGATGCCAAGGCTGTAGAGCAGGTCCCATAAATTTTTTCTCCCATGCCGGCGGCCAAGCTCGCTGAAAAGGTCGTATGCCAGCGTCTGGGAATCGTTGGGGAAGGAGAGCCAATCACAGAGGCAGCAATTGCCAAGTTCGTTGCTATGTTTCAGGGGCGGCTACCTGACATCGCGATTGCGGCACTACGGGCGCTCTTCCGCATGGACTGCGACCTCGCCACTGCTGTTGAAGACGCGCTGATGGAGTTTGGAGGAGCGGATGCTGTCGACCTCACGGGTGCGACCGCCTCGGAGGCAGTATGACTTGACTGCTTCGATTATGCGGCTGTTATTCAGTTTCTCATGTTAGCACAACTACTGAATCTGCTTGTTTGCTGCCGCCTGTGGCAGAGCCCCAACGCCTTGGCAAGGCCTATGTTGTTTGCCCTCATGTGATGTTAAACATGGTTATTTATGTCAGAACTACAAGAATTGATTAATTTTCTGAACTGGAACGTGAGAGGCCTCAATGGTACCGATCGCTGTGATGTGGTGCATGCCACTGTTGCTGATTCTTCTTGCCACATCGTCTCACTCCAGGAGACCAAGCTACAAAACGTTGATCCCCATACTGCTTCTTACCTGGGAGGCTACAGGTTGAGAGGTTTTGCACAGCGGCCTGCTGCTCTTTGGGATGAAAACATGGTATCAATAACAAATGTCTCTTTTACCACTTACTGCCTCTCCGCTTCGGTCAAGATCATAGCCACCTCAACGGAGTTCAAGCTAACAACTGTCTATGGACCAACTAGAGCTAATGAAAAAGACGCCTTCTTCGGTGAGCTTGTTGCGGAAAAGCCGCCCGCCGGAACCAAGTGGCTTGTCGCCGGCGACTTCAATCAAATCTATCGTGCACGAGATAAGAATCGCGCCAATGTCAATCGCTCCCGCATCACTCGTTTCCGAAATGCCCTCAACTCTTGCGAGCTTAAAGATATCCACCTTCAAAACCGAAAATTCACATGGAGCAATGAACAACAAGATCCGACTATGAGCAAGCTAGACGGTTTCTTTTGCAACGAGGATTGGGATGTGGCGTTCTCCACGCACATCCTACATGCGCTTTCCTCTTCTCTTTCCGACCATTGTCCTCTCATGCTTGCCAATGCTAGAGGGCCTGTCGGGGGGCTACCCCCGGGTAGGGTAAAGATATGGTAAAAAGCTACGTCCAAGACGGAGCCGGCATACTTGCTGACCGACATATGCCCGGGTCGGAAGGGACCGGGATATGATATTGGTGCAGCCCGACATACTCTAACCGACTTAATCATATTTTACCCGACATATCTATGTCGGTATGCATTGTGTTATTCTGAGGTGCAGGAAGAACGGTTTATGAAGGGTAATCCGGCATAACCATGCCGGGTCTCGGGAGAAGCAGATTATCCGGCATACCCACGCCGGGTTGAGAGGTGGAATCCGGCATATCCATGCCGGGTTGGCCAGGAGAGGAGTCGCCAAGTTATCCGGCATATCCATGCCGGGTTATGCGGAGAAGATGCCATGCCAAGCGCTACAGGACAAAGGACAGACAAGACATGACAAGCCCATCCCCTGATGTGACTAGAGTACAACTCATGATGCAGGGAATAGTATTGACAAGACCCCAGTAGTCATGTCAGCTACAGTGCCGGAATAGTGTCACGTGGGCCACCTCTTGTCCCCTGGGCTCCTCCTATATAAGGGGCACCAGGGGGAAGGCCAAAGAGAGGGACACACACACACCCGCGGCCACGGCCGGCCTAGCCACGGGCCGCTCTCTTCCCCCCTTGGCTCTCTTTCTCCCTCAAAGCCTCTTAGATGTAACTCGGTTCTGCTCCTGGAGCATCCTGTACACAGCATATGCGGAGAGAAGAAATACACAAAGTAGGCTAGATGCTGCAGTAGGGGTTTTATCTCCTCACGAGAGCCCCGAAGCAGGGTAAATCCCCGTGTCCATGTGTTCATCTGTGTGTGCTTCTCAGCGCGCTATCCCTCCCCGAATCCTCTAGCGTCCATCGGCCCCACACAATTAGCCATCCTATGGCATCTGTCTGTTCGCCACGACGACAGTTGGCGCCCACCGTGGGGCATCAGTGGCGCTTGCTGGACTAATTTCGGACGGGACCTTCTTCATCAACTCGGGGACTCGACATCACCATGGTCTCCACGCCCCGACTTGCTGCCGCACGCAGAGGCCGTTCCGACCTACACCAGCGCTCGCCGTCGACAGATTCCGGGTAACTCCCCGACAGTTGCCCGGGTCATGTCGGTTCCGTCGATCCCGACCGCACCAGTGCTCCGTGAGTATCTTCGCCTGTATCATGCAGTTGGCCTGTCTTGAGAGTAACTCGGGGACAGCCCCTTCGTGCCTAATTTAGTTGTTAACCCGGGAGCGAGAGGTCGTAACCCGGGGACTGCCATGTTGTGTTATCTGTACATTTTCCCCGGGGGCAAGATGTCTTGACCCGGGGACTGGCTTACCGGTCAGTTGTGTTTTCTCCTAAGTCGGTAGAGTAACTCGGAAATTAATTTACCTGTATGCATGTGGTTCGTGTCTGTTTTCCTAAGTTATTGCTGTGTTGGCACACCGAGATGAATTTCGGGGATTGCCTTATCTTGGTGCGCGGTGTCTGTGTCGTTTGTGTGCCGAATAAACTTATAACCGTGTTTCAAAATTAAAGTAATGTATGCTATCCGAGATGATCTTGTGACTCGACTGACGAACGCCTAGAATGGTAGTCAAGAGCAGAGGTTGTGGAGAGTGGTAAACATGAAAACAAACTCGGGGACTCGGTCTAAAAAGCAATTCGGCATGTGTTATTTTATTAACCAGTTTCCCTCATTATGTTTTCTGTATGTCGGATAACTTTAAGCCTTACCTCAGAGGTTTACGAGTACTGTATACTATGGTTCTGATTTTGTGACTCGACTGTCGAACACCAACATGGTAGACAAGAGCAGAAATCACTAAGTATGGTGAACACGAAGTAAACTCGGAAACTCGGTCTGAAAAGTAATTCGACATACGTTGTCTGTGTTTTCCCCGGGAGCAAGATGTCTTGACCCGGGGACTGGCTCGCCAGTCCGTTCTATTCTTTCTGCTAAATCTCTAGAATAACTCGGGGACTCGGTGCAAACCGAGTCTGCATCCTGTTGTGTAGTTTTGCTGCTAGAGTTGCTTTCTGTCTTGTGCTTAGACTTACTTTGATCCGTTAAAATAGAGTTATTGTCCTTATTAAATATGTATATGCTTGGACTAACATTGAAAGGTGATATTGATTCTGCTAAAAGGGTAATTGTTACCGACTTATCCTGAAATCCGACTTATCCTGAAATCCGAGTTACCCTGAAATCCGAGTTATCCTGAAATCCGACTTACCCTGAAATCCGAGTTACCCTGAAATCCGAGTTACCCTGAAATCCGACTTACCCTGAAATCCGAGTTACCCTGAAATCCGAGTTACCCTGAAATCCGACTTACCCTGAAATCCGAGTTACCCTGAAATCCGAGTTATCCCTGAAATCCGACTTATCCAAAATCCGAGTTGAATTTGCAAATTCCGAGATGAGGTTATGATCCGACATATATTGTTAAAATCTGGCGTGCAGGTGGCTCAAGTCGAGGTATTGGTTATTTCCAGATCGCCGTTTATTTCGGTTCGCCATAGTATCGTGGCATCATCATGTATCCCCGGTCATCGTTCATGTTGGTTTGTGAAATGAGATGTGTGATATGCCCAGAGTGGCCGAGGTACCGAGACATGTGTGATATGCCCAGAGTGGCCGAGATACCGAGACACCCGAGTTACACTTGTGTCAAATCAACAGAGGTTGGAGGCGTCTGTGTCGGTATACGCCCAGAGTGGCTAAAAGCCGGCACATGAGACTCTGTGTCGGTATACGCCCAGAGTGGCTAAAAGCCGGCACATGAGACTCTGTGTTGGTATACGCCCAGAGTGGCTAAAGGCCGGCACATGAGACGTCCGTGTCGGTATACGCCCAGAGTGGCTAAAAACCGGCATGTGAGGTATGTTTATGTCAAGCCGGCGGTGGCCGAAGACATCTATGTCGGTAAAACGCCCAGAGCGGCTAAGACACCGGCATATGATTGTATTTTTGCAGGTACACGGTGGAGTAGGTAAAGGTGGTGGTGTTGTTATTTCTTCTAAGTCTGCGCGCGACTCTGCGAGTCCCCCGCAGCCTCGGGGACTAGTGTCGGGGGGCTACCCCGGGTAGGGTAAAGATATGGTAAAAAGCTACGTCCAAGACGGAGCCGGCATACTTGCTGACCGACATATGCCCGGGTCGGAAGGGACCGGGATATGATATTGGTGCAGCCCGACATACTCTAACCGACTTAATCATATTTTACCCGACATATCTATGTCGGTATGCATTGTGTTATTCTGAGGTGCAGGAAGAACGGTTTATGAAGGGTAATCCGGCATAACCATGCCGGGTCTCGGGAGAAGCAGATTATCCGGCATACCCACGCCGGGTTGAGAGGTGGAATCCGGCATATCCATGCCGGGTTGCCCAGGAGAGGAGTCGCCAAGTTATCCGGCATATCCATGCCGGGTTATGCGGAGAAGATGCCATGCCAAGCGCTACAGGACAAAGGACAGACAAGACATGACAAGCCCATCCCCTGATGTGACTAGAGTACAACTCATGATGCAGGGAATAGTATTGACAAGACCCCAGTAGTCATGTCAGCTACAGTGCCGGAATAGTGCGCGTGGGCCAGACTGTGTCCCCTGGGCTCCTCTATATAAGAGCACCAGGGGGAGGCTCCAACCACGGGCACCCCCGCAGCCTCATTTCCCCCCGTCCCATTTGCTCATCAAGACCTCTTAGAGGCAAATTTTGCCCAGCTCATGAAGCATCTTTTGTATCGCGCCGATACCAGAGTGAGAAATACACCAAATAGGATAGATGCTGCAGTAGGGGTTTTATCTCCTCACGAGAGCCCCGAAGCAGGGTAAATCCTCGTGTCCCCGTGTCCATGTGTTCATTTGTGTGTGCTTCTCAGCGCGCTATCCCTCCCCGAATCCTCTAGCGTCCATCCGGCCCCACAAATTAGCCTACTCGTTGGCATCTGTCTGTTCGCCACGACGACAAAGAAGGTATTGATATTGCATCTATGAATTAATTCATAGTTTGGTACTGTCTATATTTTGAGACCTTTGTTTATAAACGTATATATTTCTATTTGCAAGAATAGAATTGATTAGGGAAAGGGATAGCCGTATTGTTTCCGGAAATTGATTATGAGGTCTGCGACGGCATAGAATACCCACAACACAGTGATGTAAATTTCTAATTATGCTATATTTAATCATGTACTCCCTCTGTTTTTTAATATAAGATGTTTTACCTATTACACTGGGACTAGCTATCAAAGAATCGTGTTGAATACTCATGGAAGGACTAGTTTCAACGATTAGTTTGATTGAGCTGGGTTGTATATATAAGGACATCGTGGACACGCCGATACTTGTCCGGCCGGTCGTCACTGTGGCCTCCAGAATAGTCAAAACTTATAGAGTTGGTCTGCACGAGTACAATGCATCTCTCTAGTGTAGTAGTACGAGAAGTACTGCTGCTGAACAATTCCTAGTTGTACTACAAGCCGTGTGATCCCAGGACTCCGCTCCCTTGTTTCGACACGGCCATCATGTCATCCCAATTTCAAAACCAGATGACGTAACGAGTGACGCCACATGGTTTCAACCCAAATAGGGCGCCAAATAGGGTTGTTGCCGCTTCAATCCTCATGCTGATGTGCCGGCCCAATTGCGGCGCCTTTTTTCATTCCATTTCAGTTTCCTTTTCCTTTTCTCATTTTCCTTTTTCCTCTGTCATGGATCCTATTTTTTTAATATAGTGCTCGCATCTTGTGAATGGAATTTCATATCGGACCGTTCTTACCACACAATCTCATCACAACCGGAGACTGAGCTTTCCCTTGGTCTTCAAAAAAAAAAAAGAGTACGAGCGAGTTGTCCAACTTGCACCGTCGTGAACTTGACGGCATCGCGGCAGCCGTAGTTACTGGTACTGAATAATTTTAAATGGTATGTTGAACATAGCATTTTGTCTCATCTTTACATTCTCACATTGACGGAACTTTTAGTAGATTTTGCATATTTAATTTCTCTAGATTCGGTCGTTTCATAATTTGTCTACATTCGGATTACTTTTGTGATGGAATTACCACATCTAAATTTGTCTACATTAAATTGTTTAATAATTTAGCATATCAATCCCTTGGCGTCAGTTCAAATTTAAAACATAATGTTGAGACTAGTCGAGGTGTTGTATTTAAAACAAAGAGGACTCCAATAACTGATGAAAATACAACCTAGCCCCTCAAACTTTGCAATCAAGACCGCAAATCAAAAATGAAAACGTCATCCGGTCCTTTATCTTCACGGTCCTATCTAGGAGACCTCGACGTCGGGCACCAACAACTCCACTGAGGACATGAAGATTTGGGAAATACCAACAAGAGATCCGGCGCCAAAGTACATAGAATTTCGAGATGTATGTGTGAATGTTTTGTCAGATTTTTTTGACGTTTCAAAATGTGTTTGAACCAGATTTTAAAATTCAGGAACATAGGGTGCCAAAACGCCGCTCCCCGCTAGTCATATACATTTTAATTAGCATATACATAACTGGGGTATGCATTAAGCGGAATGAGTTGGAAACATGAAACATGAGAAATTGAGAATGATTTGACACATGTATAATGTGTTTTCTCTTAGATCTTATTTTTTCTTGGAACTTAAAATTTAGTCACGGATAATATATATAATCCCGACTAGAACCCGAACCTAAGTACCTACCATCATAGTAAGACATACCGGTGCCGGCTCGCTTGCGGGTCTCGGCGCGCTTGCTGGATGTGGCGGTTGTCGAAGGCGCTGGGGGCGCGAAGTTGAGAGGAATAGCGTCAATAACGTCAATGATGCGGCACTCATCCTCATCGTCATCCGACCACTCGTTGATGGGAACGGGTGCACGAGGCTTACCCGGGGCAGGGGCGCGAGCCAGTGGAATGGATAAATGATCTTCGTCATCCGGGTCCTCGCTCGGTAGAGTCTCCGGGATGGGAAAATCCGGATGCCACTCCCCCGCGGCATGGATCTGGTCCTCAAGGAGTTGCCGGGCGAACCTCTGCGAGAAAGCAAAAGATACATGTCAGTGCAGAGATGGTTATAACATGAGTTTATTGGAGAAGTGCTTAAGTCGGTCAGGTGAACCAGCT
The DNA here is from genome assembly GCA_026929855.1 of Poa annua. Lineage (NCBI taxonomy): Eukaryota > Viridiplantae > Streptophyta > Magnoliopsida > Poales > Poaceae > Poa > Poa annua. The sequence goes on from CM049433.1 coordinate 93,685,467, forward strand.
TACTTGTGGAGGAGGACGAGAGCGCGTGTGGGGCTTCATCCCCCAAGCCCAGGTGGCTGGGTCCATCTCGGCCTGGGCAATGGCCTGGACCCGCCGGTAAACTTGCTCCTGGGTGAGCGTGAAGATACTGACCCGTGTCGGGTCATATCTGCCACTCATGTGGCAAATCTTGTGAACCCGGGCCTGGAGGGGGCAAACTCGGCGGCTGACGAAGGTGCATAGGAGATCCTCAGCTCTGAGCTCATCCTTGATTGAAAGGAGGTACTCGTGTATCTCGTTGACCTCCGAGTCCAGCGTCTTCGGGTCAGAACTCCAGTGAAGCTGGGCAGTCGGGGGGGCGATATTGAACTCGGGGAGATTGATGAAGTCGGTCCCTTCCTCCTTGTCACCTTCGACCGAGTCGGGGTTCCTCACATAGAAGAAACTCCGTTGCCATTTGCGGCAGGACTCTAGGCCTGAGATCCGGGGGAAGTCGGACTCCCTCCGAGGAACCACGATGGCGGCCCCGCAAGCGGTCATCTCCTTCTCCTTGACGCCTTTGTTGGGGATGCTCTGCTTCCGTAGTTGGAAATATTTGGCCCATAGCTTGACCACCGGCCACAGGCCGAGGTATCCCTCCGAGAAAGACACAAAGGCAGAGAGCAGAGTGACGGCGTTGGCCGGGAGATGGTGGGGTTGCAGACCGTAGTAGTCAAGGAAGGAGCGGAAGAATGGGCTTGCCGGGAGGGCAAAGCCACGCTCGAAGTGCGTGACGAAGACCACCCGCTCCCCGGGTTGGGCTTGGGGTTCATTCTCTCCCTCGGGAAGTCGGCAGATAACCGCCTCCGGGATGCGGTGAGTTCGGCGTAGCCAGTCGATGTCGTCCTGGCACGCGTCGGAACCTTCCCATCCTCCCCGGACTCCCTCAGTACCCATGTCGGTGTTCTCAGAAGACATGTCGGAGCTGACCTGCGATATGAAAAGAATGTTAAGCCGGAACACCAGAAAGAAGCATACGGCAAGGCGGCAAAAGAGGAGCCCGGCCATGAACCCGAGTCTGTAACCGGGATGACCCAACCAAGATCTAATAAGGCCGCGTAAAAGAAAGGTGAATGGTTCTAATGAAGAAGAACCCTGGCAGTGCTACGGGAATGTGAAGGCATATTCTACGACCAGATCTGGCCAGGGAAAATCAGAGATACCGCAGTAAGAACTAGCATGAAGATCCGTAGGTGAGGTAGTGTGGAAAGTAGTTCGTCCTCGGGAAGAACAAGGGAAGGGGGTCGACATGGCCGAGCATGAGATGAATCTAGCCAGAGTTGAGGAGGAGCTTACCGGAGAAGGTGGAGGCGCGGTGCGGGATGTCCTCGTCCCAATGGTGGCGTGGCGTTTCCCGTTCGTCGGCGTTGAGGTCTCCGGCGTGCGCGGCGAGCTTGCGGCGGCGGGTCGTTCGCGAGCGCGCAGGGAGCAGAGGAGAGGAAGAAGATGATGCGGGAGGGCAAGTGAAAACCCTTCTCCTTCGTATTTATGAGGGAAGGGGAAGCACGGTTGCCCGTTTTTTCCCGCCCGTTGGTTTCGAGCAGAACGTGGGATCATGCGTGCGGCGGTTGGCGCGGATGGAGCAGTTACGGCCGCACGATCGGCCACATCGTGGGCCACAGAATTGGAACCGTCGGGCCCGGATCTGGTGCGGTTGTGCACGGGAATTGAGGAGGTGCCTTGGGGTCAAAACCGTTCGAGTACCTGTTGGAATGGACAGACGGTGGGACCCAGGCGACGCGATTGTGACGGTTGGTCAGGCCGCGTGGCGTATTTCTCGGATGGTGCAGCGTGTGTATGGCACGTGTCGGGAGAAGATCTGAGAAAAAGATTTGTTGAGGTCGGGGGAACCGGAACAAGAACCAAAGGTGACTGAAGGCCCAGCGCCAAACCAAGATGGCCATGTTGGGTGATTTTACGGTGTGTCGGAGTAGGCATGCCGGGATTTTCTTGTCGGGCCGGCATGGTGATGTCGGACCGGCTGTGTGGCAACCGGCGTAAGCAGTTCGGTGTGATTGGTCAGCCCGACATAGCAGTGTCGGCGGCTGGTGTCAGGCAGTTGTTTTGTTAAAACTGATGCAGCCCTTCATCTGAGGCTGCAGGGCCACACCAGCTTCGGGGACTAGTGTCGGGGGGCTACCCCCGGGTAGGGTAAAGGCGAGGAGTAGCGAGCTTATTCTAACCGACATCACCATGTCCGAGTTGTTTACTTGTCTGTGATGCGCAGGAAGGAGAATCCGACATACATGTTCGGGCCGGGTAAGGTATGTCGAAGGTCCAGTCCCGGCATAGCCTTGCCGGCGTACGGAGAGAAGCCCGGTATACTTGTGCCGGGATGGGAGGAAGCGTCCGACATATCCTATGTCGGGCAGGAAGTCAAGGGCAGGTACATGGCAAGGACACTGTCCCGTCTGACACGGAAGTAAGGTCACCTCCCGTCTGACACGGGTGCGGGACAAAGGGCACAAGACAAGGGCGACGTGACTATACCCCTGTACTGGCGACTGACTGACAGGAGACAAGGCATGGAGAAGGCACGTCCTGTCTCTGACAGGGGAAGCATCATCACCTAGGCCGGCGGCGGCTGCGGTAAGAGGCATCATGGCCTACCTCGACCTATGTCGGATAGCCCGGCGGCTAGGTCGTGGTAGAGGTGTCGACATTACCGTTGGACGGGGGCTGTTGTCCGGGGGGCCCGGAGGAACTAGGGTTTCCGGGCAACTCGGCTGGACCTCTATAAATAGCGCCATAACTCCTCCTGTGAGAGAGGGACCAAGAAGAGGGCCAAAACTATAGGCGCATTTACTCCTCGTCTACTTGTAGTTCATCCTTGTTCTTGAGTTCATCCGAGAGAGAGGTAAAACAGCTCAAGGAGCACCTTTGTAGATCTTGTGAGACACATATAGAGAGAGGCAAGGCAGGAGTAGGGGTGTTACCTCCTCACGAGGGCCCCGAACCTGGGTACATCGTGCGTGTTTGTGGTTGCTTGTGGTTTTGAGTGTGTTCTTCGTGTGTTCTTGCGGTTTCTTCCCTGCCTAAGTCGGTTTTGGTTTATTCCGTGCCATCTTTTGTGTGAGCTCCTTAGCTCGCTAGCCCTCCCCGGATCCACCAGCGTCCATCGGCCCCACACAATTAGCCATCCTATGGCATCTGCCGTGATACCACCACGACAGGGCCCAAAAAACCAAAGTCCTTTCGATTCGAAAACTTTTGGATCAAGATTGAAACAACCCACACCTGCCACCACTTGTGTGGCAAGTGCACGTCTTTGGCATGATGCGAATAAAGCAGTACTTTACCCAACATCTTGCCCATCAGAGTAGCAAAACAGAAACATGGTAGTGGATTCGATACATAAGCATTTGAATTACTTTTACAAATCAAATTACAACTCATCTCTTACAAGAATTACAAGAACACTGTCATAAATACTACAATTCTCCGATAAACACTCATTGGGTTGCTCGATGAAGTCCAGGTAGTAGTTGGTGACTTCTTCAGCTCCAGCGGGTCCTTGCTCCTCGAGCTCCTTCTAAACGTCCACTCCAGCAACTATCAGCGACAACCTAAGCAGGGGGTTTAAGGGGCAAGGGATGAGTACACGGAGGTACTCAACAAGTCCAGATAATAATATGGTGTTTGATGCACTATCATGTACTAGGGCCAATGGTCCAAGAAGTTCAATGATTTTCGAAAACATTTTTCGGAAAGGTCAAGTTTTATTTATAAAATCTATGTCTTCTTGTCTCACGAGCTGTTAGAATCCCCTATGGATTGGGATTCCTTTCTCGCCACGTTCGCAACTCCTTCCCGGAACAGGGAGTGACAATGCCACAATTTGATACACTCTGCAGAGGTGCGTTACTTTACCCACAGATGACCACAGTCCAGGTGACCGTGCCCTGCACTCACTACCAGACTTTGAATCGCAGAGCTGTTTCACCCACCTTGTTTGACATATCTCGCATCGTAGCTGGCAGAACCAGCTACCCGTCCATACATGGCTACAGTAGAGCCCTTCAGCAGTTGGTCGCCTACAGTAGAGGTCACACCCCAACTGCGACAGTTGGTCGCCTACAGTAGAGGTCACACCCCAACTGCCATACAGGTCAGCCTTATAAGGTGGTATTACTCCAGCTCAGCCTCGCCCATACAGGTCTGTGGTCAACGCGGTCGCTACGGCGCTTGAACCCAAGAAGGCGATTGTTGTTAATCCTAGGGTGATATCCCGTGTAGTCGAACCCACTTCCAATGGCTTGACAGCCCCACACAAGGGTTCGAACTACCCACCATAACAGTTCACCGACTGCTCCATCAGTCGATCAACAAATAGTATATCATATTATTCATAACATATATTTTTCTTTGATGCAAGTGATATCACAGATAGTAAGTTGCAAATACTTTGTATAAAAATAATCAAGCGGACATGTGCTGAACTTGCCTGAGATATCCGGAAGTTAGCATAACAATAAAGATTCAATTCATCCATAAGAATTCCAAGAGGATCCAAACTGGAAAAAGGAAATGAATTGCAATCAACACTAACACACAGGGGCACAGGGCACAACACTAACACACAGGGGCACAGGGCACGGTATGATGGAAATGCATGATGTATATATGTCTACTTGGCTGACATCAGAGTATTGATGGTTAACTCAGTTCATACTTGGTTAATAGTTTTTCTTTTTGCCTAACATGCAGCACTTGCTAACAGTATAAGAAATGCATCAGTACATATGTGCCTTCAGAAGTTTATTTTAGTACTGAGTGTAATCAGGCATCAAGCAGTTATTTCATAATTTAGCATTATGGTTCAGTTTCGAGTTAATTGAAGCTATACATGCTTGTAAAAGGTATACATTTGTATTTGTATGTTGGAGATCAGAATTTATGTTAGCTAATGGACATAATTCTTTTGAGGTTCAACAGAGAAATGGTCTCAGGTTTGGACTAGCTTTTTAAGAAAAGTAATTGGATAACAAAGAGAATGTGATGTTCTACTAGTCCAATTAAATCAATTCATAAATACCTCAGCATCTACTGGAGTGACCAGGACTGATATTTGGTTACTTAAATAGGTCACCTAAATGCTACAGCCAGATATAGGAACTAACTTGCTGGTTAACTCAAGCATGCCTGCTATTTGGATCATGATGGTGTACTAGTTGGCTGCTCCAGAACTATAGGGTTCAGCAATGATGTGAACTGGTAATACTGATTAGTAAAGCTCAAGGGTTTTGGTGCCGCAACAATGTTTAAATAAATGGTGTGAGATGCTAGATGATAACCGGAAGCTACAAGTACATAAAAAGGATCTGCGGCACTCACAATATTTGATCACTGCCACAAGTATTAAATCTGAATCGACAAGGCAAGGACATATGATAAACATTTGACTCCTGAAGGTCCTGATACATGGGAATTAAATTGGTACTGGTGTATAAATCGAAGTTTGTCTAATAGACTACTAGAACCTGAAGATATACTTCTGGAGTACTGCTATGGATTGGACAATGATCAAGTGGATGGTTATTTGTGATGAAAGAAAAATGATCTCAGGCCACGGATGTCTATGTACATGAAGTTTATTTTGGTTTTAAAAGGCTTTTGTGAAGGTACACGACACTTGCAATTGTTTGGTCTCCGAACGGAATTCTAAATATGAGCCAACATATGGAGGTCGATTACTGGGTCATTTTTAATTTCTAAAATTGTCGCATATAAAGTCCATCTCATTAGTTTAACTAATTAAGCATCCCTACAAGCACACTAAAATAAAAGTCTTAACTAGATCTTAAGTATCTGCCGAGCTAGCTTATCACTCAGCTGAAACGTGATGGTTTGCTGGGTCTAGATCAACGACTGGAACTTGAAGATATGCTACAATACATGTGCTCCTCTACAAGATAACAATCAAGTTTGATCAGATTTGCACTACTGAAGTACCCATGCTATTTCTGAAAATATGACCCAACGTATGATTAGGATTGTAACAGATCGGATTCTAGTCATTTCTCAGCTTGGTTTATTTACACAAGGATGTAAGCAATGCACTACAAGCGGAGCAATATCATGGCAGCTTCCAGTTTAGATTTGCAAGAAAGTAGCGATGCATACACACACAGCAAGTTAGAGGTTCCTACTTTCAATACATGAGATGTTGTATTTTTAGAGGTGTACGTGCATTTCTCATCTTGCTAATCATTTGCTCATATGCACATGGACCAGTAGCTACTACTATCGATGGAGAGAAGTATTGGAAAGTGTTTGTTCACTAAATATGATTTCCAACAGAAATCTGTACTAGATGTCATGGACAATATTCTGAATCTGATAGTCTATGCATCACAAGTGAACTAGAGATCATATCACTGATATTCTTGGTGCACAAAAGTGTGGAGTTATACTTGATGGGTTGGGGATTTGAGTATGTATCAAACTGGTTGGGGATGGACTTTGGTCTCCTATAAAGTTGCTCCTCCCAAGCATCAGTATGGACAGCGATGCCGACAGGCTCGGCATGCTTCGATGACGATGGTGCCGCATCCGGCGACCTGCCTCTGACTGCTCACGCTCCTCATCTTGACCCGGCTCTGCTTGACGATCGTCACCGTCGATGGACGCCATTAGGGTTGACGCTGACATAATACTTGAAGGGGATCGCACGCAGAAAACAAAAAATTTCCTAACAGCGATAACCTTAAACTAGCCAGGATCTATACTATGCAGATATAGTAATACGGAGGAGATCGATATACATACCCTTATAGACCGATAGCGGGGATTACGCTCCCGCACAAGCGTTGTCGATGAAGCCGACGAAGCCGACCTCGAGGTCGTGTAGAGGAAGCAGACCTCCAGCACCACTAGCGTGGCACCTCGCAGGGCACGTACGGTGAAGACGACTACCTCCGGGCCCGATCCAAGGACGAGCAGCGGAAGACTGGGACCGGAAGACCAGCAGCACGGCGGTGTGCGTATGGTGGAGAGAACTCCTCCTTGGCGCAACTCCAACAAGGGAATCACGTTATTCAAGGAGGAAGAGAGAGAGAGAAATTGGTGTGTAGAGAGGGGCTCTCTCCCCCTCTATATATAGGAGAAAGGGGGCACCCCACCTTGCTAACCAGGCAAGGTGGGACTAAACCCCAGCCGCACCAAATAGGGGAGAGGGAGGCCGGCCCCCACATGGGCCCCTAGGGCCCAATTCGGCCCCCCTTGGTGGGTATGGCCCTTGGGGGGAAATTCAGCCCCTATATGGGCCTTCTCCCCTCCGGGGAAGGCCCATTTAGTGGGCTGCATGTTTAAATACGAATTTAATCATTATAAATTCATTAAAATAATATTAATTCACTAATTAATATTAATTTAACATATATAAACAATTTCCTCTCTTCCGGAACTTTTCCGAAACTTTCCGAACTACCTTCGGTACTCCGATACGACTTCGGATTCTCTCCCGGAACTTTTCCGGTGCTTTCTCTTTTCTCTTTCTCTTCCAGTAAACTTGTCGACTCCCCTTAAGTGTGTTACCCTAGCGGTTCGAGATCTCTCCAGACATGATCGAGACAAGCTCTCCGATCAATGACTAATTCGTGGACCGAGGATACCCAGAATTAATCCCTGCGAGATAACGAATACTTTGTCGTTCGAACCTGGACGTCTGAGTCTTAAACCTTTTGCCATGGCGATACTTAGCTTGTCCGAGACTCGTTCATGGATATCACCATACCCAGCTTGATCTCGTTACCGACACCGCTATCTTCTACTCGTCCATGATATTATGTCCTGGTGACCTAGTCACACGCTTGCAAGCTCATTTGACATAATCTCACCGAGTGGGCCCTAGAGTATCTATCCTGCTATGCGGACTGGCAAATCCCGCTCTTGATCCCTCGTCTCAACATACTCCCTTCCGATACCCGAGAGGCACACCTTTATTGTCACACTATTAAGATATGACGTTTGATGCAATCAAAGTATCTTTCAGGAATAGCAAGAAGAGTTGATCTCACGGTCAAATGCGTAATGACTACGTCCTACAAATATTGGGTATGTCCATCACGTCATTCTCCTAATGACATGACTCCATTGTCAACTGACATCAATGTCACATGATCGGGAAACCTCGATCATCAATTGCCCAATGAACTAGTCAGATAGAGGCTACTAGGGACCTGGTTGTTTATCTACCACACGTGTATTAATGTTTCCGCTTAATACAGTTATAGCATGGTATAAAACATATAATGAACAATTGAGATATGACAAATAAACTATATTTATTAAGTGCCTCTAGGGCATATCTCCTTCAGTCTCCCAGTTGCACTAGAGTAACACTTAATCTAGTTTACAACTTGGTAAAAGCTCAACACCCATAGCAATTTGGTGCATGCTTGTCTCGTGGAAGAGGAATATAGTCAATAGATCTCACAGATTGAGACCTATATGTGCTTTGCAACACTTCTATGTCACCTAATTTGACATCATCCAGTATCTTACGATGACGGTGAAATATATCTTAGTGGATGGAGTGAGACCCGAACCTTCGCGTAGCATGGGCCTTAAAAGTCTAAGAGATCTATTAAGGGGAACCACATATGCTCGGAAACTGTTCAGTCCAATCACACTGGCTACTTCTGAAGTTGCCATATATTTCTATACCTATGTAGATTATGCGACAGTGCATCCATATGCGACTTCGCAAACTAACCATGTCTTTCTTCAAAATAAAGGACATCTCCTATATGAGATTTCTAGTCGTATGGGTCAGTGTCATAACTTGCATCATCGTAACCGTTTTACGGCAAGTTGTCTTTCCACTCTTACCCTTTACTAGAAAACATATCTTTAGTTCTCACAGACACTAAAGAATATACTTAACGTTTGTTCATTGATCCACATAAGAATCACTCTAGAACCCGTTCTTCAACCAAGAACTTGGGTCACACCAAGTCGAGCTTTCAGTCTGATAGAATCTATGTCTGAGGCATAGAGAATGTCGAACATCATTTTCTATCACTGAAAATGCCAAGATAAACTTAATATTTTGCCTAGTCATATAAGCAAGAACCTTTTTCTTCGCTTGTTCTATTCTGAAACACTTCAGAATCTTAACTTAGGAAAATATTCCGGCCTAATGTTATTAAGCCCCTTTTTTTATGTATACAATTATAGATCAGATGCCTAATACTCCTAACTTCATTCATAGAAAATTTAATCACTTAAATAATCCTTTATACTTTACTAGAGGATCTGTATCATTCTCAATATGTCGTTATATATAAAATCATGAATGACACCTAGCTCCCACTCAAATATGCCTTCCACATATAAGATCAAGAAAAGCTACTTAGCTCCCACTCACTTCTTTGCAAATGCAAGTTTCTTCAACTATTTTGGACAACTCCAAAATCCTTTGAGCACATCATCAAAGTGAAGATTACAGCTCCGATATGCTTGCTTCAGCCCATGAATGGACAGCTGAAGTTTGCATACATGTTTAGCATCCTCAGGATCACCAAACCATTTCATTGTACTAATTACAACTCTTTCTTAATGATACCATTAAGAAACATGATTTCCTTATCCATCTATCAATTTCTCAATTTGAAATTATAGTAATTGCTAAACGATCCCGAATAGACTTAGGCTTCACCACTTGAGACAAAATCTCGTTGTGGTCAACTTTTCAATCTGTCGGAACTGTTTCATGACAAATCGATCCTTATCAGTGTCTACTCTCTCATAAAATTTCATATTCTATTAACAGCTTAGATGCCATCAAAAAGATCTCCCAAGTCATTACCTGGTAATCGTACATGGATTTTATCTCGGATCATATATGACTCACAAACATTTCTCGGACTTAGGTCTACCATCTCTTTTTCGTAGTTCGTAGGTCTGTCATATTCCATTAACATGACCTTCATAACAAGATTGTCGTACCAGACAGTGTGGAACACAACCTCGTACGCCTACGTTCTTAGTATGAGCTCAGAGCATCATGATCTTTATCATCAGCTTCTTTCCAGTTGAGGAGCATAACATCGGAAACATTTTCCGTTGCGCCACTCTGATGTTTGGAGAGGAAGTTCATTAACTTCGTCTTGCTCTACTTTCTTTCCCACTTATACCCTTGGACAAGAAACTATTTCTTTTGCAAGGTATATTCCGGCAACGTTTTTGCATATGTCGTGAGACATGTACCCAACTAATTCTTTAGGTACAGTACACTACAAAGATTTATCCATTTTAGGTTTGATCACATCAAAACACTAAATTGCTGAAACGACAATCCAGGCTAAAAGCCATGCCATCACTCATATGGTATTGTCTCCATAGATTTAAATGGTTTCCATATTATCTAACGTGAATGTTATGTTTCTACCATATGACTCCAATGATCACAATACTTCGATAAGAGATGTATTTACCACACACTATCCGATAGGGTGTGATTACGACGTCCTAACATACCATAACACTATGGTGTTCTATGCGACGAAATTTATGGAACTCTTCTCACAAGTCTTCCAATGATATGCCAACATTATAACTCAAATCTTTATTCCTCGATCTGTATCGTAGAAATTTGATTTTCTTGTTAAATTTATTTCCTACTTCATTCTGAATTTGTTTGATCGAATCAAAATTTCCAGATTAACATTCCCTAAGTGGATATCCATATATCTACTTGGAATATTCATGAAGTTTATGAAATAAAGACTTCCACTATACGTTAAAATACTTCATTGATTCACATACACCCATATGCATGATTCTCAACAAGTTATACTCAAAACGTTCAGTGAAGTTTACGAAATAAAGGTCTCCACTACACGTTAATTACTTCATTGATCCACATACATCTATATGCATGATTATCAATAAGTTATATGCCCGCTTTCCGAAAACGGTGTCTTAGTTATCTTGCAAGTGTCAAAAGATCAAATCTAAGTACTTGTAGATCCATCCGTATGGAGCTTGTTCATTGACTATAACATTGACATGACTTAAACGGTAGTGCCACACGAATGTGGTGTCTTTATTAAGTTTGTATCCTTTGGCATTAATATTATGAATGTGGGAGCTCTACCATCTAAATTCAAATCGGGTTATGATCATTACTTCATAAATATAGGACAACGATTTTGTCACTAACATATATGAACAATTGTCTTGCTAGAGAAGACATACTTATAACCATCATACTAACAGACGATCATAAAAGAATTTATTCAAATTGTAGATCTAGAGGGAGAGTGTCTATGGCCATCACAACATTTTGTCTGCCATCATCAACACACATTGTCGCCTCATCCTTCCAAGCTACTCAACCAGTAAATCTGGTTTTCATAAAACATGACTAGTATCAAAAACTTAGTCACTACTGCGAGTACTTGCTTAGGTAAAACATTCATAACGTGTATATCATATATACACCATCATCATCGATGACTTCCCGGCGATCTGTTTCATCTTCTTGATTCTTCCAACGCAATCAAGAACCATGAAGGTGAACGATTCCCCTTACATGACATAGTCTATGACAAAGCATTTGCATCTGGCAACGTTGTCTGTCATCCAGTGATCGAGCTGAGCGAGGCTTCTCAATGTCATCAAGTATGACCAATGTCATCGAGTATGACCAGTGTCATCAAGTATGACTGCCACGTGCTCCTTCAATGCGTGTGTTCTCTTCCATCTTGGTTGAGAAGTAAAACAGTCAACGTACTGATAAACTTCATCAACCCAACTTTAGGTGTATCCTGAGTTTAGCGATCATCTCATATGTTCGCGATCTAACAACTCGTACCCACCGTAAATTCTCTATGGCAGAGATCATAGCATACACTACACTATGATGATATTATCCGCACAAAAACTTGATAATCCAAATTATCCTTTTGTTAGCGGAATCTCCGGGTTTATCTCCTAGCGGGTATTGTATCATAAAGAACTAATGGTTTAAACAAGGAGTATCCTCAAGCTAAAGTATAAAACTATGAAGTTTGGACCCAACCTTTTAATTTTCTCAATCGCAGGATTGCGCCTAATTTTTAAATAAGGCTATTACATTGGTTAATATCTACAAAGGTTTTGCAAAACATAAAGACTTTGTTCATTATAAAATAGGGTTCAAGTTTTAATAAAATAAAACTACCAGAACTCCCACTCAAAACGAATATCCCTTTAATCGTTTTAGTGATTACACGACCCTCATTCCATTATGCAACCCCTCATCGTCAGAGCCGGCAACATAACTTCAAAGGTAGACATCGAAATGTCAATCACAACAACTTTTGTGACTCATGCTCGACCTTTCGGTCTCCGTGTTCCGAGCCCATGTCTGTACATGCTAGGCTCGCCATAGTAACCTTCAACGTATACGCTTGTGCAACATGGCTTACACCCACTGTATGCGAACGACGATATGTCTGACACCCGATCGTCACGGCCTGCCTCATAACGTAGAACTTTCTTGGTGGTGCACGTCGAAGGGAGAACACTAATGGTATTTTGGAGCGATCATCTTATATTACTACCGCCGTGTGACTAATATATAACTATATATATACACACACAATATAAGATGCACACAAAACATCAATATGTAATGCGACGTGACATGGTCCTTGCGCCGATGGTCTCCTTCGCGCCCACAGTTTATAAACAATTTAATAAACCTACCTTGACCATATCACATTGCCCCTGCAAAATAAAGTTAGACGCGTTCTACTTTATCTTTTGCATATTTTACGTGGCTTGGGGCTGTCGTAGATAGAACCGCTTCATACCTACGAACCTATGACCACAACAACGATCAAATAATTGCATATTTATTCATCCCTTTCGGGCCCTCCATTGAAAATACAAAGCCAACTAAACAGAGAGAGACAGACACCCGCCAGCCACATATACGGTACCAGCCGTATGTCAGTAGTGGAACCAGTCTCGCGTAAGCGTACGCGTAAAGTCGGTCCGGGCCGCTTCATCAACTCAATGCTGCCGACAATGCAAGTGCACGCGAGAGGGTAGCAAATAAAAGAACGATGCCCCCGTGATAAACACGGGTTCTAAAAGCGTACAGCTATATCTACGCATAGATCGGCTCTGATACCACTGAAGGGGATCGCAGGCAGAAAACAAAAAAATTCCTAACAGCGATAATCTGTAATAACCCAAAATTTCAGGTTATTAATTAATTTAAGAAAAGAATGTTTTAGCTTCTAATTGTTTTGTTGTGCTAGTTACTAGCGATGAAATTAGTTGTTAAAATCTGCATATATGAAAAATATAATTGCTCGGCTAGCTTGTTTGTATATACTCATTTGTTAATACTTATACATGTCGTTTGGGGCTAGCTAGCTAGAGCATACTCGGATGCATTTGATCAACCTGCTTGTATGTGCATGCACAGACGATCAGCCATGCATGACGTGAGATCCCATGTCAGTCAAAATCAACGTGGCATGCTGCTAGCGGAAGCTTGGACATCCTGGCAATATTAGTCGGCAACGTCGCCCCGTGGACTTCTGCATGGTGGCCAGCTACAGCTCGGTCACGTCAACGGATGTCAGCAAGATATTTTCCATCAAAGGTCAAAGTGGCAAGCGGCGCTGCGTTTCAGATATTTTGGCCAGCCTCAATGCTTAGCTCGGAGGGTCAAGCAGGAGCTCAGATATTTTAGGCCGGCACCCGGATCAGCTCTCAGCCGGCGAGCGGCGAGATATTTTCTTGCCAACGCCTATAAATAGAGCAGCTCAGCTGCAGTATCCAACCCCGCCTGATTAGTTGATCCAAACAAAAGTGTGATCAGAATGAGATAGAGAGGGCCTGCGTCTTTACGATTAGCATCCGTATTCTTTGGAGGAGATTAGCTGGAGAGTGGAGACGCTGGTATTTTGGAGGGGGCGACGGCCAGGAGACAACATCAGAGCTAGCCGGCAAGCGGAGGTTTGCTGCTATTTTGGCGTAGTGGCGCATATGATCATTTTGATCAGAGGCAAGTGGCTACTTTGCTAATCCCTTGATTTCCCTGCTAGTAGTAGTTTCACTACTCCTAGTTCTATCTTGTTGATATATCTTTAATGTGGTGCTTGTTCTAATACATGCACTATGATTGTGTTGATCTCCTTGTTGATCATGATATTGTTGAAGAGATATTTTATTGATGCTATCTCTTCATTACTCGTAGTACCATTAGCTGAATGGTACCGCTTCCTAATGTCTGTTGTTAGCCATGATGTTGCCCGAGATGGTGTGCGATGACAAGAGCGTCATCATGTTTTAGCTGGACTCTTGCGAAGGCGTGAGAGTTGATATCTGGGCTGCATATGTCTATCTCTTTGTCCTCCACATATTCAAATCCTTTCTGTATTGGTGTCACGACTGCAACCATATTGTACCGGTCACGGCTCAGGTATGGGACTGTCTTAGTTCTCCAATGGGAGCGACACTTGGTCCGAACAGGGTATCGGCGATGGATCCTTGGGAGCGGCCCATACCAGTAAGTCAGGTTGTCGTGTCCCGGCGGGTCAAAGAACTCTGCTCTTCTGGAACCTGGTGGTTCTGGTTGAGCCTGTTGATGTCGGAGTACCCCTCTTAAGAGTGTAAAAGTGTGAATATTCACCCCTGTGAGTCCCGGGTAGGGAACCTTGCTGGTCACATATGATACCGATACACTTTCCTTGATATACCTCTAAATCCAAATCCAGGTTTGCTGGTATTTTGTTTATCGCTTCCGTCAATATATTTCTTGTTGTCTTTAAATACAGTTTTCTCTGTATTTAATCTTGATTTGTTCTTCCGTTGTATTGTCAAGTACCTGCTTGCTGAGTATGATTTATTCGTACTCACCCTTGCCTCCTTATGTTTTTAGATTACCAGAGTGCGCAGCGGAAGACATCATTATCCGAAGAGTAGGCTGGACCAGTTGGGTGGGAACACGTTAGACAATCAATCTATTTGTTTCTGTAATTGTAAATAATCTTGTAAAATGAATAAAGAGCTGATTGAGATCCACTGAGCTGGTTTATCCTGCTTTTCTAGCCGTTCGCGTGTATAGACTTTCGAGTCTATAGACGTGCGGCGGCTGTCATTCTTCCGGGCCGGGTCTCGGGGCGTGACAAGATCGATATACATACCCTTGTAGACCGATAGCGGGGATTACGCTCCCGCACAAGCGTTGTCGATGAAGCCGACGAAGCCGACCTCAAGGTCGTGTAGAGGAAGCAGACCTCCAGCACCACTAGCGTGGCACCTCGCAGGGCGTTACACACGTACGGTGAAGACGACTACCTCCGGGCCCGATCCAAGGACGAGCAGCGGAAGACTGGGACCGGAAGACCAGCAGCACGGCGGTGTGCGTATGGTGGAGAGAACTCCTCCTTGGCGCAACTCTAACAAGGGAATCACGTTATTCAAGGAGGAAGAGGGAGAGAGAAATTGGTGTGTAGAGAGGGGCTCTCTCCCCCTCTATATATAGGAGAAAGGGGGCACCCCACCTTGCTAACCAGGCAAGGTGGGACTAAACCCCAGCCGCACCAAATAGGGGAGAGGGAGGCCGGCCCCCACATGGGCCCCTAGGGCCCAATTCGGCCCCCCTTGGTGGGTATGGCCCTTGGGGGGAAATTCGGCCCCTATATGGGCCTTCTCCCCTCCGGGGAAGGCCCATTTAGTGGGTTGCATGTTTAAATATGAATTTAATCATTATATATTCATTAAAATAATATTAATTCACTAATTAATATTAATTTAACATATATAAACAATTTCCTCTCTTCCGGAACTTTTCCGAAACTTTCCGAACTACCTCCGGTACTCCGATACGACTTCGGATTCTCTCCCGGAACTTTTCCGGTGCTTTCTCTTTTCTCTTTCTCTTCCGGTAAACTTGTCGACTCCCCTTAAGTGTGTTACCCTAGCGGTTCGAGATCTCTCCAGACATGATCGAGACAAGCTCTCGGATCAATGACTAATTCGTGGACCGAGGATACCCCGAATTAATCCCTGCGAGATAACGAATACTTTGGTCGTTCGAACCTGGACGTCTGAGTCTTAAACCTTTTGCCATGGCGATACTTAGCGCGTCCGAGACTCGTTCATGGATATCACCATACCCAGCTTGATCTCGTTACCGACACCGCTATCTTCTACTCGTCCATGATATTATGTCCTGGTGACCTAGTCACACGCTTGCAAGCTCATTTGACATAATCTCACCGAGTGGGTCCTAGAGTATCTATCCTGCTATGCGGACTGGCAAATCCCGCTCTTGATCCCTCGTCTCAACATACTCCCTTCCGATACCCGAGAGGGACACCTTTATTGTCACACTATTAAGATATGACGTTTGATGCAATCAAAGTATCTTTCAGGAATAGCAATAAGAGTTGATCTCACGGTCAAAGGCGTAATGACTACGTCCTACAAATATTGGGTATGTCCATCACGTCATTCTCCTAATGACATGACTCCATTGTCAACTGACATCAATGTCACATGATCGGAAAACCTCGATCATCAATTGCCCAATGAACTAGTTAGATAGAGGCTACTAGGGACCTGGTTGTTTATCTACCACACGTGTATTAATGTTTCCGCTTAATACAGTTATAGCATGGTATAAAACATATAATGAACAATTGAGATATGACGAATAAACTATATTTATTAAGTGCCTCTAAGGTATACCTCCTTCACTACTCAGTTTCTTGCCGCCGCCTCCCCCAACGATGGGGTTGACACCAGTGAACCATGATGGGGATTTCCCACAGGGAGCATCTCCGCTTCTCCTCCTTCATCCCTGAAGCTTGCTCTCTCTGATCCGAGCCATTGTGTAGTTCAGTTTCGGTGGGGAGATATGGGATCATGAGAGGAAGAAAAGGTGCCGTGCAACTAGCTAGAATGGGGAATTGATTGAGCTGATCCCTTCACCGCTGATCTTCTATAGAGAATGAGGTGTCCTATGTTGCTACGGTGGCTCCTCTTCTAGTTGCCAGCTCCTCCTGTAGTCAATTTGCTAGATCGGTGGAGATAAGCTTTGGTTGGAAGATAAAGAGACAAGCATTGGACTGCTACAGTACATGGTAAATAGCAGATATTTTCTCACACGCAGGGGCTAGTACGACTAGTACGTGTACATAACAACATTTAAGCTGTTAGTGCTTTTCATCTACTGTATAAATATTTTAAACACGCCTAAAATGTGTAGTGTTGAAAAAATAATTTTACGTGGAAGATTTTGTTAAAAATAAATTGTTTACATACATTCCTCCAAATAAATTATTATTGCTCCTCGCTCGGTATTTCTTGGCCCTCAGAACTATTTTTGGGAGTCACAAAATAATACCAACATGATTCTTTTATTGGAAAATAAATTTTGTCAGAATATTATCATATCGAGTAGGTATTCCCGAAACATTATGCTCTTGAGTTGCATATTTCCAAACATTCAACACTCAAGTGACAAAAGTGATGATTAATTAGTGGCACTTTTATTCACTTGCATTATACTCTTTTATTTGTTCCATAGTGAGTGATGGTTTCGGATTTACTCGACTTCAATTTCTTACGCATATATGGAATGCATGCAATGCATGACAATCAATTGTTCACACATTTCTGGTTGTAGACATTACCATGGTTCGACCAACACTACTCCCTAACCAGCGTGATCTCCCAAATAGTATTGGTTAACCTAGCAGAATATAAAATATTGCTAGAGCAACAACGAAAATTTCTAGCCCGCATTTTAGTAAACTAGTTATAAATATCCGGGGTATTACAAAGATGCCGGGATTTGAAGATACGGTTAAAGAGGTGTGGAATGAAGGGGTCGCTCATTTGGACCCTTGCCACATTCTCTTCCACAAACTCAAGAGAACTAGCACAAAGCTTAGGAAGCGGAGCAAAAGCCTTTTCTCCCAAACAAAGATCCAACTCCACATGGCTCTTGAAATCATCCTACAATTCGACATTGCCCAAGAATCTAGAGTCTTGAGTCCCGAAGAGAGAGACCTTCGCATGAGACTTAAGAGAAGAATCAATAGCTTATAGCTTGGCGGTTCTTGATCGCTCAAGGAAGAGGCAAACCTCAAGAGTCACCAACATCAAGGAAGGAGACGCAAATACAAGATACTTCCACCTCAAGATCAATGGGAGGCGCCGAAAAAACTATATACATAGATTGAAGCACAATAATGGGTGGATCACGGATCACAAGCATAAGGAAGAGATCATCCACAACCATTTTACCGAGACAATCAAGAGGGGAGCCCCAAGAAACATGGACATTAATTGGCCAGTCATCCTTCTTCCCCAATGCGACTTCTCCCACCTCGCCGACTCCTTTACCGAAGAAGAGATCAAGGCGGCGGTCTTCGGCACCGCTAGTGATAAGGCACCGGGACCCGATGGTTTCACCGGGGCCTTCTTCAAGTCTTGTTGGGAGATCATCAAACTTGACCTTGTGGCCGCCATCAACCAATTCTCGAGTCTCCACATAAATAGTCTACATTGGCTAAACTCCGCCAATATAGCTCTAATCCCCAAGAAGGAAGGGGCGGAGGAGGTGACCGATTTTAGGCCCATTAGCCTTATTCATGCGGTGGCCAAGATCATCTCCAAGATTATGGCATCTAGACTCGCTCCTCTCATGAATGACATCGTCTCAAACGCCCAAAGTGCCTTCGTTAAAAAGAGAAGTATTCATGACAACTTCCTATATGTGAAGAGCCTCGCAAGAAGATTACACAAGAATAAAAAGCCGGCCCTTCTAATCAAGCTAGACATAAAGAAGGCCTTTGACTCGGTTAGGTGGGACTACTTGATGGACCTCTTGCGACACCTTGGCTTCCCCAACAAATTTTGTGATTGGGTGTCCGCGCTACTCTCCACGGCTTCATCTAGAGTGCTTCTCAATGGCGTCCCCGGCAAGCCAATCAAGCATGGACGTGGGCTTAGGCAAGGAGACCCCATTTCGCCTCTCCTTTTCGATATTGCCATCGACCCTCTACACCACATCCTTTGTAAGGCGACCGAACAAGGACACCTTCACAGGTTGAGAGGGAGAACGTCCACCATACGTACCTCTCTCTATGCCGACGATGCCGCTATCTTCGTGACCCCTACCAAGAGAGATGTGGACTTTCTTGCCTCTACCCTCGCTCATTTTGGTGTGGCTACGGGGCTTGTCACCAATTGTGCCAAAAGCCAAGTGGCTCCGATAAGATGTGAAGGAATAGACCTTGACCACATCCTCCAAGCCTTTCCGGCTACTAGGACTACCTTTCCGATGAGATACCTTGGGCTACCTTTGTCGATCCATAGGCTCAAATCCGTGCACTTCCAACCTTTGGTTGACAAGGTGGCTAGCAAGCTTGTTCCTTGGATTGGGAAACATGCAACCATGGCCGGGAGAGCAACTCTTGTCAAGGCGGTGCTTACTAGTGTGGTCATCTATGCCATCACCGTCCTTGAGATCCCGGTGGGCATGTTGAAAAAGATCGATGCCATTAGGAGAGCTTTCCTTTGGGCGGCGTGTGAGAAGATCTCGGGAGGGAAATGCAAGGTCAATTGGGACTTGGTGTGCAAACCCAAAGAGAGAGGGGGGCTTGGTATTATCAACCTTCACAAATTTGCAATGGCACTTCGTTTGAGATGGCTTTGGCTCCAATGGGTGGATGATACAGAGCCTTGGAATGGCTTAGGGACCCCTTGTAATGACCACCAACCACATTTCTCAATTCATTGCTCTTTGGGAGAAGATCGAGCACACCCCTTTGAATAATGATGTCCCGGATTCCATCTCTTGGAAGTTCTCCAATGATAGTTGCTACTCCGCGAAATCGGCTTACAAGGCACAATTTGTCACTCTCACCGTCTCAACCATGCCTAAGCTTATTTGGAGACATTGGGCGCCTCCGAAATGCAAGCTCTTCATGTGTTTGGTCACTCAAAATAGGATTTGGACGGCGGATAGATTGGAAAGAAGAGGATGGGATAATTGTGGTACGTGCAAGCTTTGCAACCAAGTCCAAGAAACGGCGGCTCACCTCCTCTTTCAATGTAGATACACTAGGAGAATATGGGGCAACATTAAAGATTGGCTGGGCATACATGGCATCCACCCCACCGATTGGCACCTCGAGGCTTCCGTTAAGGAGTGGTGGACGAATGTGATCAATGGACGGAACCAAAACTCCAAAGGAATAGTTTCCTTAGCAATGCTAGTGTCATGGGAGATTTGGAAGGAGAGGAACGCGCGTGTCTTCCGCAACCAATTCTCCACCGTGGCGGTAATAGTAGCGAAGATCAAGGAGGAAGCTAGATTATGGTCTTTTGCGGGGGCTAAAGCCTTGAGTATTTTCATATCGCGAGAGTAAAACTTTGTAAGTTCGGATCGGCGTTTAGCCGGTCGTTAATTTGTAACACCCCTCTAAACCTCCCCCCTTAATTAATCGAAAATGGCAAATCTTTTGCCGCGCTTCAAAAAAAAAAAGAACAAGTGTTATCATGGTCCGCTAGGAATTATTAGCCTCTAAAGACAGTGTCCCATCTCTTCCTTGTCATGATCCTTTTTTTGCAACTCACGTTCAAGGCTTAGTCTAGTGATGAAAGAGGGAACACATGGCTTGCTTACGAACGAAGTAACACAATGCAAGCCACTAGGAAAAGAGCGAAAACTATGAGTGCTCAGGAGCATATATATGTGCTCCCTTTAAAGAAATGAAAGTTTTTCCAGAAAACTTGTTGGACATACATAGCTCCTCTAATGAAAGTTTTTCCAGAAAACGCGTTGACTTTTCCCTGGCGCGCGCGGACGGGAGGAAGCGGACCGGACGCGGGGCGCGGATACGTGATTAATAAAGCAAACCATACGCGGGGCGCGAAAATAAAAAAGGACGCGGGTGATTAAAGGGTTCTCATGTGCACCGAACCAGGTGCTCTCGTGGTGCCAAAAGGGAGAGAAGGAAGCTAGGACGAAAAAGCAGAAGATACTCGATTCCCATCATTTTGCTCAAGGGGGGTTGCATGTATGTGACCACTCTTTACAAAAAGATGTAGCCACTCCTTGTCCTAGGAACTTATTAACTACATAGCTTTTCCACTTTGTTAATTATGAGTTAGGCCGATCACCCCCACCCACAACATACTCCCATATGATGTCTTAACCACTTCAGCTAGCTAGCTCAGTGGCGATTCCAACGCAGTAGCGCACGGACAGCTCGGTTTTCCAAGACAAGATAGAAAAGAAAACACACTGGTTATACTTACAAGATGGGGAACACACTCCAGGCCGGCAACAAGAAAGATGATCACGGAGGCGGCTGCAACCAGCAGCCACAGGCGGCCTGCGTCGCCCCTGGCCAGCTGCTGGCCGGCGTCAAGGGAGATGATCATGGCGGCAGCCGCCACCAGCAGCCACAGGCGACCTCCGTCGCCACAGGCGGCAGTCACGACCAGCAGTTCCAGGCCGGCGCTGCAGATAGAGCACGAAGCCAGCTGCAGCCTCTCGACGTTGAGACCACCTCCATGGTATGTACGCACGTACGTCGTAGATAGCTAGCCTAGCGTATAGTTTTGTGCTCGAGGACATGATCAATTATACACTGTGGTTTAAGCTCCTACTGGATCTGATACCCCTTGTCTTGTACCCTTTTAATTTTGAACTGTTAGGTCCTTTATTTTTTTCACTTCGCTTCTAGAATGCCTCTCCTGAGAATACTCACTAGTGAGATAGAGTTCCACTCAACACACCCACTATGAGCTGCGTTTATTCTCCCCTCTTGACCAAGTTCTTCTGGATTGGCTATATAAAAAGTACATTTGTTTTTTAGTATTATGATTTTAGTAATCTTAATATAAAGTTGTAAAAATTAACAGTCAAAGTATCCCTGCTTTAAAATGTAAAAAACGCCAAGGAATTACAAAATTCACGTATCACATGTCTTCTAGTAGTTTCTATACGCGTGCCCGTATCTACTCACTCAATTTTCTTTTCTTTGCGAGATTTTTCTTTACAAATTTGAGTATTTTATACTAATTATCTGATTGATCTGTGTCTACTGTCTGCTTGCAGTTGAAGGATTGCATGAAAAACAATGCTACAAATGGAGGAGGCAGGAGTGGTAGGATAGAAATTATCCGGCCTGACATAGAGTCACTTACCCTTAGACACAACGACGATCCTCCCCATCCATCGCTGCTGGAGCCTGAGGGCGTGCAGTTTGTCCTGGAAACTTTACCGGTCAGATACGATAATCCATAAATGCACCACCCGAGCTTCTTTATTTGTGTGATCCTAAAGAGTTGAGACACATGGATTGAAAAAACACGGCGAATATGATAGAAATATGGGTATAAAAACAGATTATGTGCCCATTTGATGCATGGTTCTCAAAATTAAGTTGGAGTGGATGAATAGAATCCTTCAAAAATCATATGATTTTATAAAATTCAGGGAAAAAGTTGTTTGCAACATTTATTTTGAATCAAAAGGATGAAAAGTGTCACTTAAAGAAACACCCACACTCACATAGAGTAGCTACTGTGTCGCACATAGTAAAACGGTGGACAAAATAGTAAAATGGTAATATAAATGTATTTTTTTTTCACTATGCAAGTCACTAGTAATAATATAAACCCTCTCTTCACAATTGCTCAAAAATGTAAAATAGTGTTCCAAAATTACTATATTTAATACGTGTTTTCACTATATTTTGTACATTGTTTTGCCATATCGAACATTCACAGGTTAAGGAAAGGTGCATTGGAGACGGTGATGGCTTCACTGCTTATGTGAAGGACACAAGTGTGGCTGCTAGTGGATCGGGATCATATAAGTATGCAAATTACTCAACCTGGTTTTAATGCCCTCTCCCTTCCTCACTCCAAATATACACCCTCTCTTCACAATTTCTTAAAAAATGCTCCCACAATGTGTCATCAGGTCATTTTGGACTTGTTATCAAATCACTTCAACTTAGACACATGATCTATTTCCCACGATGGACTCCAAATAGTATAATACAACGTGTCATCTTGGACTTGTTATCAAATCCCTTCAACTTAAACGCATGATCTATTTACCTTCTTTTATTACTTAGAATGGCATGCAAACTCGTCTCATTCAGTATTTATCTTAACAGGGTAGGCGATACAAACAACCGAGCTCCACAACAATACCGAATTAGGATGAGGTATGTATACTTTAAATATTTACAAGAATAGTAATGTTACTAAATCAACATAGTATCGGACTAGTACACAAAATTGGGTGGCAACGCCTCAGGAAATAGAGTGATCCTAATATTTTCTACAACTCATATCACTTTAAAGAAAATAAATTATATAGATAAAAATGCAATTACATGTAGTAAGTAGTTTTGTATACATGTAGGTTTAACATATATTTAGGCACATAGAAATTAGAGAATTAAATAGGGAAGACGGTTAATGCAAGAGAGAAAAGCGGAAACGACACTTAAATTAGATAATGAATGGAAATGGCCTTACACGCCATGAAAATATGAAAAAGCTAACTGAACATACCAATCCCAAACATAGCTAGGGAGAAGAAGCACCCAGAAAAAAAGCTCACCCTGTATATTTTTATAAGAATTAGCTTATTGTTAGTTCTCGTGTCATTGGCTAGCTTGTGTGCACTAACTTTTGTGAAACAACAAGGGGAATTGATGCACCGGAGATGAAAATGGAATACGGGAAGGAGTCAAGGAATGAGTTGGTGAAACTTATTGGGGAAAAATGCCTTAAGATTAATGTGTATGGGAAGGACCAATACGATCGATATCTTGGCGACATCTACTGTGACGGCGTCTTTATCCAAGTGAGACTTGAATGCTGATCCATCTCATACATCTTTCGATCTTATTTTCCTCAATTGGTCTGTTTTGGAGAAAGTGGTTGTGATTGGTTTCTGAATTCTTCAGGAAATAATGCTGAAACGGGGATTCGCCTGGTATTTCAGAACAGGCAAGAAACGTCCTGATTTGGAAAGAGTGAGATATTGCATCTTAAAAATTGTTGTTTTATATTATGCATGGGAAATATTTTGCATCTTAATGTATGTATATACTCTGTATGTATATTTAGATTTTTATACGGCTCCAACCTCTGTTTCAAGATAATCCATATCTTACGATAAAATACATGTTACTATTAATCAGTGGTCATAACTCCAAGGCGCATGGCTATATCATATGATTCCCCCTTCCGTAATTACAATGGGCACAAGTTTCTTGCTTATATTTGATTAACTGTTTTGTTCAGTGGGAGAAAGAGGCGAAAGAATCACGCCTAGGGCTTTGGTTATCAGATAATCCTCAGAAACCATGGGAATGGAAGAGGGATCACCCACGCAACAAAAAGAAGGAGAGTGCAAATGACATTCAGGTCTGCTAAATTTCCAGGTTTTGATTGACACTAGAGTCATGGTTTTGCCAATGAGGTTCTCCGGTATTTCATGCCTATATAGGCAAAGCTCGTTACATCTTGATTATACTATAGAAACCTTTTATTTATACATTTGGCAGATATCAAGTAGTTTCGCAAGTGGCTAAAAAGTGTGTAGTGTTTTCTCAGTTAGGTAAAAAATGATGGATTGAAGTTGGTTTTACATGTGAAATGTGCATAATAGTTCAACGTTTTTTTTTGTATGAGATTTGTTGAACATGTTTTGTCGTTACCAAAAGGTAGGAAACACTAATTTAGTCATTGTCGTGTCAATCTAAATGTCATTATTTTCTATATGTGGATAAGCCACTTATAGACAAATCCAACATGATTGTTGCATAATTCCATGCAGGTTGAATCGCAGCGCCAAGGCAATGAGAGTATTGAAACTCTACCATGGTTGATAACTAAAGATATGGAGACCCTTGGTAGGGAGTGGAAAAAGAGACTGGAGAAGTTTATGGCTGACAACTTGGAACTAAATAATCATATGCAGAAGTTGAAGAGCAATAAAAAGGCTATCGAGGACCGAGCTAAGGAGTTAGAGAAGGAGATGGAAAGTGCTTTGGCTGACAACAAGAAACTCAATGATCAGCTCGAGGAGTCAAACACAAGCAAAAAGAAGGCCGACGATCGAATTTTGAAGTTGACTTTTTTGTCTGAAAGCGTTGTGGCCGTAAACATGGGTTTGCATGACAAGCTAGAGAAGTTAAAGGAGAAGAATGAAAAGGCCGAGGATCGAGCCAAGGAATCAGAGAAGGAAATGGCAAGCGTTGTTACTGTTAATAGGGAACTGAATGATCAGCTCGAGGAGTTAAAGGGAAATAAAAAGGTAGCAGAGGACCGAGCTGCGGAGTTGAAGCTTTCTTATGGTAGTGTTACAGCCGAAAACATGGATTTGAAGGACATGTTGGAGGAATTAAGGGAGAAGAATGGAAAGGCTGAGGACCGAGCTAAGGAGTCAAAGAAGGAAATGGAACGTGTTGTGGCTGAGAATATGAAACTGGCTCATCAGATTCAGAGACTAAATAATAAGATTTCGAACAGTGCTATGAACAGTAAAAAGAAACTGCAAAGTGTTTCAGCCGTAAACATGGAGCTGAGAGCTAAGCTTTCGGAGATGATGAAGAATAATGAAAATGCCAATAAGGACCTAGTTGAGGAGTCGGAGAAGGAGGCGGAAAATGTTGCAGCTGAGGAGCCAAAGTTTGACGAGAAGAGTGAACAAGCTGTAGAGACCCCATCAGCGACACCATTGAATGCACCTCCAGCCAAGGATTTTGGCACAAAAAAAACAACTACAAGGGTTTTGGCGCGAAAGAAACCAGTATGGCAGAAGAAAACGGTCAAGCACCCTCCAGCAAAGGGTCACTGCTAATAGACATGGGCCACATTCTTAAGTCGAGCTATTTGTATGAAGAAACATATTGGCTTGTTAATAACCATACAAACTACTCCGTATACCACTCCCGTGAAGGAGAATTCCCTATAAAAATATCTATGCTGCAAGTTGTAGTGTAATTCTCCTATAAAAATTAGCTATATGCTGCAAGCTGTAGTGTGCAGTGTGCACACGGTGTTTTTTTTTAATTTTAAACACCCCATATATTAAGCAAGCAAGTCGTCTCATTAAAAACCTTTCAGTCCTTTATCGGTACTCTGATAAGAAAAATAGTGCGTAAAAAACTTGGTGCCCCGAGTTCAGAACATAGTTACATCACTTAAAATAGACGGAGGTGGATCACCATCCCAAAGGAAAATTTGGTTTGAATCAAAACTAAGTCTAGCTAAATTGTGAGCCACCTTATTCGCTTCCCTGTGACAATGCTGGAACATCGCCCCTCCCAAGTTATGGGTAATATGAAAGCAATCAGCTAAAACGGCAGAGTGTGCACACGGTGTTCTTTATTAAAAGAAGGGTAAAGAATAGTTCGGTTAGTGCTCGCTGCGCAGCTTTCGAAAGGTCGTCTTGCCACTCGCTTTATACTACTCGTTCGCATCGCTGTGTTATGGAATTGGTTTCGTGGGAACAAGGCATCTCCAACGGTACGACGCATTTTGATACCAAATCGTGTTTGATCTGCTCCGTTTGCGTTGGTTGCGGACAGGAAATGGGCTCGTATTTGTCCGCTGTCCGTTTTGCGTCGGGGATAGCCCAACGGCCCGACGCAATTAAACCGCGCGCGGGTGGGAAGCCTTTCCCGCGCCGGACATTGGCTTCCCGCCCCGCCGCGGTCGTCGTCGGTCGACGGTGCTCATCCTACACCAAACACAATGCCGAACACCCCGACAACACCTGGGTTAGGATCTCCGAGATGGCACGCGCCCGCTTCCCGGGCGACGAGCAGGCGGCGCAGGCCTACGCTCGGTTCACGTTCGACGCCGAGGAGATCACGGCGTACGCCGCGATTCCCGACGAGGTCGCCGAGGAGCAGGCAGCCCCAGCCGCTGCCCGTGGAGCGACCCAGCTCCGCGGAGAGCTCTGTGCCGAGCTGCGGAACGAGGGGACCGCCACTGCCCCCGCTTTCTTCACCGTCTTCGCCCCTACCTCCATCTCCGCCCCGACCTCTGCTTCAACCGCTGTCGGGCGGTCCGCCATGACGGTTGCGCGGGCGGCTCGCGCGGACGGCCGCCCAGGCTGGGCGTACGCCGAGCCGCTGCGACACGAGGTCGACGAGGAGGACGACGACGATGACGCCGACCTCGACTTCCTCGACCGCTACCCGGACGAGCCTGATCGAGGCGACGAGCAGAGGGTGCTCCTCGCCTCGTTCAAGACGCACCGCCGCGACCGAGCTGGGCGGCAGCTCATGAGCGAGGCGCGCGCCGCCGCCCAAGAGGACCTCGTCACGGGGTTCAGGGCGCACCGCCTCGAGCAACAGAGGCGGCAGCTCGCCGCCCTGGAGGAGGACCGAGCTGTGCGCGCACGGGCGGACGAACGGCGTGAGCACGGACGCTCGGCGTCCCTACCGTCGATCGTCCTGGCGGAAGGCGCTGCGGTGGCTGCTGCGGCAAGGGCGGCGAGGGACGCTGCGGCAGACGCCACGGCGGTGGCCGCCCGTGCGCGGGCAACGCAGGCGGTGGCGGAGGCCGAGGCGGCGGCGGAGAGGTCGCGCTGGATGAACGGCCTGGAGGAGGGCCAGGCGCGCCGGAGGCTGGAGGAGGGACATGCAAGGGCGGAGGCGACTCACCGGGCGAGGACGGCGTTCCAGGGGCTGACGCCGACGCAGCGGCGCCATCTGATCGACCGGAGCCAGCGCGCGCTCTGGTGCGACGGCGGCGCTAGGCCGTCCGGCGCAGGCGGCTCCGGTGCCCAGTAGGGCGAGCGACTGCGAGTAGCTCCTATGATGGTAGGGCGCGCGACGGCGAGTATGTGGCCGTCGGCGCCATTTTTGGGTGTTAGTAGGGCTAATTATATTATGTATTAATGATAACTATCTAAGCTAAATTTGTGTCCATACCATGTGGGGCCGTGGGCGGTTAAAGAGGACACGCGCGGACAGTGCGGACCGTCCGCGGCGATGCAAACCGTGCCCAAATTTGGGCCGCGTTTGTGTCGCCGCGGACGGCTCGGACAGAAACGGACCCTGATAATCCATCTATCTGAGAATCTCCCGCCACACAGATGCATGTACGCAGGCCGACGCATTCGCTGCCGGACAACCTTGTGGGCTTGTAGGACGGTGGTAGTACAAGGAGCTCCCCAAAAGCTGGTGAAGCTCTTTCTTTTAACTGAGAACTTTGGAGCGCGGAATTGAGCAACCAGCGAGTCATTTTTTTTATTGGAAATGGTACCTTTGGAAGTTCCAAAAAAAAAGTCCATACATGGTGGCTGTATAATGTACGCTTTATTTTGGGTACGGAGAAATATAAAATTATGGCTGTATAAAGTAGAAAAAATCCCCATTTTATCATGAATTTTGTCTTAATTTGTGTAGGCCAAAATATAACTTTTTAACGAAACTAGATGTGCATGTAGGAAACTTGTACTCCCTCCGTCCCAAAAATTTTGTCTCAATTTTGATACCGGAGGGAGTATATGAATATGTGTAGCCTAAAATATAATTTGTCGTCGTCATTTATATCAATATCAGTGCCGCAGTATTGCGCTTCACGGTCTCCCCCACCTTGAGAAACTCGAATTGGATGTTCTGAGTGACCTGAACGACGCCATCGCAGAGGACGAGCCACAATGCGTCAGTTCGTCGGTCGCATGTCAGGTTGAAGCCCGGGGAGGGGTAGCATTTGTGACGAGCTCATGCCGGTCGGGGTACGACACACTCATGTTGTCGCACCTTGTGGCACACCTCGACATCTCGCCGACGCAGGTGTTGCAATTGCAGATACCACCATGATAACTAGTACGGGTCGTCGACACCAACACCGGTCATCGAGATGCTTTCTACTTGGAAGGCTCTCGTGGAGGCAAGTCACTCCCTTCAGCAAGTTGCTGTCACATTTTATTTGGGCGTTAAAAAACACAACTTATGAAGTGCGATACAGTTTTCGTAAATTCATACACATAAATTTGAATATTTTAGAAATATGCAAAGAAACTTAAACACAATTGCAACAAAAATATATATTTAGTCTAAATGGGATAGCATTATAAAATTTTAGTCTTCATAGCAGGCGTTTAACTGAAATCTGAAGTGTTGGAGCTTTGGAGGAAGCTCTAAAAACATAAAGATCCCCAAATTTTAAGTGTCTAGGGGGATTTCCATTCACAAAGTCTCGTTATGTTCTTAACTCTAACGATATTTCTTCAGATAATTCCTGAGTATATGATAGTCAATCAATCCGTCAAAAAATAAAATGCGGAACACAACTTTTCTACTAACTTCATATAGTGGAAGCGAGTCGAAACCGAGCCTATTTAGTTATCCTTATTTCCTGACTTTTAAATATTTCTTAGAATAAAAACACATATTTATGTGCTTTTAACTCCGTCTCTTAGTCTTTGACGGGATATTGATGGTACTCCCTCCATACATTAAAATAGAAGATGTTTAACTTCACACTAAGATATGTCTACATCTATGAGCATATATTTTCTACTAAATATTTTATATTTTGATGCGGAAAGAGTGTAATAATCAATCATTAGTCATCAAAACCTAAAAGAGAAAAAAGCCGCAACCAAACTCTGGCTGTGATGTTTGCCCCTTGAGTTGGTGCAAATTTACCCATATTTGCCACCCTGTAAAATATCCCTGAGAGGCTGAGACCACTCCGTGTCCATCCTCCCGTGTTCGGTGTTCCCCATCCCTCTCCTTCTCCCAGTCCTCTCTCTCACCCCAAGCTAGGGTTGGGCGCTGCCGCTGCCGCCGCCGCCCTGATCGACGGCGAGCTCACGCGTCGCCGCCGAACGCCCCCTCCCCCGCTCCCGCCGGACTCCCCGTCCCCGCCTCCCCAGCATCTACCTCCGCCGCGCTCTCCTCTCCCTCCACACGAGCTCGTCCACGACGCCGCAGGACCTCCACCGCGACCGTTTCCTCCCCCGACCTTGGCTGCGCCCAGGCCATCCTCCCGGATC
The DNA here is from genome assembly GCA_026929855.1 of Poa annua. Taxonomy (NCBI): domain Eukaryota; kingdom Viridiplantae; phylum Streptophyta; class Magnoliopsida; order Poales; family Poaceae; genus Poa; species Poa annua. The sequence goes on from CM049433.1 coordinate 93,715,504, forward strand.
GCCGGAGGCGTCCACTTCGGCAGCTCCTCCGACCTCTCCCGTGACCTCCCCCTTGCACCCTGAGGTATAGCACTGCACAGCATCACTATACATGTCCGATGATCCATGTTTCTATGTTCCAGAGTCCAATTCATGCTTGTATGCTCTCAAGTCAAATCCATGCTTGTATTTTCTAAAGTTCAACTCATGTTTGTTTGTTTGTTCAAAAGTCCAGTTCATGTGTGCATATGTGACATGGCAGCAGTGAATTAGTCCTATTTAGTACTCCATATGTTACATGTTCATAAGTTGGATGAGTGTGCCAGTTTTTTCTTATTTGCTACTTACTCTTACTCTCAAACAGCTCCTGACCTCCTCCGGAGGATCGGCGCCGCCTTGTTTGCCGTCGCCACCATCACCATTCTACGGCGGCTGTCGTGCCTTGCCTTAGCATCGCCGCCGACGCCCCAATCCAGCCCCCGCCTCTCACGCACGTCGCCGCCATCGGCCATTGCTGTTTCCCGTTCTTCCTTGCCGGGACGTCGCGTCCCTGCTCTCTCCACCCCGTCCTGGTCTTTGGTCATCGGGTTTTGAGGGATGAGGTTGTTCTCATCCAGCGATTAGGGAAATCCCCCTCACCTTCACAATTCCTGGGTGTGCCAGTCTAGGTCCGCCCACTGGGCCTATGGGGAGCACTGGTGATCCTGACCGGAAGCGGCGGCTCTCCGGCTCCTTTGCGCAGGGCGTGGACGCGGTATCTCCTGCCAAGCGCCCAGCGCTTCCGCCTTGCTCCGATGACAAGAAGGTAAACCCCTCATTTCATTTCATTTCTCCAACTAGGTTGCTCTTGTTAAAATAGGCTGCTGCGTAAACACTTGTTCCTTCCATTCTAGCTCAGCTCAACAACCTTGCCAGGATTGTTCATTACTGATTGTAGATTCTCAAATCTCAATAGTCATTACCTTGCAAAATAGTCATTTTACCTAGGCTGCATATTTTATTTTGTCCCAGGTAGCTAGGCTCAAAGATCTAATCGATAGGTGCTTCTTAAACCTAAAAAAAGTTATTTTACCTTGCAAAAAGAAGAAGTCATTTTACCTTGGGCTACTTGTCTGGTCAAGCTGGTTTGGGCAATCCAGATGTGCGTTGCATATACGACGTCATGGCCTACTCTAACGGTTGGCATCACATACTTGTTTGGCCGCAGGTTTACCTATCTGCAAAGTTTAGTGCACAACCTTTCTTCTTGCCTTTTTGGTTAGACCTAAAAGGTCTTACTGAAATTGTTCACGACTTGTCGTATGTTAGATATATACTCCATCCGGTTTTGTGTACAAGGCCACAGACTAATATTCCAGATACCGAGGTAAAAATTCGAACTGATTAATGCCAGCTTAGTTACGCTGCAAACTCCTCGTTTAGCGGGTAATTAAATGCGGGTGCATGGGGACTCCTCTTTTTCTCCTCGGCTTCTCGCTCCTGCCTATCTCGAGCGGTGCGTGCAGGAATGCTGAAAAGTCTCTATACAGCAGCACAATCGCATGCATGCAAGGTTGGTAGGGTCGGGGTAATTAATGTCCATGGGTTACTATTATCGATCAGGCATCCGATCAAGTAGTCATTACTTTTGTCTCGACTAGTGTTTTTGGCCTTGTATAGATGCAAAATGTATATTTGATAGTGGCCTTGTATTAAAAAACAGAGGGAGTACCTCAGTTGAGCCCGCAAGGTAGTTTATTGTTCACAAAAATAAAGTATATGCCTCACTTGATGTTGCTAAGTAATTCACTCGTGCTTTCTGTAGGCTAGTGTATAAAGGCTTGTTACATGAATTTTATATGGATCATGTATCAGGTAGCTCTAGTCATTGACATTGCTAGGTTAGTTCATGAATCGCAGGAGCTTCTTAAATTGCAACAGAAGTTATTTTTACCTTGGGCTGTATATGTCCAGTTTTACCGGATTGGCCAGCCCGCTTGATTGCAGGTATTACCTTGGAGCATTGCATTATCAGCCTACTGAAATATGCATGAACACTGCCAAAATCTCTTTTTTTTCAATCGTAACTTCACCTCTCTACAAAGTGTACCGTACAACTTTACCTGCTGCCTCTTTAGCTAGACCTAAAAGGTCTTACTGAAGTTGTTTAAGACATGCTTGGTGTCAGATAGAAAAGCTACGTCGCTCTGAAAGCGTATCTCATTTGCATTTAGCGAGCTAATCAAAGAATTAATGACCTGTACTTTTGCAAAATCATTGGATATAAATTACTGCGATTTTAAATAAAGCTCTAACAGTGTACGTTGTGCCAGAAGATATTCGAACTATTGTAAAGATGTGCAAAATAGATATATTGATCATTAATGCACTGTTATTATTTGCATTACTGCTCTCCTCTGTAGTTTATTGTTCATGCACTGTCTGCTGTCCATTACATCAGTACTATAGATATGCGCTTATTTCCTTACTATAAACAAAGAAATCCATGCAGCTTTGCATCTTTTGTACACCGTAAATTTCATTAATTCTTTTCTACAAATAGTATTAATTTATAACTTTTAACACTTTATTCTTGGTTGGCAGCTTGATTTTGCTGTACTTAAATACAGAAACCAAAAGCTTTCTGAACAACTAGAAGTCCATAAATTCGAGTACCATGCCCTTGAGGGTAAATTTGATGATCTCAAACAGAGACATAGGGCTCATCACGAGACCCAAGATCTGGTTAATACGTCTTGGGAGCATGTAAGTTAAAACCCAACCCTGTCCTTGTTGCTGCAAAAGGCCACAAGTGTTCCTTTTCTAAACCATAAATGTTATACTTGAACAGCTTGTGAGAGATTTGAAGGCTATTTCTGTTTGCAAAAGCGGATCTCAAAAGTCTTCCTGCGGTGCAGGTCCTAGCAATGTTTCCATGGGTATGTGACACATATTTTGTACTTACTTAGGTCAAGTTGATTGTCAGCTGATAATATTTTCTTCCCCATCTGTAAATTTTGTAATAGAAACAGTGTATTTGTCTTCTTCACTCTTTCTTATAATGGTGTGCGAGGAAGGTTTCTTGGGAGCTTTAAAACTTTTGCATTTCATTGTGTTTTATTATGTCAATGTTCTTGAAGTACTTAACCTTAGTTGTTGTTTCAAAATGCCGAGCTTAATTTTCTTCGTACTCAGATGGTGCATGCATCCCAAAAGACAAGGACTTTCTTAGCAGACTCGTTGAGACAAGTGCCACAGAAAGCTCAGGCTGCCAGTTGGAAAACCATGTTCACTCGTCAACTACTGATGTACTGCAGAATGTCTTGTTCTCATTAAATGATTCATGGCATGCAAATAAGAAGTTTTCGCTGGACCTCTTTGCTTCATTACCTGAAAATGGTTTGTTCCGAGTTCAAATTTCCTTGGTAATAATTTATTATTACTTATAGGTAAAGGACTGGCAAATTTCATACCCCTTTCCGTAACATTTCCTTGTTTTGCTTCTCCACTGCAGAATGTAGTAGGGAACTGCGAAATACTGCTAGTGAGCTATTGGTAGAGCTTGAGGATGTCACACAAGCTTTTATTGATCTCCACTTGAAGCACACGCAGTTGACAGAGAAGCACCACAATCAGAGATATTTAAATGCTCGACGCAAAGCTGAACAAAAACGCATTAAAGGTACCTTTTTAAAACATGAGATGCTCTACAAATATGGATATGCCCCTGATACGTCTGGTTCTTAGTATATTATTATAAATCATCCTGGCACACCTCCGGTACTTTCCAATACTCTTCTGATATGCATCACACCACCTTAATTGCATAGAACATGTGTCACCCCACCACACATTCCCCCAAAACCACCAATATGTAGACAAGCCACGCATCCTCCCCAAGTCCTCACTGCCGTCCCCGCTGTGTGTCACTACCACCACAACCTCCATCAGTCATCTGCTGCTTCTATCAAGCAGCCGTTACCGCTTCCTACTTGTGGTCAGACATCGACAATATAGGGGTCAAGAGAGGTTTTTGAATAGAGATGAGAGAAGGGAGGGGCCGAGAGAGGATAGCTAATAGACACGAGAATGGGAGAGGTCAGGAGAATGGAGAGAGAGAGAGAGAGTTCAGTTCTGGATTGGGAGTAGAGAGTGACTGGAAAACTGGTTTGGACTCGTGAGAGGTGGTGGCAGGGGTGCCCTCACAAGAAGCATCCTGCATGCTTGGACTGGACCAGGATGTACTGGGATTGCTAGGAGCCTAGGAAGGTTTCTTATCTTCCCTTCTCTCTGTGTGTACTTCTGCAGAATATATATCGGATCGTTATTTTGAGGATTATTGGATCGTTTTAACCATATTGCGTATTGGACCAACCTAGCCACACAATGGCCCTTAGTACTGAATAAATGTCAGGAATTATTTGCATAGGGTATGCGTATGTATGGTACTGTGTGCAACTAATGTTAAGGATCATCAAATTAACTCTACTAACATGTTTGTTAACTTTTCAAGAGGAGCTGGCAAGTGCTGTTGCTGAGTTGGAAGAAAGCAACCACAAATTGGCAGTCCTCAAAGCACAGGAAGACTCTACACATGGAACTCCAATCTTCTTTCCAACTTTAGGAAATAAAAACATGCCTGAGGATAATTTCAGAGACAAACAAAAGGAACTGCAGGATCTAAAGGCCTGTCACAAAGAGTTTACGGTAAATACTGTACACTTCATTTCATAATGTTGAGATTATTGCCACGTTTACCCAGAACCTAATGTTGTTGCTTGTTCTATTATTTGGATCAGGATCTGACTTCACAACGTTTGGTGGAAATTAGGAGACTTCACGAAGAGAGAATTGAAATTTTGAACAAGTTGACTACTTTTCAGGTTTACATGCTGCTTGTTTAGCTCTTATAGTGCCTACACTAACAACACTAATTCTAGACTATCTGTAGTCTCCAATTGGTGTCATACATGTGTCATTAAAAAGTAATCAAATGTGGTTTTAAAAATCCATCCTCGCAACTAAAAAATTGTCTAATAATAGCATCTCGTAAGTATTTTACGATCTAAGGGCTAATTCCTAATTTAAGTTTGATCTATTGGTTGAGCTCCCAGAGAGTAGTCAATCTTAGAGTAAAGGAATATGTGTTTCATATGAAAAATCTTGCATGCCTTACTGTTACAATTTATGAACAGAACACTTTGACGGATTTGAAGGCCATTTCTTCTTCAAAAGCTTTTGAAGTTTTGAAGGATCAACTAAAAAAGTCACAAGCAGAGCTGGACCATTGCCGGGCGCTATTAGAGAAATTACAGGTAGTTAATGCTCAATACATATTTACATGTCATGTACCATAGACGTATAGCCTCAGCTTCTACTTGCTTTTTCAGGTTGATAAGGATAAATTGATTTGGCAAGAAAGGGAAATTAATGTAAAAGTTGACCTGGGTGGAATTCCTCATAGGGTTTCTGTGCATTGCGAGTCAAGCATCGCAGTTTTAGAACAGAATCTGCGGAAGATAGTTGATGAAAAGAATATGCTTGCGCTGAAACTCGAAGAAACTTTGAGAGAACCTGGTATGATGATTCCTATTTGGTTTTATTTATAATATTAAGTTATTCTCTTCAGGCGATGCCAAATATTATAAGTAAAAGCTTTCTTCAGGTCGGAACCAAATAATATCAGAATTTAAAGCGCTGGTGTCATCACTGCCAAGAGAAATGGGCGCTTTGCAAAGTGAACTATCCAAGTACAAGGATGATGCTTCAGAGTTGCATTCTTTGCGAGCCGAACTTAATTCCCTTTCGGATATTCTGACAAGAAAGGTAAATTTCTGCTTATGAGTTTGTTGAAGAAGTTTATAAGCATTTCTTAACTGGTCTGATTAAGCTTCAGTTTTTTGTTTTGTGCTTTACAGGAGCATGATATTAATGAAACATTACGTAGATCTGCTCGTGCTGGATCTGAAATAAGGGATCTACAATCCAGGGTACTGATTAAATTTTGCTGATTGAACTAGAGATGCTCTGGATTCCATTGTCTTCGTCAGAAAGCATAAAATGACTTGTTTTACCTAGTTTCTTGGATTTCCATTCATGTTTCATGAAAACTTAAGCTATTGAATTCACATGTTGTGTAGGTTTGTGAACTAAGGCAAACAAATTGCGAGTTGAAGCTCTTTGTGGAAATGTATAAGCGTGAATCTACCGATTCAAGGTGGTTTTATTACAGCAAAAAAAACGTTCATGAAATTATATCTACTGGAGTATGATTTATCTTGTTGGCCTTCCTGTTCTCCCATTTAGTTTACAGATCAGATTATCTGAGTGCCTTTTACCAAGCATTCTAACCATTGTTCACTATCATACTCAGTAGTCTCACTAGAACAAGCTTCCACCATTCTGATGAGCATACCTTATTGTTTTGTGACAGAGATATGCTGGAGTGCAAAGACAGAGAATATTGTGAATGGGCTCATGTCCAGACCCTCAAATCTTCTCTTGATGAGAGTAGGCTAGAACAGCGTGTGAAGGCAGCCAATGAAGCTGAAGCAATGTCTCAGCAGAAACTAGCAAGTGGTGAAGCGGAGATTGCTGAATTAAGGGGGAAGATGGAGAGTGCCAGAAGGTACAATACTTCTCCGATGTAGTTTCTCTACTGGATATTTGGAAAGTTCATCTCAATTCTGATGAAGTCATGTATACATTATAATCTCAACTTTGTACTGGCGAAAGAGGTATAACTTGTGAATTTTCTGTGCTAACAGGGATATTGGTAGCTTAACTGAGTTATTGAAATCAAAACACGAGGAAGGTGAATCTTACCTGTCAGAGATCGAGGTATATATTGTCTCTATGTGTTTATACTATGCAGAACACCAATACTAGAAATATTAATTTTTGTCATTTCAGAGTATTGGACAAGCATATGAAGATATACAAACACAAAATCAACAATTGCTACAACAAATTATTGAGAGAGATGATCACAATACAAAGGTAATTCCTTGGACTCATTTGCTCTTATTTTGTTCATATTAATGTATCCTTGTCTTAGCGCTAGTTTAACCTTAACTCCCATTTCTTTTCACGGTGACTCGAGAGTATGGTTCCACTCGAAGCTAATTATTGAGTTCAGTGCCCCTTCCCTGCGTACATGAGTTTATATTACCACAGGATTTTGTTCCATTTTTCATGTAAAGTCGATGTAATTTCATCGCGAAACCCCTTAGAGTATTAGATTTTAAGTGTTATCTTTTGGCATGGAGTCTCAATCCCCAGTTCATTTGGCGAAACCTTATACATATCAGTACAAGACTTCCCCAAGTTGATTTTACTGACACGAGTTCAACTTAGGAACACCACTAGAAAAGCATCTTCTGCTCAACGCACGAGGTGATTTGCAACACAAACTAACAGAGGGCTAGTTCGTTCTACTATCGCTAAGCTCAGTACATTGCAAGGTTTCAAGACACATAACGAAATAGCAGTTTGAAGCTCCCTTGTGCCATCATTAACATAGGCATGAGGCCATGAGCTTATTGGTACCATTAAGGCTTGATTCTGCCGGCACACACACTGTCCCAGCACGCCAGTCATTCTATCTGGATTGACCTGTTCCACGCCCTTCACCCTGACCACATCATTTTGTGTTGGGTGTACCCAGTACCCTTGGATCCTCCACTATGCTTGATCGAGCTGTGTTATGATCCACATTGTACTCCATAACTGGAGGTGACAGGATTGGAGGGAGTGGAAGAAGTTGAACAAAATAGTTTAATATTCCATCCGTTCCTAAATATTAGATGTTTTGGATATTTCAATGTGGACTACATATGGACTAAAATGGGTGAGTAGACACACTAAAACACATCTAGATACATGCAAGTCAGAAAAAATGCTAAAACATCTTTTATTTAGGAATGGGGGAAGTATCTTACTTGTTAGCCCACTGACTAGTGGAGGATGCTCTCGTAAAATTGACAATTTGTCTTCCATGTCACCAAAGCCGTGTATGACAGCACCCAACTCCATATTAATAAGTACTTTCTCTGTCCCACAGTATAAGATGTTATTACAACTAACATCTTTTATTGGTTGTAATATCATCTTATATTGTGGGACAGAGGGGGTAGTAAAAATATCATATATAAATGAGGATTCCAGGCACACCCAACATGATCTGACCGGTATTGATCCTCAAAGCTCCATATTCGGATGTCACCCTCACTATGCCGTGTCCCCGAGCGGGTCCTCGCTCTGTCAGTACTCGCCCCAACACTTGCGCCACATGCATGCGAGTGCCATGCGCATGTAAGGGGAGGCCATAGCGCGGATTACACCCCTAAATCCTACATTATGGGGGCCAAACAAGCTTTGTACTCACATCGAGGGTGTGTGGTGCTACATAGTGAAGTTGTGTACAAAACCTCTAGCAACAAGAACATCAAAGTAGTAATGCATTGGTATGTCCAGGTTTGGTCGATTAATCAGGGTTAGTATAACTGTACACGGAAAATCAACCGTGATCATTCTAGAGTCACATGATATATTTTTTTCAGGTATGGAGAATCTTTTTAAAAATGACTTAAATTGCACTATCTTATGGTTACATGCTACTGCAGATCTTTATGGAAGGTGTTAAAGTGAAGCAGGCACAGGATACTTTGCATTTAGAAGTATGCAACTTGAGCAGGAGTTTACGACATGCAAAGAGCTTGATGGATCTCTACAAAGAGAAAATTGCTCAGTTAGATGACAAGGTAAATGGAAAGACATAATGCAGGGAATAATACCATAGTTCTGAGGGAGGGATGACACATACTTTTCCTTGCCCATTCGCAGTTGAAAGTTTGGTCAGAGCAGGTAGGGAGACTTTCGGAGGATGCGTGGCGACACTCTGTTTCTTCGGGCAATGCTCAAAGAAAGCTGATGGATGTACAAGGAGAAGCTCAACAGTTAAGGCAGTCGAGGGATGAAGTACAAGCCAAGGTCGCAAGGAGTCGACTGGAAGTTGCTGGGCTGCTTGTAGAATTAGAGAAGGATAGGTAACTGTTTGCAGAGATCTATTTTTCCATGCTCCATGTCACATCCAGATTTCTCCACGTTACAAGTTTAATGATGGTTTTCCAGGTTTAGTAAGAGGAGAATCGAGGATGACCTGGAACTGATGTCAAGGAAAGCCAGCTCTCTTAGAGCAAAGACAGAGGCATCATCAGTGTTGGACAAGGTTCAACAGGAGGTCAATGAGTACAGGGGAATATTGAAATGCGGTGTCTGCCGCGACCGCCAGAAAGAGGTGAATGGTGTTTACTTTGTTTCCTATAACCTTGGTCACCATTTCAAATCTGACAACTTATTCACCCTCGTTCTAGGTTGTTATTACCAAGTGCTACCATCTTTTCTGCAATGACTGCATACAGAAGCTACTCAGAAACCGTCAGCGAAGATGTCCTTCCTGTGGATTAAGCTTTGGGCCTAATGATGTGAAGACCATTTATATATGATATGATGCTGCAGTGGCAGCTGCTGTGGGGGCATCTAGGACAAGTGGCTTAATGCTGCCTGCTCGTTTAGGGTGCTTGGTGGCATGATCCTTCGGTCGGAAATGTAGATTAACTTACCAAATTTCTTCTACCTGGAGGCACATGCCCGGGGCTTATACTATGCCAAGTGCGGCTTAGCAGCTCCTTTGTAAAGTTTTGAGTTTTCTTGTTGACATAGCTGGTAGTCTTAGCTTGCATATACATTATATTACTTTATTTGACAGATCCAAGGAAGAGGAGCTAGTGATTCCAAAAACATACCATAGATTGTATGATATATAGCTTGTAGATCCTTTTGTTGTGGCTGATAATAAGTTATGTAGGTTTTGGCTGTTCGTCTCAGCTTGTACTTTGTACGTTTTCACTGGTTTTTGGTGATAGTGAAATATGCTTGACTGCAGTTTGTTAGTAGCAGAAATTGCTTTTTCACAGGGTTAGATCGGGACATGCTAGGATTACTAGGAAGATTGGCACGGCGGTGGCGCTCCTGTAGCATATTATTTGATTTGTTTTGTTCAGATAAGTTGGACGTGGGTATGTTTGTTTTGTAACAGCCACATAGTGTAGATAAATTATAATCATAGTCTCCTGGTGTACCGACTGCATAAGATGTGTTTTTGTTCAGACAAGTTTCACTGTAGAAGGACCGGTGTCAAACCTGAGTTTGATTTTCCTTGTGTTCTTGATGAAATTTTAACCATGGATTTTCTTTTGAAGAAATCGAAGGCATTGTATTTTCCTTGGCTCATAACAAAGGTCTAGACCCTGATGGGTACCATGAGAGTTTTAACAGCTTTTTTGGAACTACAGTAGATTCCTTTGAAAATATTTTTGAGGATTTTATAACGAGATCTTTGGATTTAATGGTAGACTAAAATTGAAACTATCACTCTTATATACTTAAAGAGCGAGGATGCGATGGTAATCACCAAATTTAGACCTATTTGGCTCGGAAAGTTATTACAAAGGTGAAGGAGAATCCCTATAAAACCAGAAGACATGTTTTATTCTACTACTTAAATCAAATATACACCCTCCGTACTAAAATAAGTGTCTCAATTTTAATAGAAAGTGAATGGAGTATTTACAACTTTGGATGGATTCGGTTAAAAAAGAATAATCCTATTTCTAAATAGGACTCACAAAAATTCTTGGTTGATTTGTGGGTCCCTCCAGTGAAGGAGAACCCCTATAAAAATTAGCGTATGCTGCGAATTGCAGTGTGCACACGGTATTCTTTAGTAAAAGGCGAAAGAATAGTTCGCTTTGTGCCCGCTGCGCAGCTGCGTGCTTTCGAACGCTAGCACCTGCCACTCTCTATATACTGCTCGTTCCCAGCGCTGTGCTACCCAAGTAGCGAGGTGGGACTAATAATCCATCTCTCTGAGAACCACCTCTCCGCGGTCCGTGCGGCAGTTTGTAAACGGAAAAGGCCGAGGCCTTCACGGCCGGGCAACTCGGTGGGCTTCTGGGCAGGATTTTTTTTCTTCCTTTTCGATAGGCAACATATATTTCATCTTTGTTTTTACTTAACGTATATTTCATCTTCGTTGTGTTGGACGCACGGATTTATATCACGTCGGCATAATAATAATCTACTTCGACAAATCTTATGCATGTCAACAGCCCATCATTACCATTTTCTTTTTTGCTATTTGAGACAAATGCTATCAAGCATCACGCTACAGAATTCCATACTGCACGGAGCAGAGCTTCTACATGCAGCGAAATTAATCGAGTACACACAGGCCCATCCACACCCACAAAACGAAACAGAAGAGGCATGGATTGCCCTTTTGCCAAGCTGTCAACGAACATCGTTCATTCCTAGGGCTCCCCTGATACAACCCGAGCCAACACCTAAACAATAATACATACACTAGGCTTGAACCTAATCACGACGTGAAACTAGTGCTCAGAGTCAGAGTGTTTACACAGCCAAAAAAAACAACAGCTAACTCCCTCTACCGACATCCCCAGAGAATCACAGCTGCTTCAAAGGGCGGCCGGCCTGCCCGTACGTGGAACTCTGCTCACGAGAAGAGCCTCCGAGACCATGTCGGGACGGCCGCCGGTTGTTGTGCGGCGGCTGATACGAGGCTAGCCGCTTTCTCTTTTGCCTCCAGTATCCGAGCTCCCTTGGGGTCAGCCAGAAGGGATTTCTGGAAGGACTGCGGGAATCCTGTTGCGATGATGGTCACGTGGATCTCGCCGGTATAACGGTCGTCGACGACAGCGCCGAAAATTATGTTCGCCGAGGGATCGGCCAAGCTTGTCACGATCTGCAGAAAGTGACCAAGTGGTAAACACCTAAATATTCACGTGTTTGTATTTCTATAACTCTATCAATGTTATCATGACGTTCCTAGAGATCATTCAAGAATCAAGCAGACACTGAGTCCTACACATACCTGAGAGACCTTGTTCACTTCTTGCAACGTGATGTCCTTCCCACCAGTGATATTGTACACGACACCAGTAGCAGCCTCAATAGATGACCCTATCAAAGGGGCAAGAGTTGCCTGCTCTGCAGCTTCTTGAGCCCGGTTTTTGCTGGAAGAAACACCAACGCCGAGCATGGCAGTTCCAGAATTTTTCATGACAGCTTTAACATCAGCAAAGTCAACATTAACAAGCCCAGGTATCTGCAGAGTTTACACCATAAGTATTATGACATTGTCATCACAGCTAAGTTACTGCATCATAGGGAAGGGGAAACCCCACCGTGATAATGTCTGATATTCCTTGTACACCCTGACGAAGGACGTCATCTGCAAGGAGAAACGCGTCTTGCAAGGGCATATTTTCATCAGCAACATCTAATAACCGATCATTTGGGATCACAATGAGTGTGTCGACACTCCTTTCCAGCTTCTCTAATGCTTCGAGTGCCTGATATGGTGACAAGATATTAGGTTAGGTAGAGAAAAATAAAAGCTATTTAGAAAGGAGTGGTCTAAACAAATTCAAATACAACCAATCTAATGAGTTAGCATCAGAAAAATATGACTAGTTAACAATCAAATTCATTGTTGGGATATTTTCAGAAAGCAAATAGCAACAAATGTATATAACAACACTAGTGGACTGACAATAGTGATTACCGACTAGTGTAAGAACTGGACATGACACAGCTGCAGGTAAGGCTAACTCTTATAGCTCCAGTGCTGGCCTACAAGTCTATATATGATACAACAAGTAGTGGTCTAAGAAAAAGCCATCGTCAAGCTTAACCAAAATTACCAAATTTTGCCAAACGAGAGACCAGATGACTTGTATTTAGGTTCAAATACATGCCTGCAGAGAGCGCTTGCGTCCTTCGAAGCTGAATGGGTAGGTGACAACACCAACGGTAAGATAACCGGCTTCTTTTGCTATCTGGGCAACAACTGGAGCAGCACCTGATCCAGTACCACCTCCCATCCCAGCTGTTATGAAGACAAGGTCCGAGTCTCTCAGGGCATTGGCTATCACTTCCTTTGATTCCTCAGCAGCTTGCTCTCCCAAATTAGGATTTCCGCCAGTCCCTGTTTACACAAACACTTAACGTGAGTCTAGTAAACATAGGTACTACTGTATTTGGTATTTTCAATGGAGTAAACCCTGTGTAATCTGCTACATTGTTTGTATTTTGTTCTGTTTATCTGGGCATCAACAACACTTCGCAGATAAGGTGATTCCTTAACATGGAAAGGAAAAGGTCTGTAACAACATAATTCGCTCATAAGAACACAGAAAGTATTACCCAGCCCGCGAGTCAACTGTTCTCCAATTTGGAGTGGATGTTGAGCTTGTGAGTTCACGAGAGCCTGGGAATCTGTGTTTATAGCATAAAACTCGATACCCTGAAATTAGAATTCAGTTATCAGTACTTGAGAAAGCAGACAACGGTAAAATTATACTACATCAGACTTCCGTAGGTGCTTCTGTGGATGCAAGCAATAACTTCATGTGCACATTCGTTTTTCAGGGAACAATGTCATAAGCATATCATAAACATCGTCATTGTCAGTAAATATAGCATCATGTGCTGAACTGAACTAGCACATCACGGAATCTGGCTGGATTGTATGAGGGTGACAGGAAGACAGGACTATTGCCGCGGATTAACTCAGTTCACCAGCTAATAAGTTCATTCAAGCTTCAAATCAGGCTACGAGATGGATCTACAGGTCGAGCACGGCTGAGAAAGGAACCACCGGGCTCCGGAAGGGGAGGTCCAAGCGAGGCTGCGAGGGGGGTGTACCTGGAGGCCGCTACCGATCATGCGGTTGACGGCGTTGTTGCCGCCGCCGCCGACGCCCACGACCTTAATCCTGGCCGTCTCCACCGGCGCGAACGCGAAGGAGCTGCACCGCACGGCGGCGTGGCGCGGCCGTCGCCGCGGCTGGTTCCGGCACCCGCCTCGCTGGGGCCCGCGGAGGGGCAGGACGTGGAGGTGGAGCAGGGTGGGCGCCGCCGAGGTGGAGGGCGCCATTTGCGCTTGGGCGGGGAATGGGAAGGGGGGAAGTGGCGGGGATGGGAGGGGATCTGGTGTGGAGTGTGCTAGGGTTTTGGGCGGATTTTGGAGGGTTTTTTCTGAAGGATTTGGAGGGCTTTGCTGAGCTGGTTTCCGAATATCTCTCCCGTGTTGTCTACCCTGAATTTTGTTATCCCGTCCACTCAATTTTGCCAAAATTCGGATGGATGTACAAAGTTAAAACATATTTTGTTGGACGGGGTACTAACTAAATACCCGTCGCTATGGAGAGGGAATTGCCCAAATGAGTAGTCCTATAACTTGTCTGAGATGTATTTGAGATGTATTGATTAGAGCATCTCCACCGGGGGTCTCTAAATCGTTGTCCGGCACCTCCAATTGGGTCTCCTTTGGGGTGCTGGACATGTGTCCGGTCAATATTTAGAGGCCGTGCACAGCGGCACTCTCCAAAAGGCCACCCCAAAAAGCGACCAAACCGTCGAACACCTCGCGGTCGTTTTAAAAAATTGCAAACTAATATAAAAAGTTCAAATTCCATTTATTTTTGTTATGTTACAAACTTTTTGAATGATTTTTGAACCCTAGCGTAACCCTAGCCCTAGCCTAGCCCTCCAGCCACACCTCGTCGCTGTCGTCGTCGTCGTCGACGACGACGATGTACGCGGAGGAGGATCCTCCCTGGCTGGTGGACGCGCTGTCATGGCGACGCGGTGCACGTCTGCAGGAGGCGCCGCCGGAGGAGGACGAGGCTGTCGCCGTTGCCACCGAGTTGGCGATGACGGCCATGTAGCCGGGGCTGTCGCGCTCGATAGTGGTCACCGAGTCCGCGATGGCGGCCAGGAAACCCAGCACGTCGTCGCCGTGCTCGTTCCGCAGCGGAGACGGCACGTCGTACTCGTACAGGATCGTCTCCACGAGAGGTGGAGGCGTCCTGTCTCTAGGGCGGCGCAGGTACAACCGTCCGCGTGGGGGCGAACGCCGTTGTTCGCCGCGTTCGCGGATGACGATGTCGGTGCCTCCTCCGCCACAACGAGGAGGCGAGCGCGGCTCGTCCTTCACCGGGCGGAGCTGCTGCTGCTACACCTCCTGGTGCCGTGGCCGCACGGGCAGCAGCCGCAACGGGGTGGCGTTCCCCGTACTCGCGTGCTGGCGCGCGACGGCGATGGCGCAGTCCACCGTGTGGCCTGTGGCGCTCCACCACCGGTGGCGGCCTTCCGCGTTGTGGCGGCCCGGCCTTGTTGTGCCGTCGTAGAACGCGAGCGCCTCCGTCTGCTCGCGATCGAACCGCCGCATCCACGCTCCCCAGTTGTTGTCGTCGTACTCGGGGAGGGTGCGGCCCGTGCGTGGTCAGCCAGGACCGGGACGCGCGATGTCGCGCCCGATCTGGTCCTGCGTCACCGGAAGCGGCGGCACGGGGAGGCCGCCGTGGGGGGACGTGCGCCACCCTGAGGGCAGACGCGCGTCCGGTGGCACCAGCAGGCCGTAGCGGTACAGGTCCCACGCCTCTTCGGTGGAGGCCGTGCGCCCGCTGCGCCTGCCCTCCCAGTTGTTCGCCATGGACGCAGTTGGGAGACGGGACGACGGAGGGTGTGGGAGAGGAAGAGAACAGAGAGCGGTGTGGGAGAGAGGGCGCCGTGGGAGAGGCGATTTAAGGGCAGATGAGGGGGCGGTGCGCGAGCGTCCGCGTCGGCGTAAATGCGTTGCGTGGAAACGTCGCGACGCCGGCGCGTGGACTGTCGCGCACGCTGTCACCGGCGTTAATGCGACGCGTACCGGCAGGCCTGCCGCCTGCCGTCGCCGTCTCGTCGCATCGCCTCCCGTCCAGTCCCATCGCCTGGGAGACTGCCCGACGACTGACCGCCATTAACGCGGGGGAACGGCCTCCTGCGTCTTCATTAACACGGGCGCGACACGTCGTGTGTATGACGGGCGGGCCAGCGTTGTCAGGGCCATCGCCGAGGCGATGTCCGGCACCCCAGGAGGGCCTCCAAGTATAGAGGCCCTATAGGGGGTGCCAAACACAAAATCGCTCGGGGCGAGACTTTGGAGGTGCCGCTAGTGGGCATTTTTTCGTCTTCGGCCCCCCAAAAAGCCTTTAGAGGGTCCTTTAGAGGCACCCGGTGGAGATGCTCTTATTTCCAGAACTTACAAAATAAGAACCACGGTCCCACAACTTATATTGAACGCGCAAGTCTGTTGCCACCTCGTGTGCGTCCACCGCCGCGGCAAGGCCGGCCCTGAGGATGTGTTGGGTGCGGCCATAAAGCCCCCCCCCCGGCTGTTTCGAAGGGCCCAGCCAGGTGCCAACTTAAGGAAAAAGTTTTACCGAATCAATATAATGATTCGTAGCAGCTTAGGGCGTCTCCAATGTTTAAGTCTTAAGGAGACCATAAGCTGGAAGCTGGGTCCCACAACATGTGTTATACCGAATCAAAACACTTCCAATGCTAAAGACCAGCGCTGAAAATAAGCTGAAGCCCACCTTCCTTTTTTTATTTCCTCTTCCACTCAACTGCACACCAAATTAGCTTTTGCATGCGCATGAGCCATCGTCCCATGCATGAGCAGTGTCAGAAGAAGTCAGAGAATTTGATTTTCTATTGAGAATTTGTTTTTCTATTGCCTGTGGCTCGGCCACAACGGTAAGGGCGTCTCCAATGTGGAGTTAAGCCTCGGTCATAAGGAAAAAAAAGAGCTTATGGCCCGGTCCTATACATAGCACGAGTCGGTCATAAGCAAAAAATACTTGAGGTCGACCTCACCGGTATGACCCGGCCATAGCAAATAGAAAATAGTTTCTTCTCTCGCCTCTCTCCTCGTCGCGCGATTTGGGCGGAAGCGGTTGCTCTACCGCGTCTTCGCGAAAGCGCCGCTGTCTGCAACGGTGCTTGCGCCGCCAGTTCACGTCGGCGAGTGCCCAAACACGACGCAACGACGCCAGGCAGCCGGCCAAGCGGGGCGCGAGAGTGGCGGCGGCCGACAGGGCGAGCAGCCGCCGCGCAGAGGGCGAGGTGGAGGGAGGCGTGGCTGGGGCAAGTCGAGGCCGGCGCGGGCCGGCCGAGGCGAGGTGAGGGAGGGCTGCTCGAGCCCCAACGAGGAGGAGGGCGGCGGCGCGCGGCTAGGGGCCGGCGCGGGGCCGGCGAGCGCGAGTGCATGCTGCTGCTGGACGGCGAGCGGGAGCGCGTGCTGCGGTGTTGCTTCCCATCTTCTCCACGTCCAGCCACTTCGATTTGAGCTCAGCTCCAGAGGATTGGAGGAACACCACCGGGAGAGAGAAAGTGTAGTAAAGAAGAAGAGGAATTGAGAGTTCTGGATAGAGCTCGTACAAACGAGCGGTTGGTAAAGAAAAGGCAAAAAAAGATAAGTGGGCTCCACCTTAAGTTCCAGCCGGTACTTAAGCATTGTGAGAGTTTGAGGAGGTCTTAACATTAAGGGTGGACCCCAGCTTATGGTTGCACTAAGAAATAAGCATTGGAGACGCCCTAAGGGCGTCCTTTAGATTTTTTGGCTTATGATCTACGCACACAATGTATAAGACCGGGTATTAAGCTGTTTTTTCCCCTAAGACCAAGTGCTATTCTCACATTGGAGACGCCCTAGGCCCCTCTAGGCATGTAGCTCGGCAATTATGGCTAAAATAGAAAGAGAAGACTGTTCTCATACGTGAAATAACGAAAAGCACTATGTATATGTAGGGCCACATTTTTTCCCTTACACCGGACCCTGAAGTTATAACCGGCCTTATTTGGAGGCGAGACTCGGCGCCGAGCTCTCTTGCGACAATCGCCGCATATGCGGCGGCGAGCTCAGCCCCGACGTCCTTCGCGCGCTTCCACGCCGGCACCACGTCGTGGAAAAGGACGTAGAGGCTGCAGATGCATGTGCAGTTGTCATCAGTGACGTGACACCCGTCCACCGGAATGGGCAGCAACTCTGGCAGTCGGAAGTCATCCTCAAAATCCTCCGTCGGCTCTGCCAGAGGAGCTGCTCCGCGTCATGCCTCCTCTGCGCCCATCGGAGCTGCGCAGGCTCGAGCCGACCATAGATCTGGAGGTGGGAAGGGGAGAGGAGCGGAGGCGCAACGTGGATTGCTCGCCGGAGTTGGGTGCTGGATGCGGCGGCGCGGTGCTGGGTGCGCCGGAGAGGTTCGGTTTTGGTACCGAATCGACCCCGACTGTATAGTGGCCCGGCGCCGCTTATCCGGCGACCCGGATATATTTTCCGAACCGAGAGGCTTATCTAGTTTCTGATCGGGCCGAAAAAATGATCCATACTCTAAATCAGTCTGACTTATTCAGTATCAGCGGATCTCATCTCACCCAAAAAGAAAAGGGACCGGCCGGACACGACTCGACTCCTCGTCCGATTCGGCAAAGGCTCAAGTACTAGTCCATATAAACTAACGAGATCGATCTGCTATGCTATGCGATCACTACCCTCACGATCAGATGGCACGCCCTCCAGTGTTCACGATCCCTAGGGACATGCTACAGAAGATCTTCGTGAAGCTGCCGGCCGAGGACATCGCCCGGTGCTGCTGCGTCTGCACGCTGTGGCGCAGGGTCGCCGGCAACGACGCCTTCCGGGAGGTCCACGGGGCCAGCTACGACGTCGATGACAACAAGCAGGGTCGAGCGTTGCTCGTCTCGGAGAAGCGTGAGCCCGGCGGCTGCGCCGAGGCGGTGGTGCTAGACCTTTCCTCAGGAACGGTCATGTGCAGCGTCGCCACCCCCCCAGGCTACCGTCTGGCCAATGTCTGCGGCGGCTTCCTCTGCTTTGCGCACTACAACGGCGCCGCGTCGCCGGTCGTCTGCAACCCCGTAACCGGCCAGAAGATGGAGCTTCCCAGGGCGCCGCCGCCCCTCGGAGGACCAGGGCGCCATGTTTTCGCCTTGGGGTTTAGTCCGCCCACCAAGGAGTACAAGCTGTTCCGGCTCTCTCACTACTCGGACTATGATCCGTCTTCATCAATGGCGACCGACGAGATGAGCTTCCTGGACGTGTGCACCTTAGGTGACAACAGCGGGTGGCGCCAACACCAGTACCTCGTCCCTCACATCCCGGTAGACGATGGCTCGCCGCCGGTGCTCATCGACGGCATGCTATACGTGGTGACCCGCGGACGGAACCAAGACAAGAGGCCCGACACCATGCTGCAAATCGACGTGGCGACCGAGGCGCACTGCACGTACCGCCTTCCAGATTTCGAGGACCCCATGGACGGCGTGAGGGTGAACGTCTTTGAGCTGAGCGGCCAGTTGTGCCTCGCCGTCAACACGGTGCACTGGTGTCGCCCGAAGCTCGTCTTTTGGGTAATGACGGTCGTGGAGAAGAAGGATAAAGGCCAGCTCTACTACTACTGGCGCCCGCGCTACAGCTTCTATCTGGACGACGTCGACCTTACATGCGGCGGCACGAGGCAGTACGACTGGTATAGCAACCTGCCGAGGGGTGCGTGGCTTGACGACGACGATGACATGCTGTGCTACAGGGTCGGTGACACCTCGTACAAGTACGACACCAAAGGATACTCGCCATGTTCCCATCTTGGTTTCCTGCCCTGGGACGAGGAGGAGCAGCTCCAGCTCCCGGCGCCGACGACCGACGACGAATCATCATCGACTGACCGATCGTGGAATGTCTGCGGGGGCTATCGCCCAACCCTGCTCTCGCCTCTCACCCTCGCGTCGCCGCCATCCTTCCAATATGAGAGAGCCTTGGCGCGTGCGCTGCGAGGCGACAACTCCAAACGACGACGGCGCTCCAATGGCAACGAGCGAGCTGCCAAGAGAACTTGTTAGTTCATGAAGCAGCTGCTGCTGCCCCGCAGCGAATTTGTTGTTAGGCGTCGTACCTAGGTTAATTAAATCGTCAGTTGCTTGTCAATTGTGCAACAAGGCCCCAAGCACCTAGGTTGACCCATGCATGCACTGTTCATGTCACACTGAAATTGAAATCAACCGTGAGCATTGTTTGAATTAATCGAGTAATCAAACCTATCATACTATAGTACCACCTTTTCGGGGAAAATGACATAGCTCCAAGTTTTACATGTGCCCGCCTAACGTGACAAGGAAAAAAAAAGGGAATGCCTAGGGCTCACTCGAGTGAGAATTAACTTAATTCTCACTCACATGACGTCATCCAGTTACATATACAACTCATGTGTAATCCATGTGCAATTAAAAATGGTTTAGTTGCAAGTTGCAACTCATGTCTAAGTGGAAAAATCACAGTTGCAACTCATGTGCAACTCACATCCTACACGAATCACGATTTAAATCTGATGGCATTAGAGTTGAGTGAGACCTATCATAATTCTCACTCAAGTGAGAAATAGCAAAACCGAAAAAAATAGAAGAGAAGGTCAGTGAGAATCTAGGATGAGCATTCTACCGCTCGACTGACGGTCGTCCGACGCCTTTGAGAGGAGAACAGTGGGACATGGGTCCTCTTCAACGACAGACTCGAATGGTGCCGCGAAGATCTCTGCCCGGACGAAGGTCACTTCTCTTGTGGTGGTTTTCCGTCCCGTCACTTGGTGTGCGTCAGGCCAGTTTTGATCAACGGGTGCTCCGATCCGATGTCTCAAAGGTCGAGTCTCAAGGGTTTCACGTTGCACGTTTTATTTTCTTAGTTGTTGTTCGATTGTAAATGTGTGTGTGCAGAGTGTCTCCTCAGCACTTTTTTTTTACCATCAGTCAGTCGGTTGGGGTTATATATTTAATTTAAATTTTGTGCCTCCTTTAAGATACGTTAGGTGCCTGATTGGTTAGGGGCTCCTTTCTTCGAGCAATTTGTGAGCACGTTGGTTCGGGGAGGCCCTTGCCTTGGAAATCCCTCCGTATCGCTCGGGTGATCTCTATCACCGTTTCGCTAAAAGGTTTGCATGATGGGCTCGGCCCATTTATTAGTTCGTTCATTAGCCTCGCTTCTGATACGATCGTTAGTTCCCTGTATGCTTAGCCAATCATAGCGTTAGTTCTCTGGATGTTTCCGATGGACATATGCTTCAGCTTGGCCAGTCACATGAAATCACTTCTTGTATTTATGTTTCATTTCTCTCTTTTTCATATGTTTTTTCTTCTTTTCCGTATGATTTTTCCCTTACTATGGTTCTTTTTCTTATTTTTCCTTTTAGTTTGTTTTTCCGCTTGGTTCCACGAGCACTAAAGGTTTGTTCCAATTAGTCTAATATTACGTTCCGCTTTTTTCTTAATTTCCCTTTAAGTTTCTTTTTCGCTTTGTTCCACGAGCACTAGGTTTGTTCCACTTAGTTTAATATTATGTTCCGCTAGTAGTAATCATTTCCTCTAGTAGTCACGATTTTGTTCCTCTCTCCGATAAATTTTCCCCCCAAAAAGCAGGTCTGAACAAGGAGTTTTGTTCCTTCGTGTTCCTGCTTATTGTTCCCGTAAAAGTGTACAACAAAATGAAGAACCACGTGAGTCTTGTTCCTTCATGGTCCTGCTTATTTGTTCCTAAATTCATGAAGTTTTATTCTCTCAATAGTAGTTTTATTGCTATTTACAAAGCTTTTGTTCCATTTGGTGGAGGCATGTTCCTTTCTCATATATTTTTATCCAGTTATTTTTTTGTTCCATTTATAGTTTTTGTTCCTCTCAAATAGAGCTTTGTTCTCTCAAAAGTAGTTTTGTTTCTTTCCGTAGAGTTTTGGTCCTTTTATATTAGAGATTTGTTTCTCTCTCCGATAATCCTGTTCCCCAAAAAACAGTTCAAAACAAGGAGTTTTGTTCCCTCGTGTCCCCGCTTATTGGTTCCGTAAAAGTGAAGATGAAGACCCGCGTAAGTCTTGTTCCTTCATGTTCCCGCTTATTTGTTCCTAAATCTGTGGACTTTTGTTCTCTTAATAGGAGTTTTGTTCATGTTTATCAAGCTTCTGCTCCATTAACTAGAGACATTTTCCTCTCTCATATATTTTTGGTCAGTTTAATTTTTTTGTACCATTTAGAGTTTTTGTTCCTCTCAAATAGAACTTTGTTTCTCTCAAAAGTAGTGTTGTTTCTTTTTGTCGAGTTTTTTGTCCTTTTATTAGAGATTTATTCCTCTCTCCGATAATTTTGTTCCACCAAAAACAGTTCTGAACAAAGAGTTTTGTTCCTTCGTGTTCCCTCTATTTTTGTTCCCGTAAAAGTGTGCAACGAAATGATAAAGAACCACGTTAGTCTTGTTCCCGCTTTTTTGTTCCCTAAAAGTGTGCAGCAAACCGATCAAATCGCAGCTTCCAGCGCACTTGTTCCTCCTTGTTCCCATTATATTATCTACAACTTGATGCCCGGCTAGCAGGGAGCGTTTTCAGGCCATATGCCGTCTCTGTGTCCCTGTCATGTGGGCCCGCTGTGTGCCTGGCCACCTACGTGCCGACGATCCTTGATCCGGGGGGCCGCGTGCCATTTTTGAAGAAAGGTCAGTGCTTTGTCCGGAATTTACGAATCAATCATCTTCTATAAATACTGAACCCTAACCCTAGAACCCAAAATCAACCTCATTTCCCCTCCCTCTTCTCCCCTGAATGGGCCACCTCCGGCCCGACACCGACACCGTCTCGAGCTCTCCGGCAACCTCCAGCCCGAGCCGCCACTCCTCAGGCGTCATGGAGACTCCCCGACGCGGCCACCTCCACCTCGACGCCGCCGCCACCTCGAGCCCGAGTTGTTCCTAAAAGTGTCTGCTAGCAACGCGCGCAGCAGGACTATTCGGTACAGGTGCGTAAGTTTAGTCCCACCTCGAAAGATTAGTAAGATGCGCACCAACTTAAATACCGTGCTTTGCTCATCCATGTACGCGCATCAACAAGTCACTCGTTACCGCCTGACAAGCAGGCCCCATAGGTAGAAGGAACCATTAGATGGCATGGAACAGAATCATATGAAAAGAAAAGAAACAAATGCTAACTGGGCCAGCCCAATTGGACGAAATGGGAGCAGGGGATCGCCCGGGCGTGAGGGAGGGGACCCTTGCCTTTGGGGGAACAAACAAAACAGAGACGTGAGCACCGAGCGAGCCCACCCCATAACCCTCGGCCCAGCCCACGTCCGGCCTTCTTCTCCGAGCAAACCAGCCGTAGACACGTCGCGACCGGGCCCCACCACGCGCAGGCAGAAACGCCCATTCAACAACCGCATCCAAAAACCGGAGGGCACTCTCGTCATTCCCGTTCCCCCCACCACCACCTCGCCGTCCTTTCCACACGCGACTCTCCCCGACCTTCACCCGCAGACACGCGGGCCCCGCGCACCCAGCCCCCAATCGCCAGCGGCCTGCGTCGTCTTCTTCCCCCGTCCTCCGCTCCCGACGACGAAACCCTACTCATCAAAAAGTAGATTAGGCGAGGAGAGAGAAATCATCAGGGCTCTAGAGAGAGAGAGAGACAAGGGCCGAGGGGAGACCAAGCTGCAGAGACACAGATTGGTAGAGAGAGAGAGAGAGAGGGAGGGGAATCGCGGGAGAGAGAGCGAGGTTTTTGGCGGGCGAGATTTGAGTTTTTTTTTTGGGCTCGCGCCGCTGCCCTCCCGCCGAGCGCCAGGCAGGCAGGCAGGCAGCCATGGTGTCGGACCAGGAGATCGCGAGCTGCGTGGAGTCGCTGCTGCGGGGCTCGGTCGGGGCCGGGGAGGCGGCGTCGCTCGCCGCCGTGCTGCAGCGGGCGCAGGCGCAGCTCGGGGTCGACCTCTCGCACAAGGCGCCCTACATCCGCGACCAGATGGACCTCTTCTTCGGGCCCCGCCTCCATCCCACGCCCCCGACCCCCATGCCCGCGCCTACGCCCAAGGCCCCGACTCCTCCTTCATCCATGCCGCAGCAGCCGCCGCCTCAGCAGCAGCAGGTCCAGCTCCAGCTCCCGCTCGAGATGCAGCAGCAGCAGTTCGCGGCGATTCAGCCGCAGTACATCTTCCAGACCATGCCGCCGCAGCAGCTCCCGCCCGCCGTCTCCAGCGCCGCCAACGCGCCGCCCGTGCCGGCCATGGCCTTCTACCCGCCGCCGCCGCTCGCCTTCCGCTACGCCAACGCCCTGGGCGGGGTCGCCACGGGCGGGACCCTCTCCTTCCAGCAGCCGGCCCCTGGGGTCGGGGTCGCGGGCATGGCCTCCCCAACCGCCGCCGCCGCGCCACCGCCCGCCGCCGCCGACAACAAGGAGAGGTGAGCTATTTTTGGAATTAGGGTTTCGTTCCTCCGTCCCACTGAGTTGATTGATTTATACGGAGTACTAGTACACTGCGACCTCTTACCGATTGATTGGCGCTGAAATCTAGGTTGTTGGGCATTTAGCTCGTCGATTCAGTTGACTAACAGTTGTTGATTGTGCGGATTTGAACTTAAACTGGCTGTGCTCCTCTGGATTCATGAAATGGCAGCTTAATTGCGGAAGCAGGGCTAGGGTTTCCCCTCTGGAGACATCGTTTGCTATGAACTTTAGTACTACTGTGGTGTTTAGGATTTATTATCCTTAGTATATCAATGATAACAATGGCTGATTGGCATAGTAACTGTCTGTTTGTTTGTTTGTTTGTAGTTTTCCTGTTTGTCAATTTCTGCCCCTTCAAGTAGACTGGTCAACTGCAGATAATAGGCATGGTTAGTTTGATTGTTCACACGCTGCACGTTGAGCTTCCTAAAAAAATCCCCTTTTCTGAAAACACAAATATGCCCAATTCAGTTATGGATTTTTTTCATACACGTCAAGGGCTTGCAGTTCAGGACAACCATTATGCTAGAATGTACATACTACAAGTTAACTTGTACATGTTGTACTTGATGGTTCTAAAAAACTGTGGATTCTCCTTCAGCTTTCTTGCAAGAAACTAAATGTAACATCCTGCGTCTGTGTTGACTCCTTTTCTACATAATCTACTTTGGATTAAATGGTCCCAGCCAGTAGACTAGATTTGTCTCTTCCAGACACATATAGGGGAGGGGGAGGGGGGTCCAGCAAGAAAAAAACATGACAAATTCACTTTAGTTTGTGAATATCCTTGAAGAGTATATATACGGTAGCAACTTTTCATGTCTTATCTTTAGTAAAAGCTAATGGTATCATCTACTTCTTTTCTTTGGATTTATATGCCACTTTTTTTCTAGCTGACTTGATACATAGGTTGTATTAGGTTATGCCTTTTGAGTAATGTGTTGTGCTAATGGACCTGGTTTTGTTTATTCGGCTTGAAGAATTTACTGACCGATTGCTGAACTGCTGGATTCATGTAGCGGTTCGGTCACTCACGGCTAGCACTTAGATTTTGTTACATCGTCCTGGTCAGGATTGCATAGTAATACTATTTATGGAATTCAGTCATGCATGTAAACCAACTGGTGTAATATGTTTATAACCTGTTGCAGTGCTAAGCGGAAAAGAGGTGGGCCTGGTGGCTTGAATAAAGTTTGTGCGATTTCACCTGAACTTCAGGCGGTTGTTGGCGAGACTGCCATGTCAAGAACTCAGGTACTTTCGATTCCTTCACTACTTGATCAGAAAATAACATCTGATTTCTTTCCCATGACTAACTTCTTCCATGACCCATTTCTGAATATTTTACATTGTACTCTTCATTCAGATTGTGAAGCAGTTATGGGCGTATATCAGGCAGAATAATCTTCAGGATCCTGATGATAAAAGGAAGATCATTTGCAATGATGAACTTCGGATAGTTTTTGAAACTGACGCCACTGACATGTTTAAGATGAACAAATTATTGGCCAAGCACATAACCCCTCTTGACCCAAGTACATACTTTTGTTTCTTATTATGTACATTTGCCTGATAATGTACATCTGAATTTACTCAAAATCTTTGAGAATTCTCAAATATATTATATTGATTTTGCAGAAGATCAACTTAAGGAAGCAAAAAAGTTAAAATCCCCCAATCCAGCTCCTCAGCAAATGCCTCCTATTAATCAACCATATCTGGTTGTTTCTGATGCACTAGCCAAATTCATTGGTGTCGAGGGAACAGTGCCTCATGAAGACGCCCTTAAGTATCTTTGGGATTACATAAAAGCAAATCAGCTTGAGGTATGGACGTGCCTTAACTTTTTTCCCTTCTAGGCTGCCAATATGTTCTTTGCTACACCCTCTGATACATATTAATTATTGCTGAATTGGATGTATTTAGCACTAAAATATGTCCAGATACATCCGTTTCAGCGATAATAAATACGGACTGGAGGGAGTACTGTATCTTAGGAAAAATACCAAGTTGCATTGTCTTCTGGAGACCAGCTTGGATGTATTCTTACTCCTTCCTACAGGAGGACATTGAATACTTGTTCATGTTGATGTTTTATTCTAGAATGTAGATTGTGGTTTAGAACTGCGTCCATCTCAAAAGTTATGACATCAACATTTGTAATAGCAATTTTCAAGTACATGAAACTGCTGTTGACTTAAGAGGCCGGATTCAGAATACCAGCAGAATTTTCAATTGATTTTTTAGCTACACTTTGAGTAAAGTAGTGTCAGGAAATGCACCTATCATACTTCCCTGTCCTTTCTCCCCTTGATCATGTCATTTTCGAGAATGTAAATTATTGTTAACTGGGAGATGCTGCCCCGCCCCATTGAGCTGTATGAAAATTCATTTCTGTTTGCGGCACAGGATGCTCCGAGTGCATCGATATTATGTGATTCCCAACTTCAAGAGCTGTTCGGCTGCGAGAGCATTCCTGCTTCACAATTATCAGAGCTGCTTGCTCACCACTTCATCCACAGGACATAGCATATCCTCATTAACTGGTTAGATTTTCGCTGCATTCCTCTTTCCAGTGTCAGCTACTGATTTTGCTTCAAGTGTTAGTACTAATAAAGGCCTCCAGCTTTTCTGATGTCACAGAGATATTTTTTCATCCATGCTTTATTGATTCACTTTGTTGTGCTTGCCGTCCGTGGTGCAGATCTAGGATTGCAGCGGTGCCAGATAGGCCTAACTTTACACAGTATGGTGTTCTTGACGAAAATGGACAGTGTAGCTTATGTATCTATCTCTCCAGCGTTCTGGATAATGGATTGCGTTGGTCGGACAAAGACAAGATTATTTGTGGTAGCCTGTAAGTTGCTCTATTGTGATGGCTGCTGCCCAGTATTTGGTGTAACCCTCTACTGAATTCTTAGTTTTCAGTTTCTGAAAATGTCTTGACTGACTATGTAAAAGTTAAGCTTTATATTTGAGTGCCTTATTGGAATCTTTGTTTTCTGAAAGATGTATGTTCACAAGTTTTCGGTCAGCCTTTGGTTGGTACTGAATGTTCCTGCTATGCCTACTGGATGTACGACTCCACTTGTGTTGCTACTCCCTCCGTTTTTTAATATAAGATGTTTAAGCTAATGCACATGTTTTAGTGTTCATTTTAATGGACTAAAACATATCTAGATACAAGTTTGGACATGTGTATGTGGCAAAAGGCTAAAACATCTTATATTAAAAAATGGAGGGAATATTTCTTTGGCAATTGGTAAACATCAGTGTCCTTACTTTCCAAGAAGTAAATGATTAAAAAAATTGCACCTCGGTGAGATATATCTGCTTCATATATATATATATATTTTATACTATTTAGCTTTTATTAGTTGAAGTGAGAAGCCTCAAAACAGATGTCAAAGAAACCGGGCTGGACACGCTCGAATTTTTCAGCATCGTACATGTGAATTGCATTCCTAGTTACATTGAGAACTACGACAATATCTGTCAAAAAACAAGGAAGAACTAGATTATGGAGCATCAGAGGCGTCGCAGTTCACTATGCCGACTCCTCATGGCTGCTGCTAGACAAGGTCGACGTCGAGGAACAGAGGATCGTCTTGGTCCGCCGCCTGGAAGACAAGGTCGACGTCGTCGCCGTCCAGCTCGGATGACCCTGCCGTGCTATTCCCTGGCCTTGAGCTGGTCCTCGAACATCTTCTGCAGCCTCTTCCCCTGCTCCTCGATCCTCACCTGCAGACTCCGCTGTACCTCGAGCTGCTCATGGAGGTGGCGTTGCACGTCGAGCTGGACGCCTAGTGCTTCCGTGATGTGCATTCCACTGCGAACAAAAAAAAAGGTAGAAGAGGACTGCTATTAGCCGTGCTAATAATATGTGTTATGACTTATGACACATCATGAGCACATGCATTCCGTTATGATTTCAAACTAGACAGCACCTTCTCCGGTCCAGATTTTGGGTGTCGTTTCCTGCAGCAACCCTTTTCTCGTGCTGTTTTCCTGAAATTCGACAACACGATGAGCACATGTGTGAGTGCCCCGTAAGATGCATGGATTGATGGCAGCTACGGCAGCCTTGAAGCAAAAGAATGAAGATCCTGATCCGCCAAACTGCCATCGCCACCGCCCGACGAAGCCGCCCGAGGAGGACCAGGGAGCAAGCAATGGAAGCACAACAATGCAAGTTGGGAGGAGGAATAGTTTCCATACCCATATGTTCAGAGCAGCAACTTGGAGAAGGCATCACACATTCACGTTCCACACGAGCCATGAAACTTCCGGCAGCTTAACCAAAACGTTCAGAATTTACACTGTATCTGGGGAATGACTGGAATCTGCAGGAGAATTGAGAGGGAAGAATGGGGACAGAGGTGGCTCTTTTTATCATCCCAAATGGAATATGATTAGGTTCTTCCACTGGGAAGACCAGAATATAAAGATGCAAAGGTAGAAATATAGATGGAATCAAGCATGTCAGACAAGGGACTAGGAGACAGTTAGGCACTTTGGAGCCTTCACCCTCTCATTATCATTTCCTCGGTTGCCTTCGCCCTTAGTCTTCATCTCCGGGCTCTAGCTCGTCCACCTCTAAATCTCTATGTTGAATCTCTCTTTCTTGCTTGTCTTCTGATATCCCAACAATATTTGAATGGGCATCCAAGATTGTGCAGAAAGTGCTGCTGAATGCATCAATATTATGTAACTCCAGACTTGAACTATGCGTGAAATATTGTAATTTTTATGTAGTTTATGACATATATAACGGTATCTTGAAAAGTGTGGATCTTGGTGCGGTGAACAATGCACATTTTCAAAACTTAAATTTTGTCATTTTTATGTAGTTTGGAATATACCTATTTTTGCATTCATATTTTGGACAATGGTAGAGTTCACATTATTTATATTTATGAGTTTCTGAATTTCCTAAGACTTACAGTTTTTGTTTTTGAATTTTCCAAAAAAAGGGGCTCCATGGATCAGCCGAGTTCCAGTTGGGGTTTCCAGGAACATAGGAGAGAAAATATCAGTTACTGTTCCTGAAAGTAAGGCATATAACTTTTTCAGAAGTAAAAAATGTATATTTAGCCAAGTTTTTTAAAAGACCAACAAGTATAATAATATTTTGAGATCATGTGTAAGTATATTTCATGACGTATATAACGGTATTAATTTGGTACTGTAAATGTTAATGATGTTTTCCTAAAAACTTGGTCAAACTTAAAATGTTTGACTTTTGAAGAAAAAATTACAGACCTTAGTTCCAAGAAGTCATGAACACGTGAGCATAGCCATGGGATCGTACTGTAGACTCGGTCGGCCGACATACTCCAAAATGGGAGTAGTCACTTGCAAGGTAGAATTTTTTTTCGAGGGGGTCGGGATATCCGACTACCGTGGTTACCGGAAAATCCCGACCGGTTACCGGATGTATTTGAAAATCAAAGTTCGAAAAGAGCATTTACCAAGAGTTTTCATTAAAATTCAAAAAAATCGAGATTTTTTATTCGATATGACGATTTCCCGGGGATGCTCAGGGTCGGTAACCGGATTTCCGGACCGGTAAGCAAAACATGGTTACTTGAAGTGCTACTATGTACAGCCAAGTGAAGACCTATCTAAACCAACACCGAAGTCTTTACAAAAGAACAAGGCATTCCAATTTGTTGGGCAAACTGAAACTTCTAATGACGAAATTAGCAACTGAGGAATTGGTCGTGAGCTCGTGTGGGTCCGGCACGGCAGCGTCCAGAAAGGCCGGACAGCTCGATGAACAACAACACACGAAACAGAGCCGGTTTTCTGGACCCGGGCATGGTTCGCATCGACTAATCAACTACACCAACCATTTGTAAAAAAAAGGCTGGAACTACAGCACTGACATCACGGTGCGCGAGTCGGGATGCACAAGGGCTACAACAGCTCGCCGTCGTAGCTTCCGGTAACGACCGACAGCAGCTGCACCTCGTCGTCATCGTCGTCGTCGATGTCGACGAACACGGGCTCGGCGGCGGTCGCTGACGGGAAGAGCGCGACGTCACCGGCGGAGCTGGAGCCATCCGGGGCCGTGGAGGAGGAGCTGGCGACGACGTTCCGGCTGGCCTTGAGCTGGTCCTCGAACATCTGCTCCAGCCTCTTCCCCTGCTCCTCGATCCTCACCTGCAGCTTCCGCTGCACCTCGAGCTGCTCGTGGAGGCGGCGCTGGACGTCGAGCTGGGCGCGAAGTGCTTCCGTGATGTGCATCCCACTGCTGCCCAAAAAGGAACATGGATGGACATGTCACTAGTGCTCTGTGCGTTCCGCGTAAGACGTACGGAGCTAGAGAAATGGTGATTAGAACAGAAAGCTACGTTTTCGGTTCGGTGTCCTGCAGGGTCTTCTCCTGCTGCTTCCCGTCGGATGGTGAAGACGGTGGCGGCATGCACTTGGCCGTCCGGTATTTCTGGTGACGGAGGAAGAAGACGATCATAGATTAATAACTTAAACTGACAAGAAGAAGAAGAAAGTGAGGATTGCAGAGGGTGGTCGAGCGGCCGGAGCCGGACCTGGAGATGGCTCTTGATGTGGTAGATGGTGAGCGCGTCCGAGTTCATCAGCTTCAGGATCCCTTTCGGCGTCGCCCCTGCACGTACGTACGCACGGTGAGATTTTCTAGAGATGGAGATCGGATCAACGAGTGAAGGAACGGTACGCACTGTCGGCGCCGCCGAGCTGGTTCACGCACTCCACGAACCGCTCGTGCAGGTCCTGCGTCCACCGGATCCGCGTCTTGCTCGGCGGCGGCGGCGTTGCTGGCCGCGCCACGCTGCCGGCGTGGGACGCTGCCGGCGCGCTGACGAGGCTCCTGGCGGACAGGCAGTGCTGCTCCATCTGGCTCTGCAAGCTGCTGCTCGGCGCCGCGCTCGCGAACAGCCCGTGATGATGATGCGCTCGCTCTTGCTGCTGCTGCGTCGATGCCGGTAATGGGAGCTCGACGGCGTCCCGACTCTGCTGCGGCCGGACATAGTACGTCCTCACGGACGACGACTGATCCGCCGCGCCGAGCATCAGCGGCGGATCGAGCTGCCGGTACAACTCGCTGCCGGCCGAGGAACGGAACGGCGTCGTTGCTGGCGGGAACATGCCGAGAGGAGCGCAGTCGAACTGCGCCATGCCGAGCAGATTCTCGGCGGCGTAGAACGCCGCCCTGCTGGAGCCGACGCAGCTCTGCGCGAACGCCGACCTAGGCGCCGGGCACTCCTCCTGCGGCCAGCCGGCGCCGCCACCTTCGTACTGCTGGTGGAGAGGCGCGGAGCTCATGAACCCCTGGTGGAACGGCGACGAGAGACCGGCGGGGCACGCTGGAAGTTCGTGCCTCCTCGCGACGGAGCTCGGCGCCAGCGACGGGTCGCGCAGCGGCATCATCGCGTTGTAGTGGTAGTCGTGCAGCGTAATCTTCTTGGTGTTCATCGATGTATCTTCCCGAGTGTAAATTTACTGAACAAAGAATCAGATTAATTCCATAACGAGCTCAAGATTGCACAGCAGTACATCACATATCCAACATTACGCGAGATCGACCTGAAAACCGCGAGATGTCTTTGCAAAAACAACAAGTTTGAGACGAGATTTGAAGGAGGGAGAGAGGGATTAGCGCGGCGGCGAGGCTTAAATAGCGCGCCGCAAGTGCGAGGCTCGATCGGAATCGATGCACGCCGGCCTAGATTCCCAGTGGCGTGGCACGCAACAGGATGGGAATTATTCGGCCATGGATGGGCACACCCAAAACCTTCGGAATCGCCAACACGTACCGGCCGTCGTTGCCGCCTCCGCCGACGACGATCGAGCAGGCGCGCAGCCGGAGAAAGGAAGCAAGCAAGCAGATTCAAGGCAATGCAAGTTGGAAGAAGGAATATATCTCTTACCCGTATGGTCAGAGCAGCAGCAGCAGCTACTTGCAACACCCGAAGAATTATTCACATCGATCACGTACAGGCCATGGAAACTTCCTACAGGTTGATACCAGTATATAAAACGTGTCTAAGTTCACACTGTATCTGGAGGAAGGATTGGAATCTGAAGGAGAATTGAGGAAGAAGAATGGTGCAGAGGGTTCGTCTTCCTGATCATCCCAAATGGAATATGGGCAGCTCCTCTCGGTGGAGGGGTTCTGATGGGAACAACTGACAAGAATATAAAGATGCAAAAGGATGGATACTATATAAATTGCTGTTTGATTAAAGCATGTCAGACAATTGGTCACTTTGGAGCTTTCGCCTTCTCCTCATTGCCCATTATGGAGTTGTTTAGCTTGGCCCTCATGGTCTCCACCTCACTCTTTAGCTCATACATATCTAATTCTTTATGTTGAATCCTTCTGTGTTGCTTGTCTTTTGATATACCAACAAGAGGTGAATGGACAGCCTAGATTATGAAACTTTTCTTGGATGTGATGTATATCCGTGTATCTGTCCGAGAGAAACATGTAAATTACATGCGCATCGATGGAAAAGGACAAAAATATATATAAATATCAAAAGTTAGGTGGTAGAAAAGCTCAATAGTTTTTTGTTGATACGGTAAGTTTGATTGATTCATGTTTTGGTTTCAATCATTCGGACCATCGTCAAAGAAGAGACATCCTTTTGTTTTCCTACTCCCTCTATCTTTTAAATATAAGATGTTTTAGGTGTTCTACATGTTGTATAGATGCATACTAAAATGAGTGAGCATACACACTAAAACATGTCTAGATACATTTGCATACATGTGAATATGGATAAAGACTAAAACATATTATATTTAAAAACAGAGAGTGTATTTGGTTAATTTAGTAGCCTTTCTTAAAATATGTTTGGCATGGTGTTCCCATCGTACTTAAGTGATCTGTCATTCTAATTGGTCCCCATATCATTCCCATACTATAGTTGATTCTTTCCAGCAAAATTGTTAAAACATGGTTGGGTGCCCCTACTCATTTGTTTTGTGAATGACTGTAACATATATTTACAAAACCAGTCTAGCAAGGGAATAGCACGATGGAGTTTTTTTACTAGCACGATGAATTAATTAAGGTAGAAACAGTAATGAGATACTACCGAGAGCAAACATATAAATTACTACATACACAATGGAAATGACATAATTATCAAATACAATACGGTATATTGTAAGAAAAATATGTAATGACCCAAATAACTTTATATATATTGTTTTCTGGGATATGTGTGATCAATTGATCTTTGTTTTGGTTTTGTTTATTCCAACCATCACCTAGACACCTAATTTATTTATTGTAGAATTGTTTCTTTTTAAAAAGAAGA
This sequence comes from Poa annua, assembly GCA_026929855.1. Lineage (NCBI taxonomy): Eukaryota > Viridiplantae > Streptophyta > Magnoliopsida > Poales > Poaceae > Poa > Poa annua. The sequence continues at coordinate 93,748,999 of CM049433.1, forward strand.
TCAACCAACATATGTTACCACATTTTAAAATTTTGTACGATATCGATATATATTCTTGCTATGCTACACATTAAAAAGTGAAATCATGAGAAAATGATCATGGATGAAAAAATGGATAAAAAATACATATATGAAATGTCTCAAGACTTTGTATTGTTCTAAAACTAGTCCAAGCAAAAAGAAGAGTGTTGCACCCTGGATAATAAAACAAATTATGCCCTTTTGCTTTCCTCAAGCATGCAAAATTATGTTTGCGCTCACGACAAAAATGTTCATGTTTATTTTGAAGGCATGCACATTCATATGTGCAATGATTTTAGATTTTTTCCCATTTTAAACTATTTTTTTAGAACTTAGTGTTCACCCTGGGAGCCATTTCACCTATCTCTATCATAGTTCAGTTTGTTTTCATTTGTTGGGTTAATGGTACACCTAGCCCCATAGATCAAACTCGGAGCTTGGCACTCTGTTCGTCGTACTAAATTTGATTTCTTTCTGTGGGAGGTGACCTTTCCATCGATGAATGTGTCAATCTTGAATGTTCAAAACTGTAATCCTCATTAGGGGTTGTGCTAGTGTGCATATGTATCTGTACGGCTACATTGTACCCGATATTAATCAGAACGAATATTCTTGTCGTTAAAACCACTATACTTGTGCAATTACAAATAACTCGGAGACTCTGAACGCACTTTGTGCATGCATGGTTGATCCCAAAAAACTTGAACTTATGACTGATTTTATTTAAAAAATGACATTTTCCCATGATAATCAAACAAGTAGGCCATGGATAAATTAGCAATTCATTTTCTTGAGCAAAACAACAATGTACCTCAGGCCTATATGTCAATGCACCGGGTAGCGTGTTGTCATATGACTCATAAAATTTAAGAGACAACTAACACAATGCATTGTTTTTTAATAGGTTGTATCTAAATTTTATTATATGGGCTCATGTATACATATGATTGCTCTAGCAGTTTTTTGCCCACGTCCATGTGGTAAGGGTTGTATGTTAGATAAGCTACAACCTTACACCCTCTCTTAATTAACTACTATGGCACGTCAACCAAATAGTTACCAAACTGTGCTAACATACTTGCGTCGGTAGAGAAAAGATAATAATATAGCCAATTGTTGCTATAAGATAGTGTAATGACATCTATACCCAATCGGATAGCTAACACGTATAATAGTTAGCAACAAACATGTACTATTTTATTTATAGTTGGCCCATATTACACTCTCACAAAGTGTTTGGAGCATGTGCAGCTCGCTCTTATTTTATAGCCCGCTTCTCTTCTCTCATATTGTCTCTTCTACAACTAAGTAAAAATACTTTATTTATACCCTTACATCCTGCTGAGTAAGATCTATTATAGCTGATCGTATTGCCCTAAGTTCCCTATCTCCAATTTTCTTGCGAGAGTATCTTTAACTAATATGAAAAGACAATATGTCAAATCTCGTGAGCCTCTATTGGCGAATGCACTGTGGCCACTCTGGCCCTTCAAAAAGGATTGCGGTGTTTGATAAGCTAGCATCGGACAACTACCATCTTTGGAATCTCCCTACCTTGGCATTAGAATGAGAAACCAAGGTCTAAAACGTCCCACTCAACAGAAGATAGCTAGAGGGTGAGATTACGAAACTAATCAATCTGAAGTTAATGCCATAAACTCGAAAAAAATCCCTGAAATGACATATGGATTGATCTGAGTAACAATGTTTTCTATCGCTTTATGATGTAGTACAACCTAATTAAGGTACATTCTATCAGGGCTACCCTGATCAGATCACTGCAGATATTAATTGGTCATGTATGATCACACACATATTTATCTACGACAGTCCATGCTGAGCAATTAACAGCTCCCGATTTCGGCGAACTCTACCGGCGACAACATTGATGCAAGTTCAGATGTGGACGCGCCGGTGTCCAACTTGGAACTGGACTGGATTAGAGAAAGAAAGAGGAATCTCATCTGGATAAGTATGTATATAGCCTTTTTGGTTGGTGCTGCAGGAGTGGAAGGGGTAGGAGAAGAGAAGACCAGCTCCTGAAAGGCTGAAGAGCCAAGGCGCAGCCTCCTGGTGCCCGGCTCATTGGCTCCGCGAAACCTTGCATAGTTGCATAACTAATATCACCTCGTTGGATCTGTCGCCACCACCTCGATCAGTTAAACAACAGGATCATAAAGTAGTGCCACATGGTGAGACCACATGGTGTTAATCTGTGTCAAGTGTCAGCCTCGGATTAGGGCATGATTATCTTGCCGTTTTAGGCAGGGCATGAGTTCCAAATTAAAGCCATGGCATCTTTGGTCGTCGTCATCAGCTTGGAGATTAGCTTAACTACTAATTGGCCTTGGATGATTAGGTCAGATATATCAGCTCTAGAGTTTATTTTTCCTCCTGGTTGTAATTAAATCGTCCTCGTCAGCATCATTATCGTGGTGTTATCACGGCAGATGCCATAGGATGGCTAAAGTGTGGGGCCGATGGACGCTGGTGGATCCGGGGAGGGCTAGCGAGTTAAGAAGCTCACGCGAGAGAGAACAAGAATCAGATCCGAGCCGACTTAACTCGGCTGAAGAACAAGCAAGAACACTCAAGAAACCTCAAGAACACAAGCGAATCCACAAAGAACCACAAACACACACGATATACCCAGGTTCGGGGCCCTCGTGAGGAGGTAAGACCCCTACTCCTGCCTAGCCTCTCAATATATGTGTCTCACAAGATCTACAATATGCTCCTTGAGCTGTTTTGGCAAGAACAAGGATGAACTAATAAGGGGGAGGAGTTACTGCTCTATAAATGAATGCAACTATAATTTCGGCCCTCTGGTTCGTCTCCCTCTCACAGGAGTAGTTATGGCGCTATTTATAAAGGTCCGTCCGAGTTGGCCGGAAACCCTAGATCCTCCGGGTCCCACCGGACAATGGCTACAGTCCAACGGTGATGTCGACATCCCTACCACGACCTAGAGCCGAGCTATCCGACATAGGTCGAGGTAGGCCATGATGCCTCTTGCCGTAGCCGCCGCCGGCCTAGGTGATGATGCTTCCCCTGTCAGAGACAGGACGTGGCTTCTCCATGCCTTGTCTCCTGTCAGTCAGTTGGCAGTACAGTGGAATAGTCACGTCACCCTTGTCTTATGCCTCTTGTCCCGCGTCCGTGCTAGGCGGGAGGTGACCTAGCCTCCGTGTTAGACGGGTCAGTGTCCTTGCCATGTACTTGCCCTTGACTTCAGGTCCGACATAGAATATGCCGGACGATCTTGCCCAACCCGGCATGGCTATGCCGGATTCCTCTCCGTACCCCGGCAAGGGTATGCCGGGCCTGGTTATCCGGAACGTCTTTCCGAGTCCCGGCATGGCTATGCCGAAACCTCTTTCCTGCACATAATAGATTGAGAGATGAAGCCGACATAAGGATGTCGGTCCAGTTATGTCGGTCCGACCCGAGTTAGTTTACCAGCGTGTTCTGCCTTGATCTTTCCCACACCAGGAGTGTGCCGGCTACCTCCGACATACACCCAAGTCGGCCTGACATATAACTCAGTCCAACCAGGAACCTGCTCACCAGTACCTATCTCGGATGTTGCACAAGAGAATGCCACTAGGCCCAGCTGCTTGAAGATGTCTTAGGCTTGCTCCCAAAGACATCTTCGAGAAGCTGGTTCTTAGGAGAACTCTCCGCTCCCGCCTGAATGAGAATGAGGGACTGGGGGTCTATTTATAGTACCACCAGGGGAGACAGCGTGGCCCCTACAACCTCCAAAGGGCACCTCTTGACCTCTCTCAAGAGTCACCTTCCGAGTAACCTCAAAGGGCGTCACCTCACGTCCCGAAGGGTCACATGACCTTTGGAGCTAGCCAAAGCACATTTACCACTGTAACTGTGAGTATCTTACCCATGTCTTTACCCTACCCGGGGGTAGCCCCCCGACAATCATACTGGCATAAGCGGATTCCATGGAGGACTCGATGGAGCACCACCCGCCGACGATACCTCTCCCTAGCTCTCCGGTCTCCGCGACGATCCTAGCCGACCAGGCACGTTTTTGTAGCTGGAATAGTTATAACCAGATTTTCCTTTCGTTTGAACACGACTATTGTAGCTTTGTCACGAAACCCAAATCGCAGGCTTTGGCATGCCTCCTCTCACTACTCTCCTGCATGTGAGGCCCACTTATCGTGTGTGTGTCAAATTACCTATTACCTAATATATAAAAGCTGAGCTTTTTCAGCTCCAGAGCCGCGTCCACGTCGCCCCACTTCCGCGCACCGTCCGATCGCTCGAACGAACGGCTCAGATCAGCCCACGCCTCCCCTCCCGCGCGGACACTGTTCATTTCATAATATCTACCAATAGGAAAGCGCCACGTGGCCCGGTCACCGGCCGGTCGCAGCCCGTCCCGCCGGTCACCGTGGCTATTTTGCAGAAAAGCATCTAGAAAAATGAGCCCGTGACCCGCGGTCCAGAACTTAACACGTCGAGGGACCCGTCCGCAATTCCGCAAAGCCCTACGGACTTTTTTGCAAAATCACCATCGCACTTCCCCTTCCCTCTTCCTCCCTCCCGCGACCCGGAGGTCGCCGCCACCGCCGACGCGCGACGTCGCCGCTCCGCTCCTCCCCGGTCCAATCCCCATGATTTTTAGCCAATCCTGTTATGCACCCGTCTTCCCCGGTTAGCCGGTCAACCTAGCGGCCGCGCTCGCGAGCAAAAAGCGCCATCCCCGCTTCCTCCCCAAATCCCTTTCGCATCCACAACCCTAGCTCCCCCGAATCAATGGATCCTACCAAATCCACCACCCCGTCTCCGCCCCCCCGTCCCCGGGATTCCCCATCGGGCAGCGGCCGGACGTGAGCGCCATCAAGCGACAATGCTGGGCGAGCTGCAAGCGCCGGCACCGGCCGGACATAAGCAGGAGGAGCGGCGGCTGAACACGAACAGGTAGCAACGACGCTGGGGCGAGCAGCAGCGGACGCGGCGGCAGGCAGCGACTCGGAGGAACGGCGCCCGGACACGACCAGCCGGAGCCGACAGTGGGACACATGCCGGAAACGAGCAGCAGCGGTGGCAATGTCGGTTGCCGCAGCGGATTTGCAGACAATAAGCAGGAGGTTAGGCAAACCCGATTTGAGCAGTTCCGGCCATCAATTAGCAACGACGGATTCATTTTCTTTGTTTCATTTACTTTGCCGATGTCTAATTCAATTCCTATGTATGTTCTGTTTAATTTCCATGGCCATAGCCATGTCCGATTCAATTTTTAGGAGAATAAATTTTAGATTGCAATTAAAGATTTACCCTCCCCCGCCAATACATTAAGATTACTTGCGTCATTTTCTATCTTCCCGCTCTCTTCCTAATTAGGATCTTTATCAATGCTTCTTGGTTCATATGTTAAAACATCGATTGTCATAGGAAATTGGTTCGCTTGATTGAAGGAATTGTCCATGTTTTTTGTTTTACAAATTACAGTATTTCATCTTGCTAGCAGAAAATACGCTGGATAAATACGACAAGTTGTAAGCGGGAATTATGTGAGATATTGCTATAGACAAGGATGAAGAAGTTAAAAGAGTTGGGTGTAGTAAGTTTCAACTAATTTCCTTACATGTGCATAAATGAATGATTTGTTTGGTTTATGGTTTTGGCATCTGCACTTCGTTTGTAGGATATCAGTAAAATAAAGATGAATAAGAAAATGTATTTTCCTGTTATTGTCCAAATTGGTTAGCACATTAATGATGTTACTAATAGGATGGCCATTCATTTGGAACGATTTATCATGTATGCACTAGCTGTTGATCTACTGGAAGTACCCTTAAAGTTTGTCATGTTTCCTGATGTTTATTCTCCCAGTCCCCCTTGAAAGCATGCCTCTCTGTCAACATACATTGCGTATAAGATGACTCATTCTTGCCTCTATATAAAAACAGAGATTTCTGATCTTCTTGCTACTGCTACAAGTCAGTCTACGCAGAACATGGCGGAGGCTATTGGCTCTGGAAGCATGGAAAATCAGCATATATTCTTTCAGTATTTTATCTATATGAAATATTCTCACTTCTTTACTATTTAAATATCTGCTATTTCTTTCCATTTAATTAAGCAGTTAACTCTTCGTCAACGGACAATCTACATGTAGGCGAATGTTACCAATGGTCTGGCTACCTTTCATGCTTTGTTTGACATCCAGGTACGCTACAGGTTCTGCCATCGAGTATTGGTCAGTGTCTGTGTTAGTTGAGTAGGTGATTTGCTGAGGGAACGTTCTTATCACAGCATATGCTGGCCTCCTTTTGGATCTAATGATGACAGAATGTGCACTAATAGGAAGTACAGGAATTCTATTATACTAGACGGATACGCGAGCTTCGCCTCGCCGACTGCATGACGTTGTTACACGGCGTGGCTGGTGCGATGCGATTTGGTGACGGTATATATGTTTTAGCTATTTGAATTTGTACTGTCAGTTGCTGCCTGTGGTTATTTTATTTGCTATGTTGTTCGGATCATATAGATGTATGCGATGTAGATTAGATCATCTACATCTTCTAGGTAAACAGCGGTTGAGCGTTAGAGAAAAGCAAACAAAGCTTTACATGCGGAAGCTATTGGAAGGATGCAGAACGGGTACACCACAGGAGGCAAATATAGTGTTTAGTTACATGATGCACATTAGACATATATCCTTAATACACAACACATTTAAGTGACATGGTCACAATGGTGCAAACTGTTATCAAGCAGAAGTAAAGCCAAATCGATCAACCTATATATTAATGGTCAAAACTAAGATACGGTCCAGTTCATAGACTCATCGCTCGACACAGACTTGCCCGTTATAGTAACTAAGGATTTTTTACAAACATAATTATACAAATATGTCGCAGACACCCCCCTAACTGAGATAGAACAACACGACAGATCTGGTAGGACATGCCTAGAAAATCTTGTAGAGCCTATGAATCAATTTTACCAACAAAGGGCACATGGTTATAACCGTATTTCTGCCACACAATTTTACTACTACGGTATTCTCTCGATACATATGTACATGTATTTCCCGACATGTAACTATTGCTATGAGAGGATTGATTGGAAACAAATATTACCCTTTAAACCAGAATATGTTTCAATCCATAGAAGGTTCACATGACAACATAATATCAATCTGGATGTGCATGCAAATGAGGTGTAGAAAATCTCATAGCTTCCATTGATATTCTAAACTAAAAAAACCCAGAATATGGAGTGTAGAGAGTTCTATCTAATCTATTCACAGCCAGTTGAAATTATCACCCACTCGCGGCAACATAAAAAAAACAAAGTATCGCTTCAGGGGCAATGGACTAAGCTACCGAAAACCAAATTTTTTGACAAAGCTTCGATGTGATTTTAACACTCACGAAAATGGATGAGCTGCACTTGTCATATTTGTCATCAAAGAAAAATACCTGATTTGTTTACCTCACAAGAATAGCTACTATGATCTATGACCTGTGGCGGAGCGTGACCAAAAGTAAAGAGGGGGCCAAATTAACCTCTTAATAGCAAAATCTGCTAATTTGAAGCTATTTTTTAGCAAGCAACAAGATTTTTATGCTTGAAAATGCACTGATTTTTTGATTTACATATGAATTGACATAGAGCAGTGATTTAGAATAGTAATCGAGTTATGTTTCTACTTTTAACTGCAAGAGGACCAGACCAAGATCCACCGATGGCCAGCAACTAAAAAACAGACACAAACGGTCCATCCCTTAGGTTAAAAAAGGGAAAGTAATTAGTACTCTGTTACATTTGGACACTACCAAGCAGGCCAGCAGCTAGAGGGCCATCTCGTTAAGAGCCCACCTAATGCGCTGCCATGGGAGGAAGAGAGCAAATTGAGGCCTCTTTCTCGTTGCTTCTTGTGCTAGATTGCAAAACAATACGAAACGTACGATGCAGAGTATGATTAGAATAGCATTTGCACTTATCGAAGGGGGGGGTCGTAGCCCAGTATCGCCTCCAAGGCGCTCCGCCAGTGTCTATGACACCATTATAAGATGCATATATTCAATCGACACTGAAGTTTCACTTAACTCCTACGTTTATATATGACAAAGAATATGAGGTGGCATGTTCAAACCAAAACATGACATCCAAAGAGGAAGCCCATATGAACAAGTGGGAGCAATGTGTGTCGGCTTGTATGAACACACCAAGACCTGCAAAATATGGTTGGTGGTCCTGGTTCTGCTCCCAAGCTGCATCAACGAAAACAACCATCCCTTTGAGTGTTGATGAGTCCCTGGAGCTAAGCTCCTGGATTGATAGTTTCCTAGCTAACATCTGATTTTATCAGCTGAAACATGTACCTTCACTGAACCTCAAGCAAACAATCCCTGTAAATAGCATGCCATTGTGATAAAGTAAGGAAAAGAATCACAGAACCTTGAGAACCGAAATTCAGAAAATGTTTACTCTATAATACCCGAAGGAGCTTATTTATTATTAACCAAACCAAAGTGCTGCAGCAAAAGCAAGGGGGGAAATACTCTTATTGGCATTCTTCAAGTCGAATAAAACTCTTAGTATATATGAGCCTATAGGATAAACTCACCTAAAATCAACAACTTTCAATAAAATCATAACATCTATTCTATTACCTTGAGGAGACAACCAAAATATGTTCTATCCCCATTATTCAGATCGATGATTTTCTCTCAACATCGATGTGGATAAGGAACCATCACACATAGCAAACGATTCCTCATTGCTGCTGCCATGCTCTGTCCTGCAAGGCACAGTGAACAGAGCAATATTTCAGGGAAAAGCCCACGATATAAATGTAAAAAACACATGGTTTAACTGGGCTTTGTACCCAAAGAAGCAAATGATAAGTCTAGATTTTGTAGGTTTCCATCAAATAAAGAGCTACAATCTGGTTGTCAAAGAAATTGAGCAGCAGCCTGTCTATTAGGACCGATGGACGAAAACGGTGGACAAAAAAAAAATAGAAGTGGCCTACCAATAATCTCCTTGCCCAACAGACCAGCTCAATTGCACCACCATCATCTGCACCAAGATAAGAGATCCGGTACCTAACCGAGATTATATGGGTCAGGAAAGCTTACGCTAAAGTAAGCTGCCTATGGAAAAAGCAGTCCTATCCAGTAATAAAACAATTTATCACTACAATCTCACGAAGCAAGATACAAGAAACTATATAACAGATTATTACTCACTGCATGCCTTAGACAATGGGGCGGTACGACATCTCATCCACACACAAATATTGGTAATGGTTAATCTCTATAAATAACCTATCGTCACTACGAAATTTCATGTGAGCCAGAACATCAACGACCAACCCAAAAAAATATGATATTCCAGAAGTTATATCATCCAGACATTCCTCTAACATTTAAGCTTTTTTGGATGATATTTTTTCTACAACAAATGCAAATCACAAGTGTCTAGACTGAACTTCACTAAATAGGATACATTGGTGGCATGTTGTGATTCTTTTTTATGGGTTTAGCGCAAGGGGTCTATAACTTCAGGAAGGTCAAATATCACTGCACATGCCAGAGGAGCAAAAGCCATGGCAAACCGTGGCAGTGGGAGGAAAGGAGAAGGGGATTGATGATATAAGGAACTAATCCCCTACCTCGCTACGCTTCATTCCTCCTGAACCTTACGTTGCATCTTCTTTATTTCCAGAAGCATGCTTAAGTTGTTTAGAGAGGACATCTACAATGATTCGGCAGTGCTTATGTATTAACTTTGTGGCTTTGTGGCTATCTCGTATCTCATCCAGCAGCAGTAAGCTAGAACTTAGGAGGGATTTCCAGAGAGATAATTAATATGCATGTACTACTTTCTTTCTGAATAACAGCTATTGGTGTCGTAAGGATCAACTCCATGTTATTCATGAATTTATAGGCAGTTAATTCATGCAACATGTCTTTGGTGTACACTAAAACAGACTCAGCAGACAAAATAATCATCTGACAACCGTAAAGGAAATAAGAATTGGCCAGTGTAAAACGAAGACACACCTTCTCATCAATCATCACAAACTGGAAGCGCACAAGCTCATTGTTCTTCTTTGCATTCAGATGTTCCCAGGTGCGTGCAATCTGAACACGAAGAAAAGAGTACGCCATCTATACATAGGTAAGCAGAAATGTCAGTAAGCAGGCAGAAAACCTAAATGGTAAACCAAAGCAATATCAGATTAGCAACACCTCGAGCACCAATCGTCCATAGGTATCAATAATCCAAGAAAACACTCCAGGAAAACCCTTGCTACAAAAATATCCAGAACGAAAGCAACCTCAGCAATTTAGTTATTGTCTTGTTTACTACATTGCCTTCTATTAGTGACCATAACTCCTGTGAAGTAATTTTGTAGTTCCATTTCACGATTGTTACCAATAGTTTCATGATGACCAAATGCATATTAAACAGGTATGGTGTTCAATGAATTTGCAAGAAGTCTAGAAGATGTTATTCAACGTTTATCTTTGCTGCTTGTAAGTTGTAACCAAGACAAAAAAAGAAATGGACAGGTTGAACTTTAAGCAAGAGGGAGCAATCTTGTATACCTTCTTCCAGCTCTTCTTCCGCCGGACCATGTTGTCGCTCAGGCTGCAAGTGGAAGTGACCTACCGCGGCGCCGCTTTGCGAATTCCCTTTATGTCTGCATGTACGAAAATAACTGGAATAGGCTGCTGGGACGCAGCAGCCGCAAATCCCGCATCAAATTCACGAGAGGAATACGCCCATAGTCACCCATCGATGAATACGCCCATGGCCTTGTATCTTTCTGCTTCCCAGCCTGACTCTAAGCCGGCGAGGGCGCGCGCGTCGCAGCCGCAGCCGGCGGCCCAGAGCCCATCGCGTGAGCACGGCCACAACCACCCTTCCAACTCCTCTCACACCGCCTCCTCGAGCTCCACCGGCGGCCCTGCTGTCGCCGGCGACGTGCTGCTGCAGTGGGGGCACAACAAGCGATCTCGCTGCAGGCGCGACTCCTCCGCGGCGTCCTCGTCCGCGTCGCCCTCCTCGCAGTGCCGGCAGAGCCTTGGCGGCGGCGACGGCAAGATCCAGCGCCGCGCGTCAGCGCCCCTGGAGAAGCAGATGCCCCTCCCCCCGCAGCAGTCACGAGGGGGTCGTCAAACCTCCAGTCTTCCTCCCAGGTGGCGCCGGAGGACCGGAGCGAGGCGTAAGCCACATCTTCGGCTAGCGAGCGAGCGACATAGGCGGCGCGCATGGCGCCGCAAAATAATTGCGACTCTTACGTGGCTTCCCCTGGTCAATCTCCCCAATACCCAGGGTTTCAAAGAATCAGAAGACCAACTATACCGGAGGAAGCAGGCAAAATCCACGAAATAATGGACGGGGAGAGGCTCAGGCTTGCCTTACCTTGGAACAGCAATGGACATGCGGTGGCCGGGGCAGATGCGGCGGAGGCGAGGCGCAGCAGAAGCCATCCATGGCGGGGTTTGGAGCACACAAGGGCTGGAGTGCGACGACCACCACCGGCATGAGCGTCACCAGGTCTGGCTGGAGCTGGCCCTGCTGCTCCTTACCATGGCGACGAAGCACATGGCCTCCGTTGGTGGAGGAGCTGCCCGACCAGTGCCACCGCCCTGCTCGGCCGCCCGCCGCCGCCGCCATCTCGTCGTGTGAGGGGATTGGGGATGGAGCTGGGAACAAGGATTGGGGGAGGAGAGAGGAGCGGGATTGGGTAGGCGGACTCCCTAGAAGGTCTGAGCGAGGATGAGCCGGCGAGGCGAGGCAAGCGCGTGGCCAGGCACGTACGGTGCTCCACAGGCCCACAAGCCAGTCGCTGCGGAAAACGTGGATGGCTGGGAGGCCTCGCTGGGCACCGGCTTTCAGTCTATAGATAGATATGTGCCAAGAGTCCAAGACCGATCTTCCAAGCCGATGTGGTTTCACCCTCTCATCATGTTTGTAGAAGTGCTCAGGCAAATAATATGTGATCTAATCCTGATATGTTGTGTTTCTAGGCTTCTGTATTTCATACAATTTGTTGACTTAAGAACACTGTCTTCTGGTTTTTAGTAGATATTGTCATGAAATGAGCAACTATATTTCCAGGGGGCCAAAGGCCAGTACATATACATGTGTGATGAACAGAAACATATACATCTAACACCCCCACTCAAACTCATGGTGGGTCAACGACACCGAGTTTGGAGAGAAAGAACCCATGCTGCGCTCGAGTCTGTGCCTTCGTGAGGAAGTCCGCCAACTGTAACTCAGAGGGCACATAGTGAAGGGCAATAAGCTGGTCCTGCACAGCAGCACGCACAAAGGAGGCATCTACACCGATATGCTTGGTGAGTTCGTGCTTCACCGGATCACGCGCAATGCTGATGGCGCTTGTACTGTCAGACAATAGAGGAGTCGGTGCAGCAGCAGAAACACCAAAATCCTCTAGTAACCATCGCAACCAAGTCACCTCAGCCGTCAACATGGCCATCGCTCTCAACTCAGCCTCTGCACTGGAACGGGAAACGGCAGTCTGTTTCTTCGTCTTCCAGGCAATGAGGGATCCTCCAAGAAATACACAATAGGCTGACAGCGAGCGGCGATCACAAGGATCACTAGCCCACGTAGCATCAGAGTAGGCCTGGAGCTGGAGAGAGCTGGAGCGAGGAAAGAAAAGGCGGCGAGAGATCGTGCCACGAAGATATCGTAGAACACGAAGGAGGTGACTATAGTGGACAGAGCTGGGAGCTGAAACAAACTGACTCAGAATGTGGACAGGATATGAAATATCTGGACGAGTGACAGCTAGGTAGACAAGACTCCCAACTAGATGGCGATAGCGAGTGGGGTCTGTGAGGGGATCAACATCAGTAGCACGAAGCTGAATATTGAGCTCCATAGGAGTCTCAGCAGTGCGCTCATCACCAAGAGCAGCGCGAGCAAGAAGATCATGAATATATTTTTCTTGGGAGATGAAGAAGCCATCAGAAGTCGAAGAAACCTCAATCCCGAGAAAATAGCGAAGTGGACCAAGATCAGACATCAGGAACTGCTCACGAAGGCGGGCCTTAACAAAAGTAATATACTCAGAGTCGTCGCCAGTAATGATCATGTCATCAACATATAAGAGGAGGAGCGTCCGACCACGAGGTGAGGTGTGGACAAACAACGCATGGTCATGGTCGCTAGGCGAGAAACCAGCGGCAGTCACCACAGAGGCGAAACGCTCAAACCAGGCGCGAGGGGCTTGCTTAAGGCCATAGAGAGAGCGCCGAAGACGGCAGACCATACCATCAGGAACAGAGTACCCCGGTGGTGGCTGCATGTAAACCTCCTCACGCAACTCTCCATTGAGAAAGGCATTCTGGACATCAAGCTGAGACACAGACCAGTTACGAACAGAAGCCACAACGAGAAGAGTGCGGACAGTGGTCATGTGGGCTACGGGAGCGAACGTCTCATCATAATCACGTCCCTGCTCCTGCTGAAAGCCACGAGCCACAAGACGAGCTTTGTAACGCTCAAGAGAACCATCGGAGCGAGTCTTGATCTTATAGACCCACTTGCATGTGATGGGACGAACACCAGGTGGAGGGGAAACCAGATCCCACGTGCCAGTGCGCTCAAGTGCAGCAATCTCATCAGTCATCGCAAGCTGCCATTCAGGCTGAGCCATGGCATCACGGTAGGAGGTGGGCTCAGCAACAGCAGAAAGACTGTACTGGGAAGGAGAATAGCGATCAGGAGACCGTAATGAGGTCCGAGAACGAAGGTTATGAACCGATGTACACGGGGAAGGAGGTGTACTGGAAGTGGAGGGCACGTCAGAAGGATCATCCACAGCACGAGGGCGACGAGTGTAGTGGAGAGGAAAAGGAGAGAGGGGACGATGTATCGGAGAGGAAGGTGGAGAGGTGGATGACGAGGAAGGAGATGAGGAAGGTGGAGAGGGTGGCGTCGGTGGTGTATCAGGAAGAGTGGGACTCATCGGAGGAGGAGGTGGAGGAGGAGGAACATGAGGCACAGAGGGAGAGGTGTCGGGAAGAAAAAGGAAGGAGATATCCTCAACCGAAAAGGTCGAGGCAGTAGGACGCGGATAGTACGAACGAGACTCATCAAAAGTCACATCACGGGAAATACGTAGTCGACGACTAACAGGATCCCAACATCGATAGCCCTTGTGCTCATCACTGTAGCCAAGAAAAACACACTCCACCGACTGAGCGGTCAATTTGGTGCGTTGCGGGGAGCAAGGAGAACATAGCACACGCACCCAAACATGCGAAGAGCAGAGTAGTCAGGAGAATGACCAGAGAGACTCTCCATAGGAATACCACCCTGCAAAGCAGCCGAAGGCTGGATATTGATGAGATAGGCGGATGCGGAGACAGCCTCAGCCCAAAAGTGGGGTGGAAGAGAGGCGGCGATCATCATCGCACGAGCCGTCTCAAGAAGGTGACGATGCTTGCGCTCAGCAACGCCATTCTGAGCGTGAGCACCAGGACAAGAGAACTGGGCGAGAGTACCCTGTTCGGCAAGAAATCCATGCAACATCTGGGAGATATACTCACCAGCCGAGTCAGCACGAAAGACACGAATGGGCGTGGAAAACTGGGTGTGTACCATGGCAGCAAATCGCTTGTATATAGGGAGAACCTCGCTGCGAGATTTCATAAAATAGAGCCAAGTGTAGCGAGAGAAGTCATCAATAAATAGAACATAGTAGCGATGACCACCTTTCGAATCAATGGGAGCAGGACCCCATGCATCAGAATGAATTAAGTCGAAAGGACGCTGAGAGACTGACTCACTCGTAGGATAAGGTAATTGAGTCTGTTTGCCAAGTCTACAACCATTACAATGTAAAGATACATCGCCAGAGACAGACCCTAAGACACCTTGATGCACTAGCGAGGACAAGCGAGAGCCACATATATGACCAAGTCGATGATGCCATTGTTGGAAGGACGCAGAGGAGGAGGCAGCAAGAGCATGCGAGTTGGCGGGTGTGGTGGCAGCGGAAGGAACACAAAGCCAGTCAACCTCCCAAAGGCCCTGAGCCTCACGGCGCCGAGGGCCAGCTCCAACTAGAACCTGGGTGCGACGATCCTGAACAGAGCAAGAGTCGGTATCAAGAATGACACGACAACCAGAATCAGTAAGTTGAGCAGCGGAAAAGAGATTCATGGTAAGACGGGGAACATGAGAAACACTAGGAACAGAAAAAGATGGAGTAGAAAGAATGCCACGACTGGCAACAGGAAGAGGTGTGCCATCGGCAGTAAGAACATTGACAGGAGAATCAAGAGGGCGAAGAGAAGACAGAGCAGAAGCATCAGAAGACATGTGAAAAGAAGCTACCTGACTGTGTAGGCGGCGGTGGCGGAGTAGCAGTAGTGGAAGCAGTCAGTGAAGCAACGGTGCCCGTCGAAGAAGAGCCAGAGGAAGCCAGCATACGCTTCAACTGGGCAATATCCTGGGCAGTGAAGGACTGTGCAGACGGAGGCGCACGAACCACAGGAGAGGAGCGACCCATGTCACGCTGCTTCTTGAAACAATCAGACTCTGGGTGGCCCGGCTTCTTGCAGTAGTCGCAGAACATGTGAGAGCGAGGCCGACCCCCCCCCCCCCCCCCCCCCGCAGAGGGCCGCCCGCCCACCCCCCGTGAAGGAGTGGGTAGCAGCGGTGGAACAGACGACACCGGAGCACGGGCAGCAAGCACAGTGGGAACCACAAGCAGGCCAGCAGAACGGAGTCGAGTTTCCTCAGCGCGAAGCTCAGCAAGTACCTCTGAGATGGGAACACGTCGACCACGGGCAAGCAAGTGTGCACGCCGAGGCTCAAACTCGGAACGCAGGCGAGACAAGAACTCATGGACACGCTGAAACTCCAAGTCTGACCTTACTGTCTGACAGCATCGACAAGTACCGCAAACAACAGTCCTTAGAGAGTCAAGCTGACGCCAGATGGCAGAGCACAGTGTGTAGAACTCATCAACAGTAGAGTCACCCTGCCGAAGATCATGCTCCTGACGCACCACAGACAGGTAGAGAGCATCACCAGAGGGCTGATAGCGCTGACAAAGATAAGTCCACATCGCAGCAGTAGTGCCCAATCCCATAAACTCAGAAGCAAACTGAGTTAGAACACTAGCAGTGAGGACAGCAGCAGCACGAGCATCATCATTGCACCACTGAGTGTAAACAGACAGAGCATCCCGATAAATAGAGAGAGACTCCGAGTAATTTGATACCAGCTGGTCATAGGCTTCAACTGCAAGATCATCAGCATCCTTGGCGGCAGCACGATCAGACTCAGAAGCATCAGCAGCAAGAGCGGGTGGCACCGGTGGAGTAGGAGCCACAGGAGCAACGGGGCACGGCGGACAGGAGACCTCGCCAGAGAGAACGCCCCACAACAGGAGGCCGCGCATGTGGATGCGCATAAAGCCCACAAACTCGGCGTAGTTGGTGCCATCAAAGATCACAGAGCACCGAGGAACAGCAACATAGCCCGAAGAGGACATCGCGGTTTTTTTTTTTTGAAGTCAACTACTGATGAGAGAGAATGTAGATCGAGCCAGCCCCGAGCTCACCTGCTCGATCCAGCTACGGGAGACCAGCCCCGAGCCACGGGCGGAGGAGGAGAGGCCGGGGAGCTCGGCAGGTAAGGTGGCCGGGGCCAGGAGAGGGCGGCCGGAGGGCGGCGACCGCGACGGACAGGGGCGGCGGCGGCCGCAGTAGGCAAGGGCAGCAGCGGCGACGGCCGGCCGGAGTGGCTGCGGCACCAGGCCGCGGCGGGGCAGGTCGGCGGGAACCGACCGGAGAAGGGCAGGCCGGGACGGCAGCGCGCAGGCCGGGGATGGCGGCGCAGCAGGCCGGGGACGACGGCCGGAAGCGGCGGCGGCGACGCTGCAGGCCGGTGACGGCGGCAGCGGCGCGGCAGGCCGGCGACGGTGGAGTTGCTACGTGCGGGTGGGTGCGGGGAGGAGGAGAGCTAACCGTGAGCTCTGATACCATGTCGTGAAATGAACAACTATATTTCCAGGGGGCCAAAGGCCAGTACATATACATGTGTGATGAACAGTAAACATATACATCTAACAGATATAACATATTTCTTCCACACACCCATAGTTTCAGTAAAACTGATGATGTTAGACAGATATGGATAGATTGGTATGCTCTTGGAAAACACAGGGGATGATTTTCCTCCTTCTCTTACTTCAGAACTCCTATGTACAATCGTGGTATTGAATCAGTGGTTTCGTATTCTCTGTTGGCTATTTTATTAATATATCTCACTGAAAGCATCTCTCTCATACTCTATGTTGCCTATTTTCATATTCGAGCACATATAAGTAAGTTACAGTGAGGAGGAATCCTTTCTGTTATCTTTGTTTCCACTGGCAGGCATGTCGCTGTGATTTGAGTGGTTGCTGCAGGCCCTGCTGCTTTTACTTGATTCTTTGTACATGTTGAGAGTTCGGTATTTTTATAGCACTAGTGAACGTGCACGATGCAACGCATGTTTTTTTTTAAATCATTGCCTAAAGGTACTTCTATATATCTAGTACAACTCTAAATTATTCTACGTTTATTTTTAATTTGCTATTACTCTTGGTGAGCTATTTTTGTTATCCTCTTCTTCTTCCCGTCAACACGGACCACACATCCTGCTACCACCACCCCGTTACGTTCAAATCTTACCTTCTTCTGTATTCGCCACGATCATCCTCTCAAACTCCCATGGCTCTTTCTACCACGTTTTGAAAATAATTAAAAAGTAAATTTTAATCATAAATTAATATTTGAAAACAGATATTAATATGATAGTAACATTTTTTAAATCCTTAACAACCTTTTATTTCAATTTACAGAGTTCTTTGGTGATCCACAAGCTCAAGCAGCCGAGTAGGGCGACGGGAATGGCGGTACGTATCAAGTAGCCCAGTAGGGCGAGGGGAATGACGTATATCCTTTACTGTTTTGTAGAATCATCAGATACCTTAAATCATAGAGGCCATAGTATAACGTACAGTCGACTGAAAATAAGCCAAGCACGAGCATGAGGATATACAGAAAAAACAAATCATCGGATGATCAAGCTAGCATGGGGATGTACAGAAAAATCAATCATCGATCGGATGATTAAGCTAGCTAGTACGGAAGTAGGTATTTAGCTTGAGTGGTGAGTCATCTGTTATGGAACAGCTAGCTCGTGGATTTGATTAGATATTCATGGCTTTGCGTCTTGCGTGTACCTTGTGCCTCTCAGACTACGGCTGAGAAGCTGGCTACCTCGACGGCGTGCGGCCGGAATCTGAAGGCGATAGAACTTAGAAGACGGACTTGTCCGTACTTTCCACTCACGCAGGACGAACGGCTGAGTAGATGGTTGCCTCAACGGCATTGCTCTTAGATTAATGGTCCTTGCAAGATCGGAGAGGACGACGACCGTGTGAGATCCCAGAGGAGGCGTTCTTGTTTATTTCTTTTCTCGAAGACGATAGGAATTAAGATTCATGCGCGTGTGAAACGGTGGCTGTTGTCATTGTATGGATAAGGATCGAACATAATAAGGAATTGAAAAAACTGTTTGACCGGTCAAAGTTGTTTGGTACTCGACATCAGGACGATCTGTAACGTTGATAGACAATTGTACGCGTGAGATTTAATGTATCCCGACAAGTTTGCTCTTTTAATAGTAGTGTAGATTGAGCCTTGATTTACTGACAGTTTTTTGCCGTTAACTTGCAAACTGCAACACAAACCAGATTGTATTCGTTGTCGCTAATTCGTGTTTTGTGGTTGGATATAGAATATGGATGCCTTCTTCCGAGTATGCCCTCCAATGCATCATTGGACCTTTCTTCTGGGATTAGTTCCACCTGTGATCTGAATGACGACATCGCGGCCCCATGGACAGCACAGCTTCTTTGAAACCGACAGCTTCATCATGCAACAGATGTATGTCATCTGCATGCGGTACTGATTATATGCCCTCCTAATAGCTGCAGTATCTTTGAAAAATTAGCCAAAGTATATTCACATGCTTACACATTTGATCTCTTCTGAATATTTCTTACAAACTGTAACCTTCTATCTAGCTCTGAAAAGTTCTGTGCTGCTAAGTGCTATCAGCTGAGTGAAGTAGTTGTCAAGTTGAAGTACTTAAATATATCTTAACAGTTGCGATGTGTCGCAAGCTTCTTGCAGGTTTTGTTGCTTTTATTTCAGTTAGGCTCCTCACCTTTTGGTCATTTTTTCTACAGCTCTTGGTACTGGTATCTTAGAGAGGCTGGCAGCAATATCTGCACAAAATGGTAATCCAACGAATTGTTTAATTTCTCTTGCCTTTCTGATCCAGATGTTGAGATTTCTAATGAATATAATAATTGGTGGATCACATGCTTACTTCCTTTCTCTGCAATTAAATTTACTGAGTTTTGTCCAGAAAAATTGTTAATGTATCAAGAAAAATGCTCCCTGTTAACATTTGTTGTTCCCTAATTTCATTCAAGAGATCCTCTGAGTGCAAAAATGTGATTCACTGAAGACTTGAGTTCTAGGTGAATATTTTTTCTTTCTAAGTAGGTAGCTATGAAAACTTTAATATTTCTCATGTACATTCGGAATACTAATTACAATTTCATCTCTTGCTGGAGTTACTTTCCGTTTGCAGATGTTGTTGTGTGGGTATTTGGAAAAAAGGTTGTATGCGGTAGGAAGCCTAGAATATATACCTCACTGATTAAGAAATTTGTATCCTACCTCTGGCAGTGTATGGACATTCAGTTTGATTGTTTCCTTTCTATTCTCCTTTTTAATTAGCGTCAAAACAATAAGTAATCTATTACCTTATATATTTTCTTTAGGGACCTTCTAAATCTGTATGCTACGATATGAAATGTAAAACCAAGGTGATCTATGCAAGTGTAAGAGCCAATAGTAAAGTAGTGTTCGTGTTACTGAAAACAAACTCGAATTAGTAAGATCATGTTCTGATAGGTGTAGTTTTGCTGTTCAATCAATGGCATAAACTGTATTGCTTTATCCTACTAATTCATTTCTTAATTATTTATCTGCTGGATTTAGTTCTACCGTTCTACTGTTTTTCTAGGATTGGAATACTGATATATTTGTCTCATGCACTAACTAAGCTCAAGTTCTTGCATATAAAGTTTTACTACAAACCTGAAAATTTGTCTTCACCTATGATTCTGCTATTCATCTCCTCATGTGTTTGGCTATTTCGAAAAAAACTGAAAACTTCCAGCAGGAGAGCTACTGCTGCATATATATTTTTACAATTTACAAGCAGGTACGTCTAGGTCATTTTGAACTGTCCAAATGAGCAGAAGGAACATTAAGTTCAGATCACACTCTATCCTCTAGGCTCTGTGAGGTGATCACATCTCTGCTCTAACATCTTCTCTTATGTTCACAATCTATTTAATTTTTTTGATCAAGTAAAAAGAAAAAAACATTGTTACCTCTTACAACATTCAGTACCACCACAGACGCCGCGCTAAATTCCCTAGTATATCCATAAGCGGACCCAGGAAAATATTGCAACCCGGGCAAACACTTAAAACCAAATCATATTATGCTAAATTTTGGTCAAATTGTCATCAAATTAGCTATGTCGACCGACAGGGAGCCCGGGCAGCTGCCCGGACAACAGGGACGGTGGATCCGCCACTGGATTATCTTACAACGTCCACATGTCTTCATAAACTTCATGTGCTCACAACGTATTTGCCACTGCACCCAACCTATGGCCGCAACACATTCGACAATAACGAGAAGCTCGTTGAGCGTCTCGACTCTCGAGTGCGTTGCTTAACCAAAGACATGGGTGAATAGATCAAGAAACTATACCCAATGCCCAGTATCCAGTGCAACCCCTAGGTACAGTTGTGTTTGTAATGCACGTATATATGCCAAAGCAGAAGCTCCTATTTACGTCGCTTTACGTGATGAGGGGCCCGTCACCTGAAGAGCCCCTAAATGGGCATAGCCGATGAAAAGGAGCAATAATTTCAACTTTGTGTAGTCAATACGAAGTTATGTTGGCAAATACATGTACTTGTAATATAAATATATTTTTTATAATTTTCTGCTTATATTGCCAAAAAGTTGTGTGTAGTCGGTTGACTACGTAGCCTCTAACGTCACTACGCCGCTGGAAAAAAGTGAGTTTATTACTGTGTATATAATTTAAATTTTAAAAATATATTTACTTTCAATTTAACTATACTGATTTTTTTATTCTAAACAAATGTTTACGTGTCAAAATAAATGTTCATATGAGTATGAATAAATTCTCATACATAACTATTTACATCTATATTTAAATAAATATGCACGAGTTTGAAAATTAATGGTGTCTATAAATTGCAATCATATCTAAATAAATCTTCATGGGGTAGAAAAGTTGATTCTATATACTTTCATACAAACACATAAAATTTTCTCATTATATGAAAGTCAAAAAATAAGAAGAGATAAACAAAAAGTATCGTGAAAAAGGTGAAAACTAAAGAACTATAAACAAATAAACTAAGAAACTAGAAAAAATCAGACATAAAATCGCAGGGTGCTATACACCACCCGTTACGGCAGACACCAGTTACTGGACCAGCGGCGGGCTGACCCATTAACGCAGCTTTTCTTTTATGAATTTTCTTTCCGTTTTCCTTATATATTTTCTTTTATCATATTTATATTTTTATATACAATAAATTTAATTTAGTGGAAAATGACATTTTTTTTGCATCTATAAAAAGTGTTCAAACAACAAGAATGACTCTGAAATATGGATATTTCTGGATCCAAAAACAATTATTTTAACCTCAATGAACTCAAAATTTTGTTAACCAATTTTTGGAAATATTAATAACCTTAATATTTCTAATCCATTTTTGTAAGTTTTTAATTTAAACCTCATGATCATTTAACCCCTTTTTGGAATCCGTTAACTGTTTAATTGAGCTTCATGAACATTTTTTGAACCCATGACAGTTTTCTTGAGTTTCATAAACATCTGATCGTATTTCATGAATATTTTTTGGTATTACGTGAACAATGTTTTAATATGAAAGAACACTTTTTTACTTCGTGAACATATTTATGAACTCACTGAACATTTTCTTTAAACTCGTGAATGTATTTTTTTTAACCCTTTCAAACTATTTAATAATACATGAACTATTTCTAATATGAAAGAGGCATAGAAAAGAATAGAAAATTAATCAAATACAAAATAAAAGGAAAAACCAGCAGAAAATCGGAGCCAAAAAAAACTTGTGGAACAAATGGGCCTGGCGCATGAAGGCAGAAGCTTCAGGCGGCTCAATCGCGACGCGCCGCTTAAGGCGGCATATAGGATCCGCGCTGGCTATCGGGCCTCAGAGAGCCACGCGAACTCCCAAAGTCTCGCACGCTGAACGTGTGGGCCGGAGACTGGATCGGCCCACATTCTAGATGGACTCATCGTCCTTCCCTCACCAATCATGGACGCACTAACGCACTGCCGTCCAGAACTCACTCGGCGCGGCGGTCGCCGGCGACGCAAGCAACAACGACCGGCGGCATGCATGCATCATCCGCAGATCATACGAGATCGCAAGTGCGTCTCCGCCGGCGTGTGCGTGCCATGAGTATGATGTATCCAGTTACATGCGATTGCTAAGCTAAAGCGCGACTGCATGATTGCTCCGCATCCATGGACGGATGCGGTCACCCGCTCTACTACCCCAGCTGCAACGGTGTGTGCGAGTATGTATCCCAACAACTAGATTCCCAAGATCGCCGCACACCGGACGCGTGATCGCCCAGGTGCATGCATCGATCATCGTTCACATCTCTCTCTCATGGCTGTTATCCAGCTTGAACAGCAGTGGCAACACGCAATGGCGCAACAAAAACGGGAAGAAGAGGAAGAAGAAGAAGGGGAGGAGATCGCCAGCTCGGACATGCCACTGGAAGGTTTGAGAGTCCAGACTGAAAACTGACAGGTTTAAGGCACCACGCAACACCCCGTGGAAGAAGGGCTTAAGGGCTTTGTATGACCTTTCTTCTTCTTGATCTGTTGAACTTAAAACGGGAGTCCAGCTGTCCGGCACTCCTCTCCAGCTAGCATGCAGTCTGCACCAGCAATTTGTTTCACATTCCAGCTTGCTGCTTGTGACGTCCCGCATGCGAGATCGTACAGACTAAATAACGTGATTTTGCAGGGTTTTTGTTCATGTTGGCTCATTGGGTGTATGACTGTATGTATGTCTAGCTGCAGGTTTGTACGTACAAATTTGGAAGGGCTCAGGAACAGAATACTGAGCAAGCAGAGCGGATATCCAGAAGTTGTTTTCAACCTTCCCTCGATCGGGTTCCGCATCTGTTGACGCACTCTTCCATATCCATATATAGGTTCAGAGGAGCAGATTCAGCAGGACTTCAAATCAGTTTCTGTTCCAAATGATCAGCAGCAACTTTGTCCATGTGGCATGGTCAAGGGATTTGTTGTCTTGCCTGGATGAGCGGTATTGCTCCGCTGGCTGCGATACATCATGTATTCATATAAACAAAACGTCATACGCGTTGTGTGTATGAACGGTCTAACACCCCTTCTAACAAATTTGTGCATCACATGATGCACACACCGGAGAGTTATATACCCCTTTCCGTTTTCTAGGAAAAAAATATTCAACACTTTCCCGTACGAGGGTGTCATTAGTAAGTCACCTCAAAATATGAGGAATTTAGCCGGTTATATCGCCGCCACGTACACCAACTTGCTGATTTTTGCCCCCTCATACAAGCCACAAGTTGTCTTACCTATCTATGATCGACACTGTTATCTCCATTTTACCATTGATTATCCCCCTACCATCCTCAGTTCCCCACCCATTCCTTCTAGCCCTTAGGTACAATCCAAAAGTTATCTTACCCTGACCCCTAATTAATCTTGCCAATCATGCTTTATTGCCGACCTATAGCTTCTCGGTGCCAATGCTCCATCCTCAGTGGCAGAGCTAGAGAAAAATCAGATCAGGATGCACTACTCGTGTCCTTTTTTTAGATAAATGGATTTTATTACTTAAGAATTTTAAGCATTACACCCGGCCTCTGCATAGCTAATATGCACACAGCCAAAGCACTACTCATGTCTACGGAGGATTAAGCATAGATTTAAGCCAACCGGGTGCACTAGTCATGGGCTAGAGGGGTGCATATACCCATTTTTAGGCTAACTGCAAGGCAAAAATAAATTCTACCGAGGTGCCTGTGCAGCCTGGTAGCAACATGTAGCTCCGCTAGTGCCCATCCTCACACTAACCCCCACATCGTGCCTGAAACTCTAACCCTCCCACCGCAGCCACACCTGTGGTGATGTTTGCTACCTCCGCATTGGAATCCATACTTTCATATTATCCGCAACTGCAACTCCGCATCATTGTGACATCTGAAGAAAAAAAATCACCTAATCTCTCTGTCGACCAAAGCATGAATCACAGAGAGAAAACACACGATCAGAAATCTTTACGATATTTGTGATATTTCCTGTTATATATCTATGAAGTAACAAATGTGAAGAAATTAGTGTGGATTAATTAGCAAATCGACAATACAATAACACAACCTCGTCACCTTAATGAAACTTTGACTAAGCATATAGAAAAAAATATCAACATCTATGGTACACGATAAATATTATTGGAATCGTCATAAAATATATGTTCGTATTATATGCATCTGGTATTATAGATGTTGATATATTTATGTTATATTTGACCAAACTTTATAAAATTTGACTTTGACCAAACACAAAATGTAAGGTAATTATTCAGAGAGAGAGAGAGAATGTATTTTTCGGTTTCTATGATTTAGTCCCTATACAGGTGTATAGTCCAATACAATATGCATGACAAACATAAAACACTGGCTCCGGCTGCTAGCACCGCGCCACTTAAGTAAGCCAGCGTGGCATTCGGCTACCTGACACAAGCGATGCATTGCAGCAGCGCAGCTGTGAGTCGTTGTGACACAAGAGGCCCTGTGTATATAAACCCATGGGAGTCGCGCAGGCGAGCTCACATCCTCCTCCTCCCTCGACCACCATGGCTCCACTCTTCCATGTGGAGGCCCTGCTCCCGAGCTCCATCTCCCCCAAGATCGACTCCATCCTCCACTCCCACATCTACCCGCAGGTCGGCCACGTCTTCCGCGCCGTCGCCAAGTTCAAGGCCCTGCTCGTCGACGTGATACTCAGCAAGAAGAAGAGGACGACGGGGGCGGCGGGGCGAGCCGCTGGCGACGGGTACTGCTACTACGGCCGCAGCAAGAAGCGGGGCAAGATCGCCGGCTTCATAAAGATGCAGTTCACGGCCATCTCCTCCCCGGCTCGGGCGAGGCATCAGCTGGACTACGTGACTAGCCGCTCGTCGTACTGCGAGCACTCGGCGGCGTGGAACGCGGCGGTTCCGGCGGCGGCAGAAGAAGAAGAAGAGGAGGTGCTGGAGGTGTGCGAAGAAACGGCGGAGTGCGGGTACCTGTGTTGGCTGGAGGAGGAGGAGAGGCCAGGGGAAGACGCCGGCGGCGACGGCGATGTGGCGGTGAACGAGATCGACAGGCTCGCGGAGAGGTTCATCGCGAGGTTCCACGCCAGGTTCCTGCTGGAGAAGCAGGAGTCGTACCGGAGGCACCAGGAGATGATCGCCAGGAGCATCTGACCGATCGAGATCGAACAGCGAGTGATCCAACCACAACCAGTGAAGGGCCTTCGTGATCGTTGCCGTGCATGCCTCGAGAATTAGGGACGCGCACGCGCGCGTGCGTTTGGTTGATGGGGTTGTTGTCTTACATGTTGGAGTTACGGTCGGGTTTGAAATTTGAAAGTCTGAATCAGGGGAGCCAAAAAGGAGAATAGTGTAAATTTCATTCAATTTCAATGGTACATATGCGATCTGGAAGAGGTTTTGTATTAATCGTATGCGCAACATTATACATACGACTCGATTGGAGTAGCAAAGCTGTAAGGCCATATTTTTCTATTATCTCGCCAACTCAGAGCATGTTCAACACGCCATCCCAATTTGTTGTCGCGCCGAGCTAACTAGGCCTAGTGGAGCTTGTAAGGGTTGAAACATGTTTTGGGTCAATTTCCAATGTTTCCTTTGGTTGCCTCATCGCATCACTGCTCGCTTTTCTACATTTTGTTTGGTTAGCTGCACATATGGTTTCATGGTAAGGGGATGCAAACCACATTTGTTGGGCTATCACCCGCCATCAGCGACTGCTCGAACACCTCAACGATAACCTAGGAGGGAGGAGCCCGGGTGAGAAGACTCTTAAAGAGCGGATGGAGGAGAGAGAAAGGAGGGGGAGATGAGATCCCCCTAACCATGTTCTTTGTAGGGATCCACGTGAGGAGGTGGTCACCTCGAAAATCATTTATAAACTCCCGCTCTTGATCTTTTTCTATTGAGAAGTTCATTTTTAGGTCTAAAAAATTCTGAAAAAACATACAAGTACATATACATGTCTAGGGCGAGGGGTTGTGACAACGGGGCGCGATAGAGGCGGGACGACGGGCATGGCAGAGGCGTCCAGCGGTGGAGGCAATCTGGCAATGGAGGGTCAGCGACAGCCATCAGGGCCGCTTGACCTAGGTTTGGATCGACATCGGCGTATGTACAGGTCGAACCTGCCACGATGGTGGTGGTTCCTGGGCGCACCCGTCCTCGACGGCTGGTTCCCCTAGCTGGTTGTAGCAGCAGGGCCATAGCTATTGAGCTGCGGGGTGCACCTCAGCGCGAAGACCGCCCACCTCTTCCTCTACAGGCGAGCGCTAATCCAGCCACAAGCCCGACGATCCTTCCTCATTCGTGCTGCAAGCTCTCTGCGTCCTCCTTCGACGGCCTGAAGTTTCTCCAAGCACCTGCTTCAGAGAATCAACACCCATGATTGTGATGCAACCAAACCAATTGGAAGAGATGGCAACTACTGTCATTTTCTCTCCAGTTCTAGATGAGCATCACTCTAGTGTCGCTGCTTTGCAGAGATCTAGTTATTCTGAGTTTAGTCTTTTGTAGACGCTCTAGCTATATATATCATGTAGTTCCCTTTCTATTTTCTAGTCATGTAGTGTAACTTGTAACTTCGGGTTCCGTTCAAGTAATGGAATCGGGGCAGCTGCCCTTTGAATCTAAAAAATGTCTAGTGTGTACAACCAAATTTTTATCAAAATATTTTTCATATCTGGTTTGCATAAAAAGACAAATGTTGGAAAAATATTATTTGATTTTTAAGAGCCATAATTTTGTGATTTTTGTGTAGACAATAATAGAACAATTTTATCACAAAAGTATGCAGATATTTAGATAACATACATAATTTCTTTTCGATTGATTTTTTACGATATTTCGATTGATTTTTTTTTGTTGAAAATATCATTTTTTTAATATCGAGCGTACTGGAACTTGGGATTCAAAACATCTCACTCGTGGAACGTGGTCACCTTTTTTCGTTCGGGACTCTCGTCGTGGTCACTTAGTCGGACCCGAACGCAAATTCCCATCATAATTCGACCACAATCCGATCGAAGGCCCAAATCCTAAAAGACATGGGCTTATAAGCCCAGCCCGGCCACCATAGGAGCCACGTACACCCACGTCTCTCACCGTTAACTCGACCCAAAGCGATTTCGCACTTCCCCTCTTCCTCCGCCTCCGCGAAACCGCAGGCTAGGGTTTCGTCTCCAACGCCGACCGCTCGCCATGGACGCCGCCCGCAAGAGATCCCGGCCGGAGTCCGCCAACGGCGCCGCCTCCGCCGCCGCCGGAGGGAAGCGCTCGAGAGGTAACGCCCCGCTCTCCCACCCCTCCCGCCCCGCGGCACATGCTTTTTTTTTCTTCCAGATATCGTTGTTGCGTTCCCGTCCCGTTGTGTGGTCCGTGCCGCTGGATCTTCAAGCTCCACACTCTCTAGGGTAAAATACATCTAAGGCTTGCTACTCCGAGAGCGTGGAGCGAGGCCGTACTTCCGTTAGCCCTAGTAAGATTCAACCGCATCTCGCCTGACGCAATTCATATGAGGAAAGTATTCGTTGCTGCAGTGGGCAGAACCGTAGGGTAATTGTGATGATTATAGCGAATCCATCAGCTGTCCTCTTTCGCGCTGGCGCTGGTGCAACTGCAAGGCAGTGGTTTAATTTAATGCAATGGAGTGGAATTAAGATTCACCTACGTCTTGCCTGACGGTTTTCATGCTGTCATGATGAAGTATACTTACCAAGTACAGAAAAATCAGCCTGACAACAGAACTCTGAAACAACCCAGTCTAAGAGCAGGAAGTAAAAGTACTAAAAAGTTGATCCAGTTGAGGTTTCTTTGAAAAGAAGGGAAGAACCTGTGTGAAAGGTTATGGGGACGGGAATTGAAATTGGAAAAGCACCTGCTTCTGATCAAAGGCGAATTGAAGGGCTCTCCATTGCAAGCAAAAAAAAACATGTGAACACATGTTAATTATCATTCATTAAATGATCTATTTGAGCGTAACCATGACTATTTTGTGCAGGAAAAATGCCATTGAATATCATCTTCATCTCATCTAAAATTATGTTCGTTCATCATAGTTTGTTCGACACAAATTGTATATGTTTACTTGATTACAAGATCAACAAGGCAACTTCTAACTAGTGGGAAAATGTAATTAATTTTATGCAACAGAATCGGAGTCACAACAAACTGGTCTATCAAGCAAATCGAAGCCTTGCACCAAGTTTTTCAGGTTCAAATCTTAACCCATTCAAAATAACATCAGAATGGTACCTTCTAAATTTCACTATGTATATTACAGTTAACAATTAATTCTCCCCTGCATATTTATTTTTTCGTGCCGAAGCTCTATGTTCCTTACAAATTGTAATTCATGCAACTGCCCTTTTGCCAAATAATACTTGTAGGTATATTCACTTACAGTATTTCTTTCATAATATAATACTCCCTCTATCCTAATATATGAGACGATTTGGCAAGCTGTTTTAGCTGCGAAAACGTCTTGTATATTGGAACAGAGGGAGTAATAAAATAAGATACATATGATGACCTTAATCCACAGGTATTTCATGTTTTTGTCCTCTAGCGTATAATAGAAGACTGAGTTCTTCTTTCGTAATGAAATCATCCATAGAAGCACATAGAGACTGCATGTTTTGATTTGCAATATCAAGTTTCCTTTCGATCTTGGTTGCTTCTTGCACCTTCTAATGGTCTGGACTTTTTTTAGAACATCCATTTCATGAAATGATTTGGTTCTGTTCATGCAAAGTTTGAAATAGTTTTTGGTCTCATGCAATTTTGCTCACTGAAAATTGTCTAACAGTATTTGAGCAACTTCTTGACTATGATTTTGTTAATGCCTAAATTTAGGCCCATTGGCGTGAATGTCGATCACATGTGTCAGCTTCTGCATTTGACAACACTAGTATCTTGTTTTGTACAATAATTCATTCTGAAATGTTTAAAATGGTTCATCCAGTTCTCATATAACTTACTTTAGTATCTGTATATTTTTATTGCAATATCAGTACATAACCTGTAATGTTTTGAATGATGCAGCACTGTCGGGTGCCCCTTTGGTGAGGGCTGTCACTTTCTGCACTTCGTCCCTGGCGGATACCAGGCAGTATCAAAATCGCACAACTTAGGCCATGCTGCTGTTTCTGCACCGTCAAGAGCTCCCGTAGACCATGCTCCTAATTCTCATCAAGCTTCTGGGAAAACGCGTATGTGCACCAAGTACAACACGGCAGAAGGCTGCAAATTTGGTGACAAGTGCCATTTCGCCCATGGCGAGAGGGAGCTTGCCAGGCCTCCATCCTACATGTCCCATGAAAGTCCTTATGCTCCTCCCATGGGTGGTCGATACGGAGGTCGACATGAACCACCTCCACCAGCTTCGATGACTCCCCAAACCGGAGGCTTTGGTGCATCAGCTACTGCCAAGGTCAGTGTTGATGGCGCTCTTGCTGGAGGCATAATCGGGAAGGGTGGGGTCAACACGAAGCAGATCTGCCGAGTCACAGGGGTTAAGCTCTCGATACGCGACCACGAATCAGACCCGAACCTGAAGAACATTGAGCTGGAAGGCAACTTCGACCAGATAAAGCAGGCCAGTGACATGGTGCGTGAGCTCATTGCTAGCATCAGCGCAAGCATGCCGTCGAAAACCCCTGCCAGTGCCGTGACTCCCGCTGCACGATCCGGTGGCCCTGGCGGCAGGAGCAACTACAAGACCAAGATATGCGAGAACTTCCTCAAGGGCACCTGCACGTTTGGGGACCGCTGCCACTTTGCGCACGGCGAGAACGAGCAGCGCAAGGGTGCAGCTGTTTAAGCACGGGGTTCTCATTCTCCATTGCCTTACTGTGACTATTCTCCCTGCTGCTCTAGGTGATTAGCCTGTTGTATTGCAATTTTATGGATTGTGTTTTAGATTCATCTTTCAAAAGAACACTCGTCCACATCTGTGATCCCAGTGTAGTTAGTCACCTTCTGAAGTTTCCCACTTTTGCACTTTGTTATCCAGCAGCTCTGTTTTCTTTTGAAATGGTTATCATCTGTGCTTGGGTTCACCAGGTTGTTCTTGGTATGGTTTGCAACATACCCAGTAAATACTATCGCCAAACCCTCAGTGGTTGTCGGTGACACGTGGGACCTTTGGTTAGCAGAGGTGATGTCAATGGAATGTGGGCGCACGGTTACTACATCCAAAATATAAATCCCTACTGTTTGTTTTGCTCTAAATCGAACTTTCTTTAGTTTTAAAAGTATACAGAAATATTAACATGGTACAATACCAAACCTTTATGAAGTTGGCCAAATTTGAAGACAGTTTGACTTGGGACTTGAATTTTGAGAGGATGAGAATATTTCAGTTCGTTGACATGTGGGACCTTTGGTACACATATTTCCCCTTGACTGCTCCTACGTGGCCTTGCCTAGACAGCAGCTGCTAGCAACTCACGGTGTAGCGTCCACGGTAGCGAGACAGCAACGACGACATCTCGAGCTCTTCTCCTCCTCCTCTCGGCTCCCCTCCGGCAAACTCGCCTCGTCCGGGATGGCCACCGCCGCCGCAGCCGCGACGCTCGCCCCCGCCTCTCCTCCGCTGTTTTCGAACCTCCGCGGCCGCCGTGGAGGCCGGCTGCGTCTCTCCCCACGCCGCGCCGCCGGGTGCTGCTGCAGGGCCACGGCGCAGACGTTCCAGGGGGGCCCCGCCGCCAGCTACGCCCGCGACATGGAGCGCCTCTCCGCCAAGGAGTCCCTCCTCCTCGCTGTGAGCTCTCTCCCCCTCCCGTTTTCTCCTGGTCCTCTTCCTTACCCGTGTGCTCCTCCATACGAATCGTATCCACTACCAGGCGTTTGGCTTTGTTTCTCAACTTGCTTGCACAGCCACATTCAATTTTCCACAATTGCTGAATTCATCGATAAGTAAGCGCCTCAATTTTTCAGAGCAAACAAAAACATAGATGTGTCTGAATGTCTACCGTTGAGTGCATTCACAGTTTGAGCCAGTGCTCTTATTGGTTGATGCTAGCTTTTTTTTTGAACATTGGTTGATGCTAGCTTCAAGTTGATTTCTTTAACTATGCCATGTAAAATCATACCCTTTTCAGTTCAGAGATGCTGGAGGCTTTGAATCCCTCGTTAGCGGAAAGACCACGGAGATGCAGAAGATCGACGTCAACGAGCGCATCGTCGGCCTCGAACGCCTCAACCCCACTCCTCGACCCACAACGTAAGCCTTGTATCCGAAGAAACAATACGATGCGTCCTGGCTTATCTGAATACCTTCCATAACGGCACATAAGTTTAAATGGTGGCCCCATTAATTGAATTTCTATCTAGAGGGATTGATGGCAATCATATATAAATGACGGAAGAAATAAGAGCAAGATTTCAATCATGTGGACAATTTCATCAATCGTCACTTGTTAACATGTCTCATTTTTCAGATCGCCCTATCTGGAAGGTCGATGGAACTTTGAATGGTTCGGCGATAACAGTCCAGGAGCATTTGCAGCCCGGCTTTTGTTCGAGTATGCTATTTAAATTGGATTTCTCCTTACTTTATCTTTATAGGATACATAAATCTCTACATTAATATTTCTCTCACAAAAATGTATATCACATAGCAAGTATGCTGTTTCTTTAGGAGGTCGCCTACAAGTGTCGCTCACTTTACGGGGCTTGATGTGGTGATCAGGGATGGCTATTCCAAAGTTTCCTCGAACATCAAGCTATTTAATACGGTAATTTCACAACAAGTGTAAAGTTGCCTAAAACTACTGTGCTTTTTACATATATATATTTACAACCTCATTATGTTTGCAATGTTTGTGCTATTACCGGCAGACACTGATCTGTCTTATTCGGGAGATTTATATCTGTATATCGCTATGTTGAGTTCTGCTTTTCCACTCATGGTCAATTTTCTGCTGTTTGGTGTATGCAGATACAAAACAGATTCGTACTGACTACTCAACTGTCTGTAGAGGGGCCTATCAGGATGAAAGAGGAATACATCGAGGGATATTTGGAGACCCCCAAAATCAGCGAGGAAACACTACCTGAACAGTTGAAGGGCTTTCTTGGACAAACTGCAGGAGCTCTACAACAACTTCCTGCTCCTATAAGGGATGCTGTTTCGGAGGGGGTTAAGTTACCTCTTAGTAAGTACATATGGCTTGAGTTATAGTTTTCTCATTACATGAATATGCTGCTGATTTAGAGTAGTAGCATCAGATTTAGAGTAGCAATCATATAAATTACCGAGTGTTGTTCGTCATTTTTTCCAGTTTTTCTAGAACATATTGCCCATTCAGACAAGGCAACAGCAAGATCTGTTACTGGCCTTTAGTTGTTAAAGAATTCCTGCTTGCTTTTAATGCATTTGTAATCACTGAATTCTATGCCAGACTTATTGAACTGTTGAAATGCTGTTTTTTGTGTCCCTTGCTAAACTCAACTTTCAACAATGACTAGTGAGGATGCTTCCATTACTTTTGGGCACCATCTCAGGATGGTTCAGTATAGTTATGCTATTTTCCATTCGGAGATGTCATGAATATGTAATAACTGAGGTGCATGTTACATGGATTTATAAGTTATGTCACATTCCTCCTTTTCTGTTACAGATGGGATGTTCCAGCGTTTATTCATGATTTCTTACCTGGACGAAGAAATATTGGTATGCTTATCCCACACTTACAGCAAACAACAAAATCGTATCGTAATAACATGCATTTGGTGCACATTACACTGAGCATTTGCCATCCATCTTCGAAATAATAATTTCCCCTAAGTGCTGTCTAAATGCCCCACATTGAGGGGACTGCAGTAGTTTGAACTTCCACAAAATTTGGATTCAGTAAGTTTATAGTTAGCTTACACGCTTGATTTGCATTGTATGTATAGTTCTTCTATTTTGCGTCACATATTGAACACACTTACTGAACTGTACCTGGTTCTTCTTTTAGAAACAAAACTTGGTTCTATACTTAGTTCATAAACACATCGATTCCACAGAAAATAAAAGCTGATGAGTGATGACAGACTGGCTTGGGAATGCTGAACAGGCTTATCATCATTCTTTCTACACGGTTTAAATTGAGATTCTTAATCCTCTGAAGTACCAGTTCATGGTATCCTCTTGACCAGAACAAAAATGCACATACTTGTCAGTGTTTTGGTTCAGAAAAATCATGCATGGGATGCCAGCTTTATGACATATTAACATCATTTGCTGTTTAAGACACTGATAACCTAATCATCCTACCAACTCAATTTACACATTAGTGTCATTTTGATGTTACTCGGAACCATCAGTATCCACCAAATTGTAGGGATATAACTTTGCCCTGAATCCTCTGTTTTAGACAAGTAAACTTAACCATGTTTCATAGGTACAGAATGGATGGCCCCTTGCTAATATGTCTTAGGTATTAAAAAGTTCCAGCTTCTCATGGTAGTGCTGCCTTCTCTTTCAGATTATCAGAGATGCTGCTGGAGCACCTGATGTCCTTACGAAACTGGAAGGGCCACAACCAAACCCGATGGACAACACGCCAGATGTAGTGATTCCAGAATACCAAAGCTAGTGTTTGGGTACTAACTGGAACTTGATGATTAACTTTTCAAGAGATCCTTTACTGTTTTACCATTTTGCCAGGTTTGCACATACGCGTAAAACTGCAATGCATGTTAGCAGTCACCGGGGTCTGTAAGTTTGAGCCTGCTACTCTAGAGCTGAGCAATAATACTCTATGGCTAGCAACCACTGAAATAAGATGGAAAATTTATATCTGCGCAATGGGCAGCAAATAGCTCAGACCGTCACCACTGTAAATTTTGCTTGACATGATTCCAGTACGCAGCTTGCATCAGTGCAAAGGTGCATACAGGAAAATGACGTCTTTGTTCTAACTTCCAGTAGCAGCAATGTACATTTAGCTTTGTCACTATATGAAACAGAAACATACAGCAGGGGAGCAACATTGTGGCCACAGGCTAAGGTTCCTAACACGGAGTGCTCTGTAAAACTAATCAGAGCATGAATTCCAAACTAATTTAATTTAATGTTTGCCATGGGAGATCTCCATAGATCGAACCAAACATCAAAATCCTAAATACACCAACAGGCAGACAGAGAGGCTGGGGGCAAAAAAAAAAAAAATTCAGACTTAGCTCTAATAATGGCAAGCAGGTGATGGATCAGAGCCTAAAGCAGCCGTCCTCCTGGAAGGCGCTGAGCAGGAAGTCGTCGAGGCCATGGAAGAAAGCGTCGTACGTGTCCCCGACCTGGCCGAACCCGGCCGCGAACACTTCTTCCTCCTCCGGCGTCCACGCCGCGTCCTCCACCTCCGCCTTGACGGCCGCCGTCGTCGACGCCACTCCGTCGTTCATGCACCCCACCTCCCCGAACGCGCGCGCCGGCGACGCGGCGTCCTCCTCCTCCACCTTGACGGCGGACGCCGGAGCGGCGACAGCGCGGTCGGATGACGACGAGCCACCGGACGCCTGGGAAGACGACGACGACTCCGAGGCGGCGATCTCGGCGGACGAAGATGAAGACGAAGCCCCGTTTCCTCCTCCTACGCCTCTGCCTCGGCCGCCGCTCGGCTTCCCGGTGAGCCGCTGCACGAGCTCGCGGAACTGCCGCGCGTCCGTCTTGATCACCTTGGGCTCCTCGACGTGCACGATCCTGATCTTCCGCGGCGGCCCCTTCGCGATGGCGCGGGACCACCGTTGCGCGCCCATCCCCTCCGCCGGCGCCGCGCGGGACGGGGCCTTCACGGCGGAGCAGTGCGGCGCCATTGATGCGAGGAAACGGAACGGGAAGACGGTGGCTTTAGGAGGTGATGAGGACTGAGGAGGAGGCAGTGGCCAGAGGAGGTTTATATAGACCTACCCTGGGGTCTGGACCGTTGGATGCTGTGAGCGCCTCCATCCAACGGCTAGCAT
Source organism: Poa annua (assembly GCA_026929855.1). Taxonomy (NCBI): domain Eukaryota; kingdom Viridiplantae; phylum Streptophyta; class Magnoliopsida; order Poales; family Poaceae; genus Poa; species Poa annua. The sequence goes on from CM049433.1 coordinate 93,784,559, forward strand.
AGAGATATATACATTCACTAGGGCTGTGAAATTTTGTACACTGATGATTTAATACCTACTCCTATATTTGTAGAACAAAGATATGGCTGAATTTGAGATAGGGAAAGATATGTATGGATTTAATTAAATGCCAGTCATTTTTCTGAACATGTCTTCAAGTGAAAATTTCAATTTGTGGAATATCTTTGGTGAGCTAACCGTTTGCAAAAATCTAGCACACGTGGGGGGATACTCTAATGCTATTAGGAATATTCTTCTGGATTAGAAGAAAATCTTCTCCAAGTTCATGAATATATACCTAAATTTCATGCATGTGCTGCTTCTGATTTTTGTCAACAAATCTACAACGTGCATCTATGGTTGCTTCAGATCTTCCTAAGCTTGGAAGTGCTCCTACTTCTGATTTCTTCTCTGAGAAAAAAACAATTCAGGGCACAGATGAACCTAGAAGCAGCAAAACCGTTCTCAGTACCTGCCCCTTCTGAACGGATTGATCCATATCTAAATCAGGCGCTAGAGAATCCATTATTTTAATTTGATTAATTGCTTCGGCTGTAGTATTTCCAATTTTCAAGTAGCCTTCCTTTTCTCAACCGTTATAGCTAGGAGGCCGTTTGTTTGTGTGTGGTACCGGAAAAAAAAATTGCACGTCCGCGTGCCGTATGTAATCTTCTTTTTTAATCTCATGCCATCTGAAATCAATGCTGCATATTCGGTGAGATAAGATCCCAGGGGAAATGTTGTGATTTAGTGCCCAATATTATCTTATCATCGCTTTTAAATGCTCTAGCGAGCTACATGTTCCTGCGAGGAAATGATTGGCACCTGTTTTTTTTTTTTTTGAAACTTTTTGGCACCTGTTTATTGCTTTCTTGTACAACACATGTATACTGTTCTCCCCGTTCTAAACTAGATGACTTCCATTTATTCCAATATGGATGTATCTCGATATATGACATGTCTACATACATCTATATTTAGAGCCATCAATTTTAGAACCAGGGAGTATAAGACACTTTTTCTCAATTGCAAATTCGATGATCTAATTTTCATGACACATACTCAATCCACGAGAGAATGTACTTGCAGTTTTTTTTTTGAAAAGTCAAGCTATATTACACTTTGACCGTGTTTACACAAAAGTATGTAACAATTAAGATTTGTGAAATCAAAATAGTTATATGATGAAAATATATTTCATCATGATACTAATTTGGTTGCATAAATACTTGTGTCTTTCTGTATAAATTGGATCAAACTTTTTTTTTACTTTCACAAATGTTGGAAACACACCCTCTTTCATTGACGGAGTGAGTAGCCTACAATATATAATCCGTCAAGAGGGTTAATTTTTTTCTAAAGGAATAGTAGAAATCAAGTTGACAAATTGTTTCTAGTTCTGTTAGTGTAGGTAAGAGTTAAGACCAGTACTTCTCAAAGCCATAAACGAGCTGAGAGTGACCCCTGGATGGCTAAACCTTTGGGCAATCAACTTGCATGCAAGTGTACCCTGATTTTTCCAGGCAAAATCAACTCTGTAGGGCAAGTGTGCACTAATGTGTGATGTGTGCGTGCGTGCTCAGCTGGTTTTCCCGGACCTTTCAACACCTTGAAAAGTTGAGACATGCATGTACCCACTGATGATTAAGTCTAGCTTATTGGTACTAATTTATAATATGACCGGCCGATGTATGTGTATGGTTGACTTGAGTTTTTATGTTCTAATTTATAAAAAAAAACAATATGGTTGACTACGGTTTGGGTAACTGGCCGGGTTGGTCCAGGGAGCAGAGTAGGCGAACAACCTCTACATACATACATACATACATACATACATACATACATACATACATACATACATACATACATACATACATACATACACACGTAGTACTATGAAAAGAAGAACGGCAGAGTGGACGAGAGGCTTTGGCACGCTTTCATACTCGCAGACGTACGTATACATACATACATACATACATGCATACGCTGAGAACAAGTGCTTGACGATCGATCGATCGATCAGCTGACGACGTATAATCTGCAGGTTGGATGTGATGCCGCAACGACCACCTCGTTTCTCTTTTCTTTCTCGGTAGCTAATCGGCGTGGTTCCATTGGTCGAGTCGGGTAGCTAGCTGCGAGTCGCCGTGACGGGGTCCGCCGTGCATGCAACTGGGCGCACATATTATGTCTCGCGGTTATGAGTAAATTATGATGATGATGATGATGATAGCGTGAGTCGTCGATGGAGGTACGTGTGATGGGACATGCAATGCCGGCCGGTTTGCTTGCTGGAAATCTGGATAAGAGGGTGCGTGGTATTCCGGTCGGCAAACCCAGGAAGGAGCCCTGCCTGCCTGTGCCTGACTTGTCGTCGTAGGAAGCTTAATTAAGTTGGATGGTGATTGATTGTTGGAAACTTGGAATAGCTAGCTAGGTCGGAGAGCGGAGCGGAGCAGGTGAGGGCAGTCGATCGCTGGATCGATCGTCTCGGCTGGCTGGCTGGAAGGTGATGCAAGCCGTCCTGCCGGGCCGTTGAGAAGCTAGCGGCCATGGCTTTTCGTGTGACCACGGCGCAAGGCAGTCAGCGGGGGCCGTGCACTCGTACCCAGCCTGGACGTGGGGGCGCGGTGACGCCGGCGGCGGCCAATACGAGCGTGCGGGGAAGAAGAAGAAGAGAGGAATCCGTCGCCCACGTATAGGTACCAGGTGGTGGTTGGGCTTCCGGCGCGGCTACAAGCTCGTGCTCGGGTATCCCATGCGATGCAAGCGCGTCATTAGCGTACCTGCCCGCCCGTGGCATCCTGTGAGGATCGATCGAGGCGAAGAGACTCCAGTTGGCCAAACGGGCCGGCCCGTTAGACACGATTAGCAACGACCGGCCCACGTGCCGCGGCGTGAGTTCGGACACGGCACGGCGGCCCGATTAAAACACGTTAGGCACGGTAGGCACGGTCCGTTAAGCACGTTTTGACCTGTTTTTTTCATTTTTATCCTAAAAATAAGTAAAAATAGGTTTAAAAAAAAGCTAATCCTGCCGTGCCGGTCCGCGTGCTTAAAATCGAGGAGCGGTCCGGGCACTAACGGGTCCGTGTCGTGTCACGGCCCGTTCCATACCGTGTCGTGCCGTGCCAAAAAGCCGTGCTTCGGGCCGGCCCATTTGGCCAGCTGTCCAGTCCAATGCGGCGAGACAGTTAGTGCCGCCTAAAGGGCGTCCGATAATGGGCTGGCCCATTCGGCGAGTCTTGCATTTTTCTTTCATGCATATTTTTTCATTTTTTCTGATTAGGATTTTTGAATTATCGTTCAGCTTTGTAAGAAGATAACATATCCTATGAATCCAACCATATCGTGCATCTCGCATCCGCTCATTTCCGGTCGAACTTTCCGGCCGAACGATCTAGATCCATCGGATCATAATTACTCTGCTATAATTTGTAACAAAACGCTCGCTTTCAATCTAAACCGAGCTCCTCCTTTTACACAAACACCTCTTGCCATCGTCGAGCGCGCTTCCTAAGACAGTTTGCAAATCACCTTGCCCATGATCTCCGTCATTGTCCATGATCTTCAATCCCTCTGAAATTTCTGGCTTTGGGGGGGGGGGGGGGGGGGGGGGGTAGCATGTTTTGAATACCTACGAGATTACATAGATTGCGCAACTTTGGTATTTGGATGGGTATGATGACCACGGCTCATCGGAGATCAAAGCCTAGGTTTAACGTTGGGAGATGACCTTCCCATCTTTATCGAGGCGTTAGTAATGATGTTTGTCGATGAATCTTCGTGGCCACTATCATAGAAGCATACCATGCATCCAGCTTATCAGATGGTGAATTCTGGCCGGAGTGTCGGGTTCCGGTCCTTCACCCGCCGTCTCACATTGATGTTTATGCATAGAGACTACTGGATCTGATGGGATTTAGTCGTGTCAGAGAGAGCGACGCGAAGTTGTGCTTTTGTTGCCATCATGAGCAAATTTATGGTGAAGTCAGAGGTGAAACATGCCATGGAAGCCGAGATTGGAGGATTAGTAATGGTGATTGGAGCCTTTGCAGCGATGAGGAACTTGCTTGGAGATTCAGGAATCGTAGCAACGGTATGTAAGTGTTGGCAACAACAGAACTGAAATTCCAAAGTCTTATCTTTCTGGGTGATAACCCAAGATCTAATCTTAATTGGGTTTGTCATGATAATGGCCGTAAGACATTGTTTTGAGAGGGGAGACTATCTTCAGAAACCCAAAATATTCGATCGGACGACAATGGTGCTTCTGCACAGTGGCGAAGCTAGCTCGCCACTGAAGCCTGGGCAAAGTACACGGGCACTCCCATAGCTAGCTGATAGTCTTAGTTTGCCCGCACTAAATTTTCTTTAATCCTCGCGTAGGCTCACCAGTGTAGTCCGGGTAGCCGCCCGGGCCTTGGCTCGGCCCCTGCTTGCGCATTGTTTTCTTTTTAAAGACGTTGTTTTTGGAGAAACTAAGACCTATGGTGACTTAGTGGTGGTTGTGTTGCTGCTTTAAGGATTGAAACTCTGTAGTGAAAATTTTCTTTTTTAGCTTCTTTTTTGGGCTAGGGTATTTGTTAACTCTGCGATACAAATATATATATTTTTAGAAAAAAAATCCAGCTTATCAGAGCTTGGTAGGGAAAGGAAAAAAGGAACGTGACCGCAAGCTTCACACGCGAGGCTCAGATACTAGAAATTTGAATACTGTACACGTGGCTCTCTGAACGGTCGTAACGTGTCGGTGAGCACCTGTGTTTATTCCATGGAACTCCACGGTGTACGCGGCGCGTTCAGCGCAGCTTTCCACGTCACGTACGTGTGTGCAAATCTCGAAACCTCTAGTCGAAAATTCCATACTGGGCACGGCGCCACCGTCTGAGATCCTCCGATCGATGCCCATCCGACGCGTCCCCCAACCTTTACCCCGATCAATGAAACCGCCATAGGAAAGCTTCCCCGCAAAAGACTCCGTTTTCCTTCCCGATTTGGACGGCCGGAGGAAGCTTCCCGGAGACGGTATCCGTCCACGCGCATGCAAACCTTGCGCGGTAAGAAACCGCGCGCGCCACGATCGGCGACGACGAACCGACCCCGACCACCTCCTTCCGCTTCCGTCCTACTCCATATGGCTATATAATCCCCTCCTCTTCAGGGAGATCGACGTCAGCGTCACACAGTTTGGTTGAAAACTCACAATTAAGCGCGCGCTCGATCGTTCTTTGTTTCGCCATGGACGCCGCCGCCGCCTCGGTAGACGCTGCTGCCGGTTTCGACTTCGACGTCGACGACCTGGCTTTCCTCGACGGGCTCGAGTGCTTCGACCTGGACCTCCTCCCGGCCGAGTTCGGGCCAGGCAAGGAGGGCGGTCTCGGTCTTGATTTGGGTTCTTTTGAAAGTGGCGGCGGGAGGGAGGGCTCGCCGGATTCCGTGGTCACGGACGACGACGGGGCGCCGTCGACGTCGTCCGGAGATCGGGACGACGACGGCGGCGAGATGTCGGACTACGTGGGCGAGCTGGAGAGGTTCCTCATGGAGGACGACGATCACGATGACGAGGCCGAGGAGGAGGATCTTGCTCTTGCTGCCGACGACAACGTCCTCGGCGGTTACTTCGGCGCCGAGACGATGGTTGGAGCGGAGGAGGAGGAGCCCGAGGACTACTTCCTGGACGACTACTATGTTGCGTACGACGTCTACGCCGAGCCAGGCGCGGGTGCCGACGCTGCCGCCGTTGAGGATGCGGTGTCGGCGTCGGCAGGGGTGGAGGAGGAGATCAAGGTACATGCCGCCGACGAGTACTTCTTCGGCGACAACTATGTCACGGACGACGGCGGTTACGCCGAGCCCGCGTCCGGTGGCGCTGTGGTGGATCCGGCGTCGCCGATTTCGGAGGAAGACGAAGATTCTGCTGCTCGCGAGGACGAGGCGACCTCGAGGAAACGAGCAAGGTACGAATGAATTGAATCGAGTCGAGTTCATTCATTCATTCATTGCGTGCTGATTGCAAAGTTCTTAAATCTTAGGGTCCTATCCTATGTTGATTAGAATCCGATGTTGATTAAAAGTCCTAATGCAACTGCAGAAATGGATCAATCTGTACATATACACACTCCTATCTGTTAAAAACGATGTGGAATTTTGTCTAAGTTTGTTTTTCTGTATATTTGTCTCCTATTTTGACATATTTTCACCTTATTCTCCACGGCATGTTATTATTTTTGTGGATTGCTTAGCGGAATTCGAGCTTGCCTGTCTCTGTACATGCTTGTTTTGCTCTTGGATCATATACGATTGCAGCGAATTTGATTATGCCTGTTGATAATATGGTATCCAGCAGCATCCATCCCGTGAGGCAGAGGATGTGCGGAGCAGAGCTCGTGTTGAGGAGCAGGAAAGGTTGCAGCTCCGCCGAATTACCCGGGTGCGGCCGCCTTGGCCACCATCGGCTGCTATGGCTCTCGACTTGATCGTCGTTTCCATTGGCCGGGAGAAACCAAATCCGCTCTCGCCTCCGCATGATGCCGACCTTCAGGTATTCAAACCGGTAGGTGGAAAGTTCAGAGGAATACGTTTTACGATTTTAGTTTACTTTTCAGCTAACCTGACCAGGCAAGCCTACGGTCTACAGAGATCTTGTTGGTCCAAAGCCTTTGGTCAAAGCCAAGGGCACCAGCACGACACCACGTAAGCGAATCCGTAAAAAAACGTGAGAGAACAATGAGAAATCCCCTTTTTCATAAGTCTAACAAGGCAAATTTGACATCAAACTCTTGAACATGTTGCTTTAATATTGTTAAGAAATCAGCAATCCATACTAGAGAAAGAATTTAGTGAATCGAAGGACAGTCCTTAACAACTACTCCCTCCGTATCTTAATATAAGATGTTTTGGTAGCTCAAATTTGGCTAGCAAAACATCTTATATTTAGTTACAGAGGAAGTAGATATTTGCCATGGAAGAATCTAACACAATGCTTAGATGTAGATATTCTATCTCTGAATTTGTATCTAGCATCCAACCACTTCTGAATATACTCCTATATATTTTCACATTTGCCTGGCTATGGATTTGGGCTCGATGTTGAACTGGCCGTTCCGTCTTCCTCCTCGTCTTCTGAACCCCTTGTGAGCAGGACTCCGGTCACCCTCCGGCCGCCGGTATCCTGATGCTGGTGGTCTGCTTCTCCTCCTTTAATAGTCGCTTCCACTCTTCAGTCTACGTTGCACTGAACTGGAATATGTCTACACTCTGACGGTTCTCGCCATGGTTTTGCCCCTGTTCCTCTCTTGCCACCAGAGCCACAGGAATGAAATAGACGCTAGCTACTCATCCTCTGATGAACAGAAGATTTACTGCAGTATTTCTATTGCTGTCCGGGAGAAGATTCAGGTACCATGCTTTCGATCCTTGCAAAGTAGCGGCTGATGCATCAGTTCTGACCAGCTCTCAGTTTGTTGTCTCGTCTGCAAATTAGGTACCCGCAAAATAAAAAGAGGACTGCAATTTGTTTATCAAGTTCTGATTTTTTTTTAAACAATCAAGTTCTGAAATTTAACCACGATTGGAATGAATAGTGGAGAATAACCATCAACGTTTATCACACGGCCACATAATTTCACGTCTTAGTGGCTGTCAGAACCTAACTTCCACATGTACTACATGTTTTCATATCTTGGAAATTGACGAGTATTTATGGATGCACTTCCTTGGACAATCATGCCATCATCGAGAGTGTCTTCTAGGAGTATCTAATAAATTTAGATGATACCCATCAAATAAAAAATTAAAATTAGATGATAAGACTATTATTATGAATAAAGTTTGGAACTCTATTATATGCTACTCTCTCCGTTTCTAAATGTATAAATGTGTGATGTTTTAGTTGTTATAAATGTGTGATGTTTTAGTTGTTACACATGTTGTCTGTATACATAATAGAACATACACACTAAAACTTGCTTAGATATATTGTATATTTGTATACATGTAACGCAGATAAAGTTTAAAAAATCTTATATTTAAAAACAGATAGTACCTTCAATCATTTCTGCAAAATGTGGTATGCACGGGCACAGCCTGAGTGTAGCTGGGCGCGTATATTGTGAGATATAGCAAGGTTTTCCGCAACAAACATACTACCGGATCCCAGGTGAAGCTGATGGTGTGTAAGTATGCGAAAACAAGACCCACTTGTCCCACAACTCCATTTTGTACATGCCTAGTACAAAATTTCTAGTCATTGGTGCACAACACATGAGCGGGCCAAATTAATTTCAGCAGGCAGCAGCTATGATTGGTGCACAACACATTAGTATAACTTCAGTGGATAGAAGAGGTCTATGAGACCAAGCCACTTATATGAAACCAAATTTGGTCTGCCTATGAAAATCTGAGATGAAAACACATTATGAATACTATATCCATGGCGAGCTGAGTTTTCTACCCACATCCCTCGCATCATAGGATTAGGTATTGCCTGCAGTTACTCAAAATACAATAAGCAAGGTAAGTGTGAACTGTAATATCCAACAAACTGATCAAACTGTAAAATCATGTGCAACCATGTGGACATCAATAAATCAAAGTTTAAGTGGGACAAATGGATCCCGTTTTCGCATCCTTAATGGTGTTCCTGGGAGATCATGATGCCTGATCGATGTCTGCATATTGAGGATATATTGCCGCCATGGACCAGATGCTTTCAATCCTTGCAAACGAGTGGTTGATGCGTCAACATTGACAAGCTTTAAGTTGGTTGTCTCAGCCACAAATTAGGTACCCGCAAATAAAAAGAGAATTGTAATTTATCTGTCAGTTTATGAAGTTTTACCACGATGGGAATGGATAGTGAAGAATAATCATCAATGTTTATCACACATCCACATAATTTCAAGTCTTGCAGGCTGCCCGAACCAAACTTCCACATGTACATGTTTTCCTAACTTGGAAATTGACTAGTATGTATGAATGCACTGTGGAGCAGTCATGGAAATAGTTTGGTGTAAAAAATATAGTATCGTGGATGGGCGGATCATTTCGTTTCATATACTCGTAATCATTTTGTTTCATATAATCTGCAAGGGTGTAGTTGATATTTGGTCATAAGTCTGAATTTTGGGCTATATAGTTGAAAGTAGTACAGATAGTGTCGATAATTACAAAATTGGTTGTACATTGTAAGCAAGGTCTGGAAAAATTCAACATTCAGAATAACAGTGTCTTTGAATATGTTATTTACGATATCGTTTGTAATTGACTCATAATTTACACTAATTCACTCAATATTAGATTTTTGTATTTACATTAATTTTAGAAAAGATTCTCATGTCAATTTTTAATCCGTCCTCCTCTCGCCTCTCGGTTCATCGTCTACTCACAGGCAACACGACATCCTAGTAGATCTAAAGTCAAGCGCTAGTGTGATCCTCGTCTTTGTGTGCTTGGTCGTCAGTGTACTTGCCATGTTGTTCATCCACATCCTACACATCACATTCGAGAACCGCACGGCTTAGTTAAAACATTTTAACTTATTTATACTAAACGTTTTTAATTTTTCATAGCTCATATGGTCATTAAAGTTATGATGTTTCATTGGTGTGCATCATTTTGTATATCATGCTTAATAATATTTCTCATGTATTTTTAGCAAAACATTGTAAACACAATATTAAGGTACCATCCACGCCGTTCAAATGTTTGTCATTATAAGCATTTTTTATTTTCTTTATGATGTTTAAGAAACTGCCTTATTACTATTATTAGTTCTTTCTTAAACTTAGCAAACAAACATGATTTTACGTGTCCGATATATTTTTTTAACAAGTCTAGATACATGCATTTATAGATAAATGAGAACTATCTAATTTAGAAATAATAATTTCGGAGAAGTTTCTAGAGTAACTAAAGGTAAATAGACAATTCTAGATTGTGTCATACAGTATGAAATTTGACTTTGGACATCACCTTAAATCCCTCTAAAAATCCTTTATGATGATCCCCAAATCAGTGTAGGTTCTTTTTTTTGGCTAGGATAAAACTTTCCCGTCCTCTTCAATTTTCTCTTTTTTTTTCAACGAAATCCGCTGTTCGAGGAAGCTTCAGTCACCCTGGACGCATCGCAAGCGCCATGTCACCCTTGACGAAATCCGTTTCTTTTTACTTAACTTGTTGTCATTGCCAAGACATAAACAATATCCTTGCCATATCCAGGGCAAGCCGCTCTAAATCGACAAGCAAGTCGCAAACCTCTTTGCCAAACAGGGTCTCAGAGTTAAGGCGCATGAAAATTTCTCATTATTACAGAAAAACGTAGGACAGGCCCTTACTGCGTTGGATTGAGCATAGTCTGATAGTCGGGCAAAAATTAAAACTGTGAAGAGATATTAGAGGCCCATATGGCATAAATGAAACTCAATTTGAATTGTCAATTGAGAGTTTTGTCGTCCTTCATGAGTTTTTTTTTTAGAACAGAGAACTTGATAGTCGCAGGAGTTCAAATCACTCATTACAAGTTCTCTTACAGACAGTGGGAGAGGTCATCCCTCATAATTAACTCACCATGGGTGCTGGCTAATTTCGGTAGCCCATCCGCGGCCCTCTTGGAGTCTCTTCTGGAATGTCTGATAATGCCATTCCTGTAGGTTATTCATCAGGTGTTTGGCCTCCTCGAAAATTGTCCAGAGACTAGACCTGTCTCGATCTTTCAACTTGAGAGCTGCGACCGTCGCTGTGCAATCAAGTTCCAGTCCCAGGAGGGCTGCCGTCGCCTCAGCTTCTTCTGCGCCGCTACATTTTGCCAAGGGGGCGCATGCCGCGAGCAAGACGCCACCCTTGTCGTCATGAGCAACTGCACCAGCCCCACTGATTCAGTGATTTGGTTAACCTAACGGTGAGACCCATCAGTGTTAACTTTGATCCATCCTTCCGGAGAGGCCTCCAAGCTTGAATTGAAGCGCAGCTGGCCGTGACTGGCAGAGCACTTGGCTCCAGAGCACGTTTGCCCTTAGGATCATACAGACTATATGAAGTTCATAGTATGAAGCGTCCAAGGAAAGGGCCGCTGAAATTTCTGCTTCTTCTAGTGTATCACTCGATCATGCCAAGCTGTAGCTGCCAGACATTGCCCAGCAAGTGTTTCAGAAGACACGCACTCAGAGAACAAGGGCCTTGAACGTCTCCTCTGTGTTACTAGGCTGGCATCACAAACATTCAGACAATTACCTGTGTTGAAACATCTTCGTATTGTTGGTTAGAATAGAATCTTGTTAGAAAAGAGAAACTGCAAGTGATTTTACCCGTTCTTACAGTGTCGGGTCAGTCAACTACATAGTGCTCACTGACACAATTACATGTCTAGATAATTTTGTTGTGCGTGTGTTTCCTGTTCCATCATTTCATCCCTATCGACTTACTAGTTCATAGTCACTGATTTGGCATCTGTTTTTTCTTTCAAGTCATCTATTTTTCCAGGCCTAAATGAATCCTGTACCATGGGAAGTGGTTGATTCTTAATTATTGACTCTATTGTCATTTTGTTTTCTCATGGCAATGGCAAGTCAACTGTTATATTGTCAGTTCTGTATACTCTCAAATTATTACATTAGTGCAATGTAGTTCTGGTGTTATTTTACAAATATGAATATAAAGTGATATTAAATGTGCCGCTAATTTAGCTGTTTGGTAATTTGCACGTGAACTACACTAAGCAACCAGAGCCTGGCCACGGTGTATATTTGAGCAGGATTTCAAACATTCACTACACTGTTGGTTGATAGAAGATCTCCTGACTTTCTACCAGATATGGCCTACTAATTTCCGACCTCCGTAAAAGTGCATTATGCAGAAGCTTACAACGATTCGTAGCCATTTCATCAGCAATGCTAACACAGTAACACCTGTAACCTCTGCTAAGATGGCCAAGAAAACAAGGGACTTACTCCTAAGAACTGATCCTTCCTCCTCTATGAATGTGTACTAATCTCTTTGTACAAACAGGCACCGCCGCCATAATATAATAGGTAACTATACAATTGGTGTGCAACCAGATCATTTCCGCCAGATGGCCATTCGAGGACTACTTCGGTGTGGTGAGTGCTCACTACCACCGATAGCCTCTGCAAATGGCGCAAGAACGCAAAACCAGGGGGTTTTCAGGGCAAGTCATCAGCGGTGATATGTTACACTCAAGTGGTCAACCGAGTGTCTTTTGATAACCTCTCTTCCTGTATTTCCTCCAGTTCATCACCCTCGCTTCGCTTACCTGCTTGCTCCTTCCAGTACGAAATCAACTTCTTCAACCGCATGATTTCTTTCGGGGCAACATGCTTGCTCGTGTCATTGACAATGCAGCGCACTCGTGAAGCATACCTGCAAGGCAACGAATAATGCTAGTGAACTGCTGCGTGTAGAAAATATAGGAAGAAAACAAGAAAGGCCTAAACTGGAACAACAATTTCAAGGTCCCGAAACCTTGGAAACCAAAAAAGTTATCATATGTATGTGACAGAAGAGACTCCGATTATCACAGAAGATATGCATACGAAGCAAGATATAAATTATCGTACGAGGTCTGCAAGAAAATTCAGCCAAACTTTTCAGAGAAATAGAGAGCAAGGGTGTCCGTACATTAGTGAGTTGTAAGTCTCTTCCAAGTTGGACTCGGCCGGTGAAACATTCACAAACATTAATGTTTTTGCATTGCCTCCAAGTGAATCACTCATAAGCATTGTCAACTTGTGGTTCCGGTAAGGTATATGTTGTCCATCAGAAGATAAAGCGCCGATGACATCAGCCAATGCAGAAAGAGATTTATTGATGCTTTGTGCTTCTTTTAATTGTTTTCCTGCTGAGCCAGACTTTTTCACCCTCTCAGAACCAGCAAGGTCCACAAAGCTTAGCTGTCATACAAAGAGCGTTGTCGATGTTAGTAATCTATAGAGGGAAAAAAATTAGCATCTTCTAACAATACATTTTCTAGTTGATTAATCATATCAAACAAATGAAACAAGATAAACCTTATGAAAACATGGGTAGCTTATGAGCTAGACCAAGTAGGCAAGTACGTCAAGATATCGCATCTTCAGAAGGAAATAAAACAACTTACATTCAACAAGAAATAGTCAAAACAAATGGATGCAAAAACAAAAGGCCAGATAAACTGACGTACAGCACAGTGGTTGGATAATCTTATGCCAGTAGAGAATTTAAGGTAGATCAACAGAACACTAGAACCTTTTTTGGGAAATGATAGATCAAACAAAAACAAGCTAGTTACTAGAGTTCTAGACAAAACCAAAAAAATTGAGGTAAAGCTAAACAATTTTTTTTATTATGTGAACTTTTCAAGTTCATCATATCTTACCTTTCCTCTTGAATAAGACTGAGTTTGGAGATTAGTACTTTCAATTATGATTGAAAGGACTAAATGAGATCTTGAGCTCTCATCATTCATATTTGTTCCAGCAGTGTGTCTTCTCTCAGAACCTCTTGTGATTATAGCGCTCAATTCTTCAAAACTTGAAATGTTCACAACTGTAACATTTTCAACAGTAACAACACCCTAGAAATAAAAGCATAAGTTCAGTAGCTCCATAGAAATATAACGTCTCTGCTGTTCATGAAAGAAAGTAAGAAGCACTTCCACATGTTAACAAAGGGAAGTGACTCCAGTACTCCACACTGCACTTCCCAACAGAATTGTGCAAGTGGAGATGATGAGTTTTCCCCAACCAATACTACTCTCCAACCATAGTTATTGAAAATTATACAGCTTTATTATGGAGGTTAAGTCACCGTTAGATAAATGTTAAGAGTTGTATTTTATTAAAAAGTGACAAAATTGTCTGCACGTACTTCAAGTATAAAAGTAAACAGAGGTAGCTTAGCATCTATAGAAGGTGTTGCTCAAAAGCGCACAAGAAAAATTGAGAGGAACTTTTGTAACTTGTCTTATTGAAGAGTCACAGGACAAAATGTGAAATATGGAAGAATCATAGGATGAGTGGCTGACCATTAACTCTAGGGAATTGTATGAAAAAAAATGTGAAGTTAACTGCATACGAGAAAGAAGCTTTTATACCTTGGAGTCCTTTTTTATTTCTAATTTTTGTCGAGTAGCATTTTTGGGCAACAACAGGTCCACGAGATTATCTTGGTAAAGTTCCACCATATATGCCTGGGAGTTGTATGATAAGCATCAGTGATTATATTCAATGAAGGATAACTTAAGTCATAGTTTTTGCCAACTAAAAAACTTCCCAAGCCATGTAATAATAAACACTGTATTGCCAACAACAATACAAAACACTTCATCAACATTATAAATTATATTTATAGATTAGTCCATGGAGAATAGATGTCTATCATGCCATGTGAAATCATTCAATGCACAGGACAAATATTCCTTACCTTCAAGGAAAATGAATATTTGTTACCATCACGCTTTATCACCCTAAAAAGTTCTGACGTAGCCCTTGGAGTAAGACCAGGATTGTTATCTGAACCATATATAGTAAAAGTCTTCCCAGAACCAGTTTGGCCATAAGCAAATATACAGACATTATATCCGTCGACAGCTGATTGTACTAGATACTGCAACACATTCAACAAAAGCATATGAACAAGCGGTTTATAATCTCAGGAACACAATCTAGATCACAACAGTTAACTGAATCTTAAATTTCGAAATATGTTACCTTTGTGTCCTCGAATACATCTTCTTGAGTAGTGTATGCGTCAAAAACACGGTCATATATATGTTGCTTTGACTTGTCATCTTTCCATGGATGTGCAATTGTAAATTCATCAGGACTGCATACAATATTTTTGTCCTTTACAGAAAGCTCCTTGTCGTTTAGAGGACGCAAGCGACAAAACACTCTTATTTTCCCTTTCATATCTGTGAATAATTGCAACTCAATTCAGAATCATGTTATGCATAAAATACCCTAGTATAGTGTGAACAGTGTATTTTACCTTCAATTGTGTTATAGTAACGTTTTCGTAAAACCTGTTCTTGCTTATAAAGACTTTCAAGCTCAACTAACTGTGCTCCTTGCCTTTTAAGAATCTCAACGGTCTGTTGGTTCTTTCTGTCAACGTCCTGAAAACGTTGCAAAACGGAACTATGTGAATTTATACAGAACCTAAGAGACGCTGGATTTAGCTGTTATGCCTTACACATACCGCTTTGAACTCTCTTAACTCATCAAGCTCTTTGAGAGTATTTTGCAACGCATCTACCTCGGCATTTCTCGAGGCGAGAGTTGATTCAGCAACATTTAAGGAGTATTTTGTACTTTCCAACTTTTGCTCCAATAAAGCTGTATGATCTTTTAACTTACGGCATTCATCCTCGTAAGTACGTTCCATTGTACTTTTCTGCATAGTTAAAGTCACTTTTCAGAAATATGAATAGAGTAAAGTATCCCCTGTGAAAAAACAGAACAGGAAAACTAAAATGTTTGATGATTAACAAAAAACCTCTTCACTTTTTGCTCTTTCAAGCCTTTGAATCTTCTGTTCGAGCATATTCCTTTCCATCATCAACTTCTTTGAAATTTCTTTTGATGCATCAAGCTCTTTTTGACATGATTTCAACTTCTCCTCCAGCTTAGTTAACATCTTTTCAAACACGAGATAAGTTAATGAACCATAAACACTTAGGAAATATAATTTTGCTACACAAGTTATAAGCCATCCTGCAAAACTCAACTCATAGATTTAGATGATTGATTAAAAATACCTCGATGCTATTGTTGACGCTGCCTACAGTTGTCAAAGTATCTCTTTCATGGTTTCCAGATACTTCTGAGTTCTCTTGGCCCTGACCACCTGTTAATCTGGTCTCCAATCTACTTTTCTCCACCAATGCAGCCTAATAAAATAGCAAGTTAGATGTTTCAAGCAATTTATTATGCAAATTGTATATCACCAATTCACCGTACCTGCAAAGAAGAATCCTTTTCGTCACATAGAGATTTTAGCTTATCCCGCTCACTTGTTACTTCTTTAATGGTATGTCGTTCAGATTGTAAGGTATCTCTTAGCCCTTCCAATTCTTCTTGCATCTCTCTTTCTTGTTTTGTCTTCCTTTGTAACTCTTCCCGCAACTAACAATGCAAAAGGACAATCGTGTACTTAGATGGCTACAAATGTACTAGATAGTGACATATTTTCCAATGTAACATAGAAAATAGTTAGATTGTGAAAGCATCACCTAACTATTACTGGAATTTTCAGTCTTTAACACTTTATGAAAGAAGTCATGAACACGGACTCTTTATTAATTACATGCATGGTATATAATCCCTTTGACCTACTGGTCTTTCGTTATACTCCCACCGTTCCATAATGTAAGCCTTTTTAGCTAGCTAGTTTAGCTTGCTAAAAAGGCTTACATTTTGGAACAAAGGTGGTAAGTTGCAATCCAATTGCAGGGAAATGATTTGGATTTTTATGTTAGACAAACACAGAATATTCTAGTATGCTAACATCATTTACTAGGTAGTGGGCCATTTCTCACGAAGTTCTAAACTCTAAGCACCATGTGGCATGATTAGTGTTTCTTTGTGAACAAAAAATAACTCACCTGGTCTGCTTTCTTTTGAGACTCATCAACTTCTTTTGACAGTTCTTGGACACGTTTGTCATACACTTCAACATTTGGTGGCTTCTCTGCTTGAGAAACATCATTTTGAGAAACTGTGCCAGTAGCGGAGCCAGAGCGCGCTTTTGAATATCTGCGGAGCATCACATCATTTATATGTGTTTGAAGAGCTACACATATTTCTTCACCCTAAAAATACAAGCACTTGATTATTTTGACCCAGTAAAAAATGGCTATTTGACAGCTTTATATGATATAACAAGATGACATCAATGCTGATGTACTATCTCTGAGGCCTAAAAATAACCTGCTTAGTTTCAAACTGAAAGATATGAAGAACACCAGCAACTCGCATCTTAAAGAAAACAGCGGTATTGCTGCTCCCGAATTGCATTATGTCTCTCAACTCTGCAGAATGTAGGTATTCCTTAGGAACCGGACGGAAAAAGTGAACCTGCGTTAAAGCAGAACTACAAGATCAGCTTCAGTTAGCAGTAGAACAAATATACTATTGTTATCATATGATAAGGCATCCTACCCCTCGTTTGTTAATTCCCAAAATGATTCTTCCAGGTAAAAGTCCTATTGGATCATCAATTTTCCGAACGCTGAAGAAAACTGAATTGCCATATGGAAGAGTCCTTAAGATTCTGAGAAACTGGTTCCTTGCGTCATCTTTTGACAAGTGTTCCTGGATGAAATAGGGAAGTACTTAGTTGATTGAGGTATCACATGTGCAGGCTAATGTAAATCCAGATCGTAAAATTTAATATTTTGTCAGCACGTCCATCAAAACTAATTCCTTGCCAAAACCTCAAACTAACTAAAATTTAAAACAATGTCACTTTCTTACATGTTAGTAAGATGTGTGATGCATCTACAAATACACTCAGATGTTATAATCAGTGCAGAAAATGGAGGTCAATAAGAAAATGTATGAAAATCAAGTAAACAACAACAAATTGTATGATATGTAATGCATCAAAGGTTGCTACGTAATAGCGTAAAGTTGCAGCTAGATGAATACCATTAACTGATAGCGTGATATGATGTCGAGCTCCCAGTCTCGCTTTGCTCTAGTAATTGCAACTTGTCTGGGTAGAAATCTCTCTAGAAGAGATATCCATTCACTAGCAAGAACAAAAATGGCATCTCAGGAAAGAGATAGGATAAATTGTTATTAGGAAAGCACTAAATTGCCAAGCAAAATAAGAGATCAGGCAGAGCCTTATGAATTACGCACACACAGGACTCAGGGTTGTCAATGAATCCAATCTCAACCAATATTTGCAGAGCAGTGAGTTGTGCAGCATCATCCCTGCCAACTGGGTAGTTCCCTAAAATATAATCATGTTGTAACTGCATAAGAAGTATATTAATTAGTGCTATGTTGGAAGCATGGCCTAAGAACTGTAAGCGCTTCAACTGACTACGCAAATCAGTACCTGGACATATGATAGCTGAACGAACATTGGATCAGTCACAGCCTCATCAGACTCACGAAAGAGGCGTTTTTTAAATACGAGCTTGCAGTGCAAAATTTCTCCTTTATTGCGATCCTTGGCTGTCTTGAATTCAGATAGCAAGTCACCAATATATTTGTTATCGTCCAATCCAATGTATTCCTCTGCATGACAGAAATAAGGAAATGCAACTATTATATGAGAAACTTCCAATGGTTCATATATTTCCTTCAACCCCACTATATCAAACGCACATGAACTATGTTAGACTGAATGAGGGAGGCATGTGAGTTGTGAGTGAAAAGAAATACCGTTGCCAACTTCTGAAGACTTTGATCCATTAACAATTTTTCGGCATTCAAAAAGACTGAAACTGGAATACACTGAAAGTTTGATAATGCCAGCAAGTTCCTGTAGCATATTTCGTTTACTTAGTCAACATTAAGTAAATAAAAAAGACACTGGTCAAACAAATTTAAACAAAAGATGTACAGAAGAAGAACACGTAGAGTACTCTGACACTATACTGGGTTGTGATAGTATGGTTGAGTATCCACTAATTGGTCGACTAGATCTAATGAACTGGAGTCAAAGTAATGTTACCCAATGATAGCAAAGTCTATTAGTATTAGAGTTCATAAGATCAGGGAAATAGGTAAATAAGCATCAGGTCCTATGTATGACACAAAGCAATAAGTGCTAACGCCTTCCCAAAGTTGAGTAGTGAGCATTCATCTTTTGGAACTGAAGAAAGTACATATGACTTGTGACTACTAACTCCCCTGAGTGTTCAATGGTGACAAAAGCAGTCAAAACCTCATTTTAGAACTGATCAAGATTCATTTTTGCACACTACCTACAGCCTTATATGGTACTTAAGCTCGGTCATGAGGTATCTGAATTTCCAAACAGAGGAACTCTTCAGAGGGTGGATACCACCGAGTAGCAATGAGCTACATAGTAGATAGTACAAGTGAACCCAACCATACATGCTGTAGCGGAGTTTCTTTTAAACTATTGTTGAATGGTTCTGGCCAAATGCACGTTCCATCTATGAATGGACGACTGTATTGAACAAATCCTTGTGTATAGTATAGCACCTTTATGAATATATTTGAGAGAAAATAGTCAAGGCTACAAAAGAAACAAAACTGGAAAAACTAATTCAATGAACCACCCTTTCTACATATGAGGTAAGTCTGTAAGTTATGACTAACAAGACCAATTACTTGGCTAATATCATCGTTGTTATGCCAAAAGTGATAACTTAAATCGCAATTGCATAGACACCAAGCAGTGCTCCAGATCTGACAAGGTATCCAAACCACCATTAGTTTAAGAGAAATGTGGATACCTCAACAGCATCAGCAACAGTTGTTGCCATGTCATAGGTGATCTCTTCAAATGTTTCATCCAAGAAAAATACAATTGTTGTAAGCTTCCGGCTGGTTAAAAGAGCTTCTATCTCCTCCCGTGCAGGAATTGTAACCCGTGGCCCTGCCTTAACCGAACGTTTTAATGCATTCAGTGTGTTCAATGCTAGAACTCGAACATCAGAATCAGTTGTGGCTCCATGAGCAATATAGTGAACATACTCAGACAAGTATGCCCCAATATCTTTGCTTGGTGGCATGGAAGATGCGCATAAATACATTAGCTCCCAAGCTCTTATCAACCAACTCCTGTAAGAATAACAGAATTATGATTCCAAAAGTAAGTCTGAAATCAACAGGTGCTTGTTACACATGAGAAGCCCATTACTTACCGGTCGGGATTGTTACGTGTTTGTTTTGAAATCTGTGCAAAGAGCTCATCTCGAAGTTCAGAACGCTTCAAAGTATGCTTGTAGAGCTTTGCAACAAGTTCGATTCTCTCTTCCAGACTTATTATTGCGGGTGAATCAATGCCCATGTACTTTAATATGACATGGAATAATTTAATTGAGCGGCTTACAAGGTCGTTAGTTACTTTCAGTAACGAAGTTGGAATAGGATCCTGCCAAAGAGAACAGAGAAGCATTAAAATAAATAAAACAATATGGCATCATAACAATTTCATGGTGATCTTATAGTTCTGCCTATGATAATACAAACGGAATAAGAGAACATGCTCAGAAATCAGACTGCAGACAAATACTCTCATACAGGGAATGGAGTTCAATAACATTACCTTTTGGAAGCACAACATATCTTCCAAAGTGAACTTCTCACGAACTTGCGAGCCAACAGATTTCTTAATAAAAAAACCACGCTTTCCAGATGATTGGATCTGTTTTTGCATTGCTTTGAGAAATCCCTCCACCTGTTATATTTCAGCATTAATTTAAAATGGGCAATGTGACTATGGAACCATACTAGTACTGCTTACTAACCGATGAAGAATAAATGTAAGATAGTAGACCTGATCCTACTGAAATGTTCCGGTGCATCTATAGAATGATTAACAATGCTTGCATTGTGACAGAAAATAGGAGACATGTAGAGAGACCCACCAAAATAAAGGATAATTATTACTGTCCATATGAATGGAGAGAGAAGGACTAAGTAGGAAAGGAGGTAGATGAAACTCCTTTCGTCTGGCAACCTTAATCTACAAGTCCCCCACCCACCCTCAATTTCAAGAGGGAACAAAATTTTAGCCGTTCGAAGCATCAACAGAACAATGTGTTTATGTGTTGACAGTAGAGTCAACATTTTGTAAACCAGCATAGGCCATAGGCACCAACTTAGAACATCGATGAGATTTCTCTTCCCCGATTGGAATTGCCATGAGACATATCATATCATTGGTGCACGTACCTGGAACCTATCAATAAGCGGGATTGCTCCAGCAAGCTCCGGAGGTATGGACATGGACAGAGTCGACGGAGTACTGAAAATCAAAAAAAGTAGCCCAAAGAGTAAACATCGACACCACTTCAAGTTATCAGGTAACGAAAAAGGGGCATGCAAAATGTGACCCACAAGACAGAATACTGGATTGCAACACTATGTTCAATTATAAACATTAAGTTGGTGCCTAAACCATTTCACAAGCAGCAAGGTAGGCCAGGATTAAGAAGCCAACAGACCTACAGCGACGTTAACCTTAAATAAGTAGATAAAACTCCTACTTTCCACCAGGCCGGGAAACTTTTCGGTTATGGAACAGCATCAGAAAAATTCAAAACCTGCGACCAACATACGCAAGCAGCAGCAACGCGAAATCTACTCTGGTCGTCGCTAGGCTAGCCCAAATTCGAAGTTGGGCGGAGGATGGGCGGGCGGGTACTCACGGGGGCGCGAAGTTGTAGCCGTCGCTGTCGTACCCGTCGCCGTTGACGCTGGCGGCCGCGGAGCCGTGCAGCGGCGTGGCCGTGGCGGCGCCGTTGCTCCCCGAGCCGGCGCCGAGCTGCGGAGCGGGGCCCACGCCGCCTGCCGCCATCTCGCCTCGCCGCCCTGCGGCCTCCACGGTCGGGGGCGGTGGTCACTACCTCTTAGACCCCAACTCTCATCCAGAAATCGATCCCACCGGCGCGGAGCAGCGAGGCCTCTAGTCAGTGAGCCAGCCAGCCAGTCAGATCCAGCGGCGCGGGAAATGGCGAGCAGAGGCGTCGGCTCCAAGCTCCAGCCTCCAGCTACGCGGAGGCGGAGAGAGACGGCCCACGAAGGAGCGACGGGGAGGAAGGACAAATGGAGCAGATCCCCCGCAATGCGTGCGGCGGGCGGCGGTATAACTAGGCGCGGCGGCACGCGGTGGTGGGGGGTGGAGGACCGGGTCGCCGCCGCGTCCGGCTGCGGCCGGCAGGGCGAGATCCGAGGAGGAGGAGGAGGGATGAGGTGGTGGGGAGTCGGAGAGGGGCTCACGAGGAGGAGGAGAGGGGAGGGAGTAGTAGTGGCGAGGATGAAGGCTGACGGAGGCGGGATTAAAGAAATCACGCGGAGAAGGAGAAGGAGAAGGAGACGGAGGCTTTTGGCAGCAGCAGCACGAGCGAGCGAGGGAATTTACTGCCCCCCTCTCATTTCGCGTTTTGATTTGATTTTTCGCGCTGTGCACCCAGAGCGGAATTTTAAGAATTCGAATTTAGTGCTGGTACTAGGTAGAAAATGGTTTGTCCTGTAGTAGTACTAGTCGATTTTTTTTTTCTTTTGACATGAGCACTAGTACTCGATTTTACTAGTGTTTCATAGTGGGAGGGGAAATGATACTGTAAAATTGTGTTCATGTTTTTTTTGGAAAAATGATTTAGATTAGGGTTCGACCCGGGAAATCAACGCGAAAATAAATGTTTCCTCCCTCAACGCACGCTTTCTGCTCCTCGCGCAGTCCGCTGCGCTATGTGTTATGGAGCTCTTTCTCTTCTCATCTCATGTATCTCACGGAGTGTTGCAAACTTCAAATCCTTGGCACTCCCCCCCTTTCGGGCTACTTTTCCTCTAATCTCTTCTCATTTCATATTTTTTTCTTTCTGTAACGCATGATCCTCACATTAATCATGGATATCTCATCGTGGATCTTAAATCTGCCCCCACCGAGTTTTGATTGTCGGTCGGAGGATGAATGGGTCAAGGATCATTCGCTCTTGCACCAGCGATTCAGATTGGTGACCGACGAGCCTTAATTAGCAAAGGGGCGGCCCCTCCATGTTAATGGTGGAGGATATGGTGATGGGTGTTTTCGCACGCAGCAAGCGCATATGGTTTTTGTTGGGTACGCATGAGCAACATGGAGCTTATGGGTGTATGCTTCACAAGGATTTTTCTAACGTGGCAAATGTGTTTATTTATTCTTGTTTGTGTTGGTTACATATCTTGCATGATTTTGGTCTTCATGTTGCATCCGCGTCCGCCCAATGGATCACACACCCTGGATTTTCGGTCACATGGGCAAATTTTAAGGTTACCACGATTTCGGTTGCTTTTTTACGGGTCTCTCGGGGATTCGTCACGTTGATGTTGCAAGTAACTGTAAAATGTTGCAAAGAGGGGGGCTTTTATGTTCAACTACGGATGATCTAGCTTGACAATTTTCTAACGACAATTAACGTACTATCCTTTAAAAAAAACTAATTAACGTACTATCCTAGTACCGTATGAAATGGTCACTTTCGATCACGCGTATCTTTGTCTCGCCGGCCGATTAAACTCGTTTCTTGTGACCTTCCAAAGAAAACTTGTTTGTTTTGCCGCTAGCTAGCGCTCTGCTATCCAGCCTACAGCAGAAGGCGACGGTCGGGGACGTGAACGTGCCTTTTGGCACAACGTCGCGATCTGGTGAATCCAAATGGAGGATCACGTAGAAATGCATTAGTACCGACAGATGCTCCAACCATAACCTCCTCTAAATGGACTTTTTGCCCATGCTCCTCTAACTGTAAACTCACCA
This sequence comes from Poa annua, assembly GCA_026929855.1. Lineage (NCBI taxonomy): Eukaryota > Viridiplantae > Streptophyta > Magnoliopsida > Poales > Poaceae > Poa > Poa annua. The sequence goes on from CM049433.1 coordinate 93,808,007, forward strand.
CTACCATTCTCCCTCCGTGCTAACTAAGCATGCGCAGCTAGTAAGTCAGGTACACAAGCTTTGTACACACGTACGGTTGCTGCAGCGTAAAGCTCTCAGCTTACCCTCCATCACCGAGCCATTTGAAAATAGAAATCATACTACTACTACTGACTTAGTGGTCGATATATAGTAGCGGCTATAAACAAATTGGAAAAACAGTGCTCGTCGAACATTTTAAGTTCTTAAACAAAATCCGCTATTTTTTACCTCCTAGTTATGCATTTGCGACAATAATTACCCCATTTAGTTAAAAATTACCGGAATATATATTAATCTCAAAAACTTTCGACCCGGTTTTACCATTTAGGAATTTTGCCCCTTCGGTTAAATTTGACCGGCATAGATTGCTCATGACACACATGAGCAATAGGGTCCGACTTTTTAAAATGAGGTAATTTAAACGAATTATTGGTGTCATAAATGCATATCTAGTAAGGTAAAAAAGCAAAATTCACTCTATAAAAACAGGACAATTTTGTAGGGCGACAACAAAAATGGAAATTATCAAAGCTAGCGTCATGTGCATCCGGACAAGCTTATTTTCCCGTGCGAACGTACGTACGCACGCACATATACACCGTTCCGGTCCTCCGCGCGGTCCCAGCCCAGCCGAGCTAAAAATTCCAACGAGCATCGCGGCGGGCGTATGTACATGTAGGTGTCACAGTAGCAGCAGCAGCACGGGGCAGCGCATTGTACGTTCGGCCGCTGTACGTACGTACTGAAACGGGGTACCCCAAACAGAAATGGTCCCAGGATGCACGGCCAACCACTGTTCATTTCCAAATGCGTTGGATCGTCCCTCCGTTTGGATCCTGGCAGTGACAAGCAGGAGTAACCGTACCAACGCACCCTAGCTATATGTAACAATATAGTATCTTTATTTCGAAAAGTGGTTACAACGAACATGACCAAGTATTTCACATTTTTACTTGTATACAAAATCCACGATAAATGACTTACATCGCCCCCCTTGGTTTACGATTTGCAAAAAGAAAACGATATAATCGTTATAGATTTATCTTTTTTCTCTAAAGTTAGTGAGGATCATTCGTTGGCCAAACATTTTATGCGATGAACATCTTTAGTTCTAAAAGTATTCAATGTTTTTTGTACTTTTTTGAATTACTACATTTTTGCGCATATAGGGAATAGGGTGTGTGTTGATACCTAGAACATAAAGATCCGTGTGGATTGCCGAGTAAGAGCATCTCTAGCAGACACCGCATTTCCGCGAAAACTGCAAAATCCCGGCGACTTTGCTGGCCGGGTCCAGTTTGCAGCGTAGAGTAGACACCGCATTTGCGGCCCGGCCTGCAAATTTTTTGCAGGGCTGCGCAAATGTCCACTCGCGAACTTTATTTAACCCGTTCGGTCGCCGAAATGCAGGTCGAAACCCTCCGCCCCGCCGCCAAACCCTAGCCACAATCTCTCACATTTCTCGCCGCCGGCCACTTCCCTCCCTCTCTCCAGTCGCCGATCCCCGCCGCCATGGACCACCTCCCGCTGCACCTGCAAGCCGAGCGGCGCCGCGCGAAAGCGCTCGGCCCGGAAATGGATCTACCGGAACCTCCCGGTGCCGCCGTCGCTCTGGCGGCGGGAGACGGAGGAGTTCGGCCTCCTCCACGGCCTCAACGGGCACCACGCCCTCCCGCCGCCGCCCGCGCCGGTCAACCTCCCCGCGCCGCCCAGTCCGCCCGCGCCGGCCTCACCCTCCGCCACCTGGTCGCTGGTGACCTCCTCCTCCTCCGGCAGCTGGATATCCGCGGGAGCGCCGTCGCCGCGAACTCCGACATCGCAGGCGCGCGAGGTCGCCGTCGACGACGAGGGGTTCCAGCTCTACGATCCCGCCGCCTTCGAGTCGGCGGTGACCCGCGAGGACTTCGTCCCCGACGAGGTCCTCGAAACGGTCACCGGCGCCGTCCAGGCGCTCTCCGCGGATGAGATCCAATCCGACGCCAAGCGCCGCCGCCGCGAGCAGGACATCGACGCGCTCCTGCTCGACCAGGGCCTCGAGCAGGACCGCCGCCACCGCGAGCAGGAGGCCGGCGCCAGCTCGAGCAAGGGGAAGGCCGTCGTCGTCTACGTCGACGACGACTCCTCCGACGAGGAGTGAAGCGCCCCGGCGACGGCGCGGACGCATTTTGGACCTTAGGGTTAGGGCCGCGTGTAGCTTTTGGCTGATCGAGCGAGCTCCGGCGAGTATTCCGGCGAGCAAGCTCCGTATGTAAATGAAATTCCCCCGCGAACTTTGAATTTCGAATATGCATTTTCGATTTGCAGTATCTGATCTGCGCGCGACACTACTCGGTCTGCATACGCCTTTTTCACAAACTGTATATCGCGTTTGCAGGTTCGCAAAATGCGGGGTCTGCTAGAGATGCTCTAACTAGTACTCACCCCGTATCAAAATATAAGATGTTTTATCATTTTCTATACTGTAGGTATCTAGATGTGTTTCACTATGTAGATTCATATGTATTTTACATTACTACTCTCTCCGTTCTATATTAGATGACTTCCATTTATCCATAAAAATTAATGGATCTAGACACGTTAGAAATCTAAATACATCCACTTTTGGATAAGTGAAAGTCATCTAATATGGAACAGAGGGAGCAGTAGTAACGCTAAAACATCGGATAACCCCGCGACTCCTCCTCCTCCTCTAACCCTAGCCGCCGCCGCCGTCCAGCCCGCGCCGCCGGCCGGCCGCGCCCCTCCCGCCCTCCCTCCCCTTCCCCTCCTCCCTCCCGCGTCCGCGCTGCCCCGCGGCGGCCGGGCGCGGCCTCGGCTCGCCTCCGCGCGCCCCTCCCTCCCTCCCCTCCTCCTCCTCCGCCGTCGGCGAACGCCGCCGGGCAAAGCCCGCGCGGTGCCGGCAACGGCGGCGTCTCCTCGTCCCGGTGCACGAAGTCCTCTCGGGAGGCCGTGGCTCGCGGCGGCGCGGCCCTGGGCCTCCAGGCGGCGGGCGGGGAGCGGCTCCGGGCGGCGGCGTTGAGGTGGATCCGGGCGGCGGGGTACCCCGGCGACGGCGCGCGCAGCAGCGGTCCGAGATGGGCCTGATCTGGACCTGCTGCGGGCCAGGTGGGCCTGCGGTGGCCTGGATCGGTGCGGACGTCTGCAGTGCTGTTGTCGACGGTGATGGCTGCGGCGGTGCTCGTTGGGCATCCGTACGCGGCCGTGCCAGAGTTGGGCCAGGCGGGCCTGGATCTGGCAGCATCCTCGCTTGCGTCGCGGTGTGCCAAGGCGTGTGCTTTGGAGCCTTTTCCCGTACGGAAGGGGGCGCGGGACCCTGGACGGAGGCGGTGCTTTTCGGTAGGTGGCGGTCCGGCTCCGGGCAGTGATGTCTGTGTGTTGGGTGGACGGAGGCGTGGTGGCGCTGCCGTTAGCGGCAGGGCCGTGGTCGTTGTAGTGCTGGTCCAGCGCGTCGCCCCCAGCCCAAATCTGGGCCCTATGGGCCCATCGGGGTTTTAGGCGGGCTAGACCAAAGCTGCAATGGCGCGGTCCTCTACACAATGATGACGGAGAGCAGCTTGGATGGGGGGCGGCGGCGTCAACGGTGTGCCTTCTGCAGCGCGACGACGGGAGCTTCACGGGCCTCTCCAGGTCGAGAGGTCCGGTCGGGCTTGCGGGCCTGGTGTGGTCCTGTTGTGGCGTCCGGTCGGTTACCGTCTGTGATGGTGGAGGTTGGTCCCTCCCGCACGTCGGCAGTGCTGCGGCTCCTAGTCCCGGCTCTTCCTCTTCGGTGTGTAGGCTTCTCTGCTATTGGCCGTGGTGAGACTTTGTGAGCGACTTCGCGTTCGTGTGGCGCTGGGTGGCGGACGGTGTGGTGGAGTGTTCCGGTGCGCCTGGGGTGATGGGGTCGGGAGAAATCCTAGTCGGCTTGTCCGACGTCGACGCGGTGGCGCCTGTGGGTACCACAAGTCCTTCCTGGAGGGCGTCGGGCGTTCCCCCCTCTCCCCGTCGCGTACCAGGGGAAACCCTTGGCAGCAGCGTCGTGGTCGTCGCATCCCTTCCTGAAGGTTTTGTTTGGTACCGGCGCAGCGGAGCACTAGGAGCGTTGTGGGAGGCCTCTGGTTGGCGTAGCGGGGCACGGAGCTTGCTAACTTTGTCGATCCGCCGTTGTCGGCATTTTTCTTCTTCTTTTTCATTTTCTTTTTCTCTTCGCTTTTCTTTTGGGCGTTTTTGTGCTGTTTCCGCCCAGCACCTCTTTTGGGCGTTGTGCTGTCTGGCCAGCAGCGGTCTCAAACGGTGTGGCTTTATTTATAAAGCGGGACGAAAGCCTGTTTCGATGATAAAACATCGGATCCGGAGTAGTAGTAATAGTATAATAAGAACTACTGCTTGAACCGTAGGAGAAGAAACATTTTCCACACGTAACAGTACCATGTTACGAAAAGAAGAACGGCCATGAGCATCTTGCACGAGTTCATCCATCATTCTGACACGAGCGTCCAGCAGAAAAGCCAGCTGAAGATCTGTGAGGCGGCAACCGTCCGTGCTTTGCAAGAGGTCGGTCACGAGCCTCGGCTAACAAGGATATCATGCAAATTAAAGTACAAGACGCGACGGCGAGATCTATCTACCTAGGCAACGCCAACGGTGTACGTAGTGCAGAGATCATCACACTCCCTCCCTTTTGTTTAATTCTGCTGGCTTGTCTGTGTCCTCTTGGAATCGGAGGTAGGCCATGACCACGTGAAAAAGAAAAGGCCGGCGATCCAGGATGCCTATCCTATGCTGCATTGAGAGCGAAAGCCATCGCGCAACGACGACGTGCAGTATAGGAGTCGTTTTCCGGCGAAAGAAAATACAGAAAAACCACGACCAGATTCGTCAGCTTTAGAGCATCACCGTCGGCGCCTCTAAAGGTGGGTCCGGAAACCCTCAATTGGGCCTCATTTGAGAGGGTGCCGGACATGTGTCCGATCAATATTTAGATCCCGTCTGCGGCGTTGGAAGCGACGCCGCATTATTGCGAGGCGTCGCTTCGGTCTGCGGCGCGTGATGACAGGCGTGACGCCGTCTAGTCGCCTCGACATTAAACGCGGCGCAACGGCCTCCTGCACAGCGTTCGTTAACACGGGGAGAGGCGCGTGTGTGTATGACGAGCGGGCCAGCGCTGTCAGGACCATGCGCGAGTCGATGTCCGGCACCCCCAGGAAGGCCTCCAAGTATAGAAACCCGATAGGGGGTGCCGAACATAAAATCGCTCGGGACGAGACTTTAGGGTGCCGCTGATGACGGTTTTTCGTGTCCGGCCCTCCAAAGTGCCTTTAGGGGTCTGGAAGAACGGTTCATCAAACTGGAAGGAGATCAGCTAGTAGTTCCAAGTCGGCATCACGCTGTGCAGTGGTGATTGATCTACAGCCAGGCTTGTGGGTCGCGTCGCGGAACGGGGTAGGGTAGATACCAAGTCAAGACAGCTCAGCAGCTCACTTCAAGTTTTGCCAAGGCAGCTGCTAGCCACTGTAGCTGGACAAGCCAACTGCTCGCCATTAAGGCAGTAACGAACCGGTCGCGCTGGCAGTCCAGTTAGGATTATGTAAACAAGTTGTAAGATCAGGTGCCTGCACTTACAATTTTTTTTTTTTGAATGTTAGCAGGAGAACTGCTAAATTCAATGAATAGATAGAAGGTTGGTCCAGTTTATAAGGGAAACCGGACCCAAAAACCATACAACACACGCAACCTAGCTAGCCACAAGACCCCTGGCAGGCTCCAACTCCAAAATGATGCCCCCAAGAGGGAACACGACGTCGGAAGGCGCCGCCATCATCCACTCTAGAAGACTAGATCAAGGGTTTCCCCCGGAGCACGTCGGGAAAGGCAAGGTGAGAACGACTACATCGATGCCTCCAACAAGGGAGCGACGCCCATAGGCGACGCCATCGACGACTCCGGCCATAGCCGGAGTACGGCTCTCGCCGGCAGTCTCATCTGCAAAACCCGAACCCAGGAGCCCGACCAGTCTCACCTGCAGAACCACTACCCTCGCCTCCACGGCAAAATGCACCTCCCCAGCAAGCTCAATGTGCTTCCACCCAACCATCCACGGTCCCCACTGAACGGAGGATGCAACCCCCGCTGCGGGGCCATTCTTCTCCCATCGGAAGGATGCAACCAAATACTGGGCGCCATTCGTCTCCTCGAGGATGCAACGCCCGCGGGCCATTCATCTCCCGACAGAGGATGCAACAACCGCAGCGACGCCATTCCTCTCCCTCCAGGATCCACCCATCAACCGCACAACAGGCGTCACCCGCAGCAACATCTTGCTTGCCGAACCACCTTCAGGAGGATGCAACGCTGCCGGCAATGGCAGCGCCATTCATCTCCCACACGGCCAAGACAAAACCAAAACGCAGCACCACGCCCTCCTTGCCAAACGCATCAGCCACCTCCACACCTGCAGCAACGGCAGTCCAAGAGCGCGTCCACGGCCGACCAGCACCTTGCCAGCGCTGCGCGACGCCGCCCTCACCGTCGCCACGCCGGAGGAGCAACGGTCGCGGCCCAGATCGGGCCCGGTTGGGCCCTCTGGTCGCCGACAGCCGCCCGCTGCTGCCTGCCCTCCGTCGCGCTCCTCGACGTGCGTCCCGCACCACGGCACCGTCCGCGCCGTCAGCACCTCGGAGACGGAGCAGCGGCGGCCCAGCGGCCCAAATCGGGCCCGCGCCGCCAGCCCCTCCGCCCGGCGCTCCACCTCCTCGCAACCTCCCGCCCGTGCTCCGCCACGATGTCCTGCCGCCACCACACAGCCATGGCGCCCATCTCCGCCCGCAGACGCCCGCGCCGATGCACGCCCCGCCGGATCCCCGCCTCTCCGCGCGAAGGTTTGGAGGTGGTGGTGCGCGCTCTTCTCCCTCCGCCTTTGGCGGCCGGGCGCCGCCACCACCGCCTCGCCGGCGGCAGCAGCGGCTGGTGCGCTCAGATTGGTGGCGGCTGGGTTAGGGTTTGGGTGCTCTCCGGAGCCCCCCGCGCGAGGGACTCGGGAGAGGAAATACTTGCTGAATGCCCCCTGCACTTACAAATTGTTGGCTATAGACAGATGAAATTGCATACGCGTCGCTTTACACCAACAGTGGCTCACCGTGTAGCCCCCAAATGGCAGTGTGGCACCGAGATATGGTGTGGATGGGGACTGACGGACGGACGAAGACAGGAAGAATAGATGCGGAAAATGACGGGGCGCGTGCCATGAGTTGAAAGAGCTCCGACCCGAACACCAGGAGTTGAAGCCAAGATGCGCCAACAGCGACACTGCGAAAAAAACTACTACTCCCTCCGTTCTAAATTAATTGACTTCTATTTGACCACATATGTGTATGTCATGTGAGCAAATAGAAGTCAATTAATTTGGAACGGAGGGAGTACCTCTGATCGTAATTGGTTGTCGCGGGGCTTCACAAACTTCTGCCTACACGCTCTTAAAGCTGCGACAATCAAATGCGACCGGAGGGAGTAATAGCATCCTATAGCATATTTATAGATAGGGTCCATGCTAAATTTGACCACTTTTACGCGCTATGAAACTATTCACGAAATAACACGTTATTTTCATTTTCCAGCCTACGAGCACAAACAATCGAGGTTCCCACCCTAAGAAGAAGCAAAAATTCTTTTTATGTTTGTGTTGATGATGGACTGCAATCTACACATTCCTTTTCTGAACCGAAGGATGACGTCAAATGCTGATGATTCTGAATAAACAATTTATTTTATGTTGTTGACCCATGATATGTTGATTTTAAGTTTCTAAACAATTGGAGAATGTATTTCGTACTTTGTTATGCATATATTGTTCTACCATTTCTAGACTATATTTTTTATTCTTATTTAAAATATATTTTTATCTCTATATATGATACTTTTTCAGGATGCTATATTAAATTATAGCACGCTATTAGCGCGCTATAACTTCTATAGCATCTGGAGGCAGCCGCCCCTATTTCTCATAGCATGCTATTTTTTTCTTTGATCAGAACAACGCTGAGATTTTTTTTTGACCAGACAAAAGTTTTCTGTTTTATATTATAATAAAGTAGGAGCAAACAAGAAGGAGAAGGGCTAAAAGAAAAAAAAAAGCTACAACTCGAAACAAACCATGCCGACCCCTAGGCCGTGCCCCACACGGGTCGACGACCAAGTTGCTCAAGCAACCAAGGGCGACACCAAAACCCCTCAAAGCAACACGACGGAGGTGAAATTCGGAACCGCCGTTCCGACATCCACACCAACGTCAAAGTCGCGCCCCCACATGGGTCGATGACCAAGACGCCCTAACGATCAAAGCTGACACCAAACAAGCTCGATGCAACACAACGGAGGTGACCTTGACGCATCACATCGGAGGTAAAACATCTGGAGCCGCCGTTCAAACATCCACACCAGCCCCAAGGTTGCGCCCCACGAGTCGACGACCAAAATCGACACTCCACCATCTCAACGCAGTACGATGGAGGCGAAGCCTGGAGCTGCCGCTCCGGCATATAGCTGGCCAAACGTGCCGCACGGCACGGCACGTCGCGTGCCCAGCTCGGCACGGCCCGCGAACGGCACGGCACGCGAGCGGCACGGTTGTATTCGTGTCGTGCCGTGCCGGCATACGGGGTTCGTCCCGACTTCGGGCACGAGCACGCCGGCACGCGACGTGCCCGGCACGGCACGGTCAGCCCACGGTCGGCGTCCTTCCGCCGTTCCGCGCCAGAGGAGGCCGAGGGAGCGGAGGCCGGTGGCGGGGTCGGAGACGGTGAAGACGGGGGTGCCCGTGGGTCGCGCGGCGGCGAGGGCCGGGCGTGGGGCCGCGAGGCTGGAGGAAGGAGGAGGCGGTGAGGGCCGGGCGCGGGGCCGCGAAGCGCGAGGCTGGAGGAAGGAGGAGGCTAGAGAGGTGGTGCTGCCGTGCTGGAGGAAGGAGGAGGCGGCGGCGAGCGGGAGGGAGGGAAGACCCTGCACGTTTTTAGCGTGCCCTTCGCGGGCCCTGCGCGTGCCTAGCGTGCCGCACGCATCTGGCGTGCCGTGCCGGGCCGGCCCGCGTGCCTCAGATCGGAGTTTGGCACGAGCACGGGTGGGCCTCGTGCCGGCACGGCACGTTTGGTGACGGGCCGGGCCGTGCCACAAAATGCGTGCCTCGAGCCGGCCCGATTGGCACGGCCCGTTTGACCAGCTATACTCCGGCATCCACTTGAAAGTTGAAACTCACACGAATTTCCTTCTCTTGCCCACCAATCTCGGCATTCTGGACGGTGGCTTGGGAGCGGTGGCGGATCCCGCATCGAACCAAACCCCATGCCAGAATATTTGTGTTGTGTTATAATTAGCCTAATTGCCAGGTTAAAGCCCGGAATCCACATATCCAAACAACAGCGGCCATGGCCCGGGGTTGGATGCGGTCACGTATTTCGGCTTTGCATGGCTCCCCTCCCCGGCCGTGAAATAGATAGGCTCATCATTCAGCTCTCGACTCTAGAAGCTCATCAATGGCTACAGCCCGAGAAGCTGCCAATGGCAGAGAGGTATAGGCAAACAGTTCCCACGCTTCACTTTCAGACAAAAAAAAAACTAGGCTACACAGCACAGCACTGTAGCAGCACAAGACAACGCTGCTCGCCGCAGGCATTCAGGTCACGTGCTTCTCTGGTGGCCTTTATTCTGCCGTTTGTTCGTTACCCTGCGGTTGCATTGCAGTTGCAGGCGAATCATGTCAGGAATTTTACATCGGATCCACAATTCCGTTTCAACCTCGACTCCTGAACAAAGTTGTAATAAATCCAACATGGAGTATATATATGGGGTCATCACCGGCTGTGACTAACAGAGTGTGCAATGGAAAAGAAGGCTTGAATGGTCTCCAGGTTCAGAAACGTGGAGGTTAAACACAGGACGCTACCCGACCGAGGAGGAACACACACACGGTAATCACAAGACATCCAGAGACATTGAGGGAATATCATCGATGCCTTTGTAAAAAAATGGCTAGACAATTAATACAACGAAGAATGTACTGTAGCTAGCTGCTTGAAAGATCATACAGGTTATTGGAAAAATATATATGATGCTCAGATTCTGACACTCTGGACTCTTAAGTCCCGTCGCTATATATTTCATTCAGGCAGGTGCAACGCCCACTGACAACACACGCCGCCCTATTGCTGTCTGAAACTAGCTATCCTAACCAATTCAAAAAGGTTCAGAAGAACAAAATTATCAATGCTGCTTCGAGTCCAGAAGCGTCTTCCTCAGCGTCTCCATCGCAGACCGGATCTTATCCGACATCTTCTGGTAAAGCCATCGCTGCGCTGCCTCGTCTAGCCCGTCGGGCGCGATTGTCGGCCATCCCTTCCGTTCAAAGGATGTGTCTTGGGGTATCGTTGCTGCCTCCTGCTTTAAGCTTGGCAGGTCAAATTCTACCGGTTCTCCCACGACCATCTGTATCTCCTTGCCGCAGAGAGGCAATGGTGGTCGGCGTCCAAAGAATGATTTCTCTGGCATCACCTAAAGTCAAACAGGGAGATGTTAAAAGTGACAGAAAAGGAAATCTTAGATTTGTCAAAGGGGATACAAATGAATAACTAGTGCTAGTTCAATACACTATATATTCATAATTCACTAAGAAAACTATATAAAACATTCAATTTGCAATGCCCATCTTCAATGCGGTGCAACTTCACGAACAAAATGATGTATCTCATTCCCAGATATGCAAATATTTACATGTACCTTTTCGAAACCAGTGTGGATAATAGGCAAAACTATTGGAGTTACAGGTGCTCGGACAATAAGACTGGCAGTTCCCCACTTCAATCTTCTGATTGGTTGATGATCTTGGGCTACTTTTCCTTCAGGGAATGAATGCAACTGTTTGAATATGTCATGACGAAATTTACAATCAATTAAAGGCCAGAGTTTGTAAATGTTAATACAGCATAACTGATGCTGAAGTGAAGAAGTCCATACCCAGCCTCCAGTGCTAAGCACTTCAAGGGCTTCATTCATATGGTCTTGATAAATTCCACCCCCTCTTGTGATCGGCACACATTTTCCTGCGCATACAATTATTTGTCGATAACAAGACAGTCAAATTATGTGATGCACAGCGATACCAACAATGCTTTTCAGCGAAACCCTGAAAATGTAAAGGTAAGAAAAATACAAGAATAAAGATGACAAAATACAAGCACTAAACATCTAAAATAGAAAACCAACTAGTAATATAAATGCTAAATAGCGTATCATTGTTTATGTTTTACTATCACAGAATGGCAACTATAATATCATGTACTCAAAACAGACATGCGATTTATGGTAAATATCTACTAAAGGCAACTGTGAAATACAGAACAAATAAGCAGGGAGAAACATTACATAATGCCTGGAAAAAGATTGATTTTTTTAGTAAACTCTCTAAAGCTAGTCTTGGTAGTGTGTGCGATAAATCGGGACAGCTTAGGTAACAAAATATATATGAAGATTGTTAACATCTCAGTACACATGATGCGAGTTAGCATGGCAGCAACTCAAAACTATGATGGTTCTTGGCATTTAAAATGCAACAATTTACGTGGAGGCGAAGAGTCCACCAGATTACATGCGGTTATTAGATGCTTAACTGAAGGATGCCATGAAATGCTCCACTAAAGAAATATATCTTATCTTGAAATCAACTACAATCTACATCCACAAGGGCCAGAGCATAAGTTACAACTAGTGAAAGTGATGTTTCAGGAAGATAATTAGGCCTACATTCGACCATACAATCCAGCGCATATATGCTATGTAAATAACAAAGAAACACAAGGAGCCTCACCGACTCGAAACACATAAGACATGAATACATTCCCGAAGCAGATATCCTCAGCTGTCAGCACCCATCTTGCAAGCTTCGCATCTGTAATAGGGAAACCCTTGAATCCCCACATAAAAGGGTCATCTATCCTGTACAAACAAGTACAGGATAGCCTCAAGGTTACCGAAACTCCGGACGCACAAGAACCAGATACATCAAACAAGACATGTCTAACTACTTTGTAAATCTCTACCACTGGCAGTGGCACCTATATATGACACATGTACAATACAACAAAGGCTAATACAACACCTCAAGATAAGATAGATCTGTCTTATTGCATACAAAATTTTGGAAAATAACTGTGTTTAATTAAATATGAATAGTAATATACACTAAGTCGATGTGGCATGTAAGAAAAGTGAGTAACATGAAAGCTTGTACAATGTGCCATCCTAATTGCTAAGAATGTTCTTTAACTAAATTTCATCACTTTATAGTTAGAACCCATCATGCACGCAATGTGGACAGTGTGTTCTAGAAATCCACTACATGATGTTAACCACTGAACCCCCAATGAAGACAGACACGATGTAATAGGTGATTTCTTATGCTAAATAACTGAAGGATCCCATTTGCAGGTTACCGACCCAAGCAATTGGCACAGGTTTCTCTCACAAGAGCAGATCAGAAGTACTGACAAACACATCGCCGCCGATCTGTCTCCGCCTAAATCTAGTGCGAGGCCACAGCCAGCAAGAGCAAGACATGGGGGTAATGGGAAGAGTGAGGGAAGGGCGAAGAGGGACGTACGTGGACATGTGGTTGCTGACGGTGAGCAGCGGCGTGCCGGGGGGCCGCGAGTTGACGAGGCGGTGGAGGGCGTCGGCGTTGTGGACGGTGGTGGTGTTGAGCAGCGTCACGTACGCCTTGGCGACGGTGCCGATGGCGCCGATCACCGCGGCGCGGGGGACGCCGCCCAGGTGCCCCGCGCGGCCCGCCCACCGCAGCGTCCGCGCCGCCGCCGCGTCGGCGGACGGCTCCATCTTCTGCCCCCTTTCGTTCTTTCTTCTCCAATGTTCTTTTTTTTTTTCCGTTCCTCTCTGCCGTGTAGGCCCAGATTATGGACTTGCAACGGTTGGTGACTAGCTGGCCATCGGGCCGGCACGGCCCGGCACGGCCCGCTTTAAAAAAAAGCACGGCACCTTTAGAGCACGGCACGTTAGGCACATTAGGCCCGTTAGGTAATCGGATCGTGCCCGGGCTGGCACGCGTGCCACAGCTCGACTTACGGCACGGCACGGCGGCACGAATAGAGCCCGTCGGCACGGTAGGCACGGCCCGTTAGGCACGTTTCGTCTGTTTTTTTCTTTTTTTTTTGATTTTTTATCTTATAAATGAGTAAAAATAGGTAATAAAAATTAAAAAATAGCTAATCGTGCTGTGCTGTGCTGGCCCGCGTGCTTCAAATCGAGGAGCGGCCCGGGCACTAACGGGCCCGTGCCGTGCCGCGGCCCGTTTAGAACCATGCCGTGCCGTGCTCGTGCCGTGCCAAAAAAACCGTGCTTCGGGCCGGCCCATTTGGGCAGCTATAATGGTGAGGCAGCGAGGGAGATTTTCCTTGTAAAAAGTTGGAACTTTGGAAGGAAAGACGACTTCAAAATTAGAATTGTAACTAGAAGGTTTGGGCGCGCTTTGCTGCGCCCATCCATGTTGCTCGTGTTAGTGTACTTCGTTTGGTGATATTTATAGACTGGTTACGAGCTGCTCTCCTTTTCGATTGGTGTGCAGTATATCGGAGAAAGCATTAGCTAGGGTTACTCTCTTTGATTCAAAAATTTCAAGCAAAGCATATTAAGGTCTTCGACAATATCAAAAATATATTTAAGATCACAAACATCTCTTATTAGGACTTAAAGTTATCATGAAGCTATTGCTAAGAGGATCTACCTGATCTTTGTTCAAGATATCACATCACTTACAACGAAGAAACCATCTTAATTAATTAGAGTGAACTCAACATCATAGACCTCCAGCTGCATGTTTGGTTGTATACCAAACCCTTCATCTTTGGTCCATATCAGAGGTGCAGTCCCCGCCAGGATATCTCATCTCATGGGCTAAGGAGGTACCTTCAGGCTCGGTACTGAAATCCACAAAGAAGTTTGGGTTGATAGCCAACCCTCCTTTCTTACCGGCAACATCGATCTACAATATGTGAGAGCCCACCCTGAGAAGATCAACACCATAGAACCGCTCATCCCACCGGCTGAAGAGAGAATTGGTCACATAAACCCTCTTGCCATCCAAGCTCAGTTGAATCATCTGTGGCCCACCTCTAAGTCGATGCTCTTGAAAGAAGCACGGTGTGTCAGATAAACGTGGTTCCTTCAATAAATATTGTAGTTGTACTGGATCACTCAATTAAAGTTTGGAACATCTGGGCATGGTTCCAACGTGGATGAAATGCTCATATGACAACATACAACAGCATCGCGGAGTGGATGTGCTGCAGTTTATACTTGAAACGCTTCTGAAATGTATTACACTTGACCACTACTGAATTGTGACTCTCACGACAATTTTGTAAGAAGATAAACAAAGATATTATCAAGGTTGTAAATCAACTACAAATCCATTAAGATTTAAAAGGAATAATGCAAAGTGTACCTTGACTTGGGGGACAGTATAGTTCTCTTTTTCATCATCGATCACATAAACACCCTGCCCTTTTGAAGAAGCCCGCCAACCCATACTTATCCAGCCAACACTGGCTTTGGAGGGTCATAAATAATATCCCCATGAAGCCTATTCACCAAATATGCATAGCGTTCAACGCGAGAGAGTACAAAATCAGTTATCAATACTGGCATTTCGGGCAGCATCCAGTTGCACACCTTCAATGGTGTTATGGATGAAGCGACCTACAAAGTTATGCATAATTAGTTTACATGAGATGGGAGAACTTAAGTACATATGAAAGAAGTAGGCATTAACATGCAGTTGTGAACAAACCTCATAGCTCCATGTTCCATCTGCACTTTTGAAGGGTCTGACCATGTTACCTGTTAAGCACAACTTCCATAGCCAGTGTCCTTTGATGAGGCATCTAAAAACCTTACCTGCAAAGGAAAACAACCAGAAAACTGTGGCTATATGATGTACGACTGCATTATTGTACTCCTCATTTTAGTATTTGATACACACCTCCAATGGGAGAAGGCATTTTGCTCTTCGTTTTATTGCTTGCACATGTTTTAGCTTACAAAAATATTGGGTCAACCAGTTAATTTCAGCATGTAAGTATCAAATACCTTAAGTGTTTTAAAGTTTTGGACATGCAAATATAATGGGGAGCTGCATTTTGTGAGATTCATAATGAGGTGAGATGCCTATCAGACCAAGCAGAGCTCGTTCTCGAGTTTTCAGACAACACATTCTGTGATGCAAATACAGTTTGGGAGAATATACCATATCATCACCCGCATGAATTTAATACTGTGATAGCGTCATCGGGGGAGGCGTCTGGGAGCTGCTCACCATCAGTTCATGCATCAGTGTGATCTGGTTGGACGGCATTGTCTGATATCCGCTGGAACGTACCAGCAGATTCATGTAATTTCTTCAAGTCGCCAATACTTCATTTCACAACTTGAGATCTGTCATCCACACCATTTGGTTCAAAAAATGGTCGAAAAGAACTTCATACAGATTTTGAGTTGCAGAGGTACATATAGTATACAAAGTTTACTCATTGAATCTTAGTAAAACAATCACAACTTAACGATTACTGAACTCCAATAGAAACTTAGTTTACTCAATGAATCTTAGTAAAACAATCACAACTTAACGATTACTGAACTCCAATAGAAACTGTACTGAATTTCAGTTATTACTTCTTTAACATGCCCCTGAACCGAAGTTGTGATGCAGGCAATGAATCATACAACTAAATAATTCTAAAATAAACTAAAATTGGAACTTGAAATCATATCAAGATAGGAAGATAGAATGGCAATACTATTATTTCCACGACGACCATGATATCACCTATGCAACTTGCATCTTAAGGGGAATCAACAACGTGAATAGGGTCAAAGGAAACAAAATACTCAAAGGAGAAGATTAACCACCAAAGACCCACCAAAACAATCCAGGAAACAACACCGACATGTGCAACACATATAGGGAAAAGGAAGAAAGCAATCAAGAACAACCGTAAGCTTGATGTGGGGAACGACGAAACAAAATAGTATACAAATGGTACGACCACAAAACCAAACACGATAGGCACAACAGACTGAAATAAGGGGCGAAAGAAATGAAACAATGCTGTCCATGAGGAGCAGCGAGGGCACAAAAGGAAGAACGGAAGCAGCTTGGAGCCGGCCTTGAAAGAAAATAAAGACCACGCGACTGTCAAGAAGACAGTACCAGAGTATGCCCCCAAAAAGCTCATGTCATCATATAAGATGATGATGTGTAACAGTATCAAATGATATCATTTAATCCAGGTTGAATGCTTAATAAAATGGATGAACGATCCAATGAGTGAAAATAATTCAGTTCAACAAAGGGTCCCGTGTGCACAATCTCCTCATGCAGATGAAGAAACTTGAAATAATAATATTTTGAATCTATTTATTTAAACTGAGGAATCAACAAATGACCCTTTAAATGGAGCTTCAATGCAGTATATGATTCTTTTAACATTGAGAGGCATGCATGGGTGAGAAAAACTATTTAGCGTCTCAATCGACTCTAACTTGATACCTCATGTGGCTATATTGCGTGAACCAAATAATGGTTAAGAAAATTATGAATCAGATGGATATGTCCCAGAAAAATATCAGAAGAAACAACTATATGTGTGAGATTTAGAGTAAGCGATCATACCTTTAGAATTCAGATAACCAGTTTAAGCGCCAATGTGATGACATTCAAACCAAAAGAAAATCATCGTTCCACTTGTGTGCATGATCTCTTAGGATAGCTTCATGATGACCCAATTTCATAAGGCACAAGCTTTCAGGCATCAGAACGTTGATCATCATATCGTCATACTGGATACATATATGGGCACAAAAAAGATACCCGTAAATCAGCAAGTAATGCATCTACCAAGGCAGTAAACGAGTAGGTCCTGCAAATAAAGCACAACACAATTATAACTTGAGAGGGGGGAATGAAAATATTAAACAAAATGAGCAATTTTCAGTTAGGACTAACCTTGAATTTAATGTGATAAATCAAGGGATTTTTAGAAACAAACCTTAAATTAAATGTGATACAACAAGGGATATTTAGAAAATCCTAATTATGCTACAACTAATATTGGCATCCTTGTAACTATTGGAAAATAAAGGCCAATAGGGGCCAGTGGAGTTTCCTCAAACTACAAACTACTGCATGTCACAAGAATGTGACCGAAAAGCCAAATTATGGAAAAAATAATATCAAATAGTCAACTCTAAAAAAAAAGGCCAGTGCATTGGCTGCTGCTAAAATCATGTGAATTTTTTTTTGAACAAGCACTGGCCGTTGCACATTTGGTCTGCAGAATTACAAACTACAATTAGCATCACATAATAATAATCCAGCAAGTATAAGTTATATAAGAAACAATCATTACTGCCAAGGAAAGCAGGCGCTGGCCACTTCCACCGGCCATGGCTGCGGTTATAGTTAACTGTACAGTACACTAAAATGACACACTACTGATCGGGGCCAGCCGGCAGAAATCACCTGTTTGATTATGGCTGCATTCTAAGAAATTGGTTGACCCAAAATCACTTCTGCTATCAAAAGTGGCTTTGCACACAAATGTAGAGCAAACTATAAATCTTGTGCGACTGAACAACATCTAACAAACATAATCAATCCAATGAAAGATCAATTATAGTGCAAAATTACCGATACAGAAACAAGAGCACTTATAGATGACAGAGGTCATAAATAAAAAACCTAAGTGCAGCAACCAAGTCTCACATTCAATCTTCTATATATAGCAATCTTTAGATTGGTTTGTTTCTGAATTTTTACCAAAGGTAAACAGGAAAAGCCGAATAGCAGCAGCAAGACTCAACCCCATCACATGCCCATCTCTACCAGCAAGTACGAATTCCCAGAATAGAGCAGAAAAACAAAGAACGTGAGCAGAATCTCTCCTCCTCCTCAAGGACAACCCGTTCATAGTACATATGAACCCTAGATCGAACCCACAAGATGCAGGAATCGTGCACAGGCAGGACGCCCGAGGACGAACATTTGGTACACGTCCAAAAGAGGATAAGTGTTGGCGGCAAAGTCGATTCCATCCATCTGTTGCCCTTTTGGGCCCTCAACTCGCCCGCTGTCACCGCCGTGGTTCAGTCTCCCGCCTGGCCATCGAATCTTTGCCGCCGCCGACCATTGTGGTCGAGTCCCGACACAGCCGTCGAGGGTATCTCCGCAATAGCGGCCGTCTTGGAGAAGAGGAAGGTCCATGGATGTAGAGGAGGGTGGAGGAGGCGATTGTGAGGGACCGAGAGGGTCGTGTAGCGGATGCGGAAGAGACGAAGAAAGAGGAGATGGGTCTCAGAGAGGAACCAGAGATGAGAAACACAAAATGAATCCAACCCCGGAACAAAAAGGCGAAGCAGGTGGAGGAACCGCACCTAGCCCATGACGATGAGGGGGAAGCCATCACAGAGGTCTAAAGCCACCGGCGCTCACACGCCGCCGCCCACCGCCACCGCCGCTGCCTCGAATTGTGACGAGTTGGCCGGTGGTCCGGGCGGCGATTGGCTGAGCGAAGGAGATGCAGAGGCGCTGTATTGGTGCTGGCGGCGAGAGGGGATTGGAGAGCACGAGGACGCGTGGGTCAGTGGAGTGGAGCGGTGGCGAACACGCTAGACACCTAGCGACGAACCAATGGGGAACGAGCCACTGAACTGCGGGCCCGCACCAGCCAATCACGAGCGAGGAGACGCTACAACCACCAACAGTCAACCAAACACGTTTCGCCACGTGCCATGCTTCACTGCTCGTTATTTCCAGGGAGGCTTGGGAAAGGATTTGTATCTACCTCGAGTGTGCCAAACGTATTTTGAATAGGATGTGTCTTATCCATCCATTGGAATAGGATTTGGACTTGCAACGGCTGGTGAGGGAGATTTCCTTTGGAAAGTTGGAAGGAAAGACCGAGCGAATTCTAAATCCGTTTCCTCTATGAATAAGGAATCTACAAGTACAAGTAGAGCGCAACCTTTGTTTGGGACAGTGCTGAGCGTCTCCGGGGGATCGGAGCCCCCGATCCTCCCTATGGAGAGCTCGACACGTGTCCCCTCCACTGACCCCAAATCCCACCAAATCCCATTTTTATTTCCGATGCAACAAAGCAGTTCAATTGTAATAAGAATTTTGTACTATTGCAGCAAAAAGTTCAATTTTCACCAAAAATCACGTAAATGCTTCTGAAAGCAAAAACGGTTCGATCGTAATAAGAACTAGATGAATCCGGCGCGGCGACACGCCGCGCCCTTTGTGAGAAACTGGGGTGTTGTTTATAGTGAAAACAAAACGTGTGTTTGTTGAATAACTGCATAAAGTATCATCTATAGTGAGGACTATGGTGAAGTAAGAAGTTGGTGCATAGCAAACATGCTGATCATTTGTACAAACGCCTGTAGGTGAACTTGTCTGCCATATATCACTGTGTGCTTTCTCCCAATCACTCTAATTTCTGTGTGGTGACACTCGTATTCATGTCCATGTGGCTGCAGAACCTGTATCGATGTTGTTGTCGCACAGCCCCATGACAATGTCATCGTCGCAACTCGCAACCCCGTGTCGTCATCACTGCCACAGCCCCTGGACGATGTCGTCATCATCATCACCGCAACCCTGTGTCAATGTCGTCGATGTTGTCGGTCAATGTTGCCGCTGCCATTTCAAAGGAACTCAATCAGAACTGATCACACAAAATTGAAATGAAAGCAACATATGGTCAAGCTTAATTCTACCGCAAGCAGTTTGCAGGACAATTACCTCTCGTCACTAAATAATCGATCAACTAACCAAATAATTGATCAATTAAAGAATGCTAGCATGACAAAACATTTATATATCCATTGATGGACTGAGAGAACTGTAGGCTGATATAAGTTTACAGGATAGTCACCAATGAAAGAAAAGGCAGTTACTAATCTTCTGCTTTCAAAGCTATCAAGAAGTACATGCGTGCATGTAATTTTTTTGGCTCTCGACAAAAAAGAAAAGATGCATATATATTACAAACACAATCAGTTCATGCCTAGGTGAACCTCACTCCTTTGCATATCAACCCAAAGGCAAACTAACACTAAAAGAATGAACGATCCCATGTCTCTGTTTTGAATTTGGTACACAATACACATATAATCTTTCAAAAAAAAATCCTACACTGCATCAGGTCTACTGTATTAAGCCTATACATAAGTAAAAGGTTGTCAAAATCATGAGTGAATTGACTGCATGATTTCCATAACCAATGAAATCTAATAGTAATAGCTAATAGGGATGACATAATGTACAATGCGAACTTTATATATACCTTAAAAGTGCTAGAACCCAGAGCTTTAAAAGACCCAAGTGTCATTCTCATCGGTGAGAGCTAGGATTTTTGGACATGATATAATAACGGTATTGCAGGCTTCATCT
Source organism: Poa annua (assembly GCA_026929855.1). NCBI lineage: Eukaryota > Viridiplantae > Streptophyta > Magnoliopsida > Poales > Poaceae > Poa > Poa annua. Next base: position 93,828,513 of record CM049433.1, read on the forward strand.
CAATGGGGAAGATGGATGATATCACTTAGTCTATGACAATAGATGGACAGAAAAACATTGAGCTTCCACGAGAGAAAGGGGCTGAGATTGATGTTTTTCTCTGTAGAATTTTCATCCCAAATATAAAGAAAGAAAAGTATATCCACATGTTCTACAGAGCAGGTAGAGTTTCGACAATACTTAATCAAAATCCCTCCATCAGAAATAATAATATACAATGTAACTTCAAAATTAAATTCATCCAAGGTAAATCATGATGAGGAAAACAATCTATTAAAATTCTTTATAATCGTACCAACAGCCTTATTTTGAGGGAATAATCTATGGTGACATGTTAGATTCATCCAAGGTAAGCCATGATGATGAAAGAAAGAACACAACAGTCAATCTGGGAAACACTCCAAACTTAATAAGTTAATACCATCCCAATCCATATATGCAAATCTCAAAATGAGCATGGCATGGCATCTATATTACTGAATGAAGCATATGTTGACTATTGCCCATGTTTGATGATTTGATGGCAAGATTGCGCTTCTGGCACGGAAGTTGAGGCCTTGACTTAAATTCACCTCCATCAATAAGAAGTAACTCATCTGATGACCGCCAGTTATAAGGAACAAACAATACATTTTAACATGGTGTATGATGAAGCTAGCTTGAGCATAAAAAAGCTCATCTTCCCATCATGCCATAACTTGCTGAACCGCATAAGAAAAACCGAAATTGATATGAAAGAATAGTGTTTTAATTGAAGCTTTATGAAGCAGCACTGGAAGTCCAATATACCAGGAGCCATTTTGAAATAACTCGAAGCAAGTAGTCAGTATATACATACATCAATAATTTCTTTGAACATTATTGTTCATCAAAGCATGGGTGGCTGTGAGTAAGAAAATATCGCTCCTATAAAGGACAAACATTCTTTTAATAGTGCAGAAATTGATATGAAGTGAAACTAATTTATATGTCTTGCAATTTATTAGCAGATTTCATCTTCCATATATCTGGGTGGTGGTTAAGTTCTTCGAACAAAGAGACAAAAAACAATTGATTTAGAAATTAGAAGACACAGCAGGTTCGAGCTATAATCAGTTCATCCAAAAGGAATCAGCAACACTAAGTATCATGCAGAGAAAGTAAAGCACTTTGTGCTAAGCACTATTGGCAGTTCAATTACGATGACTATGGTTCAGTTTGTTCACTGCAAGGAGTTTGTGTCCAGACACTTCCAGAAATTAATTCCTTCATCGACAGAGCGAGAGATAATACTCAGAAAAATATTCACTGTACTCCTCCAACAACTGAATTAAACTTGGTGTAAAGTGGAAATACTACATACTCCATGGATTCAACACTTCCATTCAAATCTAATCAAACATTACAGATAAGGTTGTAAGATGGTTCAGGGCCAATTTGACTCGACCAGGGCTGGAAACGTGCAAGTCCAGGAACAAAGAAGGTGTGCGATTTTTAGCATTATATCGGATAAATATTATTCAGGAACCATGAAATTCTATACGGGCTAGCTGAATTTGTAACCTATACCACATATGAGGAAAATCAGATGGAAGATTTCATTAATAAGAGGAACTAATAGAACTTTTATAAGACAGAACTGCTAGGTTAGGTACTAATATGGAGCAGCAGCAGCAGCAGCAGCAGTGTGATGAAATGTAACTATTAGGAGCAGCTCATAAGTAACTTATTATCAGCTGTATAGATAACACACATTATCTTAGTCTGAGATTTCTACAAACTTAAAACTTGCAGGACATTGTTCCTAAATATGAGATGAGTTCATCATGGAAAAAATAGGATACACTGCAAAGTTTCCGATCAGCAGTAGCAGTTAATGTTGAAAGACCAGTAAATAATAAAACAGCCAGCACCTCCGACAATAAGAAAAATAAATCATCCACACCGTTGCGAGCTGAATTGGCCGCATTTATAGAGAAAGAAAGACTCACGCCTAATTTCCTGTCTATGAATACTAATTTTTATCACCTAATAGCATGTCTACGAATGCTTATTCTTGTCACCAAATAGTAAAGCTCCTGGTGTATGTATATATTGAGGGATGGTCACTCTACTGGCTGAAAGTGACTTCAGATTCAGAAGGGGTGTTTGATTTATATACAAATGAAGGAATCAATTTGACAAAGAGGTATTTTTTTTACACAACATAGCAGAATGAGCTCCACATGACCCACGTTGATATATGCACATCTGATTCCATACGGTTCAGGAAAGTGGTATTAGATGATTCTGAATCATGGGAATTGTATACAATTTTGCAATGTCTTCTTTCGTCTGTACGCATCGAAAACTGTAAGCAAAAACAAATGGAAAATTAAGTATAACATTCCAGTTTTCATATAATTACCTTTCCATGAAGGTCACCTTGAGCAGGACTACAGTAAGCAACTCTTGTGTTCACATACCGAAATACACTGCATGCTGAATATTCCACCTCCATAAAGAGCAGAGAAGACATCGACCTATATCACATAACTGGTAATAGAAAACCGACCCCTGGTAGCAAGTAAATAATTACAGCAACACAATCAACCAGATTGATAATATAGCTGCTACCAAGAAAGGCGAATATGTTATGGAAGCAATGAACCTTCAGACCATGTCGTCCTGAACAATGAAACCTATACTAATACTATGCGACTATGTCTGCGCCTTGGAGCAGGTCAGCAGCTTCATCCCCGAGTCTCAGGAACACCAAATTCGTCACCTGCATCAACCAAGCAGAAGCCCCCCAAATTGGCATCATTATGCCCTGCATACGGATTAATGAACAGACGGAGAGAGGTGAGAACCGTAGCATCAGCGTACCTGGCCGTGGTGGCCACAGAGCCGGAACAGGCCGACCTGCGCCACGCCGTCCCAGAGGATGACGTCGCAGTCCTTGCTGCCGGAGGTGAGGAGAGTACGACGCTGGAGGGAGTGAAGCGCAGGGCGGAGGCGGCCGAGCAGTGGCCGTGGAGAGTACAGGCGCATGTCCCACAGCCAGATGGTCCCATCGGCATGACCGCTCGCAATCTGCAGAAAAACCATGCCGAGTCAGAGCGTGGGGAGCAGCGAAAGTGGAGGAATTGGAAGGAAGCAATCTCGCCTCAGACCGCACCGGAGAGGCAACCTCCGCTGCGCTCCACCCGATGTTGTCGTCCGCCATGGAGGCAGCACGCCCAGCTGCACAGAGATCTCCTAAAAGCTCCGCCTCGTGCGTCCATATCCCCTCGCACCACCACCGTTGGAGGCGTCCTCCGCTGCGCTCCTCCTGATACGGTAGGAGAACTCGAGGCGGCGGCGGCGCCTCCGCTCCTCGGCCACTGCTCCCCGCTGGACGGCTCCGTCGCCCTCCTCGTCGGCCTTCTCTCCATGCTGCCGGAGGAGAGGCGGCTCCCTCCCGCCGGAGGTGGCAGGAGAGCTGCAGGCGCGTCGAGGTGGAGGCGAGAAGCAGCCGCGTCGGGAGGAGTGGGAAAAATGAGACGGAGTGGAGAGGTAGGGTTAGGGTTTCGTATTTGTATGGAGGGACTGGTTCGTTATATCAGGAAAACGCGAGGACTTTCTTGCTAAACTGCCGCGGGGACCGTTGGATCAAGAGGCGACGGCGCGGGATGCAAACACTGTAGGTAACTGTTCACTCTACAGTAACCGGAGCGCTGTGAGAGCTTGAAAATCTCCAGCCTTAATATATAGAGGTAATTTTGTGCTATTGCAGTAAAAATGACCAATTTTCACCAAAATCATGTACATACTTCTACGAAGCAAAAATGGTTTGTTTGTAATAAGAATTTTGTACTATCGTAGCAAAAAGTACAATTTCTTCCAAATCTCACAAAATGCTTCTACGAAGCAAAAAGTTTTATTCATAGCAAATTTTATTAATGTAGCAAAAGTCCAGACATAAAAATGATTCTATGGAGCAAAAAGTTTCACTCGTAGCAATTTTTTTCTATTTGAAGCAAAAGTCTGAGCACAAAAATGCTTCGATGTATAAAAAAAAAATTCATTCGTAGTAATTTGTTTTTCTACTGTAGCAAGTTCAATGAGACCTCAACGTCGCAGCAACACCATGGTAGGCGCTTGCAACAACATAAAAGGTTCATGATAGCATCTTTCTCGAACCACCGTAGATACTTTTATGGAGCAAAACGAAACGGTCGTCGTCAGTAACTTCGTTGTGTGCCGTCGGTAGAAAAAAAATAAATAGCAATTGTTTTGCAATTGTAGCATCTCACGCAGCAAAAATTGTGCTGCAGTAGCAATATTAACTTCGAGACTTGTGTAGAAAAATCATTGTACTATTATAACAAACACCACATAGATATAATAGCAAATAAATTGATATATTGCAGCAAAAGTCGCCCTTCTGCGGCAGCACCGCTTCCCGTCATCGGCAGCATCGCCCCGTGCTCCCATGACAGCAAAGTGACCCTTCTTCGACAGCACCACTTCCAGTCGCCGCAGCAACGCCATGCTGCCATGAGAGCAAAGTCGCCCTTCTCCGGCAGCACCACTTCCGGTCGTCGGCAACAATGTCATGCTCCCATGAGAGCAAAGTCGTCCTTTGACCTTTCTCCCTTTTGCAACAACTCCACGCAGCACCACAGTCCACGGGTTCCTTCCTCGCAACACCACTGGGCGATGAGCGCGAGAGACGTGGTGGAGAATCCGGAGCATCGGTCGAGCTTGAGCGAGACGAGCATGTGCGCCTTGGCGCGCACGAGCACGACAACATCGTCGTCGGATACAATCATCCGTTGGAAGTGCAGCGCCTTGAGGAGGCCGAAGGAGGCGGAGAGCTCCCGGATCCAGGGCGAGGCGGAGCCGCCCCAGTTGTCCGGGATGAGGTTGAACATGGCGGCCCTGGGCTTGGCCTTGAGCTTGAGCGACTCGAGGCAGGGGAAGCGGCGGAGGAGGCGGTCGGGCGTGGTGGAGTAGGCCATGGCGACGGTGACGTGCTTGCGGCTCCGCGCGTCGAGCGCGCACCAGTGGCGGCAGATGAGCGAGATGGCGTCCCGGTCCCAGGGGTCGTCCACGAAGCCCATGACCAGCCCCAGCGCCGTCTCCGGGATCCCGAAGCTCATGGTTAGCCCCAGGTGGCGCTCGCTGCCGGCCGCCATCGCCGCCGGGGTGCTCGGCCCGCCGATCTGCGTCTCCGCCGAGGGCCGGCGCGGGAGGTCGGGGAGGTGCAGCGGCCGGCGCGGGAGAGCGAGGAGGAGGAGCGCCGGTGCGGGAGGTTGGGGAGGGGCGGCGGCCGGCGAGGAGAGCAGCAGGTGGGAGCAGAGGAAGGGGATCCAGAGAGGTCGAGATGGGGACGAGGACGTGGTCGCGGAGTCAAGAAAGACAACGTCATCACCGCGCGGACGAGCTCTGCGGGCCGCGCGATGAGGCCGATCGGACGGCGCGAGGGGGAGGACACGAGCGTAGGATCCCCGGCTGGAACCGTATCATTTCCCCTTTGTTTGGCAAGCTTGCGTTCTAGAAAAAGTGGCCTCCATGCTCGAAAATTTATGAGAAACAGCACACCGAGTATTCAGTTCTACTCCTTTTCGTGCAATATTCATATATAAGGGGTGACTGTTGTGCGCTAACCTCTAGAGAAAATGGTGTACCTTGGGCGGGCACTGAATCTTCCATACATTTTTGAAAACCTCTTTCTTTAGTGCCCTGCAAAAATGCCATTGAAACGCTACAGGAAGTTTTCTTGCTGTCGAAAGATGAGCAGCTGCTGACTGTAGCTTTTCTTTGGAGTTGGTGGACTGAACGCAATCGAGCAAAACATGGGGAATCCTGCCAAACGATTGACCAATTTCAGATTACAGTTCAAAGACATAGGCATGATTGGCAACACTTACTGGAAAAGAAGAAGCGGACTGAAACTCAGCCAGCTGTAATTCAGGTAGCTGACCAGCTTGGAGTGGCCGAGTGGACCGAGTGGTTTTTGAAACTGATTTTATATATCCGAAGACTGCGATGAATTCCTACGGTTCTCTAGGCATTCTCATCAAGGATATGAAAAATCGTCTCCATTTCAATTTTATTGATGCAAGTGTTGTGTTTACCCCAGGGGTTGTAATAAGCCTGCATCTTTGGGTTTAGGGGGAGCTCATGACCCTCGTTTTGCAACCCGTTTGGTGACTAGGTTTCCGCTGTGTATTAATTTTTTTTTGAAACCGGAAAAGAGGCTTGTCTTTTCATTGATATAGAAGAAGAGAATTGGCCAGTTTATAAGGAAAACTGGCCGAAAACCGGATACAACAACACAACACAACACAACACAACACGCCGGCCCCGAGACCGCGCACCACACAAGTCGACGGCCTAACCGCCCAAGCGGCCAAGGGCGACACCTCTACCCCTCAACGCAACAGCGGAGGGAAACTCGGAGCCGCCGCTCCGACATCCACGTTGACCGCGAGGCCACACACCACACAGGTCGACGACGAAACCGCCCAAGCAGGAAAGGCCGACACCCTCGCACCTCAACGTGACGCAGGGAGGCGAGATCGGAGCCGCCGCTCCGACATCCACACTGGCCCCAGAGCCCCGCACCACCTAGCCGAAGATGAGAAGATCGTCGCCGCTGACCACCAGAACATCCCCATGGGTTCCTCTGACCGGCGAACATCCTAAGACGAGGTCCCAAGGGGAAAACGACGCAGAGGAGCCGCCCTTGCCCGATTCACGAAGGATCTAGTGTTTTCCCCCGGAAGTTCTTGGGCGGAGGAGTGAGAGCACCGTCATCACGACGCCTTCAAGAAGGAAATGGCGCCCGGGGGCGTCACCGTCGCCCATCCTGGTCCACGACCAGGGCAAGATTTTCATCCGACGGAGAAGCACAAACCGCCCGCCCGCCCACAAAGGGACCGACCAACCCACCAATGCTGAGCCACACGTAGATACCGTCAGCCCCGTGCGCCTGACAGTCCACGGCCACCGAATAGAGCTAGACGTCGGGGCCTAGGTCCATCTCGGGCTGAGCCTCCTCGTAGCTCAGCTCGACGCCACCAACAAGTTCGGGGCCGCCGCCCCAGCGTCCAAGTGTTGCAGGACAGCTCCACGCCCAGCCACGCTCGTGCGCTGCTCCCGAAGCCGACACGACGTGCCAACCAAGGGAAGCCGACCGGGAAGCCTCCATCTCCCGTCGACCGCGCTGCAGCCCCCGCACGCCCAGCCGCACAACAGCCGACCACCACCACGCACCGCAACCGAGGGGGCAGCGCACGGGAGCACCGCCCACAGCCTCAGTCCGCCCGGCCCCTCCGGGCCTAGATCAGGCCCAGGCTGCGCCGCTGCTGCCGGCAACCAAGGCGAGGGGACGTCGCCGCCAACTTCACCACCAGAACGCCCAGCATCACCGCGATCCGCCGCCCCGAACGTAGTGCCGCCCGATGGCCGCCACGCGCACCGGAGCACAGCAAGACGACAGCCATCTTCTCCTTCGCGTCCACCTCGGGTCACCCCCAACCACCTGTGGCAGCGGGAGCCGCCGCCACCGCGGTGAGGCCAGCGGCAGCGGCAGAGGAGAGGGGCTCGGGGAGCCTGGCGGCGACGCGAGGTTAGGGTTCCCTCAGGTCGCCCGTGTAGGGCGACGCGAGGGCCAGGGGCGCGTGCAGCCGCCGTGTATTAATGGAGCACGAGTGTTCGAGGACAAAAAAAAAATCTACAAGTACATCTACATAAAAGGGAAATCTATAAGCAAGTATGGAGAGTTTGATGCCGATCAGAATAAACGCCTTTGACATGGGTAAACACATGCAAGTCGAATGTGCTTACATCATCTCCTACAACGAGCGCAATAGAACATCCGACAAGTGCGCTGGACAAGTGCTATTGTACGTATCGGCACGCGTTGCGCCTACTGAGAGCGGCTCGCCCTACCGGCACTCCACTAGTTTTTTTTAAACGACAAAATCATTTTAAACTTGCTAGATTTCATTCATTTTGATAGATTTTTACAATATATGAACGGAATTTAACTAACTAGCCCTAAACCTACAGATCGGTGTAGAACCAGTCCAAGTCATACGCCTCCACCGCGGCATCAACGTCGAACACCGCGTCCCTGTTGTGATGCCTCCTCCTCCTCCTTGACCGCGGCGGGCTGTGCTGGCGCGACGGTCTGTTCCTCGCCATCATCGGGGATGATGATGATATACGGTTAGCTTGTTTATAAGCTTATGGTCCCTGTGTTTATAAGTTCTTAAATATAAGATATTTCAAGTGTTTTACATGTTGTGTAGATGCATATTTAAATAAGTGAACGCATACACATGTGAATGTGGATAATGGCTAAACACATACAGTATTATATTTGGAAACATAGGGAGTATGTGTGCATATCTATTTATATCTTTTGACATGGTAACATGGCTACATGTATATTGCGCCGGTGCAGTGTTTTATGCTTCCCCGGTACATCAAACGTGCATGCACCCGTTGAGCTCGGGCCTGGCTGCGACCCTGGTTTGCTACCCTCGGCCGCTGCTTCTGCTCGACTGATAGACAATAGGCCGTAGCCCAGCGTTAAATTAATGACGCCAATGGCGGAAGATACAAAGTGCTGAAAAACAGCTTACACACAACTCCACACACACAAAAAAATCAAGCCAAAGGCTTGTACAAGAAAAGAGGTGTATGCAGAGATACACGCAGGCTGGCAACGATGATCGCAAAACAACCATCAGAGGAGAGACAAGCCATGTACTCCGAGGCGACGACTTCAGGAAGGAAACGGCACCAGAGCTCCGTCGCCGCCCGATCCGGAGGGATCAGGGTTTTCACCCAGAGCGCCGGGAGGAAGTGGGGAAGAGTCGCGACGGCGCCTTCAAGAAGGTAACAACGCCCACAGGCGTCGCCGCCGCCGGCCAAGGCAAACGCCGGGCAGGTTTTCACCCCGACACAAATCCCCGCTTCCAGATCCGAGTGTGGTCGGCTGCCGAGGTAGCTACCTCACCACATCCAATGTTCGTCACTCCCCGGTCGACACGCCGCCCTCGCGGCCATGAAAAACCGGCAACACCTGAGCCGCAACCCCCGCCTCGGCATCACGGCTCCCACCTACCAGGGCCGCCGCCCTGGCACCCACAGAGAGCCCAGCTCACCCATCGACGAAGAAGACTGGCTGCCCACGCAAGGCCGACCACCCCAGCCACCGCGGCGAGCACAACTCCGCGACCCCTGCCCACATCAGCCACCCGTCACCCACCACCTCTCCTCCTCACCGGACGCCCATGGAAGGCAGGAGGTAGCCCAGCGGCCGGCGGGACAGCCCCAGCGCGCGGGGGTCCCGATCGGATCTGGTCGCGTGGCCGCCGATCTGCGCGTGGTGGATCTGCCGGAGAGCACCAACCGCCGGCCCCTAAGCCGTGTTGGAGCTCGCCCAAGGCAGGAGCTCGCCGCCGAGCTCATCCACAGCGCCATGGCCGAGGGCCAACTCGAAAAGCAGCGTCGGCCAGAGGAGGAGATGCACCGGGATATTGGGGGAGAGGGGAGGGCAGGGATGGAGAAGGAGGAGGCGACGACGCCCCGCCGCCGCTGGCCGGCCGCCGGCGGCGGCGGGGAGAGAGAGCGGTGGAGGGAGGGGTGATGGCGGCTAGGGTTTGGGCCCCCGGGTCGCCCTCCGGAGAGAGCGACGCGAGGGAGAGGGAACTCGGGAGTGAATGAGAATGACTAAACATCTCTGCTCGACTGATCGTGACCACGAGTTTTTCTTTTCCCTTATCGAGGGAGCCGTGACCACGAATATACGACGATTCTATACTCGACTACTCGTGACAGTTCGTGCAGCCGAGGCGGCGAGTTCGGTGGTGCCGTGTACCGTAGTGTCGGAGCCACGGTTTGAAGCTTGAACTACTGTAGTATGTAGAGTCGGCCTGATCAAGCTAGCTAGCTAACTATGTCACGACCCCCGATCGGCGCGACGCGATTCGAGCTTAGCTTGACCCGAGAGAGTTAACAAGAGAAGTGTCTACTTTCCAAATCTTCAAATCCAGATGTCCAAAACAGTACTCCATCTGTCGAACAAGGCTTTTGGACACACAAAAAAAACTCCATGAAGATGTGAGTTATTGAACATAGAATCACAATTATCAGTAAGTACCTTTAAAAAAATCTAGTGTACCTTTCCACACAAAAAAAGCGTAATGCTTGCTCAAAGCTTTGTATTAACGGAAGCTAACAAACACTCCACATAAGAACGAAGGGATATTACTAGACTATCAGTACTCCAAAATTAAGGAGCATTTGCTAGAAGCTGAGACATGCATGTAGGGTAGGGTAGGGATGGTTCTTATCCAAAAATAAGGAGTGACTCGCGGGTCGCGGCTCATTTGCATCCACCGTCTCTGGCTCTCTGCGACAAGCCGACAACACATTTTTAAGCAGGGCATCCTGCCAAAGATCGCCTTTTTCGGCGTCAGCCTGCCACCGCACCAGTAACTAGACAATGCTTCCATTCTTTTTTTGTACAAGGGGTGGGGTCTAGAAAGAGCCGGAGCTGCCATTAAATTCAACGCGGTGGGTACAAATTACAAAAAGGGCCTTACAACAGATAAAATTCAAACTAGCCCCTGGAATAAGCAAGGAGGACCTAAAGAAAGCGTAAAAACGTGATCAAGTCCTTTGACCTCTCCACCACGGATGAGCTCCAGACACCGGCCACCCTGCTCCTGCCGGGGACGAACCACTTGGCCGGAGAAGGCTGGAGGACTCCAGTTCCGAGCTCGACGAAGGCCTCCCTCCTAGAGGTAGAGCACACGCCACACAAGGCGTGGAAACGGCCCTTGATGGCCAAAGATGCCGGTGGCAAACGAGGCCACCGAGCGAGTAGCGCAGCGAGGCAGCCGGCACCGGCCGGCAACGAAGAGCAGCACTCCGAGATCCCCTTCCCCCTCACCTCCACGGCCGGCCGGGAACAGGATCAGAGCAAGGCCCCCGAAGATCCTCCGGTGAACACGCTTATTGCGGAAGCCCGAACTTGCAATCTCCTCTGACGTCCACCATGGAAACCAGAGCGAGGTTGAAAACGACCTTGCTGCGGCGCGCGGAACCAGCAGCAAGGAAAAGCTCCAGAGCTCGACTTTATTGACGGAGATGCCCGACTCCAGCTCCTCCGCCGACGACGAACCGCGCCACCAGCGCGTCGCCAACAACAGGAAGAGAACCGGGACGCATCGGACGAAGCCGAGAGCCGCCGATGACCTACTCCAAGACGCCACGTAGGACAACCTGCAACGAAAAGGAAATCTACAACTACTAATATACACAGGAGGGCGGCCCCCTCTCCCCCTTCCGCTCCGGTCGGCGATGCCGCCGGAGAAGAAGGGAGAGGGGCCGGGGATGCGAGGGAGGCTCTCAAGGAAAGGGGAAGAGGAGAGGAGGGAAAGGAGCTTTCGGATCCGTTGGTAGCAGCTTCCAGCAAATGAATATTCCTGCAGTTTTTATGTGTTTTGCACACATCTATTCTACAGGGCAAACGTGTCATCTATTCATGCGTCTCTCAATCCTTCAATCCTGAGAGGTCCAAACAGTAGTCCAATTGCTGAACAAGGCTTTTGGACAAAAAGTTACTCTATTAATTAAAAAATATAAATCTAGTGATAAATTTCATAAAAAACAGATATTAATAATAACAAAATGAGAAGCTTTCTGGGAACTTTTTTTGCACGAATTTTGAAGCACACCGACAACTGTGATTAGGAGCGGGACATGGGCTTGGACTCTTCCACATCACTGGATTCACATAGGATTTAGAAGTGACATAAAAAGAGTATTAATCATAGCCGTCGATATGCTTTAAAATTCATGAAAAAAAAGTTCCAGGAAAGCATAGGAGCATTTTTCAAACAAAATAATTCTTGTGAAAGCTTCATATATTAACAGAACCTAATACAGCGGCTCATTCCTGTCCACCGTCTCGGCTGCCGCACATTACCCTATATATGAAAGTACGTCAGATTTGGGTCCAAATCTGGCATCCACGTCGTCTGGATTGTCTGGACCGTTCGATCGGCGCAACGTACGATCCAGTTGCACCCAAAACAACCCCCATATCGCGCATTACTGTAGCTCGGGGCTTTTAGCCAATCACAGGCCGACACGTCGCCCGGTCGCCGTCCGGTTGCCCCAGTTCCACCGGTCACCGCGGCTTTTTTTGTAAAAAACACCCTCACAGATCGCTCCCGCAACCCGCTGTTCACAGAACAACGTTGCGAAGGACCTATTTGCTAATGCGTGAAAGTTCATAACCTTTTTTTTTTGTAAAAAGACCCCGCAGATTCACCCCTCCTCCTTTCTTTCTCTCGCGACGCCGAGGTCGCCGCCACGCCGCTGCTATGCGCCTCCCCGGTCGAATCGACGGCGCGGGGAGGTGCGCCGCCACGCCCTCTTCGATCTCGCCGAACATCGGCCGGTGGGACGCCGTACCCGAGCCGGAATCGTCCGCACGGAGCTCCGCGAGGACTGCCGCATCCGCGGGCTGCCGGCGATGCTCCGGCGACCTACAAGCGGCGGCGCGGCCGCTCCCAGACGCCCCGCGTCCGCGTGCATCCCCCACGCCCAACCACGCAGCCCAGCTCGCCGGGATTCGACGCCGGCGTGCTCAGCGCCGCCGCGACCGCGGCCGGTAGGGCTTCCCCTCGGTGACGTCAGCGCGACGTCACCGCGGGCCCGGCCTGTCAGCGTGCTTTCCTTTTTTTTCCCGAAAAAAATGATTAATTATGTAAATTGAATATCTTTAGATATAAGCATTAGAAAAATGGGAAAAAATAATGAAAATAATCACAAAAAGGATACCTAATTACTTATGGCATAATTCAACACATTTAAAAGTTTCATTTTGGTGTAAATTTAGACAAAAACAATTAAAAGTTAATTGTGGAAAATTAATATCTTCAACTATGACCATCAGAAAAATATGAATAAATTATAAAAATGATGACAACGAAAAAAACCTAATTACTTATAGCACAATACAGCACATCTGAAAGTTTCAATACGCTATAAATTTAGGTAACCTCCAAATTCAATTTCTCAAACTGTAGATTGAATTTCATAAATGTTCATATAATATAATCCATCTGATTAGAAAATTAGATTAAAATTTTAAGACATAATACAAACTCACTATACTATTTTACACAATGATATTTCTTTTCCTAACGATACTTGCATATTTCAGGATTTTAAATAACTTTCAGAACTACTCATTTTGCGAGCATGAAACAAATCCGAATCTGAAAAAAATAATTTTCTCAGACTAAACAATTTTTAGATGCTAACTTCTTTTAACTTCAGTAACATTTAAACCTACAATTTTTTTAGATTTACACATTAACAAGTCTAAAATTTAATTGCTAGGAGAGTGAAATTTTCAAACTTAAATAATTCCAAACTTTACAGATTAGCAAATTCAAAAAAAAATTGCTAGACGGGCGCGGCATTGCCGCGCTAGGTTCCCTAGTCTTATCTAAACATAGCATCCTGCCAAAAATCACCTTTTTCAGCGCCCAACATAGCATCCTGACAATGTTTCCATTCAGAGCACTCTCGATTCCGGTCTCCATGAGCCCCTCCTGGACACGCACCGGAAACACCAGCGGAAACCACTTGCTCCCGATATCCCAATTTCCCATAAGATACTGCTGTCGTCGCGTCCGTCCTATGAGAAATACCAGTTGCACCGCACGCGTAACGTAAGAAGCAGAACAATCAGACCCACCCTTTTCCGACCCTGATCCTGCATGGATTATATTAACGAATCATTGCCAGAAACAAGTGGTATCATTGAGATATTTCCATCGCTGTAATCTAAACAAAAAAACCAGTTGCATAACATGCCGAAAGAGGTAGGCCTGGATTAACATCAATATACTCCAATTGGCTTATGCTGCGGCATGCATGTTCATGTCGTGCGGCTATTCCCAACGCAGACTCCATTTCGATGCAGGGGCTTCCACTGAACCATAAACAATACTGCCAAGTGCATGCATGGATGGACCTCTCATTTGGAGCGAGCTGAGCAGTGTCCAGGTGAGAAGGATCAGAGGATGCAGAAACTGTACTGCTATACCTGCAGAGGGATGCAAAAAGTGGTTTTCTGCGTTACCTGGAGTGGAGCTGCCTATAAGAAGATGCTACCCCATAGGAAAACACTTCATCCTGTTCTGATTCCGGATAGTAAGGTTAAGGTTGGACTCTGGTGCCTGCACAGTAGCCAGTCAACATGTCTGATGACTCAAGGAGTGTCCCCCAGGGCCAGCTGCCGTCAGAAGACCTCCACCCGCTGCCAATGCCGGTGATCAACCTGGGCCACCTCCTGCTTGATGCTGAGAAACGGTCTGGCGTGGTGGAAGATATCGCTAAAGCATGCCACGATCGAGGGTACTTCCAGGTATGCTCCTTGAGAACATATATTCTTTTCCTCCTTTTTACCTTGGCATTTCTCTCCTTGTCCAAACTCCTGTTCACCTGTGCACACTGTGCTACGTCGACCGAGCAAGCTGCTACGTCGTGGTCTTGCAGAAACATTCCAAAAGAGCTAGGAGCACCTTCTTTGAAATACTCAGATAGCTGTAACAGCATCGTATTTGTTGGTACACGCAGAATATTACGGCAGGAGCAATCTTTCCTATACTCAACTACATGATTTGATGAGCTCCACTCCCACTTTTGCCCCCCAAATGAAGAGTTCAGGCTGTGTAAGATTAGGTGCATATAGAGTATAACAGATCATACACGTGATTGTATGACTTGTCTTGTAAAAAAATAGACGACGTGGAGAAGTAGTTCCATTATGTCGCTTAGTTGCCGGGAAGCTGACAAAATACATGAAGCGGAGAAGTTCAATCCCCATTTCGCCCTTCAGTAATTGGAATGACACACCTACTGGTTGAAGCTCATTTTACTACTCACGAAATGTAGATTATTCTCATTCCTTGTCGTATTCTTAAAGTTTTCATCATGTGCACATATCCTTAAGCATTGCCCTTTATGTAAATTATTCTGATCTGTAAATTAGTCTTCATTAAATCAACGTGCAACATGTACTATAAAGAGCCTACGTAGTCAATATGTACAAGCATCTATTTTCTTCATTCTGTGTCAACAGTTGGTCAAAGTTGTAAACCTGTAACCAAGTCTAAGCCTACTCATTAATGACTGGTTTCAACTATGGCACTATTGTTTTGGCATTACTGCGGTGTGTTTTTCTGACAAAGTGACCTTCCAGTAAGGGAGATAACAAATTAATGAATTATTCAATCAAAAGGTGCATTTTCTGCATATAAAATACTCAAGCTTCAAGTTGCAAACATAAGCAATGCCAAGGTTCTC
Source organism: Poa annua (assembly GCA_026929855.1). NCBI lineage: Eukaryota > Viridiplantae > Streptophyta > Magnoliopsida > Poales > Poaceae > Poa > Poa annua. The sequence continues at coordinate 93,843,867 of CM049433.1, forward strand.
AGGGACTAATGACTAAAACATAAATTATAGGAAAGAAAAAAAATCATCAAAATGTTTCTTCTTGTGATTGAGAAACTACAGAAGAGGACAACTTAAGCCACTGTCTTTTCCTAGAATTATTGTTGGACAGTCCAATAACTAGCGGGTGTCAAGCGAACAAAGAAAACTCACTTGTGTATCCAGTCTCTGATGATTCCTCCATTTTGCAGGTTATAAACCATGGGATCAGTCAATCTGTCATGGATGATGCTGTTGAAGTAGCTTCAGCTTTCTTCAAACTGCCAAGTGAGATAAAGGAAGAGTTTGCATCAGACGACCTTCGGCAGCCTGTTAGATATGACACCAGCTCAAAGGATGGCATTAGTATGTCACGGGCATTCCTAAAGCATTATGCTCATCCCCTGAGTGAATGGATGCAACATTGGCCAGCAAAACCACCAGTCTACAGGTAAAGGACCTTCCTACAAAATCTTCTTAAATCTCAAACTACAGAACTGAATGTGTGTGTCTGTAAGAGCTGACATAAGTCCATTTGTTTTGCTGAAAATAGGGAACACATGGGAAATTTTGCTGTTGAAGTAAGGAGAGTGGCCTTGCAACTCATGGAGGCAATAGTTGAAGGCCTAGGATTGGGCAAGGATTACCAGCATGAGAAATTTGGGGAAGGATTGCAGCTAATGTCAGTGAATTGCTACCCTAAAGAATCAGAAGGTGATGTGGCGATAGGGCTGGCAGCGCATTCTGATTACGGGTTCCTTACCATCTTGCTCTCAAGTTGCCGGGGCCTGGAGGTCGTTGACCGCAACAGCAACAGCTGGAAAGTGGTACAGCAACTTCCACACGCATTACATGTCCACGTAGGAGACCAAATGGATGTTCTGAGTAATGGTCGAGTAAAGACTGTTGTCCACCGTGTTCATCTGAATCCTGAAGAAGAAAGGATCTCCATAGCTAGCATTCATGGTTTTGCACTGCATGAAAAGGTCTCCTGTGCCAAAGAGCTGGTGGATGAACAAAATCCCAAAAAGTACAGCGAGAGCAGCTTCAACGACTTCCTAGATTATCTCACAAGTAATATGGAGAACAAGGACAGGAACTTTCTTGAGAGCATAAGGATGTGAGGAGCATAAGTACTAATTAGGGTATAATCTTACTTGAAGTCCAAAAGCAGATACCATGATAAGCTCTACGCTTTCACTGTTCACCTCTATTTGCTTTGGACTACTTAAATGTAATAGTTCCTGAGTATCTATGAGCTGTTTGTTTTCATGCTGTTTTTCCCTTTCATCGTTCCATATTATAATGGGTCTGTAATAGATAAAGGAAAATCTACCATGTAAATATATCCTGTAAGATGTATTGTACTACTATTAAAACTTCCATGTTACATACTTACATATGAATGCATTTCTCCTTCTTTTCTTTTGAGAGAAAATTGTAGGGGAAAACCCAACGACATGAACGAACTCTTCCTCACTTCTTTCAGCGTTTTAATTCCAGATGCCACATGAGTGGATATAACTTATAAGCAACTCCTGATATCGACATTCCAGGGCACGCAACTTTAATAGTACCACTCCTGACAAACGTCCATTCTCAGTTTCAGTCTCTCCCTTTGTGACACATCTAGCTTAGTTGATTTGCAAATTTATGACATTTCCGGAGGGAACTAAATCGAAAGCTCAACGCCGACTAGATCTAAAACACTACCAAAATTCAATTAGAAAGGAGATGGTAACGACCTGATCCAAAGTTCAAGAGTATCCTTTCTGAACTTGCATCAATAAACAAGTCACATGGAAGTGCAGAATTAAGGTATTGCAATTGAGTTCCTCCAATGTATAACCTACCTCAGAAGCACAGCTTGAGTGCCAAGTGCAAGGTTGGAGTGGCACCGGGGGAATTATCCGCGACGGCGCCTAAACCCTGCCATCAGTGACCCCCACTTGTTAGATGTTGCCACAAAAACCATGGAAATTAAAGAATTCGAGGACCAGCGATCCACTTGCAAGCTTACAGAAAAAAAAACAGCACTGCAGCACAAGAACGTCCCGCCCTCGTCCAGCTTCCTCCGAACACCACCTCTTTCCTGCTCGCAGTTGGCGGCTAACGAACGCCGTATCAGCGCCTGCAGAGGAACCCGTCGATGGGGGAGGTCGGCACCGGCGGGGGTGAGGAGATCTAATTGGACGGCGGCGCCAGAGGGTGAGAAGCAGCGGGCGGTTAAGGGCTGGGCGGATTCTACTAACCCCGCATGCCGTCGTCGGCGAGGAAGCATTCCCAGCCGCGGTTCAGGATGGAGGCGTCGGGGCGTACCAGTACTAGCGGCGAGGTGCCCGGCCGCCGCGCCACCGCCGACGAGCCATTTCAAGCGGCGTGACACCGGAATTGCCTGCGCCGGTCTCCTTCGCCGCAGTGCGCAGTGGCCACGACTCCGGGCTCGCCTGGAATGGCCGGAGACGGGCTGGGCCTGGACTGCCGTAAAAGGCCAACCCAAGTACCCAACACGATTGCTCAAAAAAAAAAAAAAGTACCCAACACGAAGGCAAGCATGCCTACTGAAAAAAATACATACTCTTTTTGTTTTTGACTTGAAAAAAAATCCTTTGTCTAAGGTAATCATCCTTTCTCAATCTAATCGGGAAAAAGGTAAGCATTTCTCGACGTATAAAAAAGAAAAGAAATCCTTTGTCTACCTTACAAAAAAATGTATAAGAGGCGACCCTTGTTTAACAAAGCCATATTGTTGGTGCTCACTCCGGATATTATGGCCCTTTCTACTTTTCTCTTAGGTTGATATCTGGACTACAACATAAACATTGTAAAGTATTCCTCTTTTTTTAAAAAAACTAATTGTCTTTCTGACTCACAATATTCACTCTTTGGGGCGCCCGGTGCGGGAAACGACCCGAAACCGCAACACACCCTCATGTCCAAACTAATGCACTTAATCCCCTCATGTTACAAATCCGGGCAAAAACACCACTAAGGACTAATCAAAGCTGTTTTGTCGAGTTAAAACTGTTTTGTTGACCGGTATTGCACACGTGGATGCCATGTCGTCATGCTGTAGCGCCACAATGCTCGTTGAGAAAACCCAAACATCGATAACTGGTATGGTAGCTGCCTATAATTTGTACATGCATGGTTTGTTTTCTTTCCCAACTATAGGTCAGTCAAATTACATGCCATTTGCTGTTGTCTTGGATCAGGGATAGTGTTAAAATATTTTGTATGAACATAGGCCGGCCTTGCATTTTTCATATACAAAACAAAAGAGTCGTCCATATGTATTATGCCATCAACAAGCTGTCCATAGTGTACGTAACAATCATAAACTCTTACATCAATGATGGGAAGACATATGGATGTTGACTCCATCCATTATGAATACAACTTTAGCATATCGATGTACATTTTTGCCTCATAAATAATTCTACATTACGCTTGACAGCTCGTGCTAGCACAAAATACACAGGCCGGCTGATAGCTGCAGCGATCTGATCTCATCTGCTCTGAGATAAATTGTTCCAGTAATGCTACTCCCTCCATCCTGCTTTATACTCCTCCATTTCAATTTAGTTCGCGTTCTAACTTTAGTCAAAGTCAAACTTTATTAAGTTTGACAAAAAATATAGAAAAAAATATCAACATTCATAAAATCAAATGCATACAATATAAAAATATACGTTATAATGATTTTAATACTATGAATTTTTCTACTGTAAATGTTAATTATTTTTTTCACAATATTTGGTCAAACTTGACAAAGTTTGACTTTGACTAAACCCAGAACGCAAACTAAATTGAAACCGAGAGAGTAACTAACAATAAGATTACAAGAATAAGCAACAATTTAGGTGATTGTGTTTGTACTGTGTTTGTGAGCGTCTCTTTACCGTGTTTCTAAAAAAATAAATACAATTTAGGTAATTAATATGCCTTTTAATTACGGACAAAACTTGACTCCACCAATCTTCATGCGCTTTATTTTAAACTCCAATTAATTAGATTAATGCATGTGCTTGGTCATCGGACCTCTCTGCAATAAATGTAAGATTAAACATGTTGGAAGATGTGTGTAGCGAAGAAGATGGGTGGCATGGGATTTCGTGATTTACATGCGTTCAACCTAGCAATGTTGGCAAAACAAAGCTGGCGTTTGATTACAAACCCTGATACTCTGTGTGCGCAGGTTTTTCGAGCAAAATATTACCCGGATGGTAATCTACTAACGGCGGGTCCAAAAAATGATTCTTCTTTTACGTGGCAAAGTATTGTTGCTAGTCTAAATACCTTCAAACGAGGTTTTATTTAGAGAGTGGGTTCTGGTAATAAGATAAACATATGGACCGATCCATGGATTCCAGGCAGTGTGTCTCGCAAAGTGATAACTCCTCGAGGTAATGCTGTTTTTACCACTGTTGATGAACTTATTGATCAGAATACTGGACAGTGGGATCATGAATGGTTGACGGACAATTTTAACTCGTTAGATGTGGACAGAATCCAAGATTCCGCTTAGTGATAACTTGCAGAAGGATTTTGTTGCATGGCATATGACTAAAACACATACTTTCTCAGTTCGGTCAGCATATTATATTGAGTGGAATCACCAAAATAACAATAGGATGTCTAGACCTGATGGACAAGGTGCAGCGGGACAAAATCCGGTTTGGGAAATTATGTGGAAATTACAAGTTCCAAGTAAGGTTACGATTTTTATATGGAGAGCTCTACATGGTATAGTTCCTGGTATGTCAATTCTCGCAAATAAACATATTCCTGTTTCGGCGCAATGCCCTATTTGCTCTCTTGATGCAGAGGATATTGGACATCTTATGTTTAAATGCCCTCGCGCAAAGGAAGTATGGAACAGCTTGGGTATTTATCATATTATTGAACAAGCACTTCAGGTTGATAGGTCGGGATCTGTTGTGTTGGAAGAATTGCTCCGAAAAAATATTACCACCCCCGATCATTTATCTCATATTGAAATTAAGGAAGTTATTGTTGTTGGTGCTTGGTACATATGGTGGCAACGTTGTGAAGTGGTGAAGGGTGAAATAGTTGCTCCTCCGAGATGCACTAGTTTTTCAATACAAGCACTAGCACTGAATTACAGAGGAGCAGCGAACAATGCGGCTGCAAGGGAGGTTACTTGGATCAAATCTGCTTATGGCTCCTATAAACTGAATGTTCATGTTTGCTTTTTCCCAAATGGTACTAGAGGTTTGGGTGCGGTGGTTTGAAATCACAGGGGAGATGCAATAGCCGGTGCTGGCTGTGTCCTTGATCACCTTCTTAATGCTACAACGGCAGAGGCAACTGCCCTGCTTAAGGGTTTATCCCTCATTGAAAACATTGGCCGCGTCCCGATGATAGTGGAAACTGATTCTTTGGAACTAGTTGATGCAATGAATGGGAATTCTGAACTTTGGGGCCCCTACTCAGCAATCCTGATGGACTGTTTTCAGATTGCTCAAAGGATTGGTCGCTTGAAGATCCAACATTGTCCCAGAGAAGCTAATAAGGTGGCTCACAATATAGCTAGATTTGTGTTAGAATCAAAGTCTACTGCTTTTTGGGATGATGATCCCCCTAGTTTTATTGTTCCTGATGTAATGAACAATGTATATGTGTTTGGTTGAGGCGACAAGTTTCAGACGCACTCTTTTTCCTGCCAGGGTACGTCGGGGGACTGTTAGGGTTTTTAATGAGGCGGCTTGCTGACCTAATATAGCGGTTTAAAATTTCAAAAAAAAAACTAAGCCTTGGTTCGAGAGAATTGTTAATTGTTGCTTATAAACCGAGATGGAGGGAGTATAGTTTAGTATCTGAATAAATAACTTTGTATGGTTAAGTTGGGTGCAGTGAATTAAACAACGTCACACTGGTCTGGATATTATTAAGTTGTTGTGACATCGGCATATAATTTTGTACTACCAAGGCGATCAGTTTACAGACGTGCATGTACCCCTAAGTCGTTAATTTGACAACCATAATGTAAATAATGTATTATAAAAATATGTTGACTATCAAATTGATGATCTAAGGGTATCGCGCGTACCCTGTAAACTGAAACGAAGGGAGTAACTTTTCAGTCATACGAAGACTAAGACCAGTCACAATGGGGAGTATCATATCAGTGGCGGAGCCAGGAATTGAACCGAGCCAGGTCGAACAAATAAGGTCTAAATTTTTTTACGCGCAAAAGCAAGTTTATTGACCAAAACAAAGACCGAAACAGATTCAATTTCATACTTAATCAAGTACAGTACTGACTATGAAGAACAGAAAACTACATATAAAATAGTGCTCTACATTGTGAAAAGATAGTATCATAACATCGGATGAAAATCGGACGCATAGCATCGGACGCAAAGCAATTCCGATCTATCATCTTCCCCAATTTCTTCCTCCTATTCAATCCCGAATCAATCCAGATTGAGCAGCCTACCTAAAGCAGCATGCGTCCAGTGGTTGCAGTGCACGCGGTAACAGATACAGCACCACCATGGGAAGTCGGTCAATGCAGAGCAAGCTACAGGGCCATCGCGGGGAAAGATGACGACTCAGATTGGAGTTGGGAACATTTTGCCGTGGGATGAGCTGTGGCAGGCGCGCGTCGTCGGCGGAGGAGAGAAGCGGCAGTAGCGTGAGCCGGCAGCGGCTATGGTAATCAATTACGACACGGCCGAGCTCGGCGGCCGGCGAGGAGTGGAGCAGCCCGGGTGTACAGAGCATTCGCGTCCATCAGAGGCAGTGGCGGCGCGAGCACGGCATTCAGAGGCAGAGCGAGAAGGGGAGACGAGGCGCGACCAGGGGAGATGAGGCTGTGCCCGGTGCGCGACCAGGGGTTGGCGGCGGGCGTGGCTTGGCTAGGCGGCGGGGCGGGCGGTGGTCGCTGGGGCGGGAGGCGCTGGGACAGGGGCTGGCGGCGCGGGGACGGGGAGAAGATGCAGGCGCGTGCGACTGTGCGAGAAGGTCGGGACAGGGGCTGGCGTGCGAGAAGAAGTAGTGGGCTTTTGGTTGGGCCGGTCGATCTGCTCGATAGTTACTTTTTTCGCTCGAGGTGAGCCGGGTCGATCGACCAGGCTCGACCCCCTGCTGGCGCCGCCCTAGTATCATGCATATGATACTACTATATGTTACTACCTCGACAATGTATGGTAACATATATGTAATACTATCATATATGATTGCATTTATTAGTTTGTAAACTCATCTTGCATTGGAATGTGTTATGTTAAGGTATCTACCTATGATACCACTATCACCTCTCTCTTCATTAATTGCAATGACACGTCATCTTTTTGTCAATATGGCATCTATGATACTATTTATGATACTACTCCCATTGTGGCTAGTCTAAGCACTAATATAAGGTACGACCCGCATTGTGAGGTAATTAAGGAACCTAGCTTTCTTTTCTATTTAGAAGGTATTTAGAGGATTAGAGAGAAAAATAAAGGGATATTCCGGTGAACCGGGTAAGGGATATTCCAGATTGTTTTGAATTTATCATTATTTTTAGGACGCAGCTATTCAGCAGACGCCTGCTGGCTGGCGTAGCCTCACGCGCTAGCCGACAAAACCAGAAAAGGAAAATCAAACCCGCCCGCGCGTGCACTGTAACTAGTCTGTCGAAAATTAAAAAAGCTTTATAGCCCAAATCGTTTGTCCGATTGAGAATCTGTTTTCACCGTTAGACTAGTCGCGACGAGATCTTCAAAACTAGATACCATGTCGATATGTTCCGACGACTTTTTTTTTTTGCCCAGAAGTTACCACCCCATAACATAAAAGTTACCTAGTCATGTATACATAAGTTACCCACCATATTAGTGATTAGTTTTTGGGTTGAAATAAAACATTTTATTGTTCTTTTAGATCTTTACAAGTTTTAAAGTTACCACATTACTTTATTGCTTTGAGATGGTAAATTTATCATGCATGCAAAAGTATTAGGATGATAACTATTATTTTATTATTTAGAGGACATGATAACTATATCAATTTCGTGGTAGATAATTACATCATGAACACATGGATAACTTTATAAGCATTGAGTGGGTAAGTCCATCATTAGTGGGTGGGTTACTATTACAAAGAGACTATGATACCTATATTGATTTCATATTGGATAACTTCACCATAAAAAATAAATGTGTAACTTTATCAGTACTAGGTGGGTAACTCAATCAGTACTGGGTGGGTAACGTTATCAGTACTAGGTGGGTATTATCAATAGTCTTTCTAATGGTGTAATTGTCACTATGAAAACGAGAGTTATCATTCTAATACTTATAAAGTTGAATGGGTGTTTTAGTGTATACGATTGATTTATCATCCCAACATGATATTCACTTATGAATAACTTGGTGTGGTAATTTAACAAATCGAAAAAACAATAAAATTGTTCTATTTCAACCCGAAAACTAATCGTTAATTATGGTCGGTAACTTACATACTAAAGTCTGGGTAACTTATATGTTACGGGGTGGGTAACTTTTGGGTCCGAAAAAAAAGTTAACGGAATATGTCAATATGGGATCTAGTTTCGAAGATCTCATCGTGATTAGCTCAGTGGTGAAAAAGAATTCTAAATCGGATAAACGGTTTGGGCTACAAAAGTTTTTGAATTTGCAGATTTCACATAAAATACGGGATGACATCAGCTTTTTTGACTTTTCTGCATGCATGCATAGGGAGGGCAATTTTGCATGCGACCTGGGCGAGCTTCTGGGATCGGCCGTCCGTCCGCGATCGCACGGTCAGGACCGGTGCGTCGGGCTGTGCCCGGTGGCAGGCGCCTTACAATTAGATTTTCCGTATTTTTAAATGGACTTGACTATCTAGCAGCCGCATGCTGGCTGGCACAGCTCCACGCGCAAAACGATAAAAGAATCTCAGCTAGCCCTCCCATCGCACCGCGCGTGTGTGCGTGTGAGAGAAATAGCATTGTTTTGCATGCATGCACTAAAATCCGAAATTGCTGACATCATCGTGCATTAAATGCGAAATTTGAAAATTCAAAATATTTTGTAGCTCAAACCGTTTATCGGATTTATGATCTGTTTTCACCGTTGAACTAGTCGCGTCGAGATATTCAAAACTAGATCCCATGTTGATATGTTCCGACGATATTCTTTTATGATCCAAAAGTTACCACCCATTACGTAAGTTATTAGTCCTATTGTATGTAAGTTACCCACCATATTAACGATTAGTTTACGGGTTGAAATAAAACCATTTTTCGTTATTCTTTTTGATTTTTTCGAGTTTTGAAGTTACCACACCTAATTTTTCATAAGTGAATATCACTTTTGTTTGGTCAATGTATTCATGCACAAGTTGTTAACTATACACTAAAACACTATACAACTTCATAAGTATTAGGATGATAATTGTCGATTTTATAATGACAACTACAGCATAAAAAATGGACATTGAGATCATAACTCTTACCAATAAAGTAGGATAATTACATCAATTTCCTGATGAATAACTATAACATGAGCACATGGGTAACTTTATCAGTATATGGTGGGTAAATATTACCGATGGAGTATGGTAACCATATGGATTTCGCGGTGGATAACTATATCACTCCAACCCGTCTGTGGAACCGTGACAAAGTATTCCCCACCCAATTCCTCGCCCGGATTATAGAGTAGGGTAACTACATCGATTTTGTTGTGTATAACTATATCATGAACACATCGTTAAATCCATACTGGGATAACTTTATCAATTTTGTTGTGTATACTATAACTATATCAGTAACACATTGTTACTACTGAGAGAGTAGGGTAACTATAACAATTTTGTGGTGGATAACTACACATAAAAACAAAATGGGATAACTTTATCAGTACTGGGTGGTAACTATTATCGAGAGAGTATAGTAAATAAAATATTTTGTGGTGGACAACTACACATAAAACACATGGTAAATTTATTAATACTGGGCGTAACTCTATCAGTATTTGGGTGATAACTATTGCCGAGAGAGTATTAGTTAACTACATTAATTTCGTGTATGGATAACTACATCATGAACTCATGGATAGATAAATTCATAGGTACCGGGTGATAAGTTCATCAGTATTAGGTAAAAAACCGAAATAATATGGTAACTATATTGATTTTGTGTACCGAGTGATAAATTCATCCGTATTGGTTCGGTAAATATTATCGAAAAGGTATGGTAAATATTACCGAAATAGTATGATAACTTATGTGTTACGTACGTGGTAACTTTTGGGTAAAAAAAAGTTGTCAGAATATGTCAACATGAGATCTAGTTTCGAAGATCTCGTCGCGACTAGCTCAGCGGTGAAAACGGATTCTAATTCGGATAAACGGTTTGATCTACAAAACATTTTAAATTTCCGATTTTTGTAATTAATACGGGATGACATCATCCATACGCACGCGAGTCACAGACGCACCGGCCTAGCATAGCTCGCTCGCAAATGAGAATTGCTGGGTGCGTACAGATACGCCCCACAACAGGCGCCTGCTGTTTAGATATTTCGTTTTTAAATTTACTGTTCACCTGGAGCAGAGATGAGTCGGGCTCCAATGACAATTACCGCTATGCCACTCTATTTATCACCCTCTTAATTAATTAGGTGTCCCACCTCCACTATGGACACTCTAATGGCCAGGAGCTCCACGGAATGAACATGTCGCCCTATGGAGTTACCCATGAGAGTATATCCATTAGATATTCTTTTAAGAGTAATCATACCAGGAATTCAAACGGAGGCAGCCCTAACAAAAACCTACTACCTATGTTTAAAAACGTAAGCCTTCATTTTTTTTTGAGTATAAGCAAAACCAGGAAAACAAGTGCCACGCTGCAGCCGGCTGGCTGCACCTGAAATCTGCCGCCGCATCGATATGCATATGCAATCTCCTGCAGAGAATCTCGCCCTCAACGGAAGCTTCCGCGAGCGACCGATTCAAGCACCAAATCGGCCGGCCGTCCGACGGCTAGCCTGCCTCTTATTGTCTTGTTGAGTGACTGGATTGATACTCCATAATTAGATTACATGTTTTTTACTTTTCTTAGAATAATAAGTTACCGGCTTAAGGACACTGACTAACGATTGACGTTTTGAGTATTTTCTAATCGCGACGCTACTTGCACATATATAATCTATTGCGCTGCTAGTATACATATCAATCTTGGGGCTGAAGGCTATATCAGTGTGGGCACGATTGGTCGAGGAAGGATGGGAATTTACTTTGCTGGTAGACAGGAGTTTACTCCTTGTAGGTAGAGTGAAGTACGTGGTGGAGCAAGCCAAAGTTAGTGTTCAGGTCTGCTCGATCTCTTCTGTCATTTGAGTTAGTAATTTCAATTTGGTAAGCTGCTTTAGAACATAAAACAACATGTGTGCTTCATCTCTAGCACTGCCTCTGCGTCCAGCCCTCCCTCCGCTGCACAAACAAGTCAACCATGGACCTCCCTGCAGACACCCAGGAGAAGGGTGACAGCGCGGGAACGTGGAGCATCCCCGTCGTCGACCTCGATGTCCTTGCCAATGGCGACGCTGATCAACGGTCACGGGCGATCCGGCACCTTGGTCGGGCGTGTGAAGAGTGGGGCTTCTTTATGGTACGTACGTACAACTAGTATAGGACTAAAATTTGTAATTCAAGTACGCGAATGCTACTGCTTATTAATTGTTTAAAGCATAAATATATGTGTGTGTATGTGTGGAAACTGAAAAGGTCATCAACCATGGTGTTCCTGAGTCTCTCCAAGGAGCAACCATGGATGCGTGCAAGGAGATGTTCAGTTTACCGACGGAGGAAAACGCCGAGTACATGGACGTCGGGCCGATTGCCCCCGTTATCCTCGGGACGGCTTCCAGAGGTGGTTACAACAGGAACTACGTCAGGTTTTTCACGCACCCGGATCTCCACTGCCCGGAGAAGCCCACAAACCTAAGGCACGTGAACATAGCTAATTAGCCTTTATATTACTCGAACAAATGTACTCTTATTTGCTCTGACCATCCATCACTAACAAGCATATATATATTGCTATGTGCCAGAGGAAATGTTACTGAGTACGCGGCTCGCACGAGAGGTCTGATGCTGCATCTTACGACGGCCATCTCCGAGAGCCTGGGTCTTGACGACGGTCGCATCGCTGAAGTGCTAAACCTCCAGGATTGCTTCCAACTCCTTGCCTGGAACCAATACCCACCGGCAGTTGGGGCAGTCGGGCTGCCTCCTCACTCTGACCACGGCCTCCTCGCCCTGCTCTTCCAGAACGGCGTCGACGGCCTCCAGGTCCAGAAGGACGGTCGTTGGATCCTCGCCAAGCCCGTGCCAAGCTCGCTCTTCGTAATCGTCGGCGATCAGCTGGAGGTACTGAGCTTGCATCAGTTACCTTGTACTCTGGGTGTGTGCGTAGGATAACTTAACTCCATCCCGACAGTTGCTTGCAGATTGTTAGCAATGGAAGGTACAAGGCCGCACCCCACCGCGCAGTGGTCAATGCCAAGCAGGCGAGGATGTCGTCGGTGAGCATGGTCGGGCCGTGCTTGGACGCCGTTGTCAAGCCGATACCGGAGCTGGCACCGCATGGAGTGGAGTTCAGGGGTATGAAGTACAGGGAGTACATGGAGCACAAGTACAAGGGTATCAAGGATGCAAATGCAGCGATGCTCATCCTTCCGGTGCAGGGTGACGCGCCAGAGCTACCACAAAACGCCTAAAACTCTGCTAGCTAGCTTATTCAGGTTGATATCATGAATAAGCACTTCTCAACTTTGGGTCTTGTCTGCATGTGTTGTTGCACTTTACTTGCTTCTTAAATAGTCTTCGTGATAAATAGGTTTTTGTCCCGTAGTAGAAGGGTCGATCGGATCATCTCAGTAGGTTTCCTATTGATGTTTCTCTTTCATGTTTCATTTTATCTTTCTTTAACATAATAAATGGGTACCCGATTATTGGATCATGGGTGTATAATGTATTTCTATATCTATTTCGAATTTCCAGGGCAAGTCAGGATCAGATAAAAGCAAAAAGCTCTTATGCAACCCAAAAAATCAGTATAGTTTGCTTTCTTTCCATCATTCCGACGATACTAAGTGTGATATGTCCTCCCTTATAAATATCCCTTATGGGAAGCCTTTGGGGGAGTTTCAAACTTTTCACTAACACTTTCAGAACACTCGTCTCTAGTATTTAAACATAACAATGACTAATGTGTCTACGTACATCTTATAACGAATTTAATGATGCCATGAAATCCACCTAGCACGCTCACGACCTCGAAGAAACAGGGCGCTCGCGACCATGGTGACGAGGGTTGAGCTGCCGCCGCCGCCGGCCTCATCCCCCCCCCCCCCCCCCCCCACACAGAGACCTCCTCTCCCACCCCTGCAAGCAGATCCGGCGTCTCCTCCCTGCCCTCCCCCCTTCCACCCTGAAATCCAACCTGCTACCCGTGGTCGCCGTGGCCACCATTTCCGTCAGTTGTCCTGGTTTGTCAAAGCTGAAGCACAACATGGAGCAGCTCTCGGCGGTTGAACGCCGCACCACCGGGCCGACGTATCATCCCGTGTCTGCTCCACCGGCCAAGATGGACATCGACCTGCCGCGACCTCCTCCATCGGATGGCAGCTCAGTACTCCAGCGCTCGCGCCCCGTCCAACCCGCGACAACGGCCTCTCCGACTCCGCATCAGCTTGCCACGACTATCCTCGGCCGCCACATGTCTGACCCATCCATTGGGGTCGGATGTCTCTGTCTCGTGCCTGTGAAATTACACATATGTTTTTGCATAGTTTTAGATGTTGCCCTCGCATGTGGGAGGGCCACCATGCTAGTTTTTTTAAAAAATACTGTAGCCCAGGAAAATATATCTTTGAGCATGGGACCATCTATGTCGTATTTGAAAAACATATGCTTAGATGTCAAAAATCTGAAAAAAAGTTTCACAAAACTTCTACTCCTAATTCGGCACTTCCTCTCATATTCTAGAAGGAACTGGTAGAGGCACTCTTGACACGTGTGCCTGTTATAGTCGACTACCGTCTAGTTATTTTTGACATCTTAGAGTATCTCCTACCTGACTTGGCAAAGTTTGCCCCCTATCTATCCGGGGACACGTCTGGACATGCCCGAACAATCCCAAACATCCACGATTTGAATCATAAATCCCAGAGTATGATTCTCGAATCCATGCAAGCCATGCACATCCATCATAAGATTATTCAATCAACATAAAAAATAGTTCAGAGTTTGATAAAACTATTCAGAGTACATAAAATGTATAGATATTATTGGTAGTACCCAATTCAAAGTTAGATTGAAGCAATTCCAGTGAAAATCCACATATAGCACACGAGATTATTGAGTGGTTGTACGTGCACTTGTTAATTAGGTGGCTGAAGTAGTCGTATTAGAGATCACGGGCGCGCCTGATCGGATCAGCGGCACACGGTTATCCTACCCCGGAGCTGATGACATGCTTCTCGTTTTTGTCTACTCCCTCCGTATACATATGTATATATATATACACATATATATAGACATATTTTAATTTTAATGTATGTGTACCTTTATTTTAATAGGAATTTAAACATTATATTATTTTAACGGAGGGAGTATAACTTTTTAAAGACTGCTCGTGGGCGGCTTGTCTAAACATCTGGGGCGAGGGGCTGATTGTGGAGAAGACACAATGAGGAAAAAATAGCATGTTGTCTCGCAGCGATATCCAAGACGAAATTATCCGCGGAAAGCGCAGCTCCGGACGGACAACACGTACGCACCTAATCTCAACCGCATCCAGACGCCTCGACACGTCCGCGCTTCCCACACCGTCCCTCTCCCAGATTGCAGCTATAAACAGAGCACGAGAAGCGTCGCGCGCATCGCAGTCCTCCATCTCTGTCACTCTTTTCTATTCTCTGTTCATGTTCATGTCCTCCTCGATCTCTGTCACCGCACCGCAGGAAACTAACTAAGGTCAGCCGCCCTGTGCATGTTCTGTTCCTCGATCGATCTCTATTCATTCTTTTCTCCCGTTTCAGATCAAGCTGTTCCCCTGGATTTTCGTTTCTAGATTTTGATTCTCGTTGTTGCTTATCATAACTCAGCGAGATCGCAGCAGATTGAAAACTATAGCAAACACATAAGCTATGAAAATATTATTTGCATCTTTCCTACAAACGCAATTCGACGTATCATGGTATTCGAACCATACGTTTATTTATTTACTTATTTATTGTGTGTTTTTGAAAATTCTTTGAACCAAATGAGCCCTCAAGAATTTCATAAGAATTTTGGGGATTCCAGTACTTAGGATTTTTTTTTAAATAGAGTTTGTTTATTTTGTATATTTCTGACCATATCATTGTTTTCCTAGGACCTACTTTACATGCAATTCTATAGGAATCTCATAGTGTTTTTATTTTGTACTACCTACGTTGCTAAATATAAGATGCATGTATTAGTCTTTTTCAAATTTGCACGAGCATATCTAGACGCATTTTAGTGTGTCCACTCATTTTAATCCGTATTGAAATACCCAAAACATCTTATAATTTGGAACGAAAAGAGAAGTATTTAAAAACATACAATTTTTTTCTACAACCTACTTTACATGCAATTCTATGGGAATCTCATATTTTTTTTCGTTGTTTCTATGATTACTATGGTAACCACACAATCCTAAAAATGAGATCTTGTGTTTTTCCTGAAAGCGCAATCAAATCAAATGACAAGTATTAGTATAATTTAGTGTATTTTCTGTAGAATTCAACATATGATGACATTCATTATCAATGGTTTTTTCTATTTTTTAGTTTGGAAAATCATTAGAACCAAACACGCCCTTAATATTTTACCTAATATAGACCTCCCCATCTGAAAAAATAGGTTCTATATGATATACATAGGCCCTAGTTTAAGTGCATACAGTTGTCCGCCTACTAATTTCAGCGCTCTGTAGGTTCGGTCGATTATCCTTCCACCGAAACCAAAGCTAGCGCGTAAGAAGAATTCCCGACGAATGCAATAGTTTGCTAGAATTTCGCTCTACTGAAACATAATGGATCGAGCCAAGTTTATCGTGTCACCGTGTTTGAAAATTTAGTGTGCACGACAATGGCCTTTTTCAAGTCGGTAAAATTATCCAAATGATGCTTCGCTCCTAGTTAGGGCTTCTTTGATTCAAAGAATTTTCATAGGATTTTATAAATTTTTAACGATTCAAATCCAATGGTTTTTTTTTTCTTGTGGAGGTCGTTTTTTAGCAGGATTATAATCCTTCCAAATATTCTGCACTTTATTTGGAGAAAAATTTACCATCCACTCATCACTCTGGTATAATTTTTTTTCTTCTGTGGTGTGTGAAACAAACTTTGATGCCAATTCATGTACCTCTTCAATCTTATAGGATGCAAGAGGACATGAAATTATACTATGAGTTTCCTAATATTTTTTTAAGAAATCCTGCAAATATAAAATAGGAAGTGTAACCACCTACTTTCAGTTGTCCGTTAGCTGCTTGTATAAATCCATAGATTAACATGATAAACATGGACGCGCACGTTATCCATGTTTATGGGTTTTGGCACATGTTTTTTCCATGCAATAAAAAATATCTGAACAAATTTCATTTCTTAACTCGTATTGAGGCGGTGTCATGCAATACATCTCATATTCTCATGTGGAAATAAAAAAAATTGAGACAAAAAGAAATTAACTTACACATAGGACTGCAGTGACAAACACATGGTGTAGGGCCGAACAACCGGAACACTTGCAAGGTTCCTTTGAGCCTCCTTTTGATGGAAGAGACATGCAGCTATGCTGCAATTCCCCAAAGAAAGAAAAGGGGAAATAAAAGGGAACCCTGCCAATCACACGTCTATCCAGCTCCGATATCATATATACTCACTTATTTATAGTAATACACACTACCAGGTAACTGAGGCATACAATTAAAAGTATGGTTCTCTAGCAGTAAGCCACAACTAATTGGGCACTTATCAGAAGTGTCTCATTCAGCTATTTGTGTCTTTATGGAGCAGAACCAATGTGTTTTTCTGTTAAGCTCTGTCGATTTTCAGGGTCTCAACGAACCTCCTATAAGTCTTGACATTTGTCGGTAGGAAGTCGAGGAAGTCATGGAAGCTGCTCTCCCTGTACATCTTTGGGTGGCGCTCATCGACGAGCTCCTTGGCGCAATCAACCTTCTCGTCCATAGCAACGCCATGGATGCTGGCGATTGAAATCCTTGCTTCATCGGTATTGAGGATTGCCCGGTGCACGAGTGACTGAAGTCGGCCATTGCTAAGCACCTCCAAGTGGTCACCTAGATGAACATGGAGGGCCCCGGGAATGACCGGGACTGGTGTCCACTGGTCATCTTGGTGGTGCATCACCTCGAGCCCCGGGGAGCTCTGCAGCAGTATGGTGATGAAGCCGTAGTCGGAGTGAGGCGCCAGCCCGACCGTGTCGCCTGCCTGCGATGATCCCTGTGGGTAATTGTTCAGCGCCATGAACTGCAATCCTCCTATAAGTTTGTCCTGCAGGTACATTGGCCCCAATCCCAGACCTTGCACAATGGCTCCCATGAGTTGCACTGACAGTTTCTGTATTTCAACGGCGTAGTTCCCCATTTTCTTCCTGTTAATCAATCATTTCCTCGTAAGTTAGGATGGTTCGTATCATGTTAAAAACAGAGGGTCATTCAGTGTGGAGGATAGTTTTCAGGTTGATAATTGAAGGTACCTGTATGCTGGCGGTTGCATTGGCCAGAAGTTGATCCATTCTTCCAGGGGATTGGCGTAGTGCTTGAGGAACGACCTGGACTTGCTGATCCCGTCCTTGGCGCTGGTGTCGTACCGGATCGGGCCCCGGATGTCGTCAGAGGCGAACAACTCCTTGTGCTCGGCGGGCATGCCGAAGAACTCCGAGGCTGCTTGGAGGGCGCCGTCCAAGACGGACTTGCTGACGCCGTGGTTCACCACCTGCAGCACAATGATATCAGCATTTTGCATGGATGCTCTGTCGCTGTCTCTGCATGAAGTTAACTTGGCGTCAATGCCTACAGAAATGATATCGTCTAAGAGGAATCTTCTGAAAAGATCAACTCGGTGTCAGCTGATCGTGCAGAGGTGTCGGTTCAGTGTCAAGCGACAGTGTTGTAACGGATGACCAAAGGATGCAGAGGTGCAACGAGTACATGGCACGAACCTGGAAGCAGCCGCGATCACGGCACGCCCGCGCAATGTCCTGGACGACGAGCGCCCGCGCGGCGGGGTCCTTGTCGCCGAGCCGGGCAATGTTGATGACCGGCAATGACGCCGCTCGCTGCGGGTGCGGCTGCTGGCGGCGGTGGGTGGCCATGCTGGTGCTCCTCGGCAAGAGGCGCCCCGAGACGGCAGCAGGCATGCCTCGTACGTCCTCGCCGTCAACCTCCCGACGAAGAAACAGGGCCGGTGTGGCGGTGCACGTACTCTGGCTGGCTCGCTTCTGATCAAGAATATGCTTCCGATGCGTTCCATCGGGATTCCAGGATCTGTTGTTGTATATATAGGCGCCTGAATCTCGACGAGTAGCGGGCAGCAGATGTACAAGCAGAGGAAGGAGAAAGCAACCGGAAGACAGTGATGGGGAGATAACCGTGCGCACTAGCTGCGATGGATTCTGCTCATGCCCACTGGGCAAAATCAAGTTCTCTGCACATAGACCTTTCTTCTCTCTGATTTTTTGACAGCCCAAGACCGCTCGGGTTTCTCCTTCCGGCTCCGGTCCAGGAGCAGGCCACTAGGATGTCGGAACCCAATTGCGTATGTAAGTACATGCGTACGCCTGGGTGTAGTGTAGCTACGTCCAGATGCATGAGATGGCCCCTTTCTGCATGGCAGTGCTCACCAGCTGTGGACTTGCTCCTCCTACATGGAGTAGATCATCAGACGTGGTTCTTTTCCTCGCCCAAGTTGCGATTGGGTGCGCGTCCGTAATGGGTTTATGTGTTGCATGGAGGTTTACGTCTGGATAATGCTTGTTTTCCTTGTGTTCCAGCTTCCGTCAGCTGAAAACCGATCCCGCGGCAAGAGGGGGGCTACCAAGCAGGGTTTCCGGTTTTGGCATCGTCGCCTCTAGCTGACAAGACAAAGCACCTTTTTTTGACGGATGCGGCGGCTGCTTTTTGTGTAGGGGTGCATAATTTCGACTGAAGTAGCCATACCATAGCTAGTGTGTGAGAATTGCATCATGGAAACAACTCTCCTGGTGAAGAACTGGATATCTTGTTGTTGCTGTCTTTTGCTTTTACAGCTGTTTTGGCTTCACTTTTACAACTCACAACTCTCTTTGACAAGATCATTGGTAAACAGTTGTGAGATTAAGAGTGACATCTCGATTGGTAAAGTTCTATTGATATTCTCGCGCTCCTACCATGCTGAAGTATAAATCATGATAAAATACTTTCCTCTACACTTGTTATTTGACGGAGAAGCGCCGTAGGGCGATGGTGCGGACGCGCCGTACGCCGGCGTCGGAGGAGCTCCGTAGAACATTGGGGCAGAGGCACCATACGCGTGCGTTGAAGGAGCAGCAGGAGACGGCAGCGTTGGAGACGCACCGAGCGCTGGCTGCATTGGAGGCGCACTGATCGCTGGCTGTACAGGGACGCCATGCAAGGTGAGAGGCGCAACAGCTGGATCGTACGCGGGAGCCGCGCGTTGATCGTACGGGGCGCCGTGGACAGACGATGGCGCGGACGACATGGCGGCCGGCCGGGAGTGCGGCCAGGCGAGCGGCTGAGTCGCGAGGAACGGAGAGGCCGCGACGGACGACGGCGCGGCGGTGGCAGATGCCACGGACGCCGATGCGGCGGCGGCGGCTGAAGAAGCAGAGGCAGCGGAAGACATATTTGACCTAAACCTAGTCTTTTTTTTTTTTTGCGAACCAATAGCTCTTTCAATTACTCAGAAGGATTACAATAAGTTTGGATACAGTCCCGGAGGAAACTGGGAATAAAATTAACCCATAAGCACCTCCTCCGATCTTCCGAAGCTTGTGCAGCACATTTGTGGGCAGCTACATTTGCATCACGCCCCACATGCACTAACACAAAACTATCAAAGCTTTTACCCCTATCTGCTATTTCATGGCACACCGAAGCCATATCAGTCCTTGCAAATTGTTCAGAGTTCAGCAGATTCACCACTACCTGGGCATCAGATTCAATACAAATATTTCTATGCCCCAGGTCTGCAGCAAGCTTTAGCCCATCCCGAATCGCCATAGCCTCCATGGTTCTAGCTGAGTGTGCAAACTCATACCAAATCGCCTGGCCTCGGATAAGGGCACCGGTATGGTCCCTCAGAATCACCCCAGTGGAACCTTGTCCTCGCGCTGCCGAGTAAGCAGCATCGACATTCACTTTCACAATCCCCTCATCAGGGGGTTTCCACTGTATCTTCTCCGACGGAACCATTCTCCCGCTCAATCGGACACTGATCACAGATAAATCATGCATGATATCCAGTGTCCACCGTACTGAGGCCTCCACTGTCCGCTTCACCTCACCATGTCGTCGGTTGTTTCGTTCAGACCATATAGCCCAACTTCCGCATAAAATGACAGCGACATCCCGTGTTGGAGCAGCCTTGCCGGCGACAAGATCAATCGCCCAATGATCAGACCTCAAAGCAGGTAGTTTAATACCTGTTAATTTGAGTACCTCTTGCCAGAACAACTTCGCCCATTTGCATTCAAACAATGTATGGGCAATGCTTTCATCTCGCCCACAGTCCTCGCACCAAGAAATTGGCTCAATGTGCCTTTCCTTCAGTACTGCGCGGCATGGGATGAACTTCTGAATCACACGCCACCAGAAGTTTCGTACCTTTGGTGGAACCTTCAGTCCCCAAAGCTTCTTCCAGCTATCTCCTGCCCCAAGAGATGATTCCACTCTTGGCATTCCTTCTCGTTTCCGAAGTATTAGACTCCTATATGCGGATCTCACAGAGAAGTTACCAAATTTCTCTAGCTTCCAGGCCCAGACATCCTCCACATCTCCACCGATCGGTATCCTGCAGATTGATTGAATGTCCGCCTGTACAAAGTTTTGTTCCAGCATATTCATATCCCAGCTACCATCCACCACGTTGATTAGTTCTTCAACTTTTTGAACCGTAGCTTCTGGTATCCTCACGAGGGGCTTAGAGTTGAAATTGTCCACAATCCAAGGATCGTGCCAAGCATCAATTGAAGCGCCATCACCCACTCGCTTAATTAGACCATGTTCCAGAGCCTCGCGACCATGAAATATCGCACGCCACACATGTGAGGCTCCTTTTTTCCTAGTGGCCTCCATAAAATTCCGATCATGGAAATATTTACCTTTGAGAACCCTAGCACAAAGGGATCCAGGATTAGTAAGCAACCGCCACCCATGCTTAGCTAGCATGGCCTGATTAAAGAGCGCAAAGTCCCGAAAGCCCATGCCGCCCTCTCCTTTCGGAATAGCAATGTCCTCCCATTTCCTCCAGTGCATCTTCCTCTTTTTCTCATCACCACCCCACCAATATCTAGCCACCACACTTGTAAGTTTTTTGCAAAACTTTTTTGAGAATTTGAAACAGCTCATGGAAAAGGTGGGAATGGCCTGGCATATAGCTTTGATAAATGTTTCCCGTCCAGCACTGCTCAAGAGCCGGGTAACTCTCCCATTCAATATTTTCTTAATCTTGCTCACAATATGTTCAAATTGTGTATCAGTGGATCGACCAACCGAAGTTGGAAGTCCAAGATATTTTTCAACAAGAGCCTCCGCTAGAATTCCAGAATATGTATGTACCTCATCTTTCATCTCCTGTGTACAATTCTTGCTGAAAAATACTGCAGATTTTGACAAGTTCACAAGCTGGCCGGATCCCTGCCTATAGAGATCCAGAATGAGTTGAAGCCTGCTAGCACCCTCCCGCGATGCTTGAGTGAAAATGATGCAATCATCCGCGAAGAGAAGATGCGAGATCCAAGGTGCATGGATCCCCACCCGAACTCCTCTTGATAAATATTGTGGTCCTTTTAACCGCAGCAAGCTGCTAAAACCCTCAGCACATAAGAGAAACAAGTACGGCGATATTGGATCGCCTTGTCTGATCCCCCTTGTTGGTTTGAATTCCTCGGATAACACTCCATTAACTCTAACAGAGAAATTAACCGACTCCACACATCTCATAATAGTGTTTATTCATACCTCCGCAAATCCTAACTTAGCCATAATAGCTCGCAGGTACGCCCATTCAACACGATCATACGCCTTTGCCATATCAAGCTTGATTGCACACGCACCTGATTTGCCTTTCTTCTTCTTCAAGTAATGTATGCTCTCAAAGGCAGTCACCACATTATCCGTAATCAGGCGGCCAGGGACAAAGGCGCTTTGTTCCTCAGAAATCACTTCCTCCAAGATAGTTCGAAGACGAAGAGCAAGAACCTTCGACACTATCTTATAAAGCACATTACATAGTGCAATGGGTCTGAATTGCGTCAGTTCCTGGGCAGAACTGACCTTCGGAATTAAAACCAGAACCGTGCTGTTCACTTCAGCCGGCATCTCTCCCCCTCTCATAAATTCCTTGACCGCCGCACAGATCCGATCTTTTAGGAGGCTCCAATGTTTCACAAAGAAGCCCGCAGTAAAACCATCTGGACCGGGGGATTTGTGCGGATGCATCATGAACAAAGCTTGTTCAATCTCATGGTCAGTCACCTCGGCACAAAGACTTGCATTCATTTCGTCATTGACCTTCCTGGGAACCCAATCAGTCACTAGTTCCGGTTGTGTATCTTCTTGGGCCGTGAACAGGTTTTTGTAGAATTCTATTGCCATCTTTTCCATCTCGTCTTGTGTGGTGACAACAGATCCATCCTCCCTCCTCAATGATCTAATTCTGTTTGTCCTGTGTCGCTCCCTGGCCTTAGCGTGAAAATAAGTAGTATTGCGATCACCTTCAGCCAGCCACACAGCTCTTGACCTTTGTCTAGCCATCGCCTCCTCACGGGAGAGCAATTCAGAAATTCTCCTCATTAGATCTTTCTCCTGGTGGGATGGCCCAGAACCCAGCGAATTACCCCGCAGACTCTCTAGTTTGCTCCTCATACTTTTTAGTTGTTTGTGTACTGATCCAAACTCTTCTCGGCTCCATGACTTCAGCCGTGAACTGACTCCTTCGAGTGCCGAGTGCACCGAAGACAGCGATCCCGCCGCTGGCGACCAACTCTCACATACCATTTGATCGTATCTCTCATGCCTTGCCCATGCATTCTCATAGCGAAACGGGCGAACGGAATTGTCCACGTCCAGCCAGTCCGAGCGACGCACCGAGATCAACAGGGCACAGTGATCCGACTCCGTTGTTTGTACATGTAACACCGAGGTGTTATCAAAAATTTCCTGGAACCTATCATCGCCAAGAGCTCTATCCAATCTCACTTTAATATTGTCCGAGCCCTGTTGTCTATTGTCCCAAGTATATGGAAGACCAATATAACCCAGGTCCTCAAACCTGCAGTCATACACTGTGTCACGAAAACCCTCCATTTTCCACTCTTCTCGGTTAGCACCACCAAACTGCTCACCAGCGTGCATAATTTCATTGAAGTCACCTGCGCACAGCCACGGATTGTCGTACTCAGTACGCATATACTTCAATAATTCCCAGCTCCTCTTCCTCCTTGATCTCATCGGGTCCCCATAGAACCCTGTAAACCTCATCTCTCTATCTCCGGTATAGTCATTTTTAATCAGAACGTCGATGTGGGTCTTGCTAAAAGATTTCAGCGAGACTGTCGAATCAACATTCCAAAAAAGAACAAGACCTCCACTCAATCCATCACTCTTTACACCGAAAGCATTGGAAAAACCAAAACGGAATCTTAAATCCTGAGCTCTTATATCAGACATTTTAGTTTCTGACAAAAAGACCAGGGAAGGGCGATGCAGTTTAATCAAACTGCTGATTTCATGAACTGTCTCAGGCCGCCCACAACCTCGACAGTTCAGACTCAGTAGATTCATTGTGCCCGGCGGCACTCCTCGAAGGAGCCCGCCGATGTGGACTTAGTTGCGTTATCGCCATCAATGCCTGCCTTCCTCCTTTTATTTGAGTCTCCTGACAGTTCCTGACTGTCGTCAACCTCCTCCTCTAGCTCATCACCTGCTAGGATCATCTTGACACCGCCGGGATCCACGGGAGTCCCAGCGCTGCCATGATCATGCTGCTCATATTCGAGGGCAAGTCTCTTTTTGGCCTTCTTCTCCTTCTCTATCACCTCAATCTCCATATCTGCAGCTTTGTTCGGGCTAGAGGCGGTATCAGCTACCTCATCATCCTCCTGATCACTGAAGCGATCTGACTTACGTCGCCAATCAAAGTTAGCCCCTGCCATCCTACCTCTGCCCCTATCTGATCTACCACCACGGTTGTAGTTGCTACCAACCGAGTTTGAACTTCCTTTGGGTTCTGGATCACCACGGCCACGCCCAGGAGGAGGGTCCGCGAAAAGCCACTGGCCAAATTTCCGGTCCTTCACACCATGCACACCATTGCCGCACTCCTTAAACTCATGCCCAATAACACCACAGACTTCACAAAACCTTGCGAGCTTCTCATATCTGCAGAGATACATCTGTCTGGTTGTCCCTTTGATAAGAGAGACAAACCTCAGCAATGGATTCCTAACATCATGTTTAACCCTAACACGAAGGTAATCACCATAAATACCAGGCCCACTCCATTGGATCTTCTCTATCTTTCCAGCCTTAACGGCAAGCTTCTCAACAATCTTCTGTTTGCGATAAGCTTCTGGCAACTCATGGATTTGCATCCATATAGACATATACTCCAGCTCAATCGATTCTGCCTTTGAGAACCCATCATAAGGCTCGATCAGCACTGCCCAGTCCCTAAAAAGCCATGGACCACGTTCAGTTACCTTCTCCCAATCACCCAGACAGAACATCTGTGCTATGAACAAGTTATTGTTGACCTTCCGAAATCGCACGTCCTTCGCTAGATTCCAGGCTGATCTCATCTGTGCATATAGCGCAGATGGGCTAAAGGATTTATCCATCTTGACCCGCATCAGAGCGAGCCATTGATTACCCTCCTTGATCTCCTCATCATCCTCATCTATGATCACATCATCGAAATCTTCCTCCTGCAATCCCATGTGCTCAAACAGCCGATCTATCTCTGGCATCTTCCCTCCGCTTGATTCCCCCACCGATGCAGGGCCTGCCTCATCGCCGGTCGCCGAGGTTCTCAGCGTTGAACCTGAAGACATCTCGATTTCCAATCGTCGGAAGCACGCAGCCAACTCTCGTCAACCAAATCTCCAAGGCCGGATAGTAGAACGAGTCTACCCCTTGATCAGCCCGAACAATAAGGAGGTCTGAGTAGTTCGTCTCCGATAAGGAGCGGGATAAGACTCAGCGCCGGCGAGGAAACCTAGTCGCCGCCGAGGAAAGAAACCCTAGTCGCGAGACCCAGGGGAAGTTTTTTTTTATACACCTTGACCTAAACCTAGTCTGATACCATATTAGACAGTGATTTGAACAATAGCTCGACACCCATAACGGGGTGTGGCTAACTCTTTATATATGGGTATATGATACGTACAAGTACAGGTTTAGAAGCTATGTGTAAATACAATCTAACACTTGTGTGCATCACCCGCTCCCCTCTATATCAAAATGTTGTAACATTTTCTGCCCCACATGCATATAGACATGGTTTAGTGTAAGATTCATGTGAATCTTATACTAAAACATGTATACATATATGTGGACCAAAAAATACTAAAACATCTTACATGCGTGGGTAGCAAAATTACACTTTTCACCGCAATAAGTACCCGCTACCCATTTACGTGTAACACAAACTGTTTGTATCCATATGTCATAGAGTTGAGAATATAAGATGGTGAGAACTTACTTGTGGCAAGACGGTTAGCAGGGTGGTTGTACCCCCAGCACCCGGAGTTCAAACCTCAGATTTGACGCTGTTGTTTCTCATTTAGACGGAATATTCTTCCGTGGGAGGCGACGTTCCCGTCGACAGCGAGGCGCCTGTTATGACTTCGCAATCCCAAAACCTGACCCGTCGACTCAGTCTTTCGGAGGTGCTCATAGAGGTCTTTCGGAGGTGCTCATAGAGGTAGGTAGGGTATGCGTGTGTGCGTTCATAGGGGCGAGTGTATGCGCGTGTATATGAGCGCTTGCATTGTAAGAGCAACTCTAGCCGATCACCCAAAACCGGTTAGCGGAGAAAAAATCCTGCTTTACTCCTCTAACGCGCACCTAACCGAAGCCGCAAGGGATTTAGAGGAGTAAAAATTTAGGAGTCGACCTCCGCGACTCCCAAATACAGTCGACCGCGACTGCGGTGAGCAAAAGCAGCCACCCTCCTCCCCCCGACCACCTCGTCGCGCCGGAAGGAATCTTCGCCGCCATTTCCACGTCCAACCACCAAAGACCTCCGCCGGAAGCCCTCCCCTCCCACCTTCCTCTCCACAGCGAACCTCTCGCCGGTGAAAACCGTCGCCGGAATCAACCGCTACACCCATCGCTGCTACAGGGATCCCGCCGCCAATCCGAGGTCGTTCCGGCCGCGGCGAGCTCGATTCGGATGGCAACAACAGCTGAGAAGGATGGCAACCACGTAGGACCGCCACTCCGGAGCTAGGCGTCACCGGAACCGATGTCCCGAGCCGTTTTCCAACGAGGGGTGGCCGGTGGCGGCGACGTTGCTTACGCGGCTGGCGAAACGGCTACCGGGCGACCTCTACGTCCGCATCAGGTCGTGTCCAAGCCCCACCGACCATCTGACCCCACAGCACCGGCGTTCTGAGTTCCGACCGTGTTTGCCACCTCCTGAACCGCGAAGGTGTTCGACGAAATAGCAAGGTGAGCTTTGCTCCTGTTTTTTCGGTTTCTCGTTTCTGGTTAGCGTCGGCTGCAACATTGTGCCACTGCAGATGAAGAGGCTGAGGGAGATGGTCTTCGACGACTCTTCGTCGGAGGAGGAGAAAGGAAGAAGAAGATGATGATTTGGAGATGGCTATGATGATGATTTTGAATGAAGATGTCCGGCGACCGCGGCTAGGATCCCAATTTGGTCGTATGTTCATCAATCGAGATAGAGTGGAGGGCCATGAAAAAATAATGAGAGACTATTTCAACCCGAATGCAATATATCCGAAAAAACTTTCCGGCGGAGGTTTCGAATGCATAAGTGGTTGTTCCTAACAATTGCAAGAGTCGTGGAGAGGAATGACAACCGGTTCAGACTCCGGAGAAGTGTATACCCCTTCAAGAAGATCTTATTGAGCATCACTAGCGTCTCCATGCCGTCGAGTCGGCTTGAGTCACATGCCCCTATGTGTATTTGAACTATTTCATTTGCTACTTTTATTAATTTGGTTTGTAATATTGAACTATTTAATTTGTTACATTTGCTTACTTGGTTTGTAATAATGAATAATTTTAGTTTATAGTGTCATTCTTGTGCTTTGGTTTGCAACATTTTTTTTTTGAGGAGTTAAATATGAGGTTCGGCTTGGCCGGCGTTTTCTTTAGAGGAGCAAATACGGGGAGTTAAGGTTTAGGGGACCGTTTGCTCCTCTAAAGTTTGGGCTTTCGGCTAGAGTTGCTCTAATATGTTACGCAAAAAAAAATGGTAACTATGTGAAGGGAAAATGTGAATGGTTGTATTTAACAGATAAATACACCTAGAAATCTGCCTAGTTTTATATCTCAGAGAAAAATGCAAAATACCAAAGGAAAAAAATAAAAAATCACGATGCACGATCGAGGTGCATGCATACCGGCCGGCCGCAGGTGTTTGATGCCGCGGACACATTGTTTGTGAGCCACTAGCTTTTTTTTTCTTTTTTTTTGGAACAGGGATAGGCCCAGAAGGGCCTGGATACTGCATTATACTTTCAGCGGTGCAATACAGTTTACAAAAAGGACCTTACAAGAAACCAAAATAAGAAAAAGGTCCTCCGCATTTGCATTACAGACCTTAGACGAAGAAAGAGGAACGCAATTAAGACCACCTTCTTCTCCGCCAGCACCGATGAAGATCGAGCTCATACGACAGCCCCCCACACAAGAGCCGGGGACAGAACCACTTGGCGCGGGATGGGAGTAACGCGCCGCCGCAAGAACTCCAGAGGGCCTCCGATGGAGGTAGCAAGAAACCTGACGCAACGCCGGCGTCCAGGCTCGGAGCTGCTGCCCGCCAGCCTCAAAAGTCGGCAGCCAAACTTGTGCCACCGAGAATCTGCTCCAATACGCAGTACCAACGAACTCCCGACCTCCTCCAGCTCCAAGATCGACCACACCGAATCCCTCCCCCTCGCCACCACGGCCGGCCAAAAGGGATAGCAGCGAATCAGAAATCCCAGCTCTGAAGAAGGTATATGGGCGCTTATTGAATCGAGTCGCCGCCCAGCAACGCAGCTTCCTCCTCCACCTCGGAGACCTTGCTGGCTTGCTGCAATGCAGAGCCGCTGCCCACCAGCACCGCGCCGTGGCACCGGAAGAGCGCTCGAACAGAAGAAGAGAGTGGCCTTATTGACGGAGATGCCGAGCTCAAGCTCCCTCGCCTGCCACACCTCCTGCCACCGGAGGAGAACAGCAAGGAACACCAGGACAAGGACACGCCAGATCCGGCCACAGAGGTCCGGCGATCTACTCCCACACTCCACAAGGGAACACCACGACATACTGTACAGCCTACCTACTCCGGCACCTCGCCTCAGCCATCTCCGAGCGGCAACGCCGCCGGGGACCGCCTCGGTCCGGCCCGGAAGGCACGAGAGAGAGCTAGGGAACTGTAGCAGGGGATAGGGACGAGAGACGAGCTAGGTTCTCAAATTTTGCGAGTCGGGCTCTACGAAAGGCTTTGGAAGAATCCTTGTGAGCCACTAGCTTATCTTCTCAAGGGTCTGTCAAAGCTCTTCTGATTATAGAATGCACGGCTTCGTGCCGTGGATGCTACTAGAAGAACACTGTGCATGTACGCTAGCGTTCAAGTGGCGAGAAACGGTGCCATATGGCCTCTCTCAAGTCTCCAGTTTAATAATCCCCTAAGCTGCCACTGGCAACATTATCAGCTCTACATTATCAGCATGAGAGAATCATTCCTCTTATAATCTATCCACCCATGCGGCCATGCGGAAGAGCAACACATAATATCTATTATCGGCCGCCTCGATCAAGGTGCAACTTGTTTCAGTGGAGTGAATATCACTGGTCCAGATCAGTGTGGGCTTGCTTGTCAGTTCGTTGCCAAAAATACCACACCCGTCATGATATGGGTCGTCTATATATAACCGATGTAAAATCAGGAGAAGCTCCCGTTAGCTTTCTTTTCAGGAGATCTCTCTAAAAGACTTGAAAACAATTCACGTGCACTTATCTTACGTGAGCTCAACTGCAAATCAACAAACTTTCAATGCTATGAGAATGTAGCAATCACAGTTTAAAAAAAAA
The DNA here is from genome assembly GCA_026929855.1 of Poa annua. Classification (NCBI taxonomy): domain Eukaryota; kingdom Viridiplantae; phylum Streptophyta; class Magnoliopsida; order Poales; family Poaceae; genus Poa; species Poa annua. Next base: position 93,873,433 of record CM049433.1, read on the forward strand.
AAAACGAGACCTATGTAGCAATCACAGTTTTATCCATGGAAAATGGTCCAACACTAGCAGGCAGCAGGTAGTTAGGTAGTTGACGTAGTAGGTGCAATTTGGTCGAGCATAAGTACTATTTTGTAGGTTGCTCGACCGACGACCATGATGCGATTTCAGCCAAGACAACTGAAAAGCGAAGAGTAGCTTAATAGGAAGATGATGAGAACCATTCGCAATCACTCAGAACTGGAAGTTAGATAAAATGTTACAGCTAGGAAGTATTGAAAAATGGCAAACTGCTACTCCCTCCGTTTTTAATATAATATGTTTTAGCCTTTATCCCCATCACATGTACACATATGTTCCCTCGTTTTAGTATGCATCTAGACAATATCTATAATATCTTACATTCAGAAACAGAGGGAGTATTAAGAGTTCTAATTAAAAGGGGTGCATGCAGAATAAGTAGGTGAAGAAAATAGTATGAAGTATGAACACCCTTCAAAGAGTAAGAATGGCATAGTAACACCAGGAAGTAGCGCTCACACCCTTCAACTTCAAAACTGGCATCACTTTACTTCGGTTTTCTTGATAGCACCATTACGTTGAAGTTCATCGAATCAGGATTGTTGTGCATTATGGCCTTAATAATATGCACAGCGTCCTGATTCAGTACAAAGTAAAATAATCAGCGTAATCAGGGAGATATAACTGCCAATGCAAGATAACCAACAGTAACTGGATCCACTTCCTCAGTATCAATGACCCTTGAACCTATTATATTTAAGGCCCCACAGGCCCAGGACGCCAAGCAGAGGGAACAAGGAACAAGTCAACTCGATCTAGGATGTCCAAACAATTGTGCAACTCGGTCTAGGATGTCCAAGTAACCACTATAGGCAAACCATTGAAAATTTGGTGATGTTGAAGCCTTGATTTGGTTCCTGATTCTTGAAAATGGCTATGAACAATCTAAACTATTCAGATCTCTGCTTTCTGTTGCGTAAGCCGTAAGGTGTTTACCTAAAATTTACCATGGCATAGGATAGGATAGGCCCATGATATAACTTGAAAAATATAAAGTCGATAGTAGCTTAGTTTAGTGCCTGTGGACCCAAGTAGTGTTTCGGCTCACATTCTCCAGCGTGGAAGAATAGACTGACACAAGAGTATATTATCTCCCCAGGAGGGAATTAGCAAGTAACTGAGAAGCTGTCAGACATGAAGAGGAAGAGAAATTTTGTCTTGCAATATCATTAGTTTTAGCAATGAGGCGTGAAAAGTCCATACTTCATATGTTTTTGCAATACCTGCAGCAAACTTTCAGGAGATGTGGAACCATGCTTTATTGGTCCACCCTTCATTCCATCAAGCTCATAAAGTGTCCCTAGAGACAAATGCCACTCCTTAATATCATATAAAATAATTGAAACTGAATAATCCACTGAGACAAAGCAAACGTACTAACCATTGAGAGCCATAAAACAAACATAATGCTCTTCCACAACGTCACTCAGCTGGCAAATGAGGCCGAAGTGTAGAAGTTAACCAATTTCAGTGCAAATAGGAATTGACAGTAATTCATATTGTAATTTTTTTCCTGTATTTTCACTTTGCAATAATAGAGAAATAGATAAATCATACTGAAAGATAATCCTGTGGTTCATTTCTATTCCTGGGATACAATTCCAGTTAACAAAACACAAACATAATCCAGTACCTCTATGTCACCAGCACTGGCAGCCAATGAGTGAGCTCTTGCCATTTCATCGTCCTTCTCAAAAATTCTGGCACGCTATACATAAGATGTCAAAATAACCAATAAAAAATAACTGTGATAATGGTCACAGTACGGATGAATGACTTTAATCAAGATATAAGAACCTCGTACGGGTCCATGCTGGTTGTTGATTTGAAAAACAGGTCCAAGCCAGAATTCTCCACTACAAAGAAAATATAAGTCCCGTTAATAAACACACAGGGGAAACAGTACATAATGGAATCATTGTACATGAATTTACATAATGCATATGCTCTTCGATACAAGATGCTATTAATCTACACAAGGACATAAGTCCAAAAGTACACAGTGAACTTACATAAACTGATCTCTGAACATGCATTTCCAACAGCATGAAGTAAAGAGATAGTTCCACAAGCATTTCCTAAGGATTCAATCTGTTTCATGAAATACACCTCATCCCTTGTTTCCTGCAGCACAAGACATGAAACAAGCACATAAATAGGTAAGGACAAATGTGCTGCTTTATGGCACCTGTCATAATGGACAGATCAACTGCAACTCATACAGAATAAGGCAAAATATAGCCACAAACCTACAAGAAAACAACTTCCTCACCTTCTCTTCAGTAGCTATGACTTGTTCCGGAGGTTTACTTGGATTCTGCGTCAGAGTAAAGGAAAAATTATCTAATAGTACTAAGCTAGGAAATATCAAAATAAAATAGAACTGTTTACACACATCCACATAAATAATCAGAATTTGCATATGAATCATTGCCAATAATGTACGACTCCAACTAGATATATAGTACTAGCATTGGCCGTTGAAGTTAGTCATGTACTATGCAGTGACCAAGTTAAAACTCTAATATGCATCAGCTAAGGGCATCTCTAACCGATTCCCTAAAGTCGGTTAGAGGAGTAAAAATACGCAGCGGCGGCACCTAACCGATTAGACGAGTAAAATTATACTCATCGTAGGAGTAAAAATACTCCTAAACGGTTAGACGAGTAAAATATACACATCGGAGGAGTAAAAGTGGAGGCCGACTCCTAAATTTACTCCTCCGAAGCCAATTCCGAGAAAACCTCCCACCTCCCGACCTCCTCTTCCCGCCCTCCGCCGTTCTTTCCCGCCGCCTCCCGCCGGCGCTGATGTCGCCGACTCCGCCCGCGATCGACGCACAGCTCTCCGGCGCACCTTCTCCGACCATCCCCGGCTCCGGAGACGCCCCGACGCCGCCGCAATCGGAGATCTCCGCCGCGGCCGCGACCGGAAAAAGGTTGGGGGCCAACAACGTGGTCCGGCCGACCGGAACGGCCGTCAAGGCCTACGATAAGGCCGGCGGCAAGCGCGTGGAGGCTCCCGAGGTGGCGCCGCGTCCTCCCTTTGGCCCTGTAGCCGACCGGCGGCAAAGCAAGCCGACTCCGGCGAAAGTCACGCTCGCTTTTGAGGCAGCCAAGAAGAAGAGGAAGAAGGCCGAGGCGGCGCTTCCGAAGGCTGCAGCAGCCTCTTCGACGTGCAAGGCATCGACGGCGAACCCTCCCCAAGGCCGGCCACGGCGGGCGGCCGTCGTCAACGTCGACGAGCACGAGGTGTTCGATGTATCGTCGGTAAGGTATTTTTTTTTATGATAGTCCGTTGGCCATTTGTAGACACAAAGTGACACGGTGATGTTGTTTTGATGATAGTCCGGTGGAGGAGGATGGTGGCCGAGGAGGAGGTGGTGGTGGCGATGGTCATGGTTAGGATGGTGGTGGTGATGGTCATGGTCATGGTTAGGATGGTGGTGGTGGCCGAGGAGGAGGAGGAGGTGATGGTGATGACTTCTTCGGAGATGGTCTTTGAGCTCTTCGATGGTGGTCCACAACATATGAGGTGATATGTTGGTGGTATTTTGGATCAAACAAGGTCGATAGCTTCTTTTTGGTGACCTTGATTGATGGTGGTGGTAGAGTCTATTTTTGAATGAACTCTATGCATGTTTTATTTCGATGACCTCAACTTCGATGAACTATGTCTATGTGATCCGCACGAGTGATGGATTGCGTGTGTTTAAATTGTCCGTATGTTTTTATTGTTTGTTTGAACTATATGTGAGATGTGTGAATGCATATGTGGAGTGGTGGAAAGAAATGGGGCAAAAAAAGTTTACTCTAAGTTTAGGGGTTCGGTTCGGCGCCGCCCACCTTTAGAGGAGTACTTTTACTCCTCTAAAGTTTACTCCTCCGTTTACTGCTCTAACCGATTGGGGATTGGTTAGAGATGCCCTAACTATGCATCTTGAAAAGATCTAAAGCTCCAACTCATACGCTTATAGGAGTCATGACTCAGGAGTGCATATAGTTCAAATTGTGCCAATCGTGAGACGATCACCGGAGCAAATTGACGACATCAACTGAGTGTCAGCCAGCGGTAAGCATTTCTTAGGGGTTGAACAGAGCGATTGGACGCCAGATCTCCAATGTCGGATCCTCGGAGGGAATAATAAATTTATGGAGAGTGTCAGACTGTCATGTACCTCAGGCGGATCGGGGAAGCAGAAGATGACTGCGAGAACGGGCTGGGGCACCATCGCCAGCGCGTCTACGTCCAGCCCGTACACGTCGTGGAACTCCGCTTCGCCCCGCGGCACACCCAAGGACCACATGAACTGCGTGCGTGGCGGCAACGCCGCGGCGAGGAATACGGTCAGATTGACGGTCATGGTATCGATGGCTGGAGTAGCAGACAGCGGAGGCAGCGAACCTGGTTGAATACGTCGGGGCTGGACTCCAGCGGCGGCCACCTCTCGCCGGAGCAGGCCGAGGCGACGGGGGGCGGCGCTGCCATGGGGACTTCGCCGGAGGGGAGCGTGTAGAGGCACAGTGGTGGCGGTTGCTGCTCTCGTTCCGACCGGCCCACGATGCCACGAGTGACAAACGGGCCAAGATACTGTGGTCATCACGTGCGGCCCGGCTCGGGCTGCTAGCTTTGGAGAAGTGGAATTCGAAGAAGTGCAAACATAGATGCATATAGAAGCGGCCGCAGCCCCTCCCCAACCTCCCACGCCGGCGTTCCTCCTCCTCGCTCTCTCGATTCCGTCTCACTAGAAGAGCACGGGAGGACGCATCTCGATCGCGAGCTCGGCGGCGGATCAGAGCCGACATGAAAGCTCACACGTCGAGGGCTCTCCAAGCATCAAGCGTTGGCGAGAGGGCGGTAGCGTGGTGCGCTGCCCCAGCGCGGCCTCTACCTCCCCGGCCACGAGCGCGTACACAAGCGGCGGTGGGCAGGAAGCAGGCGGCGGCGTGGCGGTCAGATGTGAGCAGCGGCGGCGGCTTGGTGGGGGCAGGAAGCAGGAGGTGGCCAGATGCGAGCAGCGTCGGCGACTGACAGAGGCGAGCAAGCAGCCAGCGACGGCGGACGGAAACGAGGACGGGGGTAAATGCGAATAGTGGCAGCAATAGACGGCGACGAACAAGCAGGCGACTGCAAGTCGTCTCGATCGTTCACGCTGGAGAACGACGGCGGCGGCGTAACGCGGCCGCGAGCGTGAGCACATCCTCTGCATCTGCTAGCCTTCTCGACCAATTAGGTAGCCAATCGAGCTATCGAGCTGCAGCTACGCCTTGCTTCAGTAGTTTTCACTGTTCTAATTCTGGTTCGTCGTCAATACCTGAATGTTCCGTTATTTTGCATTATATGAAGATTATTTTTGCTACAATAGAGTTTTGCGGTTTTCACCATAGCTTTCTACGAATTGCATCATAGGATGATTTTTTTTGCTACAATCGTTCTTCGGTTTTGCTATCAAAGCAGGTCAATGTTGCTGCCATCGGCAATCGACGTTACTTCCATCAGGTCGGAGGTTGGCCGACGTTAAGCCCAGGGCCGCCATGTTCAACCTCATCCCGGACAACTGGGCGCCTCCTTTGGCCTCCTCAAGGCGCTGCACCTCCGACGGATGATTGTCTCCGACGACGACGTCGCCGTGCTCGTGCACGCCAAGGCGCACATGCTCGTCTCGCTCAAGCTCGACCCATGCTCCGGATTCTCCACCACGTCTCTTGCGCTCATCGCCCGGTGGTGTTGTCACACCGGCGAGACAACGGTGGTGGCAGCAGCGTTCACCGGGGAGCATGCGCTGGAGGGGGATTGGCGGGCGCGGCGTTCACCGGGGAGCATGCGCTGGAGGGGGGTTGGCGGCCGCGGCGTTCACCGGGAGCACCCAACTCCTGCTTTGGACGAACTCCAGCACGGGATGCACACCACTGACTAACGCCGAGCTGCGCGTGCGGGTCTAGCAGCATTTTTTTTGCTACCTACAAATTATTGTGTTTGTAGCAACAAAAATCTCCATTCGATGCAAATCCACAAATGGATTGTAGACTTTTGCTACTGCAATTTTTTGTTTTGCATCACAGAAAGAAGAAATTGCAACTACCAATTCTTCTCTTTTGCCTCATAGGAAGAAAAATTATGCTACCGTCGGCCTTTTGTTTTGCATCATAGAAAGGAAACATTTGCTACATTCGATCTTTTTTTACATCACATGAAAAATAAATTTGCTAACATAAATTGCTTTTGGATTTTGCTACCATTATTTTTTTGTTTTTGCTTCACAGTAATGAGAAGCTTGCTACCACAGTTCTTTTCTTTTGCATTATATGATGAAATTTTTTGCTACCACCGTTTTTTGTTTTGCTTCATAGGAATGAGAAATTTGCTACCACCGTTCTTTTCTTTTGGATTTTGCTACCATTATTTTTAATTTTTGCTTCACAGTAATGAGAAACTTGCTACCACTGTTCTTTTCTTTTGCATTATATGATGAAATGTTTTGCTACCACCGTTTTTGTTTTGCTTCATAGGAATGAGAATTTTGCTACCACCATTCTTTTCTTTTGGATTATATGATGAATTTTTTTGCTACCATTATTTTTTGTTTTTGCTTCACAGTAATGAGAAACTTGCTACCACTGTTCTTTTCTTTTTGCATTATATGATAATTTTTTTTCCTACCACCGTTTTTGTTTTGCTTCATAAGAATGAGAAATTTGCTAACACCATTCTTTTCTTTTGGATTATATGATGAATTTGTTTGCTACCATTATTTTTTGTTTTTGCTTCACAGTAATGAGAAACTTGCTACGAATTAAACTTTTTGCTACGTAGAAGCATTTTTGTGCCCAAACTTTTGCTTCAATAGAATTTTTTTGCTACAACAGCACAATTTTCCCACAGAGAATGCTTCAATAGAAACAAATAGCACAAATTTCGCTACGTGCTCCGAAGTTAATATTGCTACAGCAGCACAATTTTCCCACGTGAGATGCTACAATAGCACAAAATTTTGCTACGTGAGATGCTACAATAGCAAAATCGAATTGCTATTAAACTTTTTCTCCGTAGAACTATTTGCTACAATAGCAACAAAAAGGGCTACAATTGTTTTGCTACAAACAAAACTTTTTCTCTCAATATATGCATTTTGCTACGAGCAGCACAATTTTTTTGCTGTAAATAAACTTTTTTTTGCTCCGTAGAAACATTTTGTGAGTTTGAGAGAAAATTAGAGTTTTGCTACAATAGTACAAAATTCTTATTAGAAACAACCCCTTTTGGTTCATAGAAGCATTCACGTGATTTTTGGTGTAAAATAGATTTTTTGCTGCAATAGCACAAAATTCTTATTTTTATCGAGCCGTTTTTTTTTGGGTTCAGAAGTCATGTAAAGAAAAGTTTTGTTTATTGGCTAATATTCGTGCTGATTAGAATGAAAAACGTGCTAGCTATGCAACTAACGAACTGACTTTGCTGCTAGCTAGGTGCGTGCGAGTACAGTAGCATGTGCACGGTCATGAAAAGCGCGCGAGGGCAGCGCATTGGAGAAAAAGCGAGGGCGGCGCGCGCGTCAATTTCGGGAAACGTGTCAAACACTGCATAGGGAGGATCGGAGGGGTTCGATCCCCGGGGGACGCTCACCACGATCCTTGTTTTTTCTCACCACCTGAAGGTGTGTGTTTGATGTATAACATTGATCAATAAAGTGGTGGAGTATTCCAAAAAAAAATCTATTTCACAAATCCACAATATAAGACTTTTTAAGCAAACTAAACTAACTTTCTAAGAAGGCGTACATTGCGGAAGGAAGGGAGTACTCGGTGCTACATTAACTAAGTGTGACTAAAATTCAAAACTGGACAAACTTAAGATACCCAAAAAAATCAATGTTGATACTATGAATGAGATGAATTCAAACTTGATACTAATCATATTCAAACAATGTATGTTTTGTTTCTTCACATGTGACTCGAGTTTAGGTTTAAAATTGTTATAAATCTCGCAGGGTAGTACACATTAAGATGCCGGGTGAGATCATTTGGGGTGGGCACGTATTTGAGCAACAAACTTACTTGTTTTTATGTCTGTATAATTTGCTTAGCTAGTTTTTTCTACTACCTCCGATCAGAAAAAGGGTCGCATTCTACACTTAGGCCTACGTTATTTTCTGGCGACATTTTTTCTAGACCGAAGGTAGTAGAAATAATGCAGACAGAGTGACAAATCGATAACCAAACGTGGTGCAATTAACTAGATCCGGTCATCCGTCGACACATTGGCACGCAGTCACGCACGCCACCGGTTCAACTTCACTCGTACAGTACGTGTCGTTCTCTCAACCATCAAAGTCATGGCGCCTGCATATGTTTGACTCTCGACCGACCGCACCGTTTGACCATTGATGCGCTCACGAGCAGGGCTCACTAATCTCTTCCTCAATGGAGCTGGAACTGGAAGCCGATCGATACACCGTAACGTATGGACTGAGCAGCTACAAGTCACAGAGAGACTTGTGACCATCTCAGCCTTCCATTTTAATCTAATAGATAAGATTTGTCAAAATTTGTTACTCAAAATAAAAAATGCTCGAATTTTTTTGAAAAAAATCAGTAAATCACATATGCCTCTTTTTATATTCTGGGAAAGTTTCATTTCATTTGGAAAATTATTTTGTGAATAAGTAAATTTTATAGCTTAAAATGGTAAAATGCTATTTATTTACAAAATATTAATCGAAATAGGATGCCACTTTCCCAGAATATAAAGCGAGGCATTTGAGATTTACTGGATTTTTTTCAATTTTTTCTGAGCACTTTTTATTTTGAGTAACAAATTTGGATAAATCTTGTGCATTGGATCTAAAGCGGAGGGCTGAGATGGCCACAAGTCTCTCCGTGACTTGTAGTCTACAAGTCACTGAAGCTCAGTCCGTAACGTATTGCCGTGGTTTCAGCTAGCAACAGGAGGACGACGAGGAACGATTCGTCGACACATATCTTCAGACTGCAGAACCACTTGTTATTTACTTAGTAATTAGTACCATATGGGATTTGTTTTTTCACTCATCGACCCCTACTACAGGATTCCAAGGTATCGTCAGATGATGATCATGGCCCCTTCTTTTCGCCAAACCCTAGTTGCCGCGTACCGCGGAGCTAACAAAGCTCCGCGTACCCCACGCGCGCAACGGGCCGGCCCAATAAGGCCACGTCCACCCGACCGCGGCTTTTTTTTCTTTTTCTGTTTCTTTTTTCTTTTTCTTTTTCTTTTTCGTTTTTCTTTTGGCTGTTTCTTTTTCCATTTTTTTCTATTTTTTGTGGGATATATTTTAAAATGTTCAAAATTTAAAAATGTTCAAACATAAATTTGTTCAAAATTTAAAAAAAATCAGTTTTCGAAAATATTCAAAATTTAGTAATGTCTTTTTATATTTTTGAAAATGTTCAACTTTTTTAAATTTAAGGTGTTCAAAAATCTAAAATGTTCAAATAAAATTTTGTTCAAAACTAAAAATTGTTCAGTTTTCAAAAAATCAAATTCGAAAGCTTTTTAAGTTTTAAAAAAGGTTAATAACTGAAAATTATTCGAAATTCAGAAATTTTTCAAAAAAACGTTCAGGGCCGGAACTGGGCCAAAAATCGCGGCCCACTAAGCGTTCGGGAGGGTGTGCGGAGACTTGTTCGGTCCGCCTAGCGCGGAGACTAGGAGCTCCCCTTCTTTTCAGCTTCTGGGAGAGATTCTAGACCAGAATCTACAAAAGCCCGAAAGAAGGGTCCAAATTTTGGCCCGCTTATTTCCACTAAGAAGCTGAGTTCCTTTGTATACCGAGAAGCTGAGTTCCTTTGTATACCGAGAACCTGCTCGGAGGCCGATTCTGGACAGATTCCCGCAAATGAAACGAAAGGGTACGCAGTGTAGACATATTGTTGCTTGGTATTTACACATAATGCCACCGGCCAGATAGGAAAGAAAAAAAACTAGCAGACAGCTCGCTCGAGCCCGCACTCGTCTCACCACCCGCACTCGCACGCCGCTCGCTAGGGTTAGCTATGCCCTCACACCAGCGCCGCCGCCCTCAGCGCCCGCCGCCGCTGAAGCCGCTCTGTCTCGCCCTTCTCCCGCCGAAGACCGGGCGCCCTTCTGCCCTTCTCCCGCCCTCAGCGCCCGCCGCCGCCGAAGACCTCGAGGTCGAGCAGGATTTCCGCTGCGTCGCCGCCGCCGGACCTGCCGCCTCCACCCACGACGCCCGCTCCCACCACCGACGCCAACGACCGACGGCCGCCCCCGCCACCGAGGTCGAGCTCATCCTTCCCAAGAAGCTTGTTGATGCTAACTTCACTATTGGTTATGCAAATTAGTTGTAACAGTGTGATTCCAATTGTCATGTTGATTCTAATTTTAGTGTTGTCTGATCTAAATTTCCTTGTTAGGTTTAAATGATAAAGTTCTTTGCAAGTAAATGATTTAAAATTGCAGTGTTTTGTTGATTTTAACTTTTGCTATCAGATGTATGCTATCTGACATGAATATACACAACATATAAAAATTCCACAAGATATAAAATTTCCACAACTCAACACATATAAAATTTCCACAACATTTCTCATAAAATTTCCACAACATATAAAATTGAGGGGTATTATAAACATTCCACAACTCAACACATCAAACAATCAAATTTCCACAAGCGAAAAAGAAGGGTCCAGCCTAGCTTCTCGTAGCTTCTCCCCACCACAGATTCTCCCAGCTTTTTTCTAGAATATAGCTTCTCTAGAATCACAAGCTGAAAAGAAGGGGGCCCATATCTGATGATCCATCCCTAGGAGACACGGACAGACAGAGTACGTAGACGACGTTTTCTGCCGAAAGTATTCACTATTCAGTTAAGAAAGTCCCCGTGCGCTGTCGAGTTTTCAGCACGGAGGGATTAATCCTCTTTCGATTACTATAGAAACACACCCTGACCGATTTCTCGACAGAAGACCGGACAGTGTTCAAACTTTAAAGTTTTCTTTTGTGGGTTTCAAACTTCAAAGTTTCTTTTGCGGGTTTCAAACTTGAAAGTTGAATCCTTCAAGCAAGTAGAGACGAAATTGACTGTCGGATCCCACGCGGCCGGATTTTTGTCTTTCCCGGCGAGGCCGATTATGCATGATCGATCGGGGGGTTGCCGCGATTAATTCTACCGTAAGCATTTCCAAAAGGCGAAAAGGTTGGACGAGTTTTTGTATTGTTGTCCCTCGGTCGTGAAATTTTCTCTTAATCGTCATAAAGTTCCGCAGAAGCGACGTAGCGGGGCCGTCAGAAAGAAAATTTGGTTGCTAAAATGGAGGCCGTTCGCTGAATCCAGCCACGATGCTGCCGGATACGTACACGTTATTTCCTGGCCGGTTGTTAGATTTGGTTTTATCTTGTGGGAACCACACTAGTCGAGCACTCGAGCTCAGCGCAGCTCGACCAGATAATTATTCAGATATATACACTGGCAAGCTGCTGCCGTTCGATTAGGTAAAGCTCACATGTCATTCTCTCCTGGAAAAACTACCGCCGGCCGATCCTAGCTGAAAGAGCTAGCCTTTTTTTTTTGAAGCGGCTAGCTGAAAGAGCCTTTCATGTGCATTGAAAATCGATTCACGTTTCGGAATGCAATGGCTTCAACACCAGGGCGGCTGCTGTAATCGAGCAAGTTTAACCTGCACCGGTAATTAGTTTATCTTCAGTTCTTCACCCACTCGCTGCTGCTATCTGCTTGGAATTAAAAATCATGTTGATAGTTCGTTCACGAGTCCTAACATCTGAGCACGACTTAATCCGTGCGTTGTAAAATTATTAGTTGCACGTCTCAATCGATCTCCACTATGAAGTGGGGCGATCAACTGAATGACAGTTCCCAGGTCAGTCGTCGAGCTTAGCTCAGTTCGATGTGACCCCGCGTGTTCAGCTTCACCGCATGTGTCATTCTCATATTCCACCTGAAAGCGCCTCCATCTGTTTTGACTCTTGACCCGGCCGGCCGGCTGCAGCGTTTGAATTTGACAATTGTTCCGCTCACTAATCTCCTCCTCAAGTGGAGCTGGAACAATTCATCGACACATATCTTCAGACTTCAGGACCAGTACTTGCTAGCTCGACCCCATGCAGGATTCAAAGATCTTGGACAGGTATAGCGACATCCCTCAGAAACAAGGACAGCCAATGTACGTAGACGACGTACGTTTTCTCCCGAAAGTATTCAGTTATAAGAAAACTACTCCTGCGTCCACAAAAGAATGTCTCAACTTTATCTAAATTTACACATATCTAAACATGTTTTAGTGTGCATATAGATGTAAATATGAACAAAGTTGAGACATCTTTTTGTTGACGGAGGGCGTAGAAAAGTTTCTGTGATGTAGAGTTCTCAGCGTCATGTAAGGGCGACGCACCCACAAACTCCGTTTTTTTTCAAACATGTATCAGCACCGGTTATCCTTCATCGCCATGTTGTGATGTAGATGTTTTAAACTTTGTTCAAATTCACATGTACACAAGTTTATCTATACATGTTTTAGTGTGTATGTTTACTCATTTTAGTACGTATCGAGACAACATATACAATAGCTAAACCATTTTAAATTAACAAACATAAGGAGTGCCTACTTAAAGAAGAATTAAAAACCCAGTCACCAGTTCGCTCACGAGTCCTAACGTCTGATCATGACTTGATGCGCTGCTAATTTGACGCGGGTCTTAATCCATCTCCACTCCGCAGTGGGGAGTAGTCTCTATTCTATTTCAGTCTCCTCGTCGGATCTAGCAGGAGCTAATTATCTAAGCTAGCACATATCAGACTGTCACTGCATACGTAATGCTGAGAATTATTGTCATAACAAAAGCCCGATCTCGTCCGAATCCTGAGGGTATGGCCATGCGGTGTACCTTTTTTCAGCGCATGGGGATTTTAGAGCTGGTCAATGGACTAATTAATTGTTCTATTCCTAGCAGTAGCTATCAGTGCCAGTGTGTGAAGCATAGCCTTGTCATCGCAGTCACCACTAATTCTCTTTCGATTATTTTAGAAACACACACCCTCGTCTATTTTCTCGATAGAAGACTGAAAATGTTCAAACCTTCAAAGCTGAATCGTTCCAGCAAGACAGAGATTCTAGGGAGATCTCGATTCTAGCCACAAGGATCTTTTCGCGGGGTTGATCCTTCTTTTGACAAGGTACTGCGTCGGGAAAGACGAATCGTTGCCGGATCCCACGCGGCCGGCCAGATTATCATCTTCTCCGATGAGACCGATCACCGCATGCGATCGTGGGCTATCACGATTCTAGGTAGGCATTTCCAAAAGGAGAAAAGGTTGGGCGAGCTTTTGTAGGTCGTGGAATTTCGCATCGCCTCTGGCGTCATAAAATTTACTTTGCTCCTGAAGTGCAGGCCGTTGGTTCGGAGAGAGACGCTGAATCCTTGGCCGCAGGTATCGCTACTTGTGTTTGGTAGCTTTTGTGGTGCGTACGTGGGCCGGCGACGGCTGCTGTAATTGAACAAGTTTAAAATTAACCTGCACCAGCACCGGTGATTAGTTTAGCTTCACCCACTCGCTCCTGCTATATATCTGCTTGAAGTAAATAAACAGTTGACAGTTCGTTCACGAGTCCTAACATCTGAGCACGACTTAACCCGTTGTTAAATTAGTTGCAGGTCTTAATCCATCTCCACTCCGATGTGGGACACCTCGATTTCGGTAGGACTCACTACGTGACATGGCCTGCAGATCGGCATGGCGATGAAACACCGTAGGCTTTGTCATGACAGACATAATGCAGAGAATTATTATCATAATAGCCGATCCTCAAATGGAACATATCTACTCAGTCGTGTCGTGCCAGGTAGGTAGCTATCGGTATTCACTACTATTATTCAGTGCCAGTGTGGACTCCAGACTTGTCATCGCATCAATCCTCTTTCGATTATGTTATTGGAAAGGTTTCTATAGTAGTAGAAACTATTCTAGTAGTTTCCTCAATGGAAGAACGGAGAGTCCAAAGTCGAATCGTTCCAACAGCTAGAGACGAACATGGTTGGTGTGGGTAAGATCGGAGCCCGCGGACACGGTTTGGACGCAGATCCTTCGCTGCCAAGGTATCATATACCTGGATTCTTCTCCTTTCTTGCGAGTCCGACGCCGATCACGTCGACATCAATATTCAGGGGACGTACTTAGGCATTTCTAAACGGCGAAAAGGTTGGACTGTCGCAAAATTTCCAAGCCCGGGGATAAGCCTTGAGGGCCATCATCAGACCGTGCGTGGAGCCGTGGAGTAGTGTTGTTGCTCCTGCAGAAGTGGATGCCGTTCAAAGTTCAAACATTGAAATCGTCCTTCCTATCTTCGTTTTCCAGCTGGACGAGGTGCCGGACTTGCCATTTGCCGTCGCTGTTGTGGTTAGGCCAGACAAGTGATCAGTCGAGACTCGAGAGAACCGGCGACGTACGGCAGGAACAGTACTCCAGCTCCACGCCGGCAAGTTCCCAAGTCGGTCAAGATGGCCGGAACGCAATCAAGCCGGACGTCGATCGGGACGTGCACGACGACTCCGCCCGGCAGGTCGTCGCGGCCGCCCCAAGCGCACACGGCTCCGCTCTCTCCACCACCTGGTCACTCACCGGCGGCGCGGACGGGCCCGAGTCCAAGCGCATGGCTCAGCTCAGCTTCAGTCGTGTGGTTGGCAAATAAACCTTTGATATAGCTAACCCAACTCTTAACCTTGCTTACCAAACTCTTAACCTTGCTTACGTCGCCGCCGTGCGTTAACCCACCGGCCATTGACGTCACGCGGGCCAACTTGCGCCACCATGCATCTTCCTAGCCAGCTCCTATCTTCTCTTTGGAAAAAAGAAGAAGGCCAAGACTTTTGGAACGCCGGGATGATGTTGACCCCATGGCCGCGCGCCTATAAAACCCCCCGGCCAGCACCGTCACTCCTTGCCTCCCAGATCATCGCCCATACGGCTCGATCATCGCCTAGACAGAAGCGCCACATACTTCCATCCCACCCTTCCAAAATCCAATTCCCTCGATCCCGGTTCTGGTTGGGTGCGATCAATGGCCGCCGAGAAGGTGAGCAGTGGTTGCACTTGATTGAGTTGGGATGTTTCGTTTCTGATTTCAGTTCCGGCGCCTGGTTTGCTGATGTCGTTTTGTTGTCTGACTGCCGAGTGCAGAAGGTGGTGCTGAAGCTGGACATGCACGACGACAGGCACAAGCAGAAGGCGATCAAGGCCGTCACCGCTCTCCATGGTAGTACTAGCTTCACTTCTTCTTCCTGCCCCCCTTTCGTTCCGTCTTGCTCAACCCTGTTCTTGCTCTGACTGGCCGAAACCACGTAAGAATTGACCATGTTTTTTCATCAAAAATGCACATGTTTTGTCTGACGATTACAGTTGTCACTTCCTCAGGCATCGACCAGATCTCCGTGGACACGAAGGAGCAGAAGATGACGGTGGTCGGCACCGTCGACCCGGTCGACGTCGTGGAGAAGCTGCGCGCCAAGCTCTTCCCCACGGCGAAGATCGTCTCCGTCGGCCCGGCCAAGGAGGAGAAGAAGGGCGACGGCGCCAAGAAGGACGACGGGAACAAGACGGTGGTGTACCCGCCGTACTGCTACCCGCCGCACCCGTACTACTTCGTCCACCGCCCCGAGGAGGACCCCAACTCCTGCGTCATCTGCTGATCCGCGCGCGCCGCCGAGGCGAGGAGTTTCACCTGTACATTTTGTAGATAACAGCCGACCGGTCTGGACTCGTCAGCTTACCTGCTGCGGCGATCATCGGCCGCGTGCGTTTTATGTATGGTGGTGTAGTGTAAGGATTGCTCCGGTGATCTGGCAGCCGTTGCATCTGCCGTGTTTGTAATATATATGCAGATATAGAATTACAGTGTGGAGAAGACTAAATAGAACTGCTGCAACTGAATATTGATTGAAAATTGACCGAGTGCTCTGCTGTGGTGATGCCAGAGTAGGTGCTGCAGTAGGTTCCTATACAGGTTCTGCGATTGAGCGAGTCGGCCACAAACAGGCAGGAAAACTGAAGCAGCTAGATTGTGCACATCTACTTTAATGATAGATCTACTGTAATGCTGAATTCTTACACTTCAGAGCATCTCCAACCGCAATTTTGACCCCTTATTGTAGAATTAGATGAAACTCACGATGTTTATTCAGGTGCAAAGCACGTACATATATAGATATACAGAGGGAGGCCAAGAGCTAGCAGTTACAGAGGGAGGCCAAGAGCTAGCATAGCCGTTAAAGAGGGAGGCCAAGAGCTAGCAGAATATGTACAGTCAACAATTATGTCTACGGACACGTTAGACGGGCCACGCCAATATCATTTGTCCGCCCGGAAAAACCACACACCCTGCTTTTAAAATCTCTGACTCATACAAACACATGCACGTCGATCACATATTCAACATAAAATAAAAAACAAGCCTCACTTCAGCACATGCCAAAATAAAATCCAGTAATGTATAGATAAATAGTACAACAACGAATCAAACGCCGCCATCTTTGCGCTCGTTAGTCTTCCTTTCATGATGATAGAACTTGTTACTTTTGTTAGAATATGAATACGTGTACAACTAGGAGTTAGAGATAGACTAGTATTAGACTTCTTGTACTTCAAGTTTACCTCCCTCTTTGTACCACTATATATACCCCATGAGGGTCATGACAATACAACAACAAAGATTAGGGATTCTATATTTTCTACATGGTATCAGAGCGGTTAGTCTCACGACGCCGATCTTAGGGTTCTAAACACTTCCGCATCGCGCCGCCCCCGGGGAGATTGATCTCTTCTCCTCGGGGGTGCGGCACCGTTCATAGATTAGATTAGATTTTCGAAATTCTAAATCTTGTAGATTAGATCTATTAGCCAGCAAATAAATCCCTACATCTCCACGGCCCAAAAATTCCGGCGTGAAAATCAGTGCAAAATCGTTGGATCACATCCGGCATCAGCACCACATGCCCTCCATCGGCATGCATGCATGTGCGTTTCTGCAGCTTTCTACGTCCTGCATCAAGCAGGTTAATCGAGCGGGACGTCTACAACTACACCAAGCGCCGTCTACGTCGAGCCATGCGATCTACACTTCATCAAGCCGAACATCTACATCAAGCTTTACAACTACATCAAGATCATCGTCGAGTTCTTCATCGTCATTAACAAATCATCGCCAAGGTCTACATCCACGTGGTCTCCTGCCGTCGCCGACAAAAACCCTGCCGCCGCCGCCGATCCCAACGGATCCGCCGCCGCCGCCTACGACGAAAAAAACCCTGCCGCCGCCGATCCCAACGGATCCGCCGCCGCCGCCTACGACAAAAACCCGCCGCCGCCGATCCTGTCGGATCCGCCGCCGCCTACGACAAAACCCGCCGCCGCCGCCGATCCCAACGGATCCGCCGCCGCCGCAGAATCCCTGCCGCCGCCGCACAAAACCCTACGACCGAGACCGCGCAATTTTTTTTTTTGCGCCTTCGGCGCTCTCGGCTACGACGACCACGACAACCTCGACCTTGGCTACATCACGACCGGCGATCTCGACATCGACATCAAGAACAACGTCTACAGCAACACATCGGCAACAACTCCAGTCAACAACGTCCGCGTCGTCACTTGCGTCCACGACACTCCCGTTGTGACTGCGGGAGGGAAGAGAGGAGAGACCATCAGAGACGCAGTTGATGATGCCGGAGAGGAGAAGACGACGATAGTGTAGGATTTTAAATCCAGTCGCAAACGTTCGTTTCACTCCCGTTACGACTGAGGGGGAATGTTAGAATATGAATACGTGTACAACTAGGAGTTAGAGATAGACTAGTATTAGACTTCTTGTACTTCAAGTTTACCTCCCTCCTTGTACCACTATATATACCCCATGAGGGTCATGACAATACAACAACAAAGATTAGGGATTCTATATTTTCTACAACTTTCATAATCCATGAAGCTAGTGTAAAACATGATTCTCGACTCCTTCGTGACCTCGCAAGACTCATTTTTTCTTTCGCACTTACAAGGGCCTCATTTAATTTTGTATTTTCCAACTTGATTTCATCCCATTTTCATGCTTCTCCAATTCCATACTCTTCTTGTCGAACTATATCTTCTCCCGAAGCCTCACTCGGTCACACTCCACTATCGCCCTTTGCATAGCTAAGAAGAAATTGTACCTCTCATCCTTCTTCTCATCTCTTATCAAATTGGCTAAAGTGTTCTGCCGCTTTATCAAATTATTAGTTAGATGCACCCTTACAATAATATAAGAACACGCCATCAACACAAACTATTAACTAAATGAGTGTTAAACAGAAAGGAAAACAAATCCTAGTCTGAAAAATGTGAAACACGAAGTATTAACAAAGATATTATTACCAATGAGTATATTCGCATCATGTAACAAAAAAACATTAGTGTTATATGCCAAAATAGTTTAAAAGGATAACCAAAATTGCATATACGTAGGTTACAAAACTTGAAAATTTTCCCTTCAATCACAATGCACAAAATCATAATTGATACATCTCTCATCATGATATGGTCTCCGATATATTCTCTTTTTCCACCGTGGAATGATAGCGTGGGCATTCATATATCAAGAATCGGCTGCCTCTTGATTGACTCTTACTGATATGCATGCCGATATGCATGCCGTATATCTGGTGCTACATTTTCTATTCGTACACAAAAAAATAACTAGATCGATACTCAATGAATAAGAAGAATACTCATTTGGTGGCTTGTCAATCCATATGTTAGTGTGCCAAAAGATGATTCTATCTCTCGAAAAAACACCATTTTGTACGAAATATTTTAACATTTTTATAAATCAACATAGCTCTAAATACTAATTTAATTAATGCAAGTTTACCGCACATTCATAATTATATTTTCTTCTAGTTCTAAACATAAAAATACATATCTATGTTCAAAACTATTAAATACCAAAGTCATTATCACCGAATTCCATAGTCCATCTCTATACCGTTGCTTAATACAATCTTATTCTTTCAAGGAGATTATATTAACTTACAAAATTTTGTTTAACATTTTAATATAGATTATTTTAAACCTAAGTAAATCATGAGAGACGATAAAGTCAAAGTTATCTACAAATTAACTGACACCACATAAATGTACTAGTGTGTTTGGATCATATCTATAGTATCTTTAATATCCTAGAGGTTTCAAGAACAATCGTCAATCGTCATTAATGAATATCCTAACCGAGGATTGTAAAATAAGTTAGTTTATGTTTTATAGTTAGTGGGAAAATCTGATTGATGTAGTTGGACTTGGGAACTAGGACTCGTACTTCACCCATTTGAGACACGACGAGCAATGTTGTGTATTCGTCTCAAGTTCGATGTATATGCCATGTCCTTAGCCTTGATGTCGACACATGATCCAGGGTGTGGATCGAATTACTTAGAGTTTTCTAATTGTTAGTTTGTAACTCGGTAGTTATAAATGTGTCATGCAAGTATGTCGTCCAACATGCAAGATGTGGTTGACCAAGACAGGATATTGACCTCCTACATGTACAGGTATCTTCGGGCCGTCTGGAGTATAAATAAAAACTTGGCCTTCCACCCAGGGGCGGAGGACCCCTTAGGGCAAGGTAGGGCCTCCGCCCTACCTTGACTTTTGACCAAAAAAAACTACATACATATAGGCACTTTTCTTTGTATATTCAAATTTCTCTAATTTCTGTCCGTTCTGGGAAAACATTAGAGGAAAACAAGCTAATTGGGCCAGCTCGCACTGCTTCACCCGAATCTGGGACTACAAGGCTGGCGCAGTGAGTCTCATGCGCACAGAAACAGAAAATCGTTTCCATCTGTTCGTTCCGTTCGAACCATGTATAATGATATCATAATTCTAAAAAAAAAAGGTATAACTGATTTCATAGATGGATCCGGGACTCTGGAAGCCGAACATGCGCGGTGAGCCTCATGCTCTAGAAGGCGAACATATAACTGATTTTATAGATTATACATAGAACTTGATCCGGGACTTTGCATTTAAATAGATCGGTTTGCCCCCGATGTTATACAAGATGTTAGATTTGCTTATCTAAAGAATGGTCCAACTCAACGAACAGTTGAAAGGGTCTTCTGAGTTATAAAGATCATCAAGATCGAGTTGTGCAACAAGATATCCGATGGTCGGCTTAATAATTTGATGGTGATCTTCATCGAGCGAGAAATAGTCAAAAGTATTGGTCTTGGTGTAAAACATGATTCCTGTTTCGCTTGTTTTCCTTCCCATGCCATGTACAACCATGTCTAGTCAGCCGTCTGTAAAAATGCCACATATGATTTATGATGAGTTGGCTGAAAAAGAAAGAGGAGAGAGAACAAAGTCGTCGGTAATTCTATAGACGATCTGACTGATACCGTGAAGTTCGCTCGGTACAGACAGGCGAAAAGAGGTTTCATTGTACGAGCTGTCTATACTTCCGTCTATACGTTACGTGGACAAATATTGCAGACAGGGTCTGTCTAAACGAATGCACATGCCCTCATGGTGGCTGGAACGAGTGTACTCTGTAACTCCCCTGTCTCGAGCACCGCGGCATCGACCTGATCTGCTGATCTGAGCATGTTCCTACGACTCTACAAGGAAGACAAATTACACGATGTACAGTAGCATTCAGGAAACGGTTGTGGCCAAGAAATAGAAAATGTCTTTCCTCTACTTCTCTCCGGCCACAGTTGGCTGCTGGTGCTGGAGACGCCGGACTAGACATTTGCTGTCGCTGGCTGGACAAGCAAGCAGTGACACTGCAGTTTAGCGAGAGAGCCGGCGACGTGCGGCACCGACACTCCAGCTCCGCACCGGCCGGCTCTCAAGTCTCGGTCAAGATGCGATGCTCGCAATAAGGCCACCCCGGCCCGGGACGACTAGACCGGCGCGCAGGTCGTTGCGGCCACCGCTACGGTTCCCCGGCGGCACTGGCCCTTCGACGCGGTGGCCGTGCCCCACGCCTCCGCTGCTCACCTGCAGGCCACACATTAACACACCCATGAACGGGCGCCCCCCGATGGAGTCCACGGAAACTACAGAAGAGACCGATCGAGGAAGAAGGTCTTTTGGATTGGTTCCGGGGGTCATGCTATCTATCTATGGTCGGCTAGCTTAGCTTCAGTTGCCCGTTTGACGACTAATCAATAATCCCTGGAACTCAAATTATTTTCTGCCTAACATTTTTCATGTTTTTAGGGGGTTTGCAGTAGAGAAAAAGAATTCACGACTGTGTTTCTCAAAAAAAAAACTGCATCCTCGACCCCTTTGCTGCACTACCCACAGAACCGGAGGTTGATGACGTGAGTGCGTGCTCGCCGATGACGTCCGTGTAGTAGGCCCCACGGCCCTGGCTATATAAATCCACCACCGGCGCCGTCACTCCCATCCCTCGCAGATCACCACCACGTTCTTCACCCCATCGCCGAGGCAGAAGCGAGCGCTAGCTGTTCCATCTCTCTCTCTCTCTCCACCGCTCCAAATCTGCCCCGGCCGTCGCCGGCCTTGTAACCGCCGCCTCGCCATGAAGGTGATTACTCACAGCTGGTCTAAACTCTTATTTGAATTCCGGCTCCTGATCGTTTGCTGATCTTGTTGCATGTGTTTTGTAACGGCCGATCAAGTGCAGAAGGTTGTGCTGACGCTGGACCTGCACGACGGCAAGCACAAGCAGAAGGCGCTCAAGCTCGTCTCCGCTCTCCAAGGTACTCCCCTCCGATCACCTGCCTCTTCTTCTCCCCTTCCATTCCATTGCCTCTGCTCTGCTTCGGCGTAATCACGGACCGAGTTGGCCGCGCCAGTTCAGTCATGCACCCACTGATCAGTATCTGAACTCGACACCTCCGGCCAACTGTCGCTTCCTCAGGTATCGACCAGATCGCCGTGGACATGAAGGACCAGAGGATGACGGTGATCGGCACCGTCGACCCCGTCCACGTCGTGGAGAAGCTGCGCGGCAAGCTCTTCCCCACGGTGAAGATCGTCTCCGTCGGCCCGGCCAAGGAGGAGAAGAAGAAGGACGGCGGGGACAAGAAGGACGGGGACAAGCAGGTGGTGTCGCACCCGCCGTACTGGTACCCGGCGCCGCCGCACCACCCGCACCCGTACTACTTCGTCCGCAGCGCCGAGGAGGACCCCAACTCCTGCGTCATCTGTTGATCGGTGCGCGCTGCTGTGCTGAGGACACCCCCCTGTACATTTTGTAGATAATAGCACGCCTGCCGACCGAGATCGGGACTCATCGGCCTACCTTTGCGTCCACGGCGATCGCCGGCGTTCGTGTGTAATGTAAGGATCTGCGTGGTGATAACGAAGCACTGTAGTGAGGTTACTACTAGAATAGAGGTTCAGGAGATGGAGCGAGTGAAAAATTCAAGCAGCTAGATTGTGCTTGTGTATCTGTACTTTAATGATTAATCAATTGAAATTCTGAAATCTGAAGCTCTCCAACTCTGCTCCACATGAGAGTTGCTTTCAGCCATTGGGTCTTCATCGACGACCGAGATCTGGTTTAGTCTGTAGCGAACCCTCTCTGTAATAGCTCAGTGGCCCTGGAATTTGAAACCTAAATATTTGTAATAAGCTGACACCTCGACTGGCCAGGGGGATGACTCTCTTCCCTCTCGCGTGCTGTTCTTCTGCCCTGTTTTTCTTTTAAAAAAGTTGCTTTCAGCCAGTGTCCTCGATGTAAACATGAAAAGGTCTCGGAGGTTTTGGACTATCTTTAATAATTCCCGCTTTCTTTGGCATTAGTCCCCATTGGTGCGTCGATCACGAGTCCTAACAAATGGTTACGACCTAATACATTATTAACTGCATGTCTTAATCGCTGCTCTAACAGCATGGAGTTTTCAATAATAACGAACATCTTTTGCGTTCTACCGACGGCTGCGAATCCATGTATCTTTTATCCGTATATTATCTAAATATATCAAGTATGGTTCACTTTTTGACCTCTATGTTTTGACTTCGTGAAAACTTTGACTCTATCTACAAAATATATATCGCTATAGTGTTGCCAGCGTGATGGTTTTCACCTTGTTTTATTTTTTTCAAAGTCATGCTCACATTGGGTTTTGAGAATAACTCATGCTGGTTTACCCGTTTACGGAAAACAATAAAAATGAGAAGATTATTTTACATGTTTTATTTTTGAATTTTCTCATGTATAGAGGATTTGCTAGAATCATGTTAAACTAATTCTTATGTGTCTAATTCCATGGAGCCTGAGGTTCAAAATACCGCACTCCATATATACAGTTTATTTGGTCCCTAAGGTTTCAATAGTTCATACATTTTTTTTCTGCACAAGCGGCCTAATTAATGTGAGAATTTTATATGGCGGTGCCAAGACCAAAATAATGTGCTGTCAGACTCATGTTGTCTACACGTTTTCAGTTATTTTACATGTTTTATTTGTGAAAAAATTCTCATGTATAGAGGATTTTCTAGAATCATGTTAAACTAATTCTTATGTGTCTAATTTTGTAGAAATCTCATCATGAGTTCAAGCCTCTTTGTATCCTCTATGTCTCTCTAAGAAGTGAGCCCATCTCACTTGGTTAGTGAAGTGCATCTACAACCAAGTCACCCAGATTCATGTCTTCACGGACGTAGATTTGGGTTTTTGTTATTTAAAAAGGTCTGTTGTAGGAACTTCCCCTAGCGTGTTCATAAAAAAAAAAGAAATCCATCCATATGTTTGTATGTCATAGAAGTCATCCATTTTCTATCGTATGTTTTCCGGTTCCCTGGATCCGAAGACATGCAAAATTTAGAGCCGCCGGACAGTCCATATACTACTGGTGCCAGCAGGCAGGCAGGTAGCTATCTGTGTGGACTCGAGCTTTGCCATCGCACGGACCAATTGTTCTCGATGCACCTTGCAAGCAGCACCACCGCTGATTTCCGTTCGTCTCTTCCATTATTCTACTATCTACAAACTCCACCCGGATTTCTCAGAGACAGCGAACGGAGATGAGCCGAATGCGTGAACTTTACAGCCGAGCAGATGGGTACAGGCCGGCCGGCCGGGGGCGTGGTGCGCTCGCCATGGACTGGTGCTGTGGTGCACTGGCCGCCGGCCGGAGCATGCACGGAGCACCAATGCGTCATAGGCTAGCTCTCGCGGTACGTCGCCGCGCACCTTTTGTGACGCACGGCGCTTGCCTCGCAAGGTACCGCTGCGCCGTCCGGCCAGCCTCGACGAATCAGCGTCGTTTCTTTTCCCGGCGACGCTGCTTACGCACGCACGCACGCACGCATTTCGGCATTTGGGTTGGGCTCTCCCGCGCACGTTGCCGCGTCGTTATCGATCGGCGGCGTTCATCGGCCAATCTGCACTGCAGGATGTGATATGATCGATGCAGCATATGACATCATACGTCCGCAGGGCCTTTCCGGAACGCGAAAATGCAGAACTTTCGACTGTTTTTTTCTTATGTTTGGTTGGTAAAGAGGAGGCCGTCCTAAAAAAAACAAGAGCGTTGAGCTTTCTTCCCTAGCGGTGGCGCGGCATCCTCCTCGCCATCGCGTGGAATGGCGACGATTCCACGCTGGATGCCGGCTCACTGCTCGGCAGCGACAATAGCACTGACCGAGCTTAGTGCAAGTCAAACCGGGCCGTGGCCCACCCAGTCCAGAAAATTGTATCCTATGTATTGATAAAATCTAGCTTAATAATAGCCCATTTTACTCTCTTTCAGCCGTTGACCCGTCCAACTTTTTCTACAAGCTCCGCCACTGGACAAGAGTGACACTGCTCTAATGCCAGCTCGGCTATATATCTCGGGTTCTCGGCACAGTCATCACACCCGGCCCGGCGGTGATCGACCAAACCTAGATTCTCCACGCGCACTGCGCACACGGCCTCTACCCTATTCCTAGCTAACCTCCCACCTGGCCGGTTAAGCTTAAGAAATGTAAATTTAATATAAGTCCACTTGGCCACTGATACCTGGTTCGTTCACGAGTCCAAACATCTGATCAACTTGAGGAAATGACGGAAAACCACCAGAATTGGGGCCGAGTTGTCTGACTGCCACCGAAATTGAGCCTAGGGACAGAAACCACCGGTGTTTGGGGCAGGACTATGACAAGTAGCACTGATTTGAGAATTAATCTGTCTTAACAGCCATTCTGACCGTACGGTCCCACTGTCAGGCCTACGTGGCAAAATTAGATGGACGTGTGGGACTCACTTCAGCCAAAAAAATAAAAAAATTAAAAGAGAAAAAAGGGTCAACGGCGAGCCTTGCGCGGTTGCCGTCGCTGGTGTTCCTGTGGCTGTACGAAAACAAGCTCACCGGATCCCTCCCGGCGGAGCTCGGGATGTACTCAGCGACCTCTCCGGCCCGATACCGGCAGGCATCTGCCAGAACCGCGGACTGTGGGTCATCACCGCCTCCGGTAACCACCTAAACGGCTCGATCCCGGCGAGCCTTGCAAGCTGCCCCGCGCTCATAAGCTTCCAGCTCCAGGATAACGAGCTCTCCGGCGAGGTGCCGGCGGCGCTGTGGACGGAGACGAAGCTGATGACCGTCCTTTTGCAGAACAACGGGGGGCCTCACCGCAGACTCTGTTCTGGAACATGACGAGACTGTACATCTCAAATGACAGGTTCAGTGGGGCTCTCCCGGCGGCCACGGCCTAGTTGCAGAAGGTCAACGCCGGGAACAACAGATTCTCAGGCGAGATACCCGCGGGACTCGGTGTAGGGATGCCTCTGGTGCAGGAGTTCGTTTTGTCGAAGGAAGAATCAGCTGTGTGGCGCTAATCCCGGCGAACATCAGCACTCTCGGTGACCTGACGCAGATGAATTTCAGCAGCAAGCAGCTCACCGGCGAGATACCGACAGCGCTAGTCGCCGCGGCAGGACTCCAAGAAGTCCTTGACGCAGCCGAGCGCGGAGGCGGCGGCCTCCTGTGGCACGATGCAGGCCTGCATCCAGGTGGTCGTGGTCTCCACGGACGACGCGTCCGAGCCGGCGGGGGAGCCGGGGCTGCTCACCAGCTCCCCGCCGTTGTCCACCTCGCCGGCCGCTAGCGCAGTCGCAGCCCACGCGGGACCACGCGGCGCGGAGGCGTGCTCGAGCTCCTGGAGGCGGAACTCCATGGCGGAGCTCCATGGCGGCGCGCCGGAGCGAGTCGACGGAGGCGGAAGGAGACTGGTGCGCGGCTGGGTGCTCTGCCTCGTCGTCTTCCCCGAGGGCGCCGTCATCAAGAAGCGCCCGCAGCGCCGCGCGGTCGTCGGCACGCAGGGCCTGCCTGAGCAGGACGTGGACCGAGTCCGCGCCAGTCGCACAACGGGCTCCTCCTCCTCGGAGCCGGGCAGGTTCAGAGCCTCGAGATTCGCCATGGTGGGCTCGGCGAGGTCGTACTTCTCCGGACCGGCGCCATGCTCACTTGCTGTGTGGCTAGGAGAGGGTGGAGCGGACGGAGGCCGAGCTGGGAGAGGAAGAGGTGGTGGTGCGACTGGCGGCGGCGGCATCGGCGGCGAGGCCGAGCTGCGCGGCGGCGGCGTCCATCCTGCTGGTGGTGCGACTGGCGGCGGCGGCGGAACTGGGAGAGGAAGAGGCGGCGAGGCCGAGCTGCACGGAAGCCTGCTCCCTGCGCCGTTGACCTTTTTTTTTTTGGCTGAAGTGAGTCCCACGTCCATCTAATTTTGTCACGTAGACCTGACAGTGTGCCAGCTCGATCAAAATTCGTGTTAAGACGACTAAACTGGAAAATCAGTGCTACTTGTCATAGTTCTGCTCCAAAAACACCGGTGGTTTCTATCCCTAGGCTCAATTTCGGTGACAGCCAGACAACTCGGCCCTAATTCTAGTGGTTTTCCGTCATTTCCTCGATCAGACAGACGCATGCATCACCAGGAATTCAAATGCGTCATAGGCTAGCTCTCGCGGTGCGTCGCCGCGCACCTTTTGTGACGCAGGGCGCTTGCCTCGCAAGCTACCGCTGCGCCGGCCGGCCAGCCTCGACGAATCAGCGTCGTTTCTTTTCCCGGCGACGCTGCTTACGCACGCGCGCACGCACGCATTTGGGCTGGGAACTTGGGAGGATAGAGCTTCTCTCCCGCGCACGTTGCCGCGTCGTTGTCGATCGATCGCCGGCGTTCATCGGCCAATCCGGGACGCGAAAAGGCAGCAGAGCTTTCGACTATTTTTCCTCTGTTTTTGGTTGGTACAGAGGAGGCCGTCCGTCCTCAGGAATGTATGCGGCCAATCAAACGTTCCGTTTTCGTGTATCTGCTGGCCGGGTAGATAGTACGAGAACACTCGATCTGCATCAGCATCAACAAGTACTTCCCCAGCAAGGAAAAAAAACAAGACCGTTGAGCTTTCTTCCCTAGCGGTGGCGCGGCATCCTCCTCGATCGACATCGCGTGGAATGACGACGATTCCACTCTCGATGCCGGCTCACCGCTCGGCAGCGACAAGAGTGACACTGCTCCAATGCCAGATCGGCTATGTATCTCGGGCTCTCGGCACAGTCGTCACACACACCAGGCGCCACTGGCCGGTCTGCAGGCCCGGCGGTGATCAACCAAACCACATTTCTCCGCGCACTACCCTATTCCTAGTTAACCTCCCACCTGGCCGGTTAAGCTAAAATTTATATAAGTCTACTTGGGCACTGATACCTGGTTCGTTCACGAGTCCAAACATCTGATCAACTTTATGGACCGTTGACAGCCGCATGCACCACCAGGTATTCTCTAACGATTATTCGACAATGCAATTTTGTATGGAAGAAACGCCAAGCTGAACCGATAGAGAGACCGAGCTGCTGAACCTTCTTGACGGCCATCCTTGCCTCGCAAGGTACCGATCGTTGCTCATCACGTACGCACGCGCGCACTAGCTCCGACATGGGCCAGGAGTAGGAGTAGCTCTTTACCGCACAATCGCGCTTCTTTGTAACTTTTTTTTTGTAGCTCTCTCTTCCGTAGAGCCGATATTTGTTTAGAATTATTAAATCTTTATAGAAAAGTACGAAACTAAAATAAGTGTTCGGCGTGCCGTCAAACTGAATAATTTCGGCTCTAACCTCTTTAGCGCCGACTCCAAGAAGGCAAATTTAGAAATAGTTCTGAAAAGGTGCCATACTAATGGGCTAGA
The DNA here is from genome assembly GCA_026929855.1 of Poa annua. NCBI lineage: Eukaryota > Viridiplantae > Streptophyta > Magnoliopsida > Poales > Poaceae > Poa > Poa annua. The sequence continues at coordinate 93,901,687 of CM049433.1, forward strand.
TAGGGCTTATCAGCATCGTACTCGTCCCGCTAGCTTCCCATAAAGGCAAAACAAGTTAGTGGTCACTTTTTTTCATAATTTTTACTTCAGTGGCAAAATTTCTAGGAGAATCCGTTCAAAAAAGAAGATAAAATATCTAAGACGGAATGCTCGATCAAAGAATGCCTAAGTGCGCACATGGGTTATTCCAGATTTCTAGGAATCCAGGATGCGCATACGGCCAATAGTAACGGCCAAATATACGGTGGAAACCAACTGTGAACCTGTGAAAACCACAGGAAATCCATGTTTGAGTTTCAAAAGATTCTCAAAAAATGTTTTTTTTAATGTATTTCTTTGTAAAGCTAGAGTTTTGTAGACATAAAATTAAGAAGTTCACTTTGCAGTCACCGGGTCTCTGGACCGGCCGGACGTGGTTGTACGTAACTTCCGGCAGCAAGAACACAAAATCCCAACTCTGTTCAGCGTTCTTTCCTCTTTGATCCATATCCATCATTCGTTAGCGGCTGCAGACCTCCAGTGCAATTGACTAAACCATCCGCTGTCACTGTAGAACTGTAGCAGATTAGGCCCGAAGAATTGTGAGAATCCACTGTTAGCAAACCAGTGACAGCGCTGAACCGGTGAACGTATCCAACTCGCACATACTGCACATCATTATCTGCTTAATAATTTTGTAAGCACCCCAGCTCTATGTATCTCTACTAGTTCTCGCATTCACGAGTCCTAGCATCTGACTGATAGAATACAATGTTGACCGCGGGTCATACTACCACCATTCCATCCCCACCGCGATTGCACGTCACCAACCAAACTGGTTTCAATTTGTTAATAACAGTTCGACCCTCCATTGTTAACTCGCACCGATCGCGACCGCCCACCGCATGGAGGATTTAGAGCTGGTCATTAGATTACCAGATCATCATGCGTTGCCAGGGTAGAGTAGCTATCATGGTGTGGATCGATGGGCTCCTGCTTTGTCCACCACCGCGTGGACCGTTGACGCATGCATCACCAAGAATTCTCTTCCAAATGCGGAGTAGTATTATAATCAAACTATTTTCTCCGTTTATTTTTCTATGTGCATCAGGTAGTAAACAGACACCACGTACTCCCTCCGTGTCAAAATAAGTGTCTAAAGTTTGACTAAAACTGGATGTATCACATGCATGTTCCATTTCTAAATATATTATTTTTTACAAATTTAATACACTTATTTTAGGACGGAAAGAGTACCGTTTGAGCTGGGAGCTGAACCATTCTCAGTTTCTCACGATGGACTGCCTTTTTGACGGCGATCCTTGCGTCACAAGGTACTCTATTGAATTAACGCCGGCGACCGCGCGCGTCATCCGTCCGTCCCCGAGACCACCTCCACGCGCACACGCCTCTACGACTACGACTGCTCTCCGCCTGAACCCACCAACGGACGCAGCCCGCCAGCGACCGAGCCAGAAAAATCCGAGGATGTCAAATCGATTTGCCGCCGTACTTAAATGTGATGTTACGCGATCCTGCACGATCCCCGCGCGGTCGATCGAAGCTTCCCGGCGGCTTCCTTGGCCCCGACGTAAACCCCGGCCGAGTCGTCGAGCTGCGGTCCGGTCATGGCAGGTGGCAGCACGCCCCCTGCTTCCGCTGGCGGCCTATAAAACCACTGGCCCTCTCAGTCCCTTGCCGCCCACATCACAGTGAGTATCACACTACCACTTCTTCGCTTTCTGCAATCCTCCAACTCGATCGATCGCCGCCACCAGATACAGAGCACACTCAGCACACGCCGATCCATTTCCATCCGCACCTTCCATTTTCTGTCCAGTCGCTGCTGAGCTCCGACGCCGCCGCCACAGCAGGGATCCACCGCCGTCGAAAGATGCAGAAGGTGGTGCTTAAGCTGGACCTGCACGACGACAGGCAGAAGCAGAAGGCGCTCAAGCTCGTCTCTGGTCTCCGTGGTACGTAGACTCCCCTCCCTGCTTCTCCCGTTCCGCTCTCTCTCTCTCTCTCTCTCTCTCTGTATGTGTTGTTCTTGCTCTGTTTCCTAGTAATTCCTTATCGTGGACGAAATTTAATAGGCTGAAAGAATCTTCATCCAGTGAACCCACAGACCGTTTCGGAATCTAACGAAAGCTATTATGATCACTTGTCTCAGGCATCGACCAGATCGCCGTGGACATGAAGGACGGGAAGATGACGGTGATCGGCACGGTCGACCCCGTCGACGTCGTCGGCAAGCTGCGCAGCAAGATCTTCCCCACCGCGCAGATCGTCTCCGTCGGCCCGGCCAAGGAGGAGAAGAAGGACGACAAGAAGCCCGCCGCCGGCGGAGAGAAGAAGGACGGGGACAAGAAAGACGACAAGAAGGACGGCGCCGACAAGAAGCAGGTCGTGCCGGTGGTGTACCCGCCGCACTGGTACCCGCCTCCGCCGCCGCCGCGCTATAACGTCCACAGCGTCGAGGACGACCCCAACTCCTGCGTCATCTGCTGATTCATCCACGCGAGCCGCCGCCGCCGTGGAGTACCATACAATTTTGTAGCTGGCCTTTCTGCCTGCCGCAGCTGGTGGTTGGTGGTTGCTCAACTCATCAGCCCACCTGCTGCGCTGATCGAGAGATGTGCGGCACAGACGTGCATCTGCCGATTGGTTTGTACAGTATGTAATGTGCATATACACAACTACAGTGAGAAGAACTATAACTAGTAGAATTCTTGACATTCTAAGTTCCAGAAAATAATGTCCAACTGCTCTGAAGAGTACCTCTGCTCTGAAGAGAACACTTGAAACAAGGATCTTCACCACTTCATCCAAGGACTGTTGACCAGCCGGCGCGTATCATTTCCGCGGACTGTTGATTCTAGTCTTAGTTCTGTTGCGAGGGAGTGTGAGGGTAACCCATGAACTTTCTCAGTTAGTTAAGATGAGTGTAGAAGCCACGGTCTTTGCTGGGAAAAACCCAACCCTCCCGCCAACAGCTCTCCGCCGGGCGTCCCTGCTACGGTTGCGGCGGCCCCCATCCAAAGGCTATTCCTTGCAAGAGGCGGCCCCCATCCAAAGGCTATTCCTTGCAAGAGGTGGCCAGCCCGTGTGGGGCGATGTGGGTGAGATGTGTGTAGTCGGGGGTGGTGGGCCAGGGGTGAGATGCCTGGAGGCTCCAAGGCGAGCGAGGAGAGGGGGTCAAGCGAGTGAGCGAGCTATCGACATGGGTGAAAACTGGAAAATACAGACGATTCGCTGACGTGACAAAGCATCAACATGATTTCATAAAACGTTTACAAATGTGAAAAAAAGGAGTATTTATCTTTGTTTTTAAAGCTGACAAAATGAGGAAATTGCTAATTACTTGTTAAACGAATAAATCTACAATCAATAGCAAACATCACGCAATGAAATTTAACAAAGAGCATATCATAAGTTTTTAAAATATCACATGCAGACGTCGGATTATTCTTTCTACTAGCAACGACCACATAATTTAATTCGTTGGTCGTTACATAGTAGTGTTATTCACATCTCACACAACCCTACCCCTCCAAGATCTTCCACAAAACATAAAGGGTATACACCACAACAAACTCATAAATATGCATCAAAAGTCTTATAATGTGGTCACTAATTATCAATACACTTATCAATTAGTACACAGGTTCCGCATGAAAACATTAACCATTATAATAGCAAGTGAAAATCCATGCTAGCTTCAACCTTCTCACTAGCATCTTCTGATTTATTTATTTTGGCGATGACACAAGATGAATATGTGGCACCAAAGGCACATTGTGAAGGCCTTGATGAGATACATGTGATGGCTATCTCAATTTCTCTGCTTATCTTGGTATTTTTATCTAATACATACTCATCAAGTTTGGTTCTTTTACGAATCAAGAGCTCTCATTAATTAATCAACGATATTACAATCATTTTGCAACCAATGCAGTAAGAAGCTACTTATAAAATTTATCAAAATTCATCTTTTTCTAATTAACATCCGACAACAGCTTATCACAAAGGTGTGAAACCTTATTGGCTTTGCTGAACTCGTCGATTTGCTTTATGATTGTTGTGATCTCGGTACGTCACAAACGTCGATCGTTTCATACGGTGGCCACTTCTCTAACATCGGCATCCAATCTGTATATTTTGGTTTATATGTGACTTATTTGTAATTAACTTTTTTTACCTTATTATGATTTTCTTGTGAATATAAATTCAAACATGATCTTAGAATAACTCAAAAACGACTTTACTAGTTTTAGTTTTCTTCAGATTTTTTAACTCAAAACTTTTGGACATTCTGGGTCCTAGATTGACACAAAAATTGTGTAAATATTGTACATTTATCTGGACACACACTTCTAGAACTAATGTTGCACAAATGCACATGATCGTGGGAATGTGTTAATACAGAAGAATAAATGTCACATCAAACCGTCGACCGTCGACTTAAGGGTAGGATTATTCAGCTAATTTTAGACTTTACTTTTGAAGCTATTGAAAAGTCTGGAATTGTTCTAAATGGAGTCATATTTTGCGCTAAAGTTATATACACTTCCATCACATTTGGTTGAGACATTGTTGTTCAGAGAAAGGCTTTAGTTAAACTCAAACCTTCTAGACCTAAGCACAAGAAGAAAAAAGAAGAAGATTAACACTGCTTCGATACATTCTACTTTATTTATATGTCTTCACGATCAGTTCGAGCATCCTAAAATATCTTAGAGATCCTCATAAAGATATTTAAAGCACTAGATAGTATGTCTTGGAGGTAAATATGTAAAAGGTTCTTGCGATGATACATTCTACTCGACCTTTTAATAATCAATTATTCTATCTAACGTCGGTCCCCTGTGCAATTTCTATGTCCAACGGTTGGAGGTTAAGAATCTTCCCTATAAGGGAGGGGAACCAATCGTCATACATGCTTGCAAGGAATCTTTTCCATAATCGAAAATTCAAAATAAATTATCTCTTAAACCGTTAATCCAATTAACGATCCGTTTGTACCGATGGGTTCGCATCGACAAGAACTTCAAAACAAGATCTCATCTTAATATGTTTTGACGAACTTTTTTTGTCGTCGGTTACCAGGTTATAATATTGTAGTTACCATATTACTATCTAGCAGTTACCATTCAAATAATTCTTTATTACCAGACAAATTTTACATGTTTTACTGTCATATCTATAATCTACACGTTCAAATAGTAAGTATTTGATCCATTCTAGACACTTAAGAATATGGAATACCGTCATGAAATGATTACGTTGGTGAGTAAAGAAGAGTAGAGAAGTTCAAATAAACAGGCAACCATTTGATTTTAACCTGGTAATCAACATGACAATACCTGGTGACTAAGTGAATACAATCAGGTAACTTGGGTCAGAAAAAAAGTTGTCAAAACATATCAAGATGGGATTTAGTTTTAAATATCTCATCGCGACAAAGCCAACCGTAAAAACGGATTTGAATTTTAATTAACAGTTTAAAAAATAAAACATTTTAAAGTTTAAAACACAAAGGGAATCTACGTGGATGCATGCATGCATGGCTCGGTTACCCGATTCTTTCTGTGCCCACGGAAAGCGAATCACTTTAATAATTTGTTAATAATCAAATTCGTTAGGTAGGTTGGGGCCTGCCGCCTGCAAATCTGCGGGGTGATTAGTTGGTCGGCCCTCCGTTACTAACTGACAACTATAATTAATGAATCAGCATGTGTTTGTCAGGTACTCACTCCGTTCCAAATTAGATGGCCACTATTTAAACAAAAGTGGATGTATCTAGATATGTTATAAGTGTAGATACATTTACTTTTTGATAAAATGAGGTCATCTAATATGGAACGGAGGGAGTAGCTATCACGGTGTGGATCCAATCTAGCCACATGGATTTTTGCGTGGACCGTTGACACATGCGTCACCAAGTTTTTTTTTTCAGTTACTAGTATATTCTATTGTTCAAATTATTTTCTCTGTTTATTTGTCAATGGAAGAATGTAGGATCGACGAGATGAGAGCTGAACCAATCTAGCCAGTGCATATCCTGATGGAATTTAGGAAAGCAAAAGGAGGAGACAGCGTCGTGCACCTTTGTGACGGCGATCCTTGCCTCTCAGGCTATTGATCGGCGCGTGTGCCAAGTGATCGTTGCTAATAAACGCACGCACTTGGACACTTGGTTAGTTAGCCTTCTCTTGATCGGCGCGGCTCTCGTCCACCTTCCCAAAACAAAATGCAAAGTGGTTTGCGATCTCTTCTTTTCTTTCCGGTCCCTTCCGCAAAGAAAAGGTTTTTTTGCGGTCTTTTGGATGGACTAATTTTCTTCTGTGGGTGACGAAATTTCCAAGACACGCCGGTTGAAGAAAGGAAAAGAGATTTCCAGGACTGAGTAGTGTATTAGAGATCTTGCTCGATCCGAAGCTTCATGGTGGCTTCATTGGCCCCGACGTAAACCCCGGCCAAGATGCCCGACTCGTCGAGTCCGGCGATGGCAGCACGGCCCCTGGCGGCCTATAAAACACGGTCACTCACACTACTCTCTCTCACACTACAACTCGACAACTCGTCGACTTCTCTGTTCGTTGGACGTCAAACTCACCTCCAGACACAGAGCACAGCACACGCCATCCCATCTCGTTCCAGGTTCCACCACCCCCTTCGAGTCTCGCCGTCGCTGCTGAGCTCCGCCGCCGACGTCGTTGAAAGGATGCAGAAGGTGGTGCTGAAGCTGGACCTGCACGACGACAGGCACAAGCAGAAGGCGCTCAGGCTAGTCTCCGGCCTCCGTGGTACGTATACTTCTACCCATCCCTCTTGCTTAACTCTGTTCTTGCTCTGCTTCTCAAAAGTGTAGTATATCTGAGAATCTGATCTAACGACGCCAATTATTGTCACTTCCCTCGCCTCAGGCATCGACCAGATCGCCGTGGACATGAAGGACGGGAAGATGACGGTGATCGGCACGGTCGACCCCGTCGACGTCGTCGGCAAGCTGCGCAGCAAGATCTTCCCCACGGCGCAGATCGTCTCCGTCGGCCCGGCCAAGGAGGAGAAGAAGGACGACAAGAAGCCCGCCGCAGGCGGAGATAAGAAGGACGGGGACAAGAAAGACGACAAGAAGCAGGTCGTGCCGGTGCTGTACCCGCAGCACTGGTACCCTCCTCCGCCGCCGCCGCGCTATGCCGTCCACAGCGTCGAGGACGACCCCAACTCCTGCGTCATCTGCTGATTCACCTACGCGCGCAGCTCGCCATGGAGTACAATACATTTTTGTAGCTGTCCTGCCTGCCTGCCTGCCTGACTGCCTGACGCAGACGGTGGTTGGTGGTTGCTGGAATCGTCAGCCATGTAAGTAATGTAAGGATTTCAGCGGTGATCCTCCGGTAGGCGCTGTTTGGCTTTGTTTTTGGGAGATGCTGCACAACGTGCCTCTGCCGATCAGTTTGTAATGTGCATATACAGAGTGAGAAGAACTATAAACAGAATTCTCATAAGTATAAGTTTCAGAAAATGGTGTCCAGTCCAACTACTCTGAAGAGTACCTCTGTTCTGACGGAAAGGGAATCGTATTTGTGTTGACTAGGGATGCATCCGGTCTCTGTGATGAGTTTGAACTTTCCTTATTGAAAATCTAGTACTAGTTGGGACCTCGCCCAACTTTCAGAATTTTGTTGTCTTATACAGAATTTGTTAAATCAGCTGCCTCTGACAAGATCGTGATTGCTAATTTGCTCAGAGATGCTGGATCGCGTGATGTTTATTTAGTGTTCAGCGACAGCCATGGTCGTGCACTGAAGTCGTGTAAGAGACCAAACTGAGGCAACAAGTGTTTGTTCCCTTTTTCATTTCTTTTCTTTTTGCTGGCAGAAAAACATGCAAAGAATAAAATACCGCAATCGCGCGCCAAAGTAAATAGCATCAAGGTAATATAAAAAACTTGAGTAAGATCATGACAACAGCTATTACAAACTTCAGCAAGATGTCGAAAAAGGCCAAGCTTGAGCAAGATCATGAAAATGACAAACTTGCCTGCCTCCGCCCTGGCTCTACGCCGCTGCTTGCTTGAACTCCGGTGACCTCCTGGAGCAAACATGGTGCTGGAACGTCCAGAAGTTGTTGAAGACGACGACCTGCTGCTCATTGGGCTGAAAAAGGCGTCCCTCCCTTGCTTGGGCCTTACCGGGCTGTTTTTGCTTCTTTGCACAACTCAACTCGGGCCTTTAAATAATGCACCACTGCCAGCTAGCTAGGCTGCAATATTTTAGCGAGCATGATTAATGTTTAGTTTCCTAAGTTTGTTTGTGCCCAGGCTTTGCCGGAGTGCTAGCTCCGCCACTGCCACAGCCAGGCAGGCGATGAAACAAAAGATCAAAATTGTGTTGCTTGTGACAAGATCATGATTGCTGAATCGCTCGGAGGTGCGGATCTCGTGATGTTTATTTAGCGTTCAGCAACGGTCGTGTCCACGCGCTAAAATGTTCGAGCTTTTCGTTTTCCGGCCATGGTTGGCGGCTGGGGTGATCAGCTCGGACCCGGAGTCACCTCCACTGTTAGCCAGTGATAGCAGCACTACGAACACTCCAACGCCGGGTCGGGCAAGCCAGTCCAGAAGCACAAGCCCAGATGTCTCCGGAACGTGCGATCGAAAGCGACGACGAGCCAAGAAGGCGAGGCGGCATCAAATCTGCTCCAGATCACGCATTCCCACCGCCGTGCGTGCGGTTTCTGGTTGCGCGCCGGTGCGTCACGCGGCCCTGCACGATCGCTCCGGCCAGGCTTCCGTCCTTTGTTTCCTCGACGTCGCCATCGCTGCTCTTTGAAAATAGCATACGAGCCTTTTGGGCGGTGAGAGGCCGGGAGGTTGACGTGCGCGACGGCGACGGGCGGCCGTGGCATCGCACCTGGCCTGGCCGTCTATAAAATCCGGCGGCCCGGCCACCCCCAGATGGCCAGACCACACTCCGCTTCCTCGAACTCATCGCCAGAGACAGAGCAGAGTGCAGACACCGTTCCTCCACCTCCACCCACCCGCTTTGTCCCGTTGCTGAGCCGAGCTTCTACCCGCCGCCGCCGCCGCCGCCACCGTCGCTAGAGCAGTTCGTCACCGTCGAGGAAGGAGCAGTGAATCCATTTTGGTTGTTTTGCCGCCATGAAGGTAAATTTCCATTGCTTACGTCCATTGAATTGGGTGTTTTTACTTCCGAATTTTCGGTTCTTTGATTGATGGTCCGATCGCTGATCTTGTCATGTTGTCTGACGGACGCAGAAGGTGGTGCTGAAGCTGGACCTGCACGACGACAGGCACAAGCAGAAGGCGCTCAAGGCCGTCTCCACTCTCCACGGTAGTCCCCTCCTCCTCTTCTTCTTCTCCAATCACGTCGTCGTCTCTTGCTCTGTGCGTGCTCTGCTTCGTAACCATGGACGCATTCATCGAGGGAATTGCTAGAATTCCCCTTACACGTGTTTGAATTTGATAATTTGATCTGACGACGGCAACTTTCGCTGCGACAGGCATCGACGAGATGTCCGTGGACATGAAGGCGCAGAAGATGACCATCGTCGGCAGCGTCGACCCCATCGCCGTCGTGGGCAAGCTGCGCAAGCTCTTCCCCGCGGTGCTCATCGTCTCCGTCGGCCCGGCCAAGGAGGAGAAGAAGGAGGGCGACAAGAAGGACGGAGATAAGAAGGAGGGCGATAAGAAGGACGGGGACAAGAAGGACGGCGAGAAGAAGCAGGTGGCGTACCCGCCGTGGTACCCGCCGCCGTACGGCTACGGGCCGCCGCCGCAGCCGTACCCGCACTACGTCATCTGCAGCGCCGAGGAGGACCCCAACTCCTGCGTCATCTGCTGATGGGCGGCGGCCCGCCTGACTGTACATTTGTAGCTCACCGGCGACCTGCTCCTGTGGTTCATGGTTGGCTGGTTGCTGCACTCGTCGGCGTGCCCTTCGACTTATAGTATGATCCACTTTCCATAGATGTTGTTTTCTCTTCTCTTTTTTGGGGATACGGTGCACACGCATCTGCTGAGTTTGCGATGTGCAGCAAATGTGGAATTACAGTGTGGAGAATAACTACAAATACAGACTTTTGCACTTAGATTCGGATTGAAGGTTTCAATCCGTGCCGATAATGTAATACATCGGGCGAGTCAGCCACTGATAGATGAATAATTCAAGAGATTAGTTTGGTCTCTGAAGCCTTTCTGACATTTATCGACTGAAAGTTATGCTGAACTCTGAAGCTCTCCAGCTGCTGCTCTTCAGGCAGAATTGTTTTCAGCACTGGTCTCAATGGGGACAGACAGTTCTACCTCGTCATGGCCAAACGGGTACGATAACGTCCAAAAAGGGTCGGATTTTCCATGTGAGACAAGTTCAGTCTTTCAGCTGAATCCAAGCTGAAGTGTCATTTGTAACTGTTCTTTATCTCACGAGAATTCCAAGCCAGACGGATGCTGAAGGGAGCCTTTGCGTCATGGTAGTTGTCTTGGCCTCTTGGGCCATCTAGCTCTTGCCTTTGTTAGTTATCCTGTTTTTGTTGCATGTTACTTCTCTCTCTCTGCTTTGTTGTTTAGGTCGCCGGCCGCCATATTTGTGGTTTATTAACCTAACTTCAACAGATGATGTAAAAAAAAGCTGTAGCCATATAGGAAAAACAGAGCTCCCCATTGGCCGTCGTCATGCCGCCGCGTGAGAAGCAGCTCCGGTTTTTTAGGCGTGCGGTGGCCGTCGGGCGCTGGTCCGCAGAAATCACCAACAATGGGCCCTCCATCGTCATCGGACGAAGAGATCATGGATAATGCATTTAGGGGAGAGCCTAATGCAGAACTCCGATGATGATGACAATGACGATGTGCTCTCCGATGCATTTTGGGACAAGATTGTCAAGGACTCCGATGATGAGTAGGTTCCAGTGATCTATGTAGTGTTCAAAGTATCGAACTAGGTGTAGTATTTGTAGTGTTCGAAGTATCGAACTAGGTGTCATCTATGTAGTGTTTGAAGTATTGAACTAGGTATCAATATGTAGTGTCATGGTATACGTAGTGTCCGAAGTTTAAACATGTTTCGAGATCGAACTATGCGTCAAAGATGTTGCAAATGTGTCAAAGGTTTTCGAAATTTCGATGTTTGATGTGTTGATCCAAGCCTCGGTTTACATCATTCGTAATTCGAGTGGTCCGTATTATTAGGCCTGGGCGTTCGTTTTTTTCCTAAAATCGGTTCGGTTATTTCGGTTTTTCTATAATTCGGTTTCTAAGAACTATGCACCGAAATTATATCGGTTTTCTAATTACTTCGGAAGTTCGGTTAACTGATAATTCGGTTATTAACCGATATGTCCAAACAATGGAAAACAAAAGAACTGAGTGCATTGGAGAGATGTTCCTGGCATACGTTTGCATGGTTGCATGACAGCATGTGTGTGCACGAACCTGAGATCGCAGTCATACGGCAGTGCCACACAAGGAAAAGTAACGATCGATCCTAATGGGTACATCGGCACGACGGCCCGGCCGGAGACGGCTTGGTTGTCCTTGTACTTGTCAGCATGTGCATGGCCGTAAAAGTCATTGGGCTTTATTTTCTTGGGCTGAGAACTTCGTAACAACGGGGGACATCAGGTATCGCTAATATCGACGATCAATGATCAAAACCGAATTCATAAATTTAAATTCGGTTAGTTACATATATGCACCGAAGTAAATTCGGTTTCGGTTCCGATTAATTCGGTTCGGTGTTCGGTTTTTTATGCCCACCCCTACGTATTATACATCATCCAGATTGGGTGCCATAAATATTGTGATGTAAAACACAGAAAGTGGTGCTCTAAAACCAAAAAACCGATTCGGTATTTAGCAAAGTCATGTTTACAGTTCGGTATTAGCGTGTTTGGTTATCCGCAACAACTCCATGTAATACTGGATGCAATTTGGTCTTATATGCTTGCTTGGACACACTAAAAATTTACTCCGCACGAAATCTGATGCACCGGAAGACCCCAGCCCACCGTTCTCACGGCCAGGCCAGATCAGCCCTGGATTCGCCACCCCCGTACGCCTACGGGCCCAGAGCCGCCGCTCCGGCCTGCGAGCTCGCCAACGAGCCGCCATCCCGCCCAGCCAGGTCGGGGACCCGACGAACCACCAAAGGAGACACCCCCGCCGCCAGTTTTTTTGGCAGCAGGGAGCCCGCCACCGCCTCGGCGCGGAGGCCGGCGACAACAACAGCGAGGAGGGGCGAAGGTGGGTGGGGGACGGCGGTGGATGGGGTGCCCGATGTCGCGGCTGGGGTGACACGAGGGGAAGGGGTCGAGGTAAGGAAAAGTTCAAGAGGGGAAGGGGTCGAGGTAAGGAAAAGTTCAAAACGGCGGAAACATAGAATTTTTGTTTTTTTAGACAAGAAAGTCCCCGCATGTTGTTGACTAGGCCAGTAGTGTACTGTAGTTCGGCGAGAAGAGTGTGGAGGCGGAGCCGCGCGGCCCACTCACAGTCACACGACGGGCCAACCCCCTCGGTCCACTCTTTCCTCTCCTCCTGCTCAGCCCCCGAATTTCTTGTGGCTTCGGCTTCCTCGATCCCGTCCCCTCTCGCATGTAGGTGTAGCCATCCATCGCCGCCCGCACGTCGGAGCAGACATGGCGACGCTGCTGCTGCGCAAGGTCTGGGGCTCCGTGCTCGCCCGCGCGGGGGCGCCGCGCGACCCGGACTGGGGCAACAGCGCCTCCTCCCCCTCCCCCTCCTCCTCCTCTTCCTCCCCGCGGCGCCGCGGCCCGGCCGCGGCGGCGGCGGCGGAGTTCGGGTCGCTGGGCGCGCTGGACGCCGTGCCGATCGACGTGCTGGCGCAGATCCTGCGCCTGCTGGGCCCCGCCGACGCCGCGCGCTCCGGCGCCGCGTGCCGCGCCTGGCGCCTCCTCGCCTCCGACAACGGCCTCTGGGCCTTCTTCCTCAGCCTCGGCCCCGAGCCCTGGGACCTCGTCGTCTTCGCCGAGACCCACCTCGCCGCCGGCCCCGCCGCGCCCCGCAGGTCCCCTCCTCTCCCCTCCCGTCTCGCCGCGTTTGCTTTACCGTCTCTGTTTCGCCTCGCCTGCCTAAACATTTCCGCGCCGTGCGTGCCTATGCAGCAGCGTGTACCACTGCGCGGCCCGCGTCCCGCCGCAGCTCTCGTTCAAGCATATCTACGGGCAGAGAGCGCTGGTTCAAGGCTCCATCGTAGTCGATGGTAAGACCCATCCCATCATCTCTCCCTGTCACGACATGCGCTTGATCATTTAGATAGCCAGTGCAGCGGTTGCTTAATCCTTAATAATCAAGCGGAACAGTTGAGTGGTGTGGTGTCATTAAGGGACTCTACAGCCAACAGATTATATGTTCGGAAATATGTGATGATCTCATTTTCAGTTACTACACAATGGTCATATGACTGTACTAGGTTGTCATGCTAGGCTGGTTGTATTCGGCTCTCTGCTTTGTGCGACTTGGTGGTAATTATTGTTGTAGTGGAATGACATTGTTTATTGAAGCCAATTGTTTTAACTCTATGCTCAGCTTTCACAATTGACATGGTGTTATTTGTTTCCTTAAATTTTAGGTGGATCAGGCTACTGTAAGTATGGCTGGAGCAAGTACGCTGCTCCTTCTGGGCGTTGTGCAACCTTTTTGGTAAGCTGTGGTGACCACTGAAATTAGCTACCGATGCACATCAATAATTCAGCAAGACCATTGTTTTTATTTATGGGGGCATTAGAAGTTTATGACCAATGTTAATTTATAACAACCTAAATAAAATGATTAAACTGATAAAGGCATACCATTAATTTGTGTGCTAATTCTGCTGGGATTTATCTGCAGGAATTCGGTAATATTGAGTCCCCTATGTTTGCAAGGCTTCGTCACTTCTTCTCTACGATCTATACCAGGTTATTAGAAATTTTCCACTTTACATTCTTTAAAAAATCAGCCTCACCATTTATGCACAACAGAAGACATGCCTACAGAAAAATAATTCAGAGACAACATTTTCCATTGATGCTTTGAGTGTCACTGGATAAATTTACTTGTAATTGTTCCATGAAAACTTGTATCGCGAAAACTTTGGCTTGACCTGGTTGCCCACTATCAAAGTGGATACACCATTACTTTTGGAGAAAATAGATGGAAGTGGTAAGTCTTATTCTTGTCATAAACTCTATTTATTCATGACTTTGTACAGGATGCATGTAAAGCCTTCTGCTCGACCAATTGTTGTTGCCCTTCCCCTCTGCCACCCAGATGGTTAGTATTTTTAGGTGAAACTACTTCTTACTTTATGGTTCTCTATTTCATCCAAGTTAACGTAGCTTGATCACTATTCCTATATGGCACCCCTGAAATATAATTCCATGTTATTTGATGGTTACTATGATTGATGAACAATTTACAACTTCTTTGTCTGACAGTATTTTCGACTCAATTTGGCACAGATACTGAGTCTGCTCGGGCTTCAAGGAAACAATACAAGGAGACATTGTACTCAGTTTTATTTGACATGAATGTTCCTGCTGTTTGTGCTGTTGATCAGGTATGCATTCTTGAGTCCCTCTTGGTGATTATGTTTGACCAAATGCTTACATTTATCACCTCTTGATGTACTTTGTACTGCAATATCTGCTTCCGTCTCACTTTAGTTATTTACCTTTTTTGGCATAAAGAAATTTGAGACAATATTGTTCTTCGTATTTAGCTTTGAAAACTTAAAAGAAACACATAGTTAATATTATATCAGAATCATGAATTATGGTTCAAGCTGGAATTCAGGAACTTCTCAATTAAGAATTGACGTACAATATATTCAGTTTTTGGTCTCAAATTTAAACAGAGCCTTGATGTAGCTGTAGAAGTAAGCCACCTTTTATTTTTTACTTTCTGACATGCTGAATTGCTGATTCATTCAATATTTTTTTTTGAAGGCAATATTGTATGAGCTTGCTGTTGCTGATATGTACTTTTCAGGCACTTCTAGCTTTGTATGCTGCTAGACGAACCTCTGGAATTGTTGTGAACATTGGATTCAATGCCACATCCGTTGTTCCCAGTAAGTATTTAGAATTTGTTAAGTTCATTAGTTCAGGATTTCTGGTGTAAGGTTTAACTTAGTTGACCACACGTACTGTTTTCTTCAGTACCTGATATATTTTCTCTTAAGATCATCAGTACATAGAAAGATTCCAAGCCTAAGTTTACCACTCCTTATCTTAGTAGTGCCGCAGTTTATTAGGTAAGTTTGCTTTGTTGATACAGTTATGGCTTGCCACACTTCAATACTCTACGACCCATGCGTCAAAGCTTGATTTCATTTTTTATCACAATTAGCCACGATGTCTTCATTGAAATTTTTCAAAATCAAAATGACGTTTCACAAAAAAGAACCTTGCATTACAATGTACAACAGAGAGCAGCAGAATGGTAGTTGCATGTTTGATATTTACACCTGGAGTTAGTATAAAGGACAAACTTAGCAGAGTCTCCACATTGTACAATGGAAACAATTTTTATATAACATTGTAAATCAACTTAATGAAAATAACCTGCTTGGGTAAATTCAATTGATAACCGTGTCTTTCCCTGAGATACACGGGCATGTAGGAATGCACATCCCAGAGAGGGACATAGGGTGGTACCCGGGGAGACTTAAAACTTGGTGTGGACTGTGGACTGGTAACTTTTCATGATCGGTATTTTTCCTCAATGTGTATTGACACATGGAAATGCGTCTAGACTACCATACTATGAAACAGAATACCCATTTTGTGTTATCTTACATATTTTGCTTCCAACAGTCTTCCATGGTAGGGTGATGTATGAGATAGGCATTGAAACTGTTGGGCTAGGTGCCCTCAAGCTTACTGGATTTCTGAAGGAGCTAATGCAGCGAAGAAATATACCTTTTGAGTCACTATACACGGTTCGGACCATCAAGGAGGTAATTTTTGTCTATTAAGCCAAGATAGCTCTTGTTATTTGGTGTGGCTGACATTATTCACATTTGTCTCACCTGGTCTAGTTAGGGCGGGTATGCAACAGACCAACTAACTGTGCTTGAAAACGAACTATAACTATGCTTGGAGCCATTAGTTAGGTCTACGTATTCTAACTATGAACAGCATACACACATAGTTGATAGCTTACACATCCTCGCTTTCCTCTTGTACATGTAAAGAAACTCTGCTACGTCGCGGCTGATTATGAAGCTGAGCTATGTAAAAAAACACAAGCTTCCTGTGAGGTGGATGGTGAAGGGTGGTTCACTCTATCGGAAGAAAGATTCAAGATGGCAGAGATCCTTTTCCAGCCTCAGACGGGAGGAGTGTAAGATATCTTGTTCTCTGTGGCGTGTATGGTATGTGTGCTTTAAGTATTATGGTCACTTATACGTGCTTGATCTTGACCATGTAGTCGTGCTATGGGATTGCATAAAGCAGTGTCTCTATGTATGGATCACTGCTACAATGCAGAGGTGCTAGGTGATCACGGCTGGTTCAAGACGGTTGTTTTAGCTGGTGGATCGTCATGCTTACCTGGGTTGCCAGGTATGCCTACGTAATACCAGTTGTTTTGTACCACTGATTGGATATTAATGCCCATGATTCATGGTTGCATCGACATGACACATAGCCTTTATTATCGTGAACAGAGAGGCTGGAGAGAGAGCTCCACAAACTTCTTCCCACATACATTTCAGAGGGAATCAGAGTTCTTCCTCCTCCATTTGGCACAGACACCGCCTGGTTCGGTGCAAAGATGATCGGCACTGTAAGCACATCACTGCTTCTTGCGACTGATTTGTCACCCTTTTATCTTCCTGACGACTTCCCTGATTTCAGGTGAGCACTTTCCCTGAGGCATGGTGCGTTAACAAGAAGCAGTTCCGCCAGAAGGCACGACGTAGTGGTTCGTCTTTAGTGAACGCATGGCAATAGAACCTGACTGCTGCAGCTATGATCGGCAAAACAAGGGAAATTAAC
Organism: Poa annua; assembly: GCA_026929855.1. Taxonomy (NCBI): domain Eukaryota; kingdom Viridiplantae; phylum Streptophyta; class Magnoliopsida; order Poales; family Poaceae; genus Poa; species Poa annua. The sequence goes on from CM049433.1 coordinate 93,918,691, forward strand.
CATGAGTTTTTTTTCATGGCTATTCATCACGTTGAAGATATGGTACAGAGCTAAAGAGCACCAGTTCACGGTATATAGATGAGATCACGAGAAGATATTATGGGTAAATATAACATAAGTGAATATATAGATTCACGGTGTATAGATAGATTTGCTGTTGATATAGGATGCTACATAGCATAAGTGAATGTGTCGTGCATCACAGAATTATCCTATTTGTCATTTGTGTATACTTACATTATTACATCGTTTTGCATATGAAATAATAATACATTTCGTTTATATTTGACAGTCCCAGGCGTACATAACAGATATGGTTGTATGTGGATGATATGACTACGAGTAGAACACGATAGGTTTGGGATGTGGTGGTGTGTTAGATGCTGCATAGCATAAGTTAATGCATCACGCATCACGTGAAAATCCTATGTCATCTGTGTGGGTAGAAATGTGACAAATATCTTTATATAATTTGCATAGGAAATAATAACATCTTTCGTTTATCTTTAACTGAACCACTCTAGAAAAACTTCGACAGTGGAAGAATTATACTAAATCGAAAGATGTTCTTTTTCATTGTACTTATCTACACATGTTTTACCCTTTTCTCACCGCACTTATCTACACATGTCACATGGGTTCACGTGCATTAAAACGTGTCTAAATATGTTTGGATCAGAAAAGCCTAAAACATTTATATATATATAGGCTAGTGGATGCACATGACCACATAGGCAACTCCCAACACATCCACGTGTAGTTTAAGGAGCACCACGCAGCCTCTAATCCTCTATCTTAACTTCCTGTTTTACTGAGGTGGTGGGGTACCACGTGCTCAGCTCTACCGTGGCAGCTTATCAGTGTGACAGCAACAGATATACATATAGATGCGTGGCAACAAATTTGCCTATCAGCGAGCTCAGAGTCAAAGCACTGCAACCGTGCAACACACACCGTAGAAACGATCCAGAGATTAATAACTTAATAGATAGCCAAACGTCAGGTAGAACAGACTACCAGAGATCCAACGGACTTCACATGGGGAGTAGTACATTTCATTACGAGTTTAACAGGGGCGCAATGGCCTCAAGAGTCCATTTCACTTCGTTGTTGCGGGCGGAGATACTTGGCTGGGTTATTTAGGTGATGACGATTCTTGGCGATCTTGGGCTCGGGTCATGCTTACCAGTTGGCTCTAGCCCATGGCGTACTTCTGCGTCCAGGAGCGAGCCGTGGACTCGTACTTGGGCCTATCAGTCTTGTACATGTGGGCGATCTCGGGCACCAGCGGGTCATCAGGGTTCGGGTCCGTCAGCAACGAGCAGATTGACAAGAGAACCTGTTCATACAGACAGGTAGTGTTAGAACACATGATGCGAGACACTGAATACACTTGTGATATGAACTGCTGAAGGAACCAAATATTATCTCCAGCAACAAGCTCCAACCAAAGAATGAACATCCAAGCAAGGAACAGCAATCATCACCTTTGATATGGTCAGAGCCGGGCTCCACTGTTCCTTGAGAATGTCAAGGCAAATGCTGCCGTTGCTGTTGATGTTCGGGTGGAAAACCTTGGTGCGGAAAGAGACCTGAGAGTAAGTTCAGGTCTAAACATTAGATAAGATTAAAAGGCAAACAACAATATTTGGGGATTCCAAAACATCTGTTTAACTGCAATTTCAGCACCATTGAATCAAACTAAACTCTTGTGACAAAGGTTAGCTTACAAATAAAACAGTACACAAGGAGTTACCTTCGGCGGCTTGAAAGGATAATCTGGTGGGAAATGAATGTTCACCAAAAATAAACCACCAGTGAACGGGCTGTCCGAGGGCCCCATGATAGTGGCCTGCCAGTGGAACATGTCCTCACCCACAGGACCTGCCAAAATAAACAACAACAAAATACAGTATTATACATCAGTCAGACAAACACACTTGTAGAAAGCCAGTGAAGGATGAGTAGAAAGACAAGTCTCTTCTGCTACGAGCTCAAGTGGTTGCTAGTTTTAATTATGAACAGACTAATTCAGGATTAATCATAAATTATGTTATCCATGGCTATTTGTCCTAAACGGCTAAACACATCCAGCACAATGATCTGATTCATCCCAATTCACTCAGAAATACAGTGGCATGCAAACAGAACAATAGTAGTGTACCTAATTGCTGTATAGACAACATAAGAACACCCAAGGCAACCACTGGATGACGGGTATCTCAATTAAAACACAAATCAACAGGTTTAGTCAACATGAATAGTGCTATAAAGAATGGCAAGTTGCTTGGATGATTATAATCCTTCCAGCATGACTTCATAGACTAGGGAAAGCAGGCGAGCATGGCAATCTCCCACTCTCGACAACCTGCCTATTGCTTTGGTTGGTACTTATTAGCTCTCTGCCTCATAATTGATCCTAGGTCATGCTTAACTGTCATCCAACTGTCCATATAAAACTCAGTGCCCTTGGTGGTTTTATGTCTCACGGTTAGGACTAGCAGTTACAACAGCATACAGTGCAACTGGCACCGTGTGTAACTGTAAACTGTATTGATATTGACATACTTTAACCTAACTAGTACAAATGGACGTAATCAGACGAGGTTTGTTTAATTATCCGTACAGAACACACTTATCACAAGGTTCACGAGTACTCTCCACCAATCAATCCGGCAAAAACCTACAACATGCGCAAAGAACGGCAGCGAACAACCTAACCCTCCGTGACTAACAGCCAGCAATCGAACCACGCGAGCCGCGTGCTCGCCCTAACGCAATTCTGCAAGATCTAGGGGTAATCGACGGCGGGGGAGAGGAAAGGGAGTCACCTGCGCTGCACGAGGTGGGAGGGTCCTTCTGCAGGTCCTTCAGCTCCTTGAGGATCCTCTTGGACGCCATGGATCAAACCCTAATCCCCCAAAATCCGGCACAGATCAGACGGGCGGAACAGATCGAGCGGAGATGGAGGGACAGGAGGAGGCGGCGGCGTACCGATCGGCGGCGGGCTCGGGGGTCGGTGTTGCGGCGGCGGGTCGGCGGCCGCCTCTCCCCTCTGCTGCGGCGGCGACGGCGGTTTCGGGCCACGGGACAAAGAGGGAGCAAAAGGAGTCGGAGGATTTGGGTTTGGGGAGCCGTGGGCGGGTTTTATAGGGCTGCGGGGCGACGCGGGCCGTCCGATCGCGGATCGACGGCTGTACGCGACTCGCGTGATGCTTACGCTGGACGCGCAGTGAGATTCGCCTTTCGGCGCTTTCCTGGTGGGGATGGAAAATAATAAACATGTCTTTTCGAGGAAGATTGCCAAAAGAAAGCGCCCTAGAGCTGGACTAGTAATCGTGCACGTGCAATGCACGTGTTAACTATTATATCATAAAAATTAAAAAAAATATTCCTTATTAATTTTCATGCTAATTTAGGTTCAATCTCGTCAAACATGAAACTACACCAGCATTCTACATACTTATGTTTGTACCTAAAAATTAAAGTAACACCAACCATCTCATAGTTAAGTTTTTTAGTGAAAATTTGTGAATAAAGGCGTATAAAACTGCATGATGTATATTGTGTTTGAATAAATACAAATAAATTATTCGATGAATAACCTGTGTACAAAACCACATGTAGAGAGTACTGAAATGTATATCAGAGCTGAAATTCCATTTGTATGAAATAAAACAAGTGGTAAACCAAACATATAGGTTCTAGCATAGGTAAGAAACCACAGATTGCAACATGCATATGTTACACAAACAGGGCAACGGGCACAGATACCCCAGCTCCAAATTTCATAAACGCTAGATGAAATAGTATGCATCGCATGTTCTCTGATCAAATTTTTACAAACAAACACTTAGTAATGGAATAAGATCCTCACATAGATGAAATGTCAAGGAAATTAAAATACATCAGATGACAATTTTTTAACAAAAATAATCCATCCCGATACTGTTGGCCAATTGTTGTACAACTTGAGGAATGTTGGCTCGACATTCATTGTCGGTGAACGTGAGCATGTGTACCAGCACCTTGCTTTGTAGGTCGTAGGCGTCCTACACATACATTATATGTATAAATATCTTACCAGATCTAACGTTTACATGGGAAAAAACATGAATATTGAAATACTCACTCTCACGACAGGTCGAACAACTTCTCTACCATTGTATGATCGCATATACTTTAGGACCAAAAAACCAGACATGTTGCTGTACAGATAATCACAACTAATTATCAGTAACACATAGATAAAAATACTGAACCACATATCTAGACTAAAACGGGTAATTTTTAACCTGTCATGGTTTCTTGTCAATCTAGTTGTTCTGATGCGACGCCAAAGAAAAACATCATCATTCCAGCCAGGAATTGCAGCTTGAAGAGCAATGTTAAGGTGAAAGGAAATATCTTTGAGCTTCAACATATCTTTATCAAGACTACTATTTTTCCATATGTCCGATAAAGGAATGGGATCAAGTATAGTGATAGTTTTTTCAAACAGGCTGAACGCAAAGAGAATGAAGCGTCCGGCCGTACGGTATGGTAACAAAATCTGCATCAACCGGGCTTTAGATATAATATGTATGTAGCGTAAACACGAAAAAAATAAGTAGTAGTCTTACTGAATTGCAGGATGAAACATGGACGAACATCCCTGGCCAGCAATCAAACAATTTTGCTATGATGTAGCGTTTAGTGTCAAAAGATAATCGAAGCTTTGGGTCTCTCATGGAGTCGGTCACTATGTCCTGAGATAAGAGTAAAGACCATTAGAACCATGAAAAAATTGGTTATGTGGTTGCCGTGTGAAATGAACTTAACATAAAAACTCACGCAAAACTGAAGATCCATATAGTGCATTGGAGTTTCGTTGAAACATTGGAGTTCTTCTGTAGCGTTTATCCGCACGGCCATGTTGAAACAAGAGCTATCTATAGCATGTTTGTCACTTAACAACTGCTTTAGTTGTTTGAGGCATAAACTTATTGGATACGGCTTGGAGCTCTGAACCCATATTTCTCTAGGAAGCAAACCATACAGTTAACCATAAGAGTAAGATAGTAATGTAAACTAACATGTCATATATTGGTATGTTGGTAAACTTTGACTTACTTCAGGGATTCATCATGGTCAATGGACATGATATGGTACCGAAGCTTGGAAACTAATTCATTCTTGTTAACCGGCGTCTTCGGCACAAAAGAAGTTGACGGGTTCTTGGCTCTCTTAGATGCTTGTGATACTTCAGTTGTATTAGGATTAGCATGGTCACACGGTACCACATCATTCTTGTTAATCGGCGTCTTGGGCGCAGTAGAAGAAGTTGACGGGTACTTGGCTCTCTCAGAATCTTGTGATACTTCAGTAGTCTTGGGATCACCATGGTCAGACAGTACCACTACCACATCACTTGTATCTTTTTTATTGTTTTCCTGGTGATATTCCGGCTTTCCTTTTATCTCATTGAGAACAGATTTATATAGAATCGTGGGTAGGTGTTTCCTAAATAGTTTGATATCCTCCTGCAAATTAGTTATTAGGAACAAATGGTTGTAGATTCGAACTTGGAATGAATATACTTTGGGGTCCGAAGCTCAAATACCTGTGTCAACTGCTGTGATAGTTCGTGCCCTGTCCAATGTTCCATGAGTTTCAGCAAGAACAAGCCACACGATGAGCTGTAAAATTTATAAAAAAATTGGTCTATGAATCAGTAAATGCAGTAAATTATTGAAAAATCATCCATCTTTCATGTTATTATTCACGTCACATCGACAGTGTGTAGCGAGTGTTTAGCATACCCATCTAATTGCATTGGCTCCTGAACACACTCAGCTATTGGCCATTTGGTTACTTCAATGTCCGGCCACTTCTCATCTTTGTTAAACTCACTCGTCTGAGAAGCGATCGTAAGATGCTTCTCGAGCCCCTTAAGCTGTAAAATAGAAGAGTATGATAGTACATGTAAATATTATGTTACTTGGCAATCATGTAAGTTGAATATGGAAGTAGTAAATTCTCACCATCAGGTGCAGGTCGCACCGACTCATATTACGCTTGAGGCGTATCTTTTGGACATTCTCCCATAAATAGGATCTCTGTAGCGTAGCGTCAGTGATCTGAGCTCTCGTCCCACGGGTCACCACGGGGAGGACCTGTCTAAAATCTCCTCCAAACACCACGACCTTCCCACCAAATGGCAAATCACATTCCATGATGTCCTGTAGGGATCTATCAAGTGTCTCCACTGTTTGACGCTTCGTCATGGCAACTTCGTCCCAGATTATCAAAGATGCCCTACCAAGCAGCTTTGCGGTACCACTCTCCTCGGTGAAATTGCACGTGCTACTGTCCGTGAGCCTAATTGGAATTTTGAACCGGGAGTGGGCGGTGCGTCCACCGGGCATTATTGATGCTGCTATACCAGATGTTGCAGTTGCAATAGCAATTTTCCCCAACGAACGAACCTTAGCAAGGAGTGCCTTGTATAGGTACGTCTTTCCCGTGCCACCCGGACCATCAACAAAGAAAATCCGGCTCTTGTTGTTGACGACATGAGAGAGGATTTCATCAAAACCAGCACGCTGCTTTGTGTTAAGAGTTGTAAACAAATTTACGTCGTCTTTGTCATAAATGACGGACAACTCCTCCTGAATCTCTCTGTAGTGCCCGCTGGAACACTCACCATCAACAGGATCCAAATCCGGGAGGCCATAACTTTTTATATCCTTCCCCATGGAATGCACCAGATCCCTAATGTCTCTTAGGACCATCTGCTCTACTGCGGCCTGGTTGGACTGGCTACGACGATAGTCCTCAGACATTGCCTCTAGGTGCTTCTCCCACAATGATGGGATTTTGGTTACCTCGCAAAACACCAGAATGGTTGCGAAAAGCCTTCTTAGAGCATATGGCATCTGGAAAGTAGCAGACTCGGTCAAGCAGTCATCAAGGGACTTGTCAGTCTCTATCAGACCTCTTTGCTCACACGATTCTCTGAAATTAGAGCACAGCTGGCCATGCACAGTTCTCAAATCCTCAAACGATGTTACACCTCTGACATGATGCATGAGCACTCTCAAGAAGTACCTCTCACCTTCAGCAGGATTCGCATACACAATTCTTCCAACCTGCCCCCGCCCCCTTAGTTTTCTTCGCTGCCACATCTTTTTACCCTTAATCCACCTATAGAACTCTGGGAACTCCTTGTACAACAAGTTCCTCGCGCCAGAGTCCACCTGGTTCATCTTGAAATATTCAGTGAGCATGGTACTGGAAGAAGAGGGCCTGCTGACGACATCCTGTAGACTATCTCCCTCTTTGAATGCAATAGTCTGCATATTTTCCAAATGGAGCTGAAGTTGGAGAACAGAAGGAGAGATACCGAACATTGGAAAAGCACAAATCCTGTATATAGACTCTTGTGGCCCCACGAATCTTGCATCTCTGTACTGTTTAATCTCATTGATTACTCCACCATCACCATCAGCTGCTGGGTCCACTGAGAATGACGCTCGATCATGTCCTTTATAGATATACTTGAATAAATACTTCACAGCCTTGATGCTAGAGCAAGCTTCAACATTGATGTGACAATTGTACCGCATAAGCAGACCAGGGTTGTATGGGACAACCCATCTATTATCCAGATCAGCTCTTCTGACCTTTACTACAGGACCATCACGTCTCCTCCTATAGATAGGATATGAGTCCTTTCCTTGCTGCGTAGCATCACAGAACTGCCGAGGATAACGAAATCGGCATTCACCATCTATCATGCAAGGGCAATGTTTCCGGAGAGCACCACAAGGACCGTGTAGCATATGCTTCACCACCAGAGCATGCAATACAGGGTACCTATCCATGTCAGGGATTTCCGCTGATATCACCTTGTCGCCGTGTGCACAGAAGGTATATACACCGGTTCTCGCCGCATTGCTGACCCTAGGATCGAGTGTGACCGAAAGGCTTGTGAAAGAGAAGTGGCTGTTGAAATACCTTATGTGCTTTCTAAAATATTTAGCATCATTATCAACCTGACTTGTAAACAACCGGCGCAACTCCGCAGGAACTTCAGGGGTAACTATCTTGACCTTTCCTTTTCTGCAACAGAAAGCGGGACCCTCATACTGGAACCTAGTTGCCCCACAGTGATTGCAATCTGGTACTGATCTCAAAACATGATGTTTGGTTGGAAGATTGTGGTACACGTAGTCATAAGGATCCACAATCTGGTTTCTCGGAGCAACACCCCTTGTCACTACCCTCGAATCAAACACATATCCTGCCAAGATATAATAGGTGAAGGTAAAAATTAGATGCGCAAAAATTAATATCATAATACATCTATCTAAACAATTTCATCCAAAAATAATTGGCCATGGTACATCCTGGACTCATCATCATCATCATCAAATAATGAGTCTTGTTCATCTCGCTCAGAAATGCATGCTGCATCGGAATTCAGGATGGGAATGGGCCGGCCCGGACCTGGCCCCAATGGCCTCAAGGCCAATCTGAGGGGCCATGGGTCGGCCCATTCCAAAATGGCTTTGGCCCCAGTGGCCCAAAGGGTATTTTGGGTCGGCCCAAAATCTGACTGTAATTTAATCGTTTCAAATATCTTTCGGCTTTATTTACATATAGTTAAAATCCAGAAACAGTGTGACAACACAACAAGAAAAATTACAACAAAACACATCAGTCATATCAGGACATCAGTACATCAGGAACATCCAGAAGCTAGCCAACATCACGACTCAAGATCACGATCAAAATTATGACCACACGGCAAGAAAAATCACCATCAGCAAATTCCTCGTGAGTACGAATATTCAGAGCAAATTACAAGCACGTAGCAAATACCAGGAATGTAAATGACAACATCTTCGGCACGACTAAATGTCCAATCGGAAGGACTCATTCCTCTGCAGCTAGCAAACATCAGGACTTGACATATAAAATTTTCCATGACAATGCTTCAGAAGTCGACGATTACTGTCCGTTAATCCCACTCGGTCCGGTGTCCTGATCATCTGCATTATTTTACATAGCAACATCAAGTGTATGTATATATGAAAGAGATGCAGATACATGTAGGAATTGCACATTGCAGACTTCACTTATATGCAAACTGCAAGCATACATCAAGTTGCCTAAGCATGCAGAACTTCACACTACATGGCAGCTGTGCACCTGGTACTAACTAGCAAAACAACTATACTAGGTCGTCACACAGTATTATAGCATTGATATTCAGTTACACGTTGACAAACAGCTACTAGTCCAGGTTGTTGTGCCAAACATAGATCAGAACACACAATGCATGACAGACAGAGGCATGAAACAACTACTAGACAGAGCATGAGCCATTTAACTTCTCAGCACTCATTCTACATGTTCTGCACTATTAAGCAACAGTCCAATTACGCCTGATGCAGTTTAGTAGTAATTCAGAGTGAACTTTGCACGAATGGTGGTGCTCAGTTTTCAGCACGAATGGTGGTGCTCAGTTTTCAGTTCAGTGCGAGACGGCCTAGCATTCTGTTTACAAGAGTCTTAGCGATGACCTGAACATCAACTTAACCTTCAGCAGCCATAGCTTTTTCAGCCAGTACAGTTCGATCCTCTTCCGCTTGAGCAGTACAAGGATGAATTTACTAACATCGAGGGGAGAGCAGAGGGACTCACATGGTGATGCTGGTGGAGATCTGCGGGTAGAAGAAGTAAACGATGGAGTTGAGGCTGGCGAGCGCGTAGAGCTTGAGCTCCTCCGTCGGCTCCTAGAGATCAATGGCCTTTATGGCGGCGGGAACGGCGGCGGTGAGTCAGGGACCAAGAACGGGGGGCGCGGTGAGAACGTGAGGCGGTGGCGATTAGTACATGTGGGGCGGCCGGCGGCGGCGCTACTAGGGCATGGGGACGGCCGGCGGCGGCGACTAGGCATGGGAGATCGGCGGCGGCGACAGAGTAAAGTTGGGTCGACCCGTGTGATCCGTCGGGTCACACGGAGCCGGCTCCCTTTGACCCAATTGTGAATAAGGCCGACCCGTTTGCCCCATTGGCCTCAAAATACTGGGCCGGGTCAGTGACCCAGCGGGCCGACCCGGACCAATCCTATCGTGAATCGGAATGTTCATCACCTGCTTGAACACTCAGAAGTAATATTTTGATATAATGACTAATCTGTACATGTACATGTGTATCTCCACTAATGAAACAACAGACAAAAAGTTTGTGTGAAGAATACTTGTTGGGTTATATTTAGATCGTCCTTGCATTGCAGGAGTGCTTGTTGAGGGCAGTGTTGCGGAGGACATATTCAAGATTGAGGCAGGAGAGAAAGTTGCATCTGTGGATAATTTTCCTTTCTTCTTATCTCGGTTCCGTTGCAACACAATACCCCTCTGTTCCGCTGACATATTTGAGTAGTGTTCCCTAGCCCGCTGCCGTTTCTTCTCCGATGCAGTGCCATGATCTGGCTCCACATAGCTTTGTGTAGCTGAAACCGATTTAAGTAGACAAATAGTAAGAATGTTACGAACTCATATTTGTCATGCACATTTTCATTGAGTGTACTGATATCACCTAGCATTTGAATGGAGCAACATGAGACTTGGGTTTCGTTTGCAGTAGATGAGGAAGTGGTGACACCATTAGGTGTGTAGTTCTCTATTCTTGTTGGTCGACAATAAGTATCATTCCTATGAAGCCAGACAAGGTGTTCATTTTCTGTCAGATTGTGGCTTCCTGTAAACATGAAAAGGATAAGTATAATTGATTAGTGCTGCACTAATTTCAGGGTATCATTAAAATTCAGTGTTTAATGCGATGTACACCTTCTGTAGAAGGTGTTCCCATGTTCTCAGTAGTTCTGGTTTCTCCTAAGCCCATATGCTCCACACCTAATATTTCGAAAGCACATGTAATGCAGGGAATAATTAAAATGAGGATTGAGATCTGGTGCATCAACATTGTGTAGGTGATATACGTACCAAGTGCATTTGGCGTATCCATTTGTTGAGTAATGCAAGACTGTGTTGACCCGATATGCGTCTGACCTGCAGTGTGGATGGAGACAAATGATGATTATGCAAGAGCCTTCATATGATCTTTGAAGGTAAATATGTTTATTCACATATACCAAATGACAGCCTTTGTGAGGATTGTTCAGTTTTTACAAAATTACCGCTGAGTGCATCCATTTTCTTTTTTTGGCGTGATTTGCTTAGCTTCTCGAGGTATTCAGCCTTCTTCTCCTCCGTCAATCTGGCATACCACCCTTGCCCACTCGCTCGAGAATTTGTTGCATTTTCAGATAGAGTTGCAGCTTTTTTTTGTTGTCGAGACGTACGCAGCTTCTGCAAGTACTCGGCCTTCTTCTCATCAGTCATCCGGGCATACCAGCTTTGACGACTTGCTGTTTTCTTTCCTGCGTTATCATCACTCGTGGCATTTCCATCTGTTCTTGTGGATGTGTTTGTTATGTCTTTAAATGGAGAACGCGCCTTAGATGGTACTGACGAATTATCCATATCCGACCTAAAATCTGCCACATGAATAGACGTAAATGACAAGATTAGCTAAGCGTGGAAATTTAAATATACTTGTGAATTGCAATCAGCAATAAATATCCAAATTTTGTGCTGGAGAAAAGAGGCTTGTAAACATATTTCGTTTCAGCATGATCATTGGCTCATTATTCAGGAGGGTTAAAAAATCAATTTAAGTGTGGATGCATACTCCAGCAATGATAAGCACAGTACTGACATCAGTTTTGGATAAGTATGTTATATGTGTGTTAGCTAATTCATATCTGTACCAAAACTGCAATCTGTAAGAATCATACGTACGCTAGTATCAGAGATGAGAAGAAGTGGTCGTGGCTACCTCAAGTTGATTGAACAAGGAACGGAGGAAGCAGCACCCAATCTGTGCTTCATGAAACTGACCGAGAGCACCCCCGGGCGGTCAGGGCACTGCTGTTGTTCGCGGCGTGACCTCCAGCAGATGAGTGTAATTAACCTGGTTATATGAGTTAACTGAATCAGATGAGTCTGATGCAGAACATGAAGAAGCAAAATCGGCGCCAAAATTTTATGAAACTTCAAAGACCAAAAAGGATGTCGTCATTTCACCCAGATGATGCTAGTGAATATAAGAATGCAGAACAAACAATATACTACATATCTGCAGCTAGTAACCAGTGCCAACTGAAACACTACGACCAAACTTCTGAAACCACACAAGACTCATAAGCTGCCTAATTAATTTTCTAATATCCGCAGCAAAAACAATCGTATCAGATTTGCAGCGCTAAGTAGTCCTGACGCTCCAAACCAGTCATCGGCTATCATTGGTTTAGTAAGAACAGAGAATATATACAAATAAAGATCAAAATTTCACAGCAATAACAGTACACAAGGGGGCGTGGGCGGCGATGCACGGGGCGGCGATGCAAGGTCTCGTGGGCGGCCGGAGGCGGCGGCGGTGAGGCGCGGAGGCGGTGGCGGTGAGGCGCGGAGTCGGAGGCTCGGAGGCGGCGGCGGCAGTGAGGCGCGGAGGCGTGGAGGCGCCGGCGGTGAGGCGCGGAGGATCGGCGGCGGCGGTGAGGCGCGGAGGCTCGGCGGCGGCGGTGAGGCGCGTCGGAGGCGGAGGCGGCGACCGCTGCGGCTGCGGCGGCGGCGAGGCGCGGAGGCTCGGCGGCGGCGGTGAGGCGCGTCGGAGGCGGCGGCGGCTGCGGCGGCGGCGAGGCGCGTAGGCAGCCGGAGGTTGCGGCAGTGAGGCGCGTCGGAGGCGGAGGCGGCGGCGGCGAGGCGCGTAGGCGGCCGGAGGTTGCGGCAGTGAGGCGCGGAGTCGGCGGCGGTGAGGCGCGGGGAATTGGTGCGTCGTGGTTGTTTTCTCGAACCGTTGTTGTTTTGTTTTTTTGTGTGAGGGGAAAGATCGCTCAACATACAACATTGGACAAATATGAGACGTTAGATCTGGGCTGTTGGACGGACCAGATCCTCCGGATCTGGCAGTCCGGATCTTTTAATATTAGTGGAGAAATGGACGAGTGGGGCAGGGCTCGTGGCATTGGAGACCATGTCTCTTTATTAGAGAACAAATAATACTCACTTCAATAGTTTTATTTGATCATGATAATAATTTTTATCATGTGATTAAAGGACATGTTCATGTAAGTATGTGTCTACACAAGTTTGATTTGGATTATTCTCATGTATGGTAATTTTGTTAGCCCTATGGTTAATTTTAGTTTGCTTCATTCCTTCGTGAATGTCAACTCTCAAGACAATGGGGCGGCCATGTGATTGAGCTTTTATCGACAAAAAAATAAGTAAGCTTAGATAGTAAAATAAAATTAGGTGTAAAAGATTGGTGCGTTGATTTCTGGCTCCCAAATCATTTGTTTTTAATTTACAAGTTACATATATTGTAAAAAAATCGGATAGGCACAATGATGTATCTATAAACTTAAAAGTCCCAATTTAATTTTTTTTTTGCATGATGAGCCATGCAAAAGTATGAATCTTAGTATAGGGAACATTGCATATTTCAAAAGAACAAAGTAATCAAAGAAATTCATTTTTGTGTAGCCCATAGTTTTAAGAAAAATCAGCATTATGTTTTTCATGCTTAGATAATACATCGTCCATTGCATCTTAGTTTATTTTTTAGTTTTTCGAAAATTGGTAAATATTAGTTGTGATTTTTCTTTGAAAAATATCACTAGAACTAGAACTCAAGAATCACAAAGAGGCAGCTATGTAGTATAGCAAAGAAAAAAAAAGTAAGCAAAGAACAAAAAGAAATAGAGTACGTCGTATAGCGAGACACTGTCGCTCCCGCAGTGCGCAGCTCCGTCAGATAGCAGCCGCCGAAGAAGAATGGCGGCGCTGGCCGTGAGCCGCCGTCTCCTCCACCTCCGGCCGGAGCTGGAGCTCTGCCTGCGCTCCCGAGCCCTTGCCCTCTACTCCCGCCGGTAAACGCTTCTCCTCTCTCGATTTCTCAACGCCCAACCTCACATCACCATCCGGTCTATCCCCCAAATGGCTGTTTCCAGGGCGAAGGGGGCGGGCGGTGTCCGGCACGCGCCTCAGCGCCGGAGGCTCGTGAGCTGCCGGCAGGATTCATCAGACGAGGGGAGTGCCTATGCCGGTGAGAACTGTCGAAGATTTATTACCTTGTTCGTCAGGCTCCGTGTTGATGTGCAACATTTGGCTGGTGGTTATTTGTCTGGCAGCGAAGAGCAATGCTATGCCGACTCCGGATGAACAGTTTCTGAAACTCTCCTTGGGGGAAGAGGAAGGTGATGACGAGTTGAGCGGTATCAGCGAAAGCGTGGTGCAGGACGTGAAGAAGAGCGCAATCGAGCTGCTTGCTGTCAGGTCAGAGCTGACAAACTGAATCACACTGAATCCCTGATTAGAAACTATGTGTTATTGACTGTTTATCTAGTGAATGTTCCATAGTCGATCTATGCACCTGAATTTGGCGCTGCAGGTCTTGGCATGACCGCATGAACATTTTGAATATCTTGTTTCGCCTGTTAATCGTACACACTGAGATGCTGTCGAACCTGGCAAGACTCAATTTTATGGAAAAAGTATGAATTGATGTTTAAGACAGTAAAACCTTTACTCTGGGAAATCATGGTTTAGTTAGAATGGTCAGGAATAGTAACAGAGCGTGGCACGAAACAAAGGAAGGGTCAATGACTTACAATGCAGAATTGTGTACCATAGAAACATCAGAAAAATGAACCTATATATCATTTATTTATTCACAAAAATACCATGTGTGCCCATGTCAGCACAACTATCCAGATTTTGTAGCTTGAAGTGAAAGAAGATAGTATACCAAGAAAACAATTAACCAAGTCAAGTTAGAGACTAATATAAAAGTAGCTCTCCTGATAGTGATGACTTTGTGGATCTCTGGCTTCATTTATTCAAAGTGGGGCATTTATGCCTTTTATCTTAGAAAAAGTAGCTCTCCTGATCTAGTTTGCTACTTGGAAGAAATTGCCTTGAGAATTAAATATTGGAGTCCTAGGTCTTCTTCCTTCCCAATATGGCTTAGTCCTAGTCATCCGCTTTTTTTCGCACGTCAATATCCAATAATCTAGCCATGGGAATTTGGTTGGTGGACTGGAAGGAGAGAGACAGAGCACACATGATTGAGGCATCCGAGTATGAATCGAGGGCAGTGTCATGCTCCACCGCTGGCTAGATCAATAGCTAGAACTGATAACAGACACCGCAGCAAAGCAACAGGCTGAAGTGACAACATTTACCATGGTAAAATAGAATCACATTTTCAGAAGACTGGACCATGGCCCAGTATGGTCCACCCGACGCTCCGCCTGTTGTCAGGAAGCCACATTATGGCGACATATCTTATGCAATTGGCTGCATAATATTTTAAACTTGTGAATTTATTACAGAGTAAAGGAATTTTTGTGCTACGAACTACGGTCACTGGAATTCACCTTTACGGTTAGCCTTTTGTATACCACTGTTGAAACTGGACACTGATACATGCCTTCTTGTTTGTCTTGAGCAGAGCATTCACTGTTTCTGAACTTAGGAAGAAACTATGTGGTAAGAATTATTCTGTCGATACAGTCGATTCTGTGATTGCTGATTTCAAGTCAAGGTGAGACTCCTGTTGAACATCCTGTTATGAAAATGAGAATAAATACTAACGCAATGATCATCCCTAACTCTAGCCCACCCCAACTTCCTTGGGAATGAACTTGTTGTTGTTGTTGTTGTTCAATCAACTAGCATATAGCTGCAGATGCATGCATATAACTGCACATGTGACTTTTTTCCTCATCCATGGTGGTGATTATCTATTGTTATAACTTTGTATATGAGAACTGAGAAGTCCTAAAACTGGACCGCATTCGATGATCCAATTACTTTTGCATGTGGAGTTTCCCCCAAAATGTGAAGCTAATTTAGTAACGCATTAACATGTTTGTTCTAAAATTTTCATTTTCTTTCATCTTGTGTGTTTGTTCTCGAAGGGGCCTGTTGAATGATGGTTATTATGCGGAATCATTTTCACGATCCCGGTGGCAGTCATCAACTTGGGGGCCAAGGCGCATAAAGCAGGTATGTATATTATCTCTCTCCTCGTAATTTTAACGTTCGACATCCCATCCCTAAGTATTTTTCTATTCCTCTGTAAGGAGTTAATACTCCCTCCGTTCCACAATATAAGATGTTTTAGCCTTTTTCCACATGCACATGTCCAAACTTGTATCTAGACATATTTTAGTGTACACGTACACTTATTTTGGTATGAATCTAGACAACATGTATAACACCTACAACATCTTATATTATGGAACGGAGAGAGTATGTGTGTATAAACCATCTAGGAATCATCTATCATCAACTCAGATTCTTTTTCCTTCACTTGACTCGTTCTCAGTATTTTTCTTCTTCCATGCCTGGTAGTCACTTAAGTCAAGGAAACTAAACCCTGTGAAACAGTGAAAGCCTTCTCGTCTACGTTAATCAAGTATTTGGAAACATGGATTCCATAGTTGTGTGCTTAATTTCATGGAGATGTTGCGATAATTAATTAAGTTTCTCATGTTTATCATACCAATCATGTAATGAAATTGAAGAACATCATCTGCTCGTGTTCTAACCAGGCACTTCGCCAAAAGGGGGTGCCAGAGGCTGAGGTGGACCAGGCAACACGGAGCGTTTTCCAGGACGTCCACGGTGATGAAGATCAGATGACACATGGGTTCTCCAAAGCTTCCATGGATCATCTCTTTGCTCAGGCCTCCAAGCAGTGGCAGCGAGGGGGGAGCTTGCCCCTGGAGAAACGGCGTGCGCGCATAGTGAGGTGGCTCCAGTACAGAGGGTTTAACTGGGCCGTGACCAACAGCATCGTCAGGAAGCTTGAGGGGCAGCACCCTCCCTGACCTGAGCCTTCTGCTCTATGTTGTTTCTGCTATGAGTTAGTCTGGCAAGTGTCTGCTGCCATGTTGTAGCAGACTCTTGTTACCGTGATGAAAACGGGGAGTTGATGTATCTGGAACCGTGCACGACGGATAGCATCAGATGTAATGTATCTGGAACCGTGCAGATAGTAATGTACGGTTTGAATATGAACAAGATAATAGGGTTTCTCTGCATCTGTGTTTCTGCGCATGTACAGCATGTTTTTAGTTGATTTTGTGCATATTATTTGAATATATCATCCATCTGCACCATTTTTCAGTGAGCAGAAACACATCATATGTTCTACTATGAAGATATCAGAGTTCAAATGTTGGTGACTATAGCGTACACCATGGACAGCAGAATGTACTATCGAGCTACTATTATTGGTGCAAAAACAGGATATTCAACAAGCTAATATCACATGATATGAATTCCTCCACAAAACAAACCGGGAGGAATTTCTGATCATATATTCACCATAGCCAATCTGCTTTTCTAAGATAGGAACTACATAAACAGGTAAAAGGTGAACACAAAAACAGTACATATACAACACTACACTAGAAGAACTGTATCGGTGATGAGCCTGGAAACACTGCTTGATGCTCCGCAGTTCACTGGTTGTGAACTCATGATAGACGATCCTAGAAAGTGAAAACACATCAGGAATTGTATTCAACCATCTTCTCTGGCAGCTGCTAGAGCAGATAGCAGTGTTGTAGAATGTAGAAGTTAGGCGATACCTGTATAGTTGGGCCAGTATACATGCCAGGGCGCATGTTAATGTTCACAGGTGAGTTTGTGGCCTCAATCCAGGCATAATCATCTGGGCTATCCACTGTCTTTGTGCGCCCAGCTGCTGACCATGAGAAAATCAAACATGTGTAGAGCAGACAGAAAATTAACAGACAAGGTGAAAAACCATCAATAATTCTAGGATGTTCAAACACTTTAAGCAAACATTTTTCACAAAATGGGAACAAACGAATATACCATAAAAGAAGTTGGTTAAAGTACCTAAATTGCAAGATTTGTAAATTAAGACACTAAATGCCATGTTTTCGGAAATTATACTTGATATACCTCAGTCTGCTACTATAGGCAACACGCCAAATCTTGACCTGCCACCATTACTCACCACTACGATCAGCATGCCTTCCCCAGTGTGGCAGGTATGTCATGAGAGCAGACCTAACAGCCACCAACTGAGGGCTCACACCAAAGGGTAACAATTCGGTCCTACAGATCTATATGCCCTCCAAAGTGTCATGGGCATACTACTGAGGGTCACCACTGAAAATGGTAGGTTTTTGGATTTTCTAAGAAGGATTCAAACGAACAGGGTAAGGGCCATGTCTCCGTGTCCCGGGTCATTCAATTCTCTAAATACAAACATCCTAGTTCCATTAGTGAGTTGGTGCAGACGAGCCACCATACTGCTGTCTGCTGCACCCAGTCTCTGATCTGAAGTGAAATAAACTGATCGGTTACTACCATACTGTAAACCCCAGTTCCATATGTCATAAACATGCCTGCAGTCCTAGAAAACCAAATCCTGCACTGGTACTTTCATTGGCAAGAATACGACAAAATCTAACAGCTGGATTATTTCCCCGAATCAAGTATCCCAGCTTTCTATTAACGGAATTTTAGGAGGCACTTATCATTTTAGGACCAAGTACCAATTAACAAAAAGGCACTGTAACAGATATACATGCTTCATAAAACAAATCTAATGGATGGTGTCTAGCTACTATAAAAAGGTGAATTCAGTTAATGAATTAGGAATTAAATTTAATGAGAACACAAATGCGCTATAATGACAGACATGAGTTTCACTTACAGAAGCTAGAAAATGGATAATCATGAAAATAGGTGCAAACGCGCCCAGCATTTTCAGAGTATGGCGGAGCGAGTACATCAAGAACAGCACAAGAGGCAACTGAGGTGAATGAGTGTAGGTTCCCACCACTTTGGGGATACAAAACAGTAGTTGGACATGGAGCAGTAAGGACATCATCCGTATGTAACTTGGCCAGTCTCACTGCAAATAAGCAAACGAAAAAGAAATCTGCTATCAATAACACCTTTTGAAGATTAGACTTTGAAGTATCAAAAGAGGTGAGGTGACTAAATTAGTACTACGACACAAGCACCAATGTTCATTTGTTTGGTACTTGGGGAAGTGAAAACCAAGCAGAAGAAACACTATAGTCTCAGAAATAAGGACAAGACATAATACTCTGAACTGCATTACTTATAATTGCCGATGAATAAATAAGCAAAGAAAATAAAAAACCAAATATAGCAGGAAAATAACCTGGCTGGTTACTTGCGAGAACAGTAGGCTCTATCCAATCATATGATTTCACGTGCATGGAGCCATACAAAATTTTGCTCAATACTGTCATTCCTGGGTGATCATGTAGAGGAATGACTGCTGAAGTTGGTAAACAGAATATTCCAACCTGCAAAAACATATAGAGAACACCAAAGCATATGTTAAATAAATAAATCTACAAGCTACAACTAATACACACCCTGTAGTATCGTTGACAAAGTTGTTAACATGTACTAACACTACAACATGAAATGACACGTTCCTTGTGATAACTTGTCTGAGCTGAAGTACAGAGTTGCAGCCATTGTTACTTTATTAGAATTACACAAGTTAGTGGTATGCAGAAACTCTAAAAAACAAATGTCACTTAGAAATTATACAAAAGAATACCCAACAAAAGAAATGGATATGTGATTTGACTACAAGAAAGGAAGAGGGCAAAATACTTGAAATGCACATCTAGTGATCTAACCGGCAGTCCACTAGAATAAGCTTTGCATTCTAAGAATATATGGCTCGTGAAGCAGTGACAATGAGTTCATAATCAACACTATACTAACTGTAAATCGGAATGGTTGTTAGCATATAGTGCTACTGCTATATGCACCATGAGGAATTATGCCATCAATTTGAAAGAAATGATTGACTTGTCCGACAGAAGGGGTGATTGCAATGGCAAGATAAACTTAGGGAACTTACAGAGAATGCGTCGCACTCGTAGATGTGCAGGTACGTGATGGGCTGCGCCCATCTCGCCGCCCTCGCCGCGCCCTTCATGAAGCTCGATTCGAAGAACCCGTGCCCGCCGCCGTCGTCGAGGTTGTCGACCCTGAGCCCGACATCCGCGGGACTGATCGTATCTGCACACACAGTGCGCATCCATGTTATGTTAGCCGGAGATTGTGCAAGAATGTACAGAGAAGACATGTACAGTACAGGAAGATGGAGAGGAGGAGTGAAGGAAGGAGGGGGTCACCCATTAGGGAGGATATGGCGCGGACGGCGTTGGCCGGAGGAGGGGAGGACGGGGCAGCGGAGGAAGGGGATGGGAAGGTGCGCTTGCAGAGCTCGTACAGGGCCTGCACCCTCGACGACGGCGGCCGCGCGGGCACTCCCCACGCCATCGGGACGCGCGCGCGGTACCGTCTTATCTGCTTCCTGGGCGGCTGGAGCTTGGATTAATCCGGCGGAGCGGCGCCGCCGCCGCGAGCACAGCAATACGGCGAAGGTGGATGGGGCCTGGTTTCGGGGCGAAACGATAACGATTTTTCCGGGTGGGGGCGCCCACTGTTTTCACTGTTCCGTAGCAAACTTGCTTAGAGCATATCTAACAGAGTGGTCAAATCCTTAAAAATTAGATGTTTACGGTTTTCGTTGCTAAAAATGTCTGAAATAGAGCCCTTAAAAATGGTCAAACCCGTAAAACGTTTAAGTGACACTGAGAATTCCTACCCACAAACTGCGTATACCCAGATTTGGAGGCTATTTGAGAGTCGATTTGAGGGTGCCTAATATCTAGTCAACGCTCACGAAATGTGATCTCCACCGTGCCTTCTCCATCCTATGGCCGGAGCTGTACGTCACGCCGGAGCAACTCGTCCAGCTCTATCGTGCGTGCTGCCGTTGGTGCTCTCCGGCCGACCGACCACCGGCACTCCGTTCGCCGGTGCGTGCGTGAGTGCTGCCGTTGGTGCTCTTCGGCTGGCCGGCCACCGGCTCTCCGTCCGCCGGCTAGTGCGTGCGTGCTGCATTGCTGCTCTCCGGTCGACCACCGGCTCTCCATCCGCCGGTGGCGTGCTGCCGTAGCTGCTCTCCGGCCGGCCGGGCACCGGCTCTCCGACCGCTGGTGCGGTGCGTGCTACCGTAGCTGCTCTCTGGCCGGCCGATCGACGGTGAACGGAAAGCTTAGACGATCAACGGACGAAGGAGGAAGACGAAGGGATATTCTGCAGAATATTCTGTTTTAAGGTTTTGCTATACGGGTACTGCTATGGCGCCGCTCGTTTTCGCGAAAAAATGGACGCTTGCGAACCTTATAATGGTTTTAAGGTTCCGCGGTTTGAGGGCTCTTTTAGACATGCTCTTATCGAGATAAAGCATACAAATCATTTCTACAAAGAACGGATTCAAAGCAAGAAATTCGATAGATTAAAGTGAAATTCGATAGATTCAAAGAAGGGGATGTACCATCAAAATTGATCATATATTCGTTTATTGTGCTCCTCACTTTCAAGGTGGTGGACAAAATGCCTGAATTCATAAATATAATTCATGACAAAGATTTGTAGGCATATTAAACGAGTCGCGAGACACAAGCCCACATAGGTGCTACATTATAATGAGCACTCAAACTGTCAAAAGGAGAATCACCTTCTTTATTCTGAATTTTTGAACTGTACCAACTTGCTATTGTTTATTGAAAATCTGCACATAGACAGTCCTAATTGCATATTTGAACATTTCAGCATTTTGAATAGTTCTCTATGTTAATATCCCCCCGTGTTAAAATAAAAAAGGAATTCTTACATGTGGAAAGAACGATTTATATCGATTCAATGCCCAAATGAAGGGTGTCATCTGTGTTGTATTAGACAATTGCATTCCCTAACGTATATATCTGAGGATCACTTAAGGCTTCTTATTAAAATGAAATTTAACCTGTCTTGCCAGACTGAGATCGAGATTAGCATGTCATTACGTAGCAAGAGGAAGCAAGTTGAGTATGATTCCATGCTCAAAATTGTAAGTTTATACGAAATTATGGTTCTCTGGTACATTATTTAAGGTCGACACTTGAGTTCATTTGTAACATGGCATTCAGTTCAGAGTGGATTCCCTATGGCTATGGGCTTTTGCTGGTTCTATATTCAGCCTCGTCTAACAAAAATATACCATGTTGTATCTGCTATATGAAAGTGGGTGTATCAAGTTCAAAAGGTCGGTTCCCTGGTTACGAATATACTGTTCATGCAGTTAGTTTTCTTTTTGCGAATGACCAAAAGTTTCCCTTATAATTCTATTATTTTTTGAACTTAATTGGTTTAGTAGAAACATACAAAAGAGTGACCATAAATTAAGAAAGTACCACCTGTTTATCAGTTATGGATTTGATAAAAAAATGTTCTCAGGTACTATGCTTAGAGTTGTTTGCCGGTTTACTGACACATGTTTGATGCTAGCACTGGTTTCAGTTAATAAACTTTAGTAATTAGCTCTTTCATGTTCTTCATCATCCCCCATGATAGTTGTGGAAAATGAGTGATTCTCTTCATAGTTGAGAACAGGTGAGGAAGGCGATTAGAGATAAAGAGAAAATGAACTGGGCTAACTAGGGAATTTTTCACCACCAATTATTTAAGTAATTTTGGTTTTTTTTAGAGATGTTTAATGAGGATTGTTTTGAAGGAAATATCTTGCCGTTGGCATTCATTCAAAAATATAGATCTAGAAAGAATTATTTTGGTTATCTGTTGAAATTATACGTTTGATTCCTCATGTTCAAAGTTACTGCAAATCTCCACTCACATAATTGTTTGGCACAAAAAACTAATCCAGTTTTATTTATTAATTTTATCTTGTATGCTAACTGTCACTGACGCGTTGTGTAGTTCTTTGTGCATGATGAATAGTTCGGCTGTCATGGATGTATCTGGTGCATCCGAGAATGATCCGCGTGATGATATTGAAAATTAGGATGGAATAAATAACCTGTCAATATATATGTTCGATAGAGAAGATTGATAGAGAAGAATGGACGATGAAAGACTTCGCCATAACTTTCTGTTTCAGCTGAAGCTGTTTCCTCCAATAGGTTTCGGAGACACGAGCAATGATTGCTTGACGAGAAGATAAAGTGTGATGAATTGTGGCATATCTTCGAGATGAATCACTAGAGCCTGAGTGTGGTCCAAGTCTGAAGTCATTTTTCTTCTGCAGTTTACTTTCTTACATAATGTAGCAACATACCTTTAAGTAGATACTTGTGTGTGCTGTCTTAACTACCGTGGAATGAAAATGAAAAATTCATTATACTTGATACTTTTAGTGATGATTTAATTTTCTCTACAAATTAAACTAACATTGAATTTGCATTGGACGTCTGTACTATATGTACTGCATCCATACACAATCATAACTTTGCAAGACTCATAATGTGTTCAAAATGTGGATGCAAGGACTACGCCTGGTGATTGGTAGGTGAAACGAAGGTTGATGAGTATAAACTGGTGCAATGATTTTGTGATGCCGCCGATATAGTTTGGATGAAATGTGTATCATATTTTTTTCTTCAGTTTGATAAAACCCATTCTCTTGTAAGATGTTGCATTTTGAATGATTTTTTTATTGTGTAAGTGGTAATGTCTAGAAACAACAAAGTGAACTATAATTATCTCAAACATAGCTAATTTTAGGGTATGTATAAAATGAAGGACCTTTTGATAAGCATATTTCTACTATTTTTAGGTGTACCATAGCAACTCATAGAAGTAGAGAAGTAAAGATGCTAAGTCAAGTTTTAATTTGTGACACACTCGACAAATGTGGAGATAATCATATTGAGTGGGCTTTGAATCAATCACGTAATTTGAGGAGATAAATTTGTTTTTAGGAGATGGGAGGCAAGTACAGAGACAATCATATAATAAACAGACGGGAGCCTCCGGTTCACCGGCGCGGAAAATGACCAAAGTGAGCCTAATGGCCAACTAACATGCCTAACAATGTAATATTATATATATTGCTAGAAGCCGTCTCGAATATAAGAGAAATGAAATCTTAATAAGATTAGAGAAAAATGTTTGGTATTTACTTCCTAAGCTATGTGTATGATGTCAAATAATATTTCTCACTGAATTATATTTTAGGCTAACTAAAATATTATCGCTAATATTTCTTACTAAATTATCTATTAGGCTAACTAAATCTTATCTCTATTGAAATATTATGTCGATATACTTGTGAATTCTCAAGTGCATTACGTTTTCATGTGTGGTAATAGAAAAGTAAGAGTCGTAGCAACACACGGGCATTGAGCTAGTAACAATATTTACTGGATCCAGCTACGGTATTTATTCCGTAAAATAAAACCATCCAAAAACATGACAGTTTTGGACCATCCCCAAAAAATCCAGGTACGGCCATCATCAGTAAACAAAGAATCATGTAAGCAACTAGCTGCGCTTGCATAGGAAATAATGGCGATGATGCAACCAAAGGTCTCAGCTCTGTAACTTGAGATGCAGCCGACAAAAGTAAATTCATCACGAAATGAAAGAAGTGAACGGGTCATTAAGGCTCAAGTAACATAATCACTACGGAGTACCTTACTAACTAGCTACCAGATTATCTCAGCTACTCGTCTTTCCCTCAACCGTGGCCTTCTTGGTGTGAATCCAGGACATCTAACCCTTAAAAGAAGATAATTCTCTTGCGCCAAGGTCAGCTCAGTTCGTCAGCTCCAGCTTGACTGATTTCGGCCTTGCTATTCTGAATCCCTTCTCCTTTCAGGGTGCTGCGCTGCGCTTCCGTCTAGAGCTAAGTAATCTCAGGGTGGTCGCCAGTACGGCTGCTACCTGCCACCACTAACTAGATCATGTTTTACAGTACACCAGTACGTAACCCTGCATAGAAGGTGAGTATCCAAATCCAAAAAGATGTGCCCTCTGTTCCGATGATTTGAACCTGCAAATGTTTGTTAAAACAAAGATCAACTTCCTTTTTTGCAAAAATCAGAGATCAAGTTAACCCGGAACATTCTTGAAAGTTGGAACTTTAAAGTCCAGTTTAACACGAAAGACATCCAAACATAAGGATGTCCGGCTTTAAAATAACAAAGCCCCAACGGCCTCAAGATTGAAGCTTCACATTCAGTTCAAATTTCCGCGAGTTAATAGCACCAGCGGTCACGAAACTCGTCGGTCATGTACACTTAAGTCACACTTCTCCAGAACGTGATTATTTGGTCACACATCTGGACAAGTGGGTGCACGGTGGTCTCTGGGCCCACGTGTCAGTCCGTTTTCCGTTGGAAACGGTCACACGCGTGGCACGTGTGGACTTAATGTTTTGCAAAAACACGCCAGTACTCCTAACTGTCATATTTGTCGCCCGTAGTCTCTCTCTATCCAAGTCAACGGCACCGGAGGACGCGATGGAAGAGGCGGCACCGGCGGACGGCGGCGCTCAGGCCGACGGCGGCGCTCTTGCCGTTGGCGACGGCGCTACGGCCGATGGCGGCATTGTGGCCGTAGGCGGCGGTGACTCAAGCGTCGCGCCCCATCTAGAGGCGACGACGGCTGATCTAGATGCGAAACTAGAGGCGACCACGGCGGACGCCGGCGCTCAGGTGGAGGCTGCTCGACCTGCTCGACCGGACCTCGTGCAGGCGAAACAAGAGGCGACGCCGGAGGTGAGGTCGAGGCCGCTCGAGCTGTGTTCGTGCAGGCGAAGCATGAGGCGACCGCGGCGCACGCCGGCGGTGAGGCCGGTAGCCACGCAGGCGTCGGGACGGCGGGCTGCTCAGCTTCGCCGCCTTCGGTGCGCGACCATGGCGTCGATCCTCCTACACTGAGGCTCGTGGCGAACGGAGCGCCAGTACATATACACCGCTTGTTTTACTTTTGCGTCCTCCCAATATTACTTCGGGGTTGGTTTTGCAAAACATGTAGTCCACGTCAGCCACGCGCACCCATTTCCAACGGAAAACGGACTGACACGTGCGCCCAGAGACCACCGTGCACTCACTTGTCCAGATGTGTGATCAAATAATCACGTTCTAGAGAAGTGTGACTTAAGTGCACATGGCCGACGAGTTTCGTGACCGCTGATGCCATTAACTCGTATCGCACAGTACAATGGGGGGCGATATGACATATCTATAGTATCTAAATGGGAGCAACCCACTAAAGATAATTCTCTCAACATGCAAGCCATACACCTAAGCAATCATCCAATTGGTCCATGTCATTTTTCGGTTTAGCTTTCTTCTGTTAATTTCCGCTCCGCGTGCCAACTCAGCAATCTCTTATGCGTTCAGTGTTCAGTTTGGCATGCCCGACGTTCAGTTTCGTTTCCTGCGTGTCCGTTCAAGCGTTTCTACCAGAACACAATAGCCGTTCAGCCTCTATAACGTTAATAAGTACGACCTCCTTAATGCTTACCAGACGGAAGAATAACGAGCGGCACTATCTATTACCATCTGCATGCGTTTGACGCTATGGCTCCCTCTCTCTTCCTCTCCTCCATGATCTCCGTAAGAAACAGGTGAATACAGACCGACCATCTCTTCCTCTCCTCCACCATCGCCGTAAGGGAATTTAATCGATACATAATACGTGGAGGAAACTGACGGAGGCAGCTGAAGGAACGTTGTTGACACACTATATTTGTTACCTTCCTTCCTTTGATTGGGCGACATAGTTCTTCATTCAGCTTCTTTCCCACGTCAATCTCCATCTTCATGCCCTCGTGACCTTCATCATAGTCAAAAAAGAAGGACTGCATGTTTGAGACAGCGATGGAGATTTTTCTTGGGTCGGGACCTCCGCCACTAGATGAAAGCCGTGGTAGACAATCAGGTTCACGAGGCATGCGCGATGAGCCAGGCAAGCATCATCCGATGCCCTGCAATCAGGTGAGGTGCACGGAACCACCGCACCGGCAAGGTGACTGACGACCCACGATGCCATCACAGAGCTGTGTGCTTGCTGCTTTCTTCCTCTAACAACTTATCAATGCATCAACATCGTTTTTGTGTGATCCCAGGGGCCAAGGCACGTGTTTCACTCAGTGAGGACATGTCGATATGGTGATTACCATCTGATATATAAGCTATATCCATATAGCGCTTGGGTTGGGCACCAATCTGACATGAATAGGACCAGGTGACTACAAAGGCCAAACTGTTTTTGGTTTTCACGGATTCTGTAAATGATGTGTCATATTACACAAATTATTATGAACATTGTTAACTGAAGCTGGCTAGATTGCGTAACACAAGTCTGGACCCTCTTTTGTCGTCAGGTAAAGTCTATCTGTATACGATTACATATTATGTCAATTAGATCAAGAACTGTATTAATCAGCTTAAGGAAATTGTTTATTTGCCTGACTGTAATTCAAGAATGGCATATATTTTTATGGTACTAATAATTTTGCATGATTACGAAACAGTTTATACAGCATTGAGCAATACAAGAGAAAATAAGGACACACAAGTAGCAATTGGAAGCTTTGATTTTAGGTACGTGCTAATCCTTTCATCCCCCAGTTTTTTTTATTTTACGACATTTGAGCATGAATGTCAGTGAAAACAAACTTGATTAACTGACCGGTAAGTAGGTCATTTGAAGGCCTTATGTGTTGTGTGGGCCATTCATTTTCCTGCTGATTGTACTCCAATGTCGCAAGACCCTTTAGGCCGTTGAAATTAGCATGGACATATGTAATAATTTTCTCCTTGGTACCATTCTGCTGGTATATGTGTGTATGCTTTATACATAACTGTCAAACAGATTAACTATTCACAATCGAAGAAAATGAACCCATTTATCTGAACATGTGTGGTTCTTTTTTCTTTGGTATTTTGTATTATGTCATCAAGATTCCTATGGATTAAGTTTTAAAAAAAGATTCCTATGAATTCCCATTGTTATATTAGGTTTTTTCAAAAAAAAATATGTCCATTCTTTAAGATTTTGAATGTCGATTAACCTATTTCTTATTTCTCCTATGTCGTATTGTTTATCAGATGTGTCTATACTCAAGGCGCTTTCCCAATTCAGTCACCTAATGTAGTCCCATTTTTTCTATTTTTGCTTCAGTATATGTGTTTAGATTCCGGTCCATAGAAATACTATTAACTATTAAGTTGTTCAATGTCAAACAAAACTATGAAGTTGTCAAATATGTCCAGTTTTCTCTCTCCATTGCAATGAACCATTGTATGGCTTGCACATGTCATATATGATATAACATGGAATCATATATCAACTTCAGCTTTTGACCTAACTTAGTTTTTTTTTTTTAAAACTCTCCCAATGTTGTCAACTAATCTCTGACTGATGGCTAATACACTCTATTTTTGCATAGTTTCCCGCAGCAACGCGCGGGGAAATCATCTAGTTTTGGATATTACAACAGCCAGCGGAATGAGTAAAAATAATACCCACAACAAGCATATAGTACATCAGAACTAGAGTAGATGTGCTGGCACACAAACAACATGCTCCAGATGAGGGGCATATTCTTTTGTTATGCTCCAGAAGTTGAAGGAGCTGGCATGATTTCTTCTTTAGTGCCTCCGGAAGCGGATGGAGCTGCTGTGGTTTCTTCTTCCATGCCTCGGGGAGCGGATGGAGCTGCCGTAGTTTCCTCTTCCGTGCCTTGGGAAGCAAATGGACCGACGACATCTTCACTTCCACTCCGATGGTGCTTCATATTCTCCCCTGAGAAATGAAGCTTTTTTGTCCTTTGAAGCCTCTCTGGGAATGTCTCCATCCCAGAGTATGCCAACGTGAGCCAGACATAGGAGAGGAACTCTCCTCCAGAGCCTAGTGCCTTGGCATGCAAGAACCCTCGGCATCTGCCGGCGGAAAAGCACATCATCTCCAGCCACACACCTTGGATCACCCTCCACATCTTCTCACCACCAAGATCCATCAACCCTTCAGCAAGCAGCCATGCGTCATAAATAAACGTTTCCTTTGTAATAGTATCTTGTGGAGTCTTCACTTTGTCAATCACTTGCTTTGCAATTTTACTTTCTTCCAATAGTACTGTTTCCTCCGCACCCTTAAGGATGGCCTCAAGTTCATTGTATGCGATTGCAAACAAGCTTCTCCTGCTGCCTGGCATTAGCATCTCAGAGTTAGCAATCAGTAGATGCATCATGTAGTTGGACATTTCTGTGCAAGGTTGACTGTAATCTGGAGTTGCGCCCATTTGGTGAAAGCACAAATCTGTGGCTATGTGCCACAGAAGGACACTCTCATCGAATGGCTTCTCTAAGCTCCAACTCAATCTTCCATGGCATCCCTCGCGCTCAAGTGTCCACTGGCCCCTGATATCGTTGAACTCCCTGTAACTCTCAGCATCCCTTATGTAGTCCTTCCACCCATCCTCGAGATGTCTTCGCACTAAGATTGTAATGTTCTTGGATGAGTCACATGACTCCACTGAGGACCAGTATTGGTCAAGCAAGCCCTTGCATTTCAAGCGTGTAGCCCAGCTCATTAACTTGACATGCCTTTTGTTGTGGGCAATTTGTCCTAAAATGCTCCTCTGGGCAACTGTATCAGGCCACTCAGATTCATACGCACCCAGGATGCTGAAGGCAAAGAACTCTAGCACAATGCTGCTGTACAATAGCACAATTGTTACAGCGACATCGTCCCTTCTATATGCCTTCTTGTGGCTACAGTGGAAGAGTACAATGGCAGCTATTGGCAGTAAAAAACTGAGTATCCATGTTAAAGCACTACCACAATCACGCCCTGTGCAGGTAGGACTATCATTGTCATACGTGTTCTTTTTGGTGTAGAGAAGGTCAAAAATGTCAGATAGACCATCTCGCAGTGAAATATAGGCTTTATTGTGGTCGAACGTACGGAAGCTTCTCAGATTAGTAAGGCGATGAGAATAGCTGTATGCAAAGTCTACAAATAGCATCTTGGGGACATGTAACTTCACCGTGTCCGAGTCCAACAAGAGACTATCGTCGGCCAAAACAGAAGTCCTTGCATCTCGAATGTATTTTTGAAGCTCTTCTTTGCTGGCAGTTGTACTCCTCTCAGCGAGATCAAAGGAATCGGCTAAGCTACGGAAGCTAGCGTACCTAAGGGCCAATGGCTTGGCGAAACATTTGAGAATTCCAGGAATGAAAATCAGTATCGCTGTGACCAGTAGCTTGATATCAGCGGAGAAAGACCATGACTTCCAAAATACATAGAGCGCCACCGCAACCTGTAATGTATAATAAGAATATTAGACGCAGGAAGCTCGGCCAAATTTTGTTCAGATTTCACAAGCTTACCTGAGACAGTGCGGTGACAATATGCCGCCTCCAAAGCTCATTGTCCTCGATGTTGTAGGCGGTTATGAAGATCGAGCCGCCAAGGTGCATCAGCAGGAAAGGCGCCCATAGGACCTCTAGTTCAAGGCTACTGCCATGCGAGGAGGAGGGCGACTTCCTCTGGCGATTAAAGAGGGTGGCGAGGGCATATATCGCGAGAGCGTCGCTGCCGAGATACGACAGCCAGATGGCGAATTTGAACCAAGATGGAGCAGACAACTTACGACAGCCAGCGAAGAACGTGAGGAAGTACTGGATGCCGAGGCTTGCCAGGACGAGGATGCGCAGCTGCGATCCCTCCCACCATTGCACGGCACCTGAGAGACCACCCATCGATCGTGCTCTCTCTTCCTCTCCCTCTCCCTCTCCTCCCTCTTTCTCGATCTGTTCTCCAGCATGTGTTTCAACGACTATGAGCTTGACTATCTTATCTAAAGAATAGAACGGTGGGTGGTCACCGCGCCTCCCAGCGTTTTCGCGCTCGCAGCCGTCCGATCTCCGCGCTGGTTCCATCACAGCCGTCCGTTTCGTCCTTAACTTTCAACCCGGAGTTTTTTTTTAAATAATACGATTTTTTAATAGAAATTCGGATTCTAGCGCGCGGAATCAGAAATTTCGAAAAATAGGGTGATCGGTAGCAGGCATGCCCATCGGTAGCAGGATCGATGGGTGCAGGGTTACATTCTAATTTCTTTTTGATTAATATAAAATTAGGTTAACCGTGTCTCGGTTCGAGATGAAATATGTATAAAATATGTGCGTATCGATGAGTAGGTTTCATTCCCGCGATCGGTTTCAAGTTTGATCGCCTCTAACTTCTTAATTTTGAATCGCAACTCGTACAATTATTCGACGAATTTTGTCAAATTCCTCGCACTCGTTTGACCGTTTTAAATTTCCTTGCACGAGTACGTCTAACTCACCATTCTTCACAACTGTTACGTTGTAACTTTTTTGTTTCGACAGATGTATTTATATTTTCTTTCAAATATATATTTTTTCTATAGATACTACCGGAAAAATAAATACGTCCACCGAAACAAAAAAGTTACAACATAACACTTGTGGAGAAGGGTGAGGTAGATGTACTCGTGCAAGGAAATTTAAAACGGTCAAACAAGTGCGAGTAATTTGACAAAATTCGTCGAATAATTATACGAGTTGCGATTCAAAATTAAGAAGTTAGAAACGATCAAACTTGAAACCGATCGCGGGAATGGAATCTACTCGTCGATACGCACATATTTTATACATATTTCATCTCGAACCGAGACACGGTTTATCTAATCCTATATCTATATTAATCTAAAAGAAACTAGAACCTACCTACAGATTGAGTACAGATGGGCAGAGATCGGCATGGCAGCTGCCGATCCACATGCAGATCGGCATGACTGCTGCCGATGCCGACGGCGCCCTATTTTTCAAAATTTCTGATTCCGCGCGTTAGAATCCGAATTTTTATTAAAATATCGTATTATTTAAAAAAAAACTCTTCAACCCGAGCGTGTG
Organism: Poa annua; assembly: GCA_026929855.1. NCBI lineage: Eukaryota > Viridiplantae > Streptophyta > Magnoliopsida > Poales > Poaceae > Poa > Poa annua. The sequence continues at coordinate 93,950,588 of CM049433.1, forward strand.
GGCCCCGTCCGTCAGTGTCTTTACGGGTGAGAAACCCGGTGCGAAACTGCGTCCCGCGCCTCGCCTGTGCGTGCGAGCGGTCGAGAGCGCCCGCGACCCCAGCCACGCGATATTTTCGACTTTCCTTCTCCGCTCGCGGTCGTCGCCGACGTCGGCCACAGTGGCGGCCTCGCCGCTGCGTCGCCGACCTCTCCTCTCTGCGAGCGGTGGAGACAAGTTCTCGCGACCCCACCCGTACCATCCCCAGTCGCCATCTCTCCCGTGCCCATGCCCACCCGCACCCTCCCCATCTCTTTCCCCATCCTCTTCTCCTCCAATCCCCTCTTGAGTCTCGATCCAATCTCGCCGTCGACGCCCAGCTCCACCATGACCCGGCCCCTCCCTTCTACCCCGACCCAAGGAGGAGAAGAAGGAGGTAGGAAGAAGGCACATCGACGCCGGACGAGCCTCGCAATCCCTCAACGCGTGTGTAAAATCTTGCAGCAAGGACAGAGATGAGGAGCCCGGTGGTGAGAAGAACGACGGCAACACGCTCACCGCCGTCTCCCGTGAGCACCACTCCAGCAGCCTCAGGTTTGTCTCTCCGTCCCACCTCCCCCAGTTCTCTCTCCTGTCTCACCTCTCGCGCTCTCTCTCAGCCCCCGCCAGATTCATCATGAGAGGATTTCGACCTTCATCGGCGCGTCGACTCCAGGTCGACCAGAAGTGGCGGCGCATCTGGTAGCTGGCACGTCCTGCGTGTTGAGACCAGCACTGGCGGCGCATCTAAAAGTGAACCACGACCTCCATTGGACAAGGACGAAATGAATCAAGACAGTACGTGCACATCCCCTCCATCTAAATGTTGCTTGATTTATCCTCAGATCTGAGATGTTCATATTCTTCCCGTTTTTACAACGCTCTGCAGCTGAACTCAGTGCCCTCCAAAACCACCAGCCGTGGTTTGCTTAATTGGTTGCCATTCTGAATTACTCCATCCGAGTAGTACACACGGGAGGACCGGAATCGGGATTTTCTTTTAGGAAAAACATAGCAATATTCGCCCATCTGTCCTGAATACACAGGGATATCCTCCTAATTGAGGTTTTGATGCATAGATGAATACAACTGTGTTTGATGGTTCATTCAGTTTGGTTCAGGTTTTGATGCATACAACAATACACAGTTTATCTCATTTTCATGTTTTGATGCATAGATGAATGAACCATCTGCTTTTTTTGGTAATGCTTGTGCGGACGTTGGCCAGCAAGAGCATAAAAAAATGCAGAGATGTTCCTTTGTGTTTTAGTTCTTTGAATGAAACATGCAGCCACACTTAATTTATATCTCCAATTCTGATTTATTTAGAGCCATTGATTGATGCCTATCCAGTAGTATGCTTCTTCTACATGATTAGCTAATAGCTATCCTTAATTACTGATGGTTTAGTTGCACCTTATTGGATGCTGAAGTATTCTATTTGATCATATGCTTCACTGGTTAAAAAATACCATAAATAGGTAATTTTCTTCTTCTTTTAGTGTTCCTGATGTTAAGTAGTTAGTTCGGTTAGCAAGAAAGGATCAATCGTAGTTCGATTTGGTCTGTTCTTTATTGCCTCTTTGGTTCTCACTTCTGTTTGTTAAATTATTTTCGAACTGTTATCCTTCTGTCTTGCATATGTGGTTCTCACTTTTTCCTGGTTTTTTCACTGACGTTATTGTGGTGTTCTTCACCTATTTTTTGCAGGTCGTCGTATTGTCATAGCTTAATACCTGAAGGCCGCCGTTGTCTTTCTGCTGAATTTGGGGTTGTCCTTTATTGATGGTAAGCTTTATTCTTTGAAAGTGACGTTGTCAAGATTATAAATTGGCGAGTGTCTTGAGATCTTATATTTTCCCTTCGGGAGAAACGACGGAAAATAATATTGATATGTCCTTTCATGTATGCAAAGTGCTCTGTGTACGAGTCATTGGTGTTTTTGTTCCAGTAGATCCTTGTGTGATGTGAATAAGTCAAGTGCCACTCATATGAGAGTACCTAACTTGAATTTCAGTAGACGTTTGTGTGTGTGTTTGATGTGAGCAAAGCAAGTGTCATTCAAGTGAGGGTAAGTAAGCTGTATCTCAGTAGAGGTGTGTAATGTGAGAAAAGCAAGTGTCAATCAAATGAGAGTGCCTAATCTGAATTTCAGTAGAGGTGTATGTGACGTCAGAAAAGTAAGTGTAACCCAAGCAAGCACCTGTCGACGTGCACAGAGATTATTTGTTCTTAACAACGTATTTTATCTGGTGAAGCACTTATCTATTTTTTATTCATGATAGTCGAAATTTGAAAGCTCTTATTGGCTATTGCAATCTCATCGTTTTATTGGTATCAGTGCATCAGTAATTTTCATTTTTTACGGTTTAGGTGGATTTTTCTCAAGATGGTAGATATTGTCATGATGCACTGTTTTAGTTTCTTGGTTCTGGTTTGTAGGTCAGTAAATGGTCGCTTGGTGCCTAAATCATGTGGTATACATAATTAACGCATCTAATTTTGTGCTTCGACCTTCTTTCAGTTTCATAGGTCAGTTTTGTTGTGATTATCTTGACAGATTATTCTTCTATTCTAGCTGCGTCTATTTGTCCTTGCAGGTCACAGGTGTCATATAATCACCTTTGCTTTTGTTTCTTCCAGGTGTGTTGCTATTGTGAGCCGGCGCTATGTCTATCTTTCCATCAGGTATACAACTCTCTCCGCTCTGTATTTCCTTATTGTTGGTTATGTGCGAACACAATTGAGCATTGGCTCAAGAATATTGATGGTGATGTCCATCTCCAGTTCTGTGTACCTGAAAGTTCCTCTGTAAATAAAGCCTTTTTCAGGGCTGAGTATTTTCTAATTGAGCTAGCTAACTAACTAGAATTATACTGCACAGTGGTCATGCAAGCAATGTTGTCAATAGCCTGCATATATACCCTGTATATTTCTTCGATTCACAGGGTGGAATGTCCTTGGTCCATTGCCAGCACGAAACCTGAACATTGTCATCTTGCAAGCCTAAAAAATAGTTGTTAAGCAATGCAAGTCATTGTCCAAAATGGCTACTGTTTTGGGGGAATGAGTGTAATGTTGATCTTGAATATGTTGTGTCCATTCTACTACTTAATTATGTTCTATTTCCATTTTAACCTGTTGAATGAATGTGGTCCAAATATTTAATGCTACATTATTTTAGGGATAATTCTTGGAGGGTCCAGCGGCAATGCCTTTTGTTGAAGTATTTGCTTGCTACACGCTGGTCCATTTCTTCCGTTCAATGGAGAGGTCTGTTCGGATAGAGGTAATAAGTACCATATTTGAGCTGCTATTTGAGCTGTAATTTTCTTGACCTACTTACAGTAAAGTTTTGTACTTCCATTTTCTTAAGAACATCGCTAGGGGAGTGCAGATAAATACAATATTTTTGTACCCTCTTTCATGTTGGAGTGGCCGTGCCTTGCTTCTTAAACTACCTTCTTTCCTATTGAGTGTCAGGTTGTTCTTCTTGGCACATTGATCTCTAGGTGCGTAGTATTTTCTTTTTTGGTTGTAATTTATTTCCATTTAGTAGCCAACTGAAATGTTAACCCTAAACCCTTGCTAGGATGTGATGTTATTTTCTGTTTAAAAGATTTCTCTTAATTATCTCTTGCCATTAATAATACATTTATAGTCTGCAGTTGATTCCTAGGAAGTTTATAGTGTTCATCACTAAGTTAAAGTAATTTATATTGGAGGTTACTACTTGAAGGAATGTTCTTTCTTATTGTTTTCTTAATGAGTCCGTTGCAGTATAAGCCCACCATTATATCAAGAATCCACACTAGGTAGCATGATGGTATGCATTCCTGCCTAGCATTTGTAATTAATGTACACAATAATGTTGTGGCAATAGATTAGCATCTGCTTCTGGCAACACCGACCAACCTGTTAAGAAATCTAATTTGATATCAAATCAGTGCATCAGGGCAATTTATGTTGTCCCAATGATTCCATTTTCAACATCGTGCATTATTGCCATGTTTGGAATTAACTATATATTGGTTCCCTGTAACTGCTAACCACTATGGTTGAGAATGTGGGGGAATCATTATATGTTTATCTTAAAATATGCTTGAGAAAGAAACCTTATAATGTACCGTGAAAAAGGTCATTTGTTTCTACACATTTTATAGCATTGCAGAGAAAAGAAACAGTGGATCGAATGGAGCCTACTCAGGATTATTTTTCTTATATGTGCTTGGTTGTATTAAATATTATCCCAACTGCAGATCCAGTTCCAGTAATAAATAGTTGTTCTTATCATTGCCTCCATGTTGTGATGATGCTTCACAATCCTGCTCGCTGTTTTCTCACAGTTTCCTTTAGTTAATAGCATGAATTGTTTGCAGCTTATGCTACCTATTTAATTCTTTGTTAGTTTCGCTGTGTTGGATTTGAAGCATGCTCGGATGTGATTTTTGGTTAGTTTAGTCTGTGTAAATTAATATGATGTAGTTTTTGTTTATTTCCTTGCTTGCGGTTGTTCCTGTAAAGATTTTGTGTCCACTTGGCTTGCCCCCAAAGGCCTTTTTCATGTTATAATTAATAATGTTGTTTACTAATTCAGGCCCCTGGTGATGATTTGGTCGTGGTTTAGACCATAGCAGCAGTAAATTAATTCAAAACGAGGACAAATGGCTCAAAAGTGACGCGTGATTCCAATCTCACTAGCTGGGATCCATACTGATTGAAAGAAATCCCCATGGCATCCTCTGCTTCTTCTCCCCTTGCTGCTGGAGGAAGAAGGCGTGGAGTATCTGATGGTGCAGGTGAGATTCCGTAGTTGTTTTAGACAATAGATGTAACAAGAATTTGCAAGCTTGCTTTGCTTCTCAGTGAATTTCAGACTCGTGCTGCTCTATGATGTGTCTCATTGAAAAAAAAAACCTATTTTTGGCCTTATAAAGAAACTAGGCTTTACATTATGCAACTTGGTTTCAATCTGTATATGTTGTCCGAATAATGTGACATGCTATTGTCTCTCGGTCAGTTATGATGGAAGCGTAGAGGTTTAGGTAATTACTAATCTTGGACATGTTATGCTATTGAGATTGCCCTCCCATGTGTTATTGTGATATGGAAACTTGCACACCATCTGCTTTATGTTTCTTCTTTCATATTATTTCTCAAGTGGGCGTTGAACCGTCTTTACTGAACGTAGATGGCGACCACTCCTCTCAAAGATACACAACAACAACAAGCATTGGACTGTCACAGTGTATGTTTCTTGCAATGTCGTCTCCCAACACCACCTTCTGTACTTCCATTTTCGCTTAGTCTAAGGTACTACTCAGCACCTATGTTGTATTGTCGATCTTTCTTCTAATGCAAATCGCTTGCATGAGGAAAGATAAAGGGCAGTGAACTGAGCTGGGAGACAAAGTGTTTGAGTATACCGGAGACCTTAGTGGAACCGTCCAGGTAACATGCCTTTCCTGTTAGATTGGTCATATGTGTCATGGTGTTATGTTTCTTTGTGCTGTGTATAAAGAAGTTTTGAGCACTGGCGTTTTACTTTTAGATACATTGATTGTATGAACTCATGTGTCAGAATTTACCGCGGACGGTGCAGATTGTCTGAACTCATGTCTCGCGGTGAAGATCCGACGGCCATATGAGTTGGTGTCTGTATTGGATATTTATATCTGGTTTTTGTGTAGGTCGATGTAGATTTACGTGATGGAGTCTGGTAATATAACATTAATTTTGTCCTTGTGGTGGTAGAAATGCACCAAAATGCAGTAGGTATTGTGTTTTCTGATCCATTTGGAATATTATTAACCATTGCTCTTTGATGTGATTCGGTCGAGGTTATTACTTATGTCCTGTAATGCCATTTTGGATTATCCTGTTTTCCATCCATCGTTAACAAGAAAATCCAAGGAATGAACGAGCCAACCTGCAGTTGTAATGTTTTGACACGCTCAAAGAATCCATTTTCTGTGTGCATGCTTCACATGTCTTGGAACGCATTCATAAATAATCTGTCTGCCCCTCCCTATTGCATTGCTTCAAGACATGCACTAGGTTCCAAATCCTTTTTTCCATTTTGTTTGTGCATTCTTTAACATGAATATCAGATCAGGTGTTACAACAATTAAGATTATTTGATCTTTGTTGCACGCTTATTTATGTCGCACGAGCGACTTTGTTCCATGGTTTAGATGTATATCTATTAGGGGGTGTGGAAGGTGAGTTCTATAGGTCATTATGCATGCCTTTATTCAAACTTAATTAGGAGGCTATGCAGGTAGCAGTGTTTTACCTGCGGACTTCTGTACATGTTAATCTTCAAATTCTTTATGATTATAGGATTCCCATTTGATCATTCCTAGGTATGGAATCCTTTTATTTTCTTTTATTTTGGTGGTAAATTGCAGGTTATAATCATCCCAATTGTCTTGCCGCTAAGCATTCACAGTAATCTGTCTAGACATAAAGATTTGACACTAGCCTTCATGTGTGCTAATTGGCAAGAACTAGAAGGACCAGATAGTTCTTAGAGCGTGAAGTCATTTACTTTCCGATTTCCTTTGAGGTGCGCTAACTTTGGTGCCATTGGTCTAAATAGTTGTCGTTAATGGTATTGTTGGTGCGCGCTAAGTTTCTGCCATATTATCCCAGTGTAGGCACCTGTGATTGGTTATATATATCGTGTATGCAATTAATTTTCTCAACACTACTCTCTATCATTTGTGTGTATTGTGATTATTGGCTCATGCTAGCTTGTGCCTAATAGTTAATTTTAGAACTAGCTGGATTACTTGCTTTAGGATTAAGCCTATCTTAGGAGATAAGCAATTCATGTCTTGAATGCTAGGAGATAGTTATCTAGAGGATTATGGCATGTTATAGAAGGTTAAATGTGTTCACATATTGAAAATTCATAGTGCCTTTCAGTTCTGATCTTATCTAACATAATTTTGTCCAATCAATTGCTAATATCGTTACCTTTTGTTCTCTTATCCTAAATGGGACATTTTTTTTGGCATGGTCTCATATATATTCGGTTACAATGTCAAGCTCCCTTATCGTGTGATGAGTTGTTGCCGGAGAACTTCAATACGTTCCTTTTGTCAGGTATTTGCCTTCCTCCAACTTCATACTTTTATCCTTGGTCTATTTACCTTCTGGTTATCGACATGTTTACATACTCTGCTTCGAATAATGGTGAGGCGAGCAAAATTGTCATTTCCGACATGTTAAGTCTCTTCTGCTGCTCCTTCCTCTTACTGTACATTCTTATTAGGTTGTCCATGTGTAGTGTTCTTTTAATCAGATTACAACTCATTGCGCTCTTCTTTTCATTTACTGCAAATGTTTACAGTTCTTGCCAGCAGCAGTATTAACTTGGAAGATATAATTGTCATGATGCTATACTACATCAAGATTTAATTGTTATGTTGCTCTGCAAATACTGGCACGCCAATTGTGTAAATATATTCCTTGATACTCCATCCGCTAACATACATAAAACTAGAAACTTTCCAAGCTTTATTTGATCATTTTGCATGTTCCCCTTATGTGCAATCACCACACGAAGTGAATGAAATTGATTGCTTGCCATCTTTGTTATTAGGTTGCAGACATTTGTTTCTCTTGAGCTTATGGAAGGACATGTCACATTTTTTGTGCATCAGGCTCTTAATGTTCTTAATGGGACAAGTTCTGCCTACTATGGAGTTCGATTATGCTGAGTAACAATAATCACTTAATGAGTTGTTAGTGGGATCGTTGGATCTCTTTAAGTACTGCTGTAAATGACGCAAATGCTACGCTATGTATAAAACTATAATGGTCTTAGACTTAAATGTTGTACTATTTTCGAGAAAACAAATAATTGTTTCATACAAGTTCTGCCTATTATGGATGTTGTCAAAATTTAAAATAACAAAATAAATTTTACAACTAACAATATTTACTTTCATTACGGCGGTGTCCATGCAATAGACGATGAAAAGGGTGTTATCCCTGGGCTTACTAACTCAATCAAAATCAGGTGGAGCAATCAAAATCAGGTGGCGAGCGGCAAGGGTGTTATCCCTGGGCTTACTAAACTGTTGTATCGTGTTCGACTAACTGTCTGCTAAAAAAGTGTTTCACCCTTTGCCGATTTATTATTTAGAAAGCAGGTGGCGCGTGGCAGGCCGCGCCCCACATCTAGTTACTACTCAACAGCTAGCTTGCCCTCCTCCCTCTCTGGATTCCAGAGTCTATTTGAACGACTATGCGCCGTACTCGTATTTCTTTCTTTAACCATAGAGACATGCATGTGGCGCCTGGCTGGCCGGCTGCCTCTGATCGAGGTCGACAGTTAACCGTTGACAATTTGTAATGTACATGAGGAGATAAGCTATTCATGTGGCGCCTGACCTTGGCCACTGCCCACTGGATTAGTTCTGAGATCGCCTTCATCAATATATTCTGGTCTAAAGAAAGAGAGAAAATAATAGTCCCTCGGAGGGAGTACTCGGGATTGCGCATTCATGAAATACATGGTTCATGATTCAGGAAGCAACCTAGGGCATGTGTGCTTTATGCCTTAGCCGACCCTGTGAGAATATTGGGCATGTCAAATGTTCCTACAATCCGGTACCCAATAATTGGCTAACCAAAATTTGATACGGCTGGTGTGGACATAATCCAAATATGCCCTAGTGGTCCACGCTCCATGTATTACCGCCAAAAAAATACATTTTTAAATGTTCTGAATTTTTAATGAAAAATTAAAGATGTTCACAAGATATGTTTGTGCAACCTCTAAATATTTATGCTCCAAATACGAAATGAACATTGAGAAACAAAGAAGACATATCTGATATGAATAGTGTCATTGGTGTCCAGATTTATGTTTTTTTCTCAATATTATCTCGATTTTGGAGCTACAGTTTTGGAGATTTTACAAATATACCTTATGAACATCCACAATTTTTCGTAGAAGCTAAGGAAACATTTGAATTCTTATTGAAGGAGAACCCACCAAGCGTACGTCATTCCCTCATGCGAGGATTATGCTTCACCAACCCGCTAGTGCTTATTATCGGGCAAGGTGATACGTCTCCAACGTATCTATAATTTTTTATGTTCAATGCTTATATTATACCAATTACTACATGTTTTATATACACTTTATATGGTTTTTATGCATTTTCTGGGGCTAACCTATTAACAAGATGCCACCGTGCCAGTTCCCTGTTTTCTGCTGTTTATGGTTTCAGAAAAACTGTTAAGGAAATATTCTCGGAATTGGACGAAACAAAAGCCGAAGTTCCTATTTTTCCCGACACGACACGGAGTCCGAAGTAGAGATGAAGGAGGGCACCGAGGCGGCCACACCATGCCACGGCGCGGGTCCCCCTCTGGCCGTGCCGGCATGTGGTGTGGGCCCCTCGGGCGTCCACCGACATCGCCCCTTCGCCCATATAATCCTCCTGCCTCGAAAACCCTAAACCGAAGCCTTTTCCCGAGAAGAGTTCCGATGCGTCGCCGCCGTCGAAGACAAGATTCGAGAGACAGAAGTCTCTGTTCCGGCACCCTGCCGGGACGGGGAATTGCCCCCGGAGCCATCTCCATCAACTCCACCGCCATCTCCATCGCCGTTGCTGACTCTACGATGAGGAGTGAGTAGTTCTCCCCCGGGGCTGCGGGCTCTACCGGTAGCTATGTGGTTGATCTCTCTCTCGTGGTGTGATCTTTATGTGATCATGAGCTTTGTAATCTAGTTGAATATGTGATGTTACTCTTTATCTATTATGCACTCTAGAGGTTACTTTAATCTGAACTCCGGGGTTATTCACGGTTGTGAAGGTGACAGTGTGCGCACCGTGTGTGATTCCTCTATGACGATGTGGTGTTAGTTTACTCTAACTTTGGGGGTGCTCTTGTAGCCCTACACAGTGAATGGTGTTTATCATCCAACAAGAGAGTGTTTGAGAGTAGTATTTATTATTCAGCTTTGATGTCATTGTTGAGAGTGTCCACTAGTGAAAGTATGATCTCTAGGCCGTGTTTCTAAGCGTTGAAACACCGGTTACAACCTGTTCTGCTACATGTTTGTTTGTTGCCATTTTTATTTCAGATTGCAATTACTACTTATAATCATCCATATTACTTGTATTTCACTATCTCTTTGCCGAACTAGTGCACCTATACATCTGACAAGTGTATTGGGTGTGTTGGGGACACAAGAGACTTCTTGTATCTTAATTGCGGGGTTGCTTGAGAGGGATATCTTTGACCTCTACCTCCCTGAGTTCGATAAACATTGGGTGATTCACTTAAGGGAAACTTGCTGCTGTCCTACAAACATCTGCTCTTGGAGGCCCAACACTGTCTACAAGAATAGAAGCGTGCGTAGACATCAAGCTATTTTCTGGCGCCGTTGCCGGGGAGGTAAGTGTTGGAAGGTATCTCCTTTAGATCCTGCAGTTATTACTTTTTGTCTCTTGTTTTTATTTTCACTAGTTAGGACTAATGGAAAACAACAACAAAATTAGAGAGCTCTATGAAATTTATCTTGAGTTAGGACATGATGTGTTTGAAGAGAAAATTAAAAAACCTATGGAATTTTGTTTGCATAATAGTGTTAGTAATGTTATTAGTATAAATTCTTTGAACACCATTATTGCTAATGCTATGGAAAAGTCTAAGCTTGGGGAAGCCATTGTTGATGAAAGTGTTATTTTTAGTCCCCCAAGCTTTGAGGAGAAAATTTTCTTTTATGATACTTTGCCTCCAATATATGATAATTATAATCATTGTGATATTTTCAGTCCACCTACTATTGAGGATATGGTTTATGTTGATTATGATATGCCTCCTATATATGACGTTTACAATGATGAATATGATATTTTCAGTCCATCTACTATTGAGGATAAAATTAATTATGATAATTCTATGCCTCCAATTTATGATGATTACAATGATGGATGTGATAGTTTTACTCCCACTATTATTAATAAAATTGAGTATGCTTATGTGGAGAGTAATGATATTATTATGCTTATGGATCATGATAAGAATGCTTTAGGTGATAGCTATATTGTTGAGTTTATTCATGGTGTCGCTGAAAATTATTTTGAGAGAGGAAAGTATGGTTATAGAGATCTTAATGTTACTAAATTTCTTCTCTTTATGATGAATGTTTTGAGTTTTCTCTTGATTTGCTTTTATTTGCTGGGTATTTTAAAACCTACTGGTCCTTATGAGAGAAGGAGACATGACTTCATATATCACAATAATATTAAGTCTCCTCTCTTTATGTTGAATTTTTTGAAATTGCACTTGTTTTGCCTTTCTATGCTAGTCACTTTGTGCTTTATTAATTTATTTTCTTACAAGATTCCTTTGCATAGGAACTGCGTTAGATTTAAATATGTTTTATATATGCTTCTTGATGCTCTCTTTTATGTTTCAACTCTCATCTTTATGTGAGCATCATAAATATCAATATGCCTAGCTAAAAGGTTTTAAAGAAAATCGCTTATGGGAGACAACCCATGTTTTATTTCTGTTATTTTTCTTTTATTTGAGTCAAAGAGCTTGCTTACTTCTGTAAATACTCCTTTGTATTTTTATTTTATCGCATTGCTGTGTCAAGTAAAGCCTCTAGTAGGAAGTTGATGCTAGATTTGCATTTCTGCGCAGGAACAGTTTTCTGCTGTCCACCGTTTAATTCGTAAGAATTCACAGAAAAATCAAAGTGACCTGGGATTTTTTGTGCGTGATACTCAGATATGTACGCATTCATTAGTTTTGCGTTTTCTGATTTGAGCAAGTTAAGTGCCTCGAAAAAATTCGTCTTTACGGACTGTTCTGTTTTTGACAGATTCTGCCATTTATTTTGCATTGCCTCTTTTACTGTTTTTGAGTGGATATTTTTCTCCACAATATACCAGTGGCTGTAGCTAATGTCCAGTAGCATGTGTGATGATTGTGTCCATGCAGAATATAAGAATTTTTGATTATGCACTAACCCTCTAATGAAGTCTACTTTGAGTTTGGTGTGGAGTAAGTTTTCAAGGATCAAGAGAGAAGGATGATGTGATGTGATCAAGAAGATGAAAGAGCCTAAGCTTGGGGATGCCCCCCGTGGGTCACCCAAGCATAGACTCAAGCGTGACATCCCCTTCTTCATCAACAAACTATCAGGTCCTCTCTCTAGTGAAACTATATTTTAATTCCGACACATCTTATGTGCTTTACTTGAAGCGTCTATTTGTTTTTGTTTTTGTTATTTTCATTCTCTGAATAAAATGGATCCTAGCATTCCCTTGTGGGAGAGAGACATGCTCCGCTTTTTCTTACGAATACTCGTATTTTTCACTTATATTTCTTGAGTATTCTTCTATGTTACTTCAATACTTTTAACTCTTGTTTTTCATGCATCTCTTGTTAGAGCTGTTAGTTTTTTTATGTTATACTCTCATATCACATTGTTAAATACTTGGAGAGTTTATTTCTAGATAAGTTGATTGGTGTTTGGTTAAGAACAGAAAATGTTTAATGTGGTAGATGATATGATGAAATGATACATACTCTTGTAGATCATTAAATTGTGTCACTTGAATCATTAATATTGTTTTGAGATATTAATATGCTTAATGGTAAACATGATGGTTTAGTAAAGTGGAATGATTAATGGTTGGTCTAGAAAACTTGAAGCTGTGCCACACTTAAATATCCAGTTGATAGCATAATGATATATGACTTCAAATGTTAAAAACAACCGTAATGACCTTGTGTTATGCGCTACGGTCGGTGTCCCAACAGTGACTTGTTAATTTGCCACAGTCCCTCATAGAGTGATTTTCATTATGCCTTGTAAGATCATATTTCTAGTTGGAATCTTTTTGCTTGTGAGTTCTAAGTTGCGGTTTTCATGACACTTCCACCACCATATTTGCTAGCCTCTTCGGCACTTTGCATTGCCCTTTCTCACATTGAGAGTTGGTGCATACTTCGCGGGTACATCCAAAACTCGTGGGAGATCTTCATCATGTTCTTCTACACATAAGCCAAATATCTTTCTCAAAACACCCACCATACCTACTTACTACAGCATTTCCATAGCTGTTCCGAAAAATATTGCCATGCAACTTCCATCTTACATTACATGACTTGTTGTCATTTATCATTTTATATATTGTCTTCCATGATTCTTTACAGCTGATATGTGGTTTTACCCATGTTACGCTAGATCATTGCATATCCTGCTACACTGGCAGAGGCACCGTTTAATACACTATGTTTTATTCCTTATGAGTTACTTGTATCAAAAGTGTGTTGTCATATTAGAATGTTTGCCCCTAAAAGTGAAAAGAACCATGCAGGCCATCGAAAAGAGAAACAGAAAAAATATAGAAAATATAGAAAAAGAGAAAAGAGAAAAAAAGGGGAAAGAAAGAAAAATAAAGAAGGGAGCAACATTACTACTCTTTATCCACACTTGTGCTCATGTTATAGCACCTGTCGTATTCATAGTCATCATTCGTGCTCATGTTTAGCACCTTTACTCCATATGAGAGAGTTTTCATGTTTTACTTGCATAACTATGTGGGGAACTTTACATTATAGAACTTGGCTTGTATATTCCAATGATGAGCCTCCTCAAAAGTGCTCTAGGTCTTCATGAGCAAGCAAGTTGGATGCACCCCAACTAGTTCCATTGCAGAGCTTTCATACACTTATAGCTCTATGTGCATCCGTTGTGTGGCAATCACTACTCCTTGCATAGCTTCGATTATAAGACTTACTCTTGTCTAATGATCACTTTCAGCTTTGTGAGACTTTCTTCCGTTGGCCTTCCAAACCCCCCTTAACATTCTTTTAGCCACAACATCCCGGTGCCAGGAAACAACGCTGAATGCTTGCTTGTTTTTAAGTGAACAAATAGAGAGATGATTTTCTACGTGCATATTGTTATTGCTTGACTTGATCCTTTCACAAAGTTGTCATCTTTGCACGGTTGATTGTTCTCTAGTATTGATTCATTGAAAGTTTTACTTTGTTCTTCCTACTTGTTTACTCATTACTCATTTGATATCAATATAAACTACAACTCTTATTCATTTGATCTCAATTTACATGCATTACATTATGACATGATCAAGATTGTGTGAAAGCATGTCATTTCAGAAATTATTCTTGTTATCGTTTTACCTACTCGGGGCGAGTAGAACTAAGATTGGGGATGCTTGATACGTCTCCAACGTATCTATAATTTCTTATGTTCAATGCTTATATTATACCAATTACTACATGTTTTATATACACTTTATATGGTTTTTATGCATTTTCTGGGACTAACCTATTAACAAGATGCCACAATGCCAGTTCCCTGTTTTCTGCTGTTTTTGGTTTCAGAAAAGTTGTTAAGAAAATATTCTCGGAATTGGACGAAACAAAAGCCGAAGTTCCTATTTTCCCCGACACGTCACGGAGTCCGAAGGAGAGACGAAGGAGGGCACCGAGGCGGCCACACCATGCCACGGCGCGGGTCCCCCTCTGGCCGCGCGGGCATGTGGTGTGGGCCCCTCGGGCGCCCACCGACATTGCCCCTTCGCCCATATAATCCTCCTGCCTCGAAAACCCTAAACCGAAGCCTTTTCCCGAGAAGAGTTTCGCTGCGCCGCCGCCATCGAAGACAAGATTCGGGGGACAGAAGTCTCTGTTCCGGCACCCTGCCGGGACGGGGAATTGCCCCCGGAGCCATCTCCATCAACTCCACTGCCATCTCCATCGCCGTTGCTGACTCCTACGATGAGGAGTGAGTAGTTCTCCCCCGGGGCTGCGGGCTCTACCGGTAGCTATGTGGTTTATCTCTCTCTCTCCCGTGGTGTGATCTTTATGTGATTATGAGCTTTGTAATCTAGTTGAATATGTGATGTTACTCTTTATCTATTATGCACTCTAGAGGTTACTTTAATATGAATTCCGGGGTTATTCACGGTTGTGAAGGTGACAGTGTGCGCACCGTGTGTGATTCCTTTATGACGCTATGGTGTTAGTTTACTCTGACTTTGGGGGTGCTCTTGTAGCCCTACACAGTGAATGGTGTTTATCATCCAACAAGAGAGTGTTTGAGAGTAGTATTTATTATTCAGCTTTGATGTCATTGTTGAGAGTGTCCACTAGTGAAAGTATGATCCCTAGGCCTTGTTTCTAAGCGTTGAAACACCGTTTACAACCTGTTTTGCTACATGTTTGCTTGCTGTCATTTTTATTTCAGATTGCAATTACTACTTATAATCATCCATATTACTTGTATTTCACTATCTCTTCGCCGAACTAGTGCACCTATACATCTGACAAGTGTATTGTGTGTGTTGGGGACACAAGAGACTTCTTATATCTTAATTGCAGGGTTGCTTGAGAGGGATATCTTTGACCTCTACCTCACTGAGTTCGATAAACCTTGGGTGATTCACTTAAGAGAAACTTGCTGCTGTCCTACAAAACTCTGCTCTTGGAGGCCCAACACTGTCTACAAAAATAGAAACGTGCGTAGACATCACAAGGACACCAGAATTTTTACTAGAAGTAGAAGAGTTACACAAAGTTCGCGAAATGATCACAAGAGTTTATGCACTAAGAACAGACAAACCTTTTTGGGTTGTATCCGAAGACAGAAAGAGATGTTTTTATGTCAGCAGAGGAAGCCAAAGCTTATGGGCTTGTCGATATTGATTTTTTGCGGTAGCACATGGAGCGCCCTAAGAGGTGGGAGCACTAGTTATTGAAAGGACAATGATGTCGCCTAGAGGGGGGGGGGGGTGAATAGGCGGTTTAAAACTTTTCCGGTTTAGGCTTGATAATTGCGGAATAAAACTAGATGTTTAAATTAACAAGCCGACAACCTAAATAAACTAGGCTCACCTATGTGCACCAACAACTTATGCTAAGCAAGACAAACAACAAGGTGATAGCAATATAGAATACTTCAAGCACGAAGGCTATCACAATGTAAAGTGCATAAGTAAAAGCTCGGGTATAGAAATAACCGAGGCACGCGGAGACGAGGATGTATTCCCGAGTTCCTCCTTGTTAAGGGAGTACGTCTCGTTGGAGAGGTGTGAACCGACACAACGGTTCAACAACCACAAAGGTTTCACCTTCTTCTCCGATGAACCGCACCACAAAGGCTTGGTTCACCTTCCACTATCGGAATTCCTTCGAGGCGGAATCCGGAGCCTTTCAACAACAATCCGGGGCACAACCCACAATGGGATTGGGGGCTCCCGAACGGCCTCCAACAACAATCCGGGGCACAACCCACAATGGGATTGGGGGCTCCCGAACGGCTTCAAGTGACCACACAAGGGTCCAACCACCACAAAGGCGTCTAGGGTCCAAGGACCCAAGAGTAACAAGCTCACAAACTTTCAACTTCCACGAATCCTCGTGGAGAGCACACCGATGCACCAAATGCAAAAGGCAAGAGCACAAGTGCTCAAAATCCTTCACTCTCAAATTCCAACAAAGCAACAAATGCTTATGGGGGAATAAGAGAGGAAGAACAAAGAGGAGAAGCACCAAGAACTCCAAGATCAAGATCTACTAGGTTCCCCTCACTTAGAGGAGAGATGGATTGGTGGAAATGTAGATCTAGATCTCCTCTCTCAAATCCCTCAAAGATATGCAAGAATCATGGGAGGGAATGGGAGAGGGGCAAAATTCGTGCTTGGAAGAGCTGAGTGGCTGGAGGTAGGTGGAGGGGTATTTATACCCCTCCCAGAAAAAGAGCCGTTGCAGCCACTTAGACCGGAGACTCCGGTCTGGAAGGCCGGAGACTCCGGCCTGGCCGGAGACTCCGGTCCCTGAGACCGGAGACTCCGGCCTCGAAAGATCAGGAAAAAAGTCGACGCAGGAAACAAACACCGGAGACTCCGGACCGCGTAGGCCGGAGACTCCGGCCCCCCCAGAGACTCCGGGGTCACTCCGGACCTACTCCGGACCCCCATACAGAGAGTGCCGACCGGAGGAACAAAAAACGGATCGCGAGGACCGGAGACTCCGGTCTAGGACCGGAGACTCCGGCCTGGCCGGAGACTCTGGTCCCTGAGACCGGAGACTCCGGCCTAGCAAAAACTGCAGCAAAACCGATAACGAAAACGTCAATATCTTTTCCATCCGGACTCCGTTTTCGATGATTTTTGGCTCGTTGGAATCGTTACAACGAGCTCTACTTGAATGTGCATAGAAACATCACAGTCCATCATGTGAGGATAAAACCAAATTGGGAAAGATTGAACTTTCCTAAACAATGCAAACCGGTAAAACCTCCTTCATCAAAAACGCAACAAGATATTCATACGAAATCTGTTTTTGATGAACTAGAGCTTAGTATGGAGATAAACTAAGCTCTAAATCCTCACATGGATAAAAGGCAATAAGTTTTCCCAAGTAAAACCATTTTCGAAGGACTTGGTCTTGTCATGAAGATCACGACAAGGACCGAAACCCAACACGGAGAAAAACCAAATAAGAACCAAGAAAGATGATATGCCAAGCATGCAAAGGTTTGAGCTCTCCACAAAGATGCGATCAAGTTACTCACTCGAGAGCCCCTCTTGATAGTACGCCATCTATCCTAAAAACCCGGTCTCCCACTAACACCATGAGACCGGTAAAATAGAAAACCTATCAAGATCATACCTTTGCCTTGCGCATTCCACTTGAGCTCGATGATGACGATCTTGACTCTCTCAAGTTGAAACACCTTTCTTGATTGTGCTTGCTAGCACATGCTTGATGAAGACTTCTCCAAATGCTCCCCCATACACCATTATGGGAGGGCCTCGCTAAGCTTCGTCTTCATGTCTCCTTTGCAAGCTTCAATCAAAAGATATCTTCCGAGATACATCATATTGAACTTGCACTTCATCTTCTTCTCTTGATATGTATGATGGCTTGGGGTAAAACATGATTGATCACTCAATCTTCTTTTCCAAGCCATACTTGCAATAAGCTCAACTCTACACATGACCATTCTTCATATAAACCCTTGAGTAGAGTATTGATCATCATGTAATCTACTAGAGTCCAACATATGAACTCCAATCTTTTCCTATGGACAAGATCTACAAGTATATCTCAAAGCAAACATTAGTCTATAAGGATTGTCATTAATTACCAAAACTACGCATGGGGCAACACATGCACTTTCAATCTCCCCCATTTTGGTAATTGATGACAATCCCTTTTACGAGGGTTTATATAATGAATTAAGCAACCATGCATACAAAGAGCAAGGATGCAAGAGCATGAGAGGCAAATGCTTAAGAACAAACCAAAAGCATAAAACCAAATATCCTTAAACCCTCTAAACTTCTCCCCCATTGGCATCGATTGCCGAAATGGGAGGAAAATTTAGAAGGCCAATATAGTAAGAGCTCCCCCATAATGTGTGCATTTCTCATAATATGAGTGAAATCAAATGCACATATCCAATAACGAATAGTTGGGAAGGAGATCAAACTATATTGAGGATCCAAAGATTGCAAAAGAATATCAAAGAGAAAGAAACTTCAACAAAAGAAGCAAGCAATCAAAAAGATCCAAAAAAATGTTCTAAATATCAAGAGGGAACTCCCCAAGGTACGTGCACAAATAGGATTTGTATTTCAATATAGTGTGCACAACATGGAATCCTCACTCCCTCCTAGATAAAATCGAGCACAAGCACATGCAAGAGAATATAAATGAGAAAAGAAGTAAAACAACTTGCAACAAATAAAATGTTTTGCAACATGAGCAAGGAGCGGCAAATAAAAGGATGGGTGTGAGATATAAAGACATTTTAGGAGACTAATACAAGGATGAGCAAACACATCAACATAGGCTTTCAAAAAGAGTTGCACATGGTGCATATCATGTCTTCCCCATTCCCACACACCAAAAGAGGTATAGCAAATAGCTCCACAAGCTTAGTAAAATGCACCAAGCATAACACATGGAAAATAAAGCTTGAGCCTTTTAGAAACCACCAAGGAGTCAAAAGCAATAAGAGGTGGTAACTAAAGATTTGGAATATCAATTAAAGATGTACTATTCTCACGTGTATAAGTTTCTAAGTAGACACTAATCACTAAGATATGGGTCTACAAATAAACATGTACACACAAGATAGATACACGGTAAAGATTATGATATCCAGGAGGAAGTCATAGATACACCAATAAGATCTTTGCTTAAAAGCATAGCACAAAGCCCAATTTTATCTTAAAGGAATATAAATGAACTTCCAACACATACTCATCATAGCATCAAAAATTATCCACAAGGGATAAAGGTTAACAAATGGATGCTCCGAGTAAGATAACAAGTATCACAAAACGCAAATGATTTTGAAAATTCATCAATGTTGCACCTGAGAGACTTTAAGTAGAAAGTGCTAGATTGACATAATTGGGATCGACAAATCATATTAATGAATATATAGTCCCCTTATATGTAATCATCCCGGCTTACTCACATTTGCAATAAAGACGTTTTGTAAGAACCAAAAATAATTGCAACCAAAGAGATTCATGCCATGAAATCAACCTACACAAGGTTGAAAGCTAGAAAAGTATGCATGAGGTAGATACTTGTTACCGAGATAGCATTGGTGATGTAGAAGATAAGAGCTCATGATCATCCAAGCTTGGCTCCAATAAGCACATGGTGACAACACCTTCCTTTTAGATGAGACAAGCTTCCAATGCATCTCCAATATACCTAAAACAAATTCAAGTACAAAAAGGTACCCAAACTCATTGGGTCCAAAGTAGTTAGAGCAACTACAATACATAGGACAAACTCCACATAAATATGTGCATATTAATGTGAAATTGAATTTCATGCACATCTTAGCCATATAGGATTTGATGGAGTTTATCCTATATATTGGATCAACGAAAGTAAGCATGCCATAAGATATACATATAATAAAAATGCATGCACATGACTTTTAAGAACCAAATGAGATATAATTTGGAAAATAACACCAATTAAACCATGAAATCACACACAAGTGTGACAAGAAAAGGAATTGTCCAAATTATATCAAAGACCCAAATCAACACATGATTGAAGAAACCACTTTGAAAAGATAACAAATGAAAGCAAGAAACCAATTGAAAAAGATACCATCAAATAATAAACCAAACCCTCTACACTTTTCATGATGGCACAAAGTGCCAAGACGAAAAATGTTTGTCTTCCAAAGAGACACGTCATCGGGATCAAATACCAAATGAAGACAACTAATGTTCGAAAGCATATAGGATTGCTCCCCCAAGATGTGTGCATTATTTATGATCTTGCATTTGAATACAAAATGCACACAAATGAGATCATCACTCTCCATATATATAAACACTAGTCATATTCAAGAAAGGCAAGAAATTGCAATACCAATCTAAATAATGATGTTCCACTCAAAGTAGGATAGCTTCCCAAAGAATAGTGCATTATCAAAAAGTATGACTTTTGAATGTCAACGCACAAGAATTGGATCATTGCTTTTCCCAACTCAAGGAAGCACAAAACAAATTTCAAGTAGAGCAATAAAGGATCCAAAAGATACAAGGAAGACAAATAAGAGTTAGATCAAAAACAAATTCTTGGCAATCAAATAAGTCAATACAAAGCAAGAACCAAAGTGAATACGATCAACATATTTACCCCCAAATATGATTATCACTTGTCAAGACAAGTAATGTATGGAGATATTTCTCGGTGGTGGATTGCAAGGATATATTCAAGATCATATTCACAAAACATAAGCATGAGGCAAAGAATAGGAATTAAAAGCCATGCTTAGATAGATATTCTTGATAGATTCACAAATCATGTGATAATGCAAAGCAACTCCAAGGAGTAGCTTGAATCAATTGGCTTCCCAAAAAGATATATGAGAACATATTTAGGGAAAGCCATATCAAGAACATCCTCCACAAACAAGATCCAAAAGAGTGAGAGACAAAGAGCATTTAAGTAAATGGGAACTTGTTTGAGCAACATGCCACATAGGAACAAGATAATTAGCAATATCAATTCTAGGTGGCAAAACCTCACATTTTCACATTTTCTAGGCTTGTAATATGCACATAGCTTATTACTCCCCCATAATGTGATAATCCATTTATTTTAACACAAGAGGCAAACAAAAACAACTAGAGAAATTAATGGACATTATATAATTTGAATTTCTCATGAGCATGACATACCACAAAGAGAATAGATAATATTGATATATCAACACTAAGTGGTATTCCTCATGTACACACATTTTTAGGATTGTAAAGTGCACGAAGCATATCACTCTCCAAAAATGGATAGTCCATTTATCTCTCAAAGAGAGCCAACAAGATAAGATAGCAAATAAAAGCAATAGGGCTCAAAACAAGTAGATGGTGTGCAAACCAAAATACACATACTTGATTTCTCAAGATAAGTAAGTAGAGAGCACAACACATACAAACACTAGCAAGGTACAAAACCTAACACATGCAAGGGTGCAAGCAACTTTCAATGTATATATGATTTAAATAAAAGTTACCGCAAGGAGGAACATTGGATATGAGATAGAACAATATAATCCATATGACTTGACTTGAGAGAATATAATTGATGAAGATCCCTTAATTCTTCATAGTGTAGCCAAGTCTCCAATGTCCTCCAACAACACCTATTGATCAAGTTTTAGCTTGTTGGTCCCCAACCACGTTGGGTCCTAAGAGGTTAGTCACAATAGGTTTGGCAACCCAAATGGTTCTTTTCTTGACACCACTTTGAGTACCAACATATTTGGCAAACACATTGCCAACCTTATCCTTCCGAAGAGAATAAACATCATCAACTATAATGGGGTTGGATAAGGTACCATTTGTGCATGAAGAAGCAAGGTGACCCTTCTCACGGCATAGGTAGCAACATCGACTTCCTCCTCTCTTCTTAGTTGGAGTCTTGACTTGAGGAGGGGTAGCTTGATTCTTCTTGGGAAGAGACCGTTCTTCAACTTGAGGAGCTTGAGTTTGAACTTGAGGCTTCTTCCCTTGTTGCTTCTCACTAAGAGCCTTCTTCTTCAAAGGGCAAGATCTAACATGGTGCCCTTCAACTTTGCACTTGAAGCAAACAATCTTGGCCGAGTCTTTGACTTGTTCTTGGCCCTTTTTCTTCTTAATGATCTTGGACTTGTTCTTGTTGTTTGAGTTGAATCCAAGTCCACTCTTATCATTGGGGCGTCTTTGAACACTCAACATATTGTCAAGTGTGGACTTCCCAACATGACGCTTTTCCAAGTCTTTCTTCAAAGAAGTGACTTGGGCCTTGAGCTCATTTAGTTCCTCTACATGGTTAGTATCAACAAAAACACTAGAGGAAGTAGACGCTTCATTGTTAGAGCAACAAGGTATGGAAAGTAATTCATCACAAGATGTAGAAGCATTGTGAGTGGATGAATCACTCGGACTAGCACATGGCAATAAGGCATTTCTAGAAGAAGTTGTGCCAATATCCACATGAGGCTCACAAGATGTTACCTTTGTAGAGATAGCCTCATGAGCTAACTTTAGCCTAGCATGGGATGCTAGAAGATCATCATTAGAGGTAGAAAGCTTTTCATGACTTTCTTCCAATTTCCCATACTTACTAGATAGCAACTCAAGTTGAGCCCTTAGCTCAACATTCTCCTTCAAAATAGATGCTTCACAAGAAGTGGAGTTAGTAGCACAAGCATCATTATCATTAGAAATGGAAGAACACAATTTTGCAAGCTTATCATTATTAGATAGTTGAGTTTGGAGTTGATCATGAGACTTGATGAGGAGAGAGTGTTCACTTTCTAAAGCCTTGTGAGCTTTGTCAAGTTTCTCTATGTCCTCACTTAGTCTAGCATTGCCAACACCAAATTCAACTTTTTCCTTTTTAAACACTTTATATTTAGCAATAGCATGATCTCTTTCCTTAATGATTTTAGTAATGATAAGATCATTTGATTCATCAAGAGATTCGAGTCTCTCCTCAAGAGACACTCGAAGCTCTTGCTCTTCGTTAAGGGCATTCTCTAAGGATGCTTTTTCAATAGCATCTTCTCTCTCAATTTTACATTTTTGCTCAAATTGAGTATCCAAATCCTCAATGGTTTCTATACATTTAATACCATGAGCAACAATTTCACATAGAGAAGAGATAGCTTCACTACCTTTGGGAAGAGCACCAAGAACAATCTCACCCTTCTTGGTTAAGGTTTCAATGTCAAAATCTTCTCCATGAGCATCCTCAACCACATCATCACATATCTCGGGATTCGAGGTAGAAGTTACCTTGGAATCCTTAGCCATGAGGCAAACATGATTAATGGGTGAGGAGGATGAAGAATTACTTGAAGCACCATTGGGGTCCATGTCTTGTTCCAACAAATGTTGGGATTCCTCTACATTGTTAATCATGCAAATACTAGAGGATATGGAAGCATTATTTTCATGACAACAAGACATAGAGAGCATATCATTATTATATTTAGCTAAGCAACTATTACTTGATATGCAAGGACCATCAACTCTAGCATGTATGACATTTGGAGTGCTAGAAGAGTTTAGGTCCAAAGATAGAACATTGCAATGTGATAGAGAAGAGGTATAATCAATAGTAAGTTCACCATCACCAATGCAATTTCTATCACCACTCACCATATCATTATCTTGTGACAAATCACATGTTGGTGGAGTGGAAGAAGTTGTGAACTCATCACGGCCGGAGGTGGAGGGAGAACAATCATCCTCAATAATTTTGGACACTTCATATATATCTTGAAGCTTGGTCCAAAGCTCATGTGCATTTCGAAAAGGCATGATTGAAGCAAGAACTACATCGGTCAAAGCACATATAAGACCATTAGTAACTTGAGTCTCGAGATGAGAGTTTATCTCATCCTCTAAAGATAACTCTTGGGAATCCTTTGGAGGAGATAAACTCACATCTACAATCCTCTTCATATAATTTGGACCCATGGCCCTAAAAAGATTAAGCATGCGAATTTTCCAAACATCATAATTTGTGCCATCGAATATGAAAGTGGGATCGTGCACTAATTCTCTAAACGACATCTTTTACTCTCTAGGCGGTAAAGCCCAAAAAGAGAGCCCAGGCTCTGATACCAATTGAAAGGACAATGATGTCGCCTAGAGGGGGGGGTGAATAGGCGGTTTAAAACTTTTCCGGTTTAGGCTTGATAATTGCGGAATAAAACTAGATGTTTAAATTAACAAGCCGACAACCTAAATAAACTAGGCTCACCTATGTGCACCAACAACTTATGCTAAGCAAGACAAACAACAAGGTGATAGCAATATAGAATACTTCAAGCACGAAGGCTATCACAATGTAAAGTGCATAAGTAAAAGCTCGGGTATAGAAATAACCGAGGCACGCGGAGACGAGGATGTATTCCCGAGTTCCTCCTTGTTAAGGGAGTACGTCTCGTTGGAGAGGTGTGAACCGACACAACGGTTCAACAACCACAAAGGTTTCACCTTCTTCTCCGATGAACCGCACCACAAAGGCTTGGTTCACCTTCCACTATCGGAATTCCTTCGAGGCGGAATCCGGAGCCTTTCAACAACAATCCGGGGCACAACCCACAATGGGATTGGGGGCTCCCGAACGGCCTCCAACAACAATCCGGGGCACAACCCACAATGGGATTGGGGGCTCCCGAACGGCTTCAAGTGACCACACAAGGGTCCAACCACCACAAAGGCGTCTAGGGTCCAAGGACCCAAGAGTAACAAGCTCACAAACTTTCAACTTCCACGAATCCTCGTGGAGAGCACACCGATGCACCAAATGCAAAAGGCAAGAGCACAAGTGCTCAAAATCCTTCACTCTCAAATTCCAACAAAGCAACAAATGCTTATGGGGGAATAAGAGAGGAAGAACAAAGAGGAGAAGCACCAAGAACTCCAAGATCAAGATCTACTAGGTTCCCCTCACTTAGAGGAGAGATGGATTGGTGGAAATGTAGATCTAGATCTCCTCTCTCAAATCCCTCAAAGATATGCAAGAATCATGGGAGGGAATGGGAGAGGGGCAAAATTCGTGCTTGGAAGAGCTGAGTGGCTGGAGGTAGGTGGAGGGGTATTTATACCCCTCCCAGAAAAAGAGCCGTTGCAGCCACTTAGACCGGAGACTCCGGTCTGGAAGGCCGGAGACTCCGGCCTGGCCGGAGACTCCGGTCCCTGAGACCGGAGACTCCGGCCTCGAAAGATCAGGAAAAAAGTCGACGCAGGAAACAAACACCGGAGACTCCGGACCGCGTAGGCCGGAGACTCCGGCCCCCCCAGAGACTCCGGGGTCACTCCGGACCTACTCCGGACCCCCATACAGAGAGTGCCGACCGGAGGAACAAAAAACGGATCGCGAGGACCGGAGACTCCGGTCTAGGACCGGAGACTCCGGCCTGGCCGGAGACTCTGGTCCCTGAGACCGGAGACTCCGGCCTAGCAAAAACTGCAGCAAAACCGATAACGAAAACGTCAATATCTTTTCCATCCGGACTCCGTTTTCGATGATTTTTGGCTCGTTGGAATCGTTACAACGAGCTCTACTTGAATGTGCATAGAAACATCACAGTCCATCATGTGAGGATAAAACCAAATTGGGAAAGATTGAACTTTCCTAAACAATGCAAACCGGTAAAACCTCCTTCATCAAAAACGCAACAAGATATTCATACGAAATCTGTTTTTGATGAACTAGAGCTTAGTATGGAGATAAACTAAGCTCTAAATCCTCACATGGATAAAAGGCAATAAGTTTTCCCAAGTAAAACCATTTTCGAAGGACTTGGTCTTGTCATGAAGATCACGACAAGGACCGAAACCCAACACGGAGAAAAACCAAATAAGAACCAAGAAAGATGATATGCCAAGCATGCAAAGGTTTGAGCTCTCCACAAAGATGCGATCAAGTTACTCACTCGAGAGCCCCTCTTGATAGTACGCCATCTATCCTAAAAACCCGGTCTCCCACTAACACCATGAGACCGGTAAAATAGAAAACCTATCAAGATCATACCTTTGCCTTGCGCATTCCACTTGAGCTCGATGATGACGATCTTGACTCTCTCAAGTTGAAACACCTTTCTTGATTGTGCTTGCTAGCACATGCTTGATGAAGACTTCTCCAAATGCTCCCCCATACACCATTATGGGAGGGCCTCGCTAAGCTTCGTCTTCATGTCTCCTTTGCAAGCTTCAATCAAAAGATATCTTCCGAGATACATCATATTGAACTTGCACTTCATCTTCTTCTCTTGATATGTATGATGGCTTGGGGTAAAACATGATTGATCACTCAATCTTCTTTTCCAAGCCATACTTGCAATAAGCTCAACTCTACACATGACCATTCTTCATATAAACCCTTGAGTAGAGTATTGATCATCATGTAATCTACTAGAGTCCAACATATGAACTCCAATCTTTTCCTATGGACAAGATCTACAAGTATATCTCAAAGCAAACATTAGTCTATAAGGATTGTCATTAATTACCAAAACTACGCATGGGGCAACACATGCACTTTCAGTTATCTTCTCGGTGGGGTGGTTTCGGGGCGGATAACGATTTTTCCGACCAGGAGCGCCCACTATATTCCTGTCTTCCCATGCACCTTAGCACCATATGTTCATCTGCACCATATGTCCATCTCGTAACAAGCTTGCAAACTATTCTGTTTGATGCACACATGTCGAATAAGAGCATTTTGTCCGAAAACAAGTGGTTTGGACGGCCGGGACAACGGTTACCACACATGGGTAAAAGAAAAGGAGATCTCAAACTCACGTAATTTTTTTGTCAAGTGGGGATATTTCCATGAAAAACCATGCCACATCAAAACTCCAGGACCATTTGAACCTGTTTAAACTCGTAGCTCATCTCGTGTTGTAAGTTGTTAAACTGACAATGCATGTTTTTAGACACCATATTAGCTCCTCTTAACAATTAGGGTTGTTTCCGTTTAGAGTAGTCTATTACACATAACTACCACTTTAAGCGTATCACTTTACATTTAAATCGCATGGAGCCACCACATTTTGGTGTTTTTTTTAATGTGCAGTCCCACAGGGAAGCGTGGTCATTGATTTCAGAGGAAATTGCACATTGCACCATGCTCACACTATTTCGTTGCGCAAACCACCAGTTTTAATGTTTGTTACACTCTCCACCATGTCTATATCTAATCTGTTGCAAATCATTCTAAATGCCCTACTTATCCCAATAAACAGCCAGCTGACGGTCAGGTCTAACATGGATAAATCGAACACTTATTTGTAATCAGGTGGCCCAATATTGAGATTGTCGATATATATGTGTTTTCGAGAAAAAAAATGTTGTTGTCAATATAATGAAATATATTACCCGTATCTGATTAGAATATGTTTTGATACACTATTTGGTCCCTAATTATAAAATGTTTTGGTAGGCTAATTTAGCCTACCAAAATATCTATAACTAGGACAAAGGAAGTACTATTCTTTCTTAGCAGCCACCAGCGCAAGGATCTCCTTCTATTCCTCTCCCCTTCAGTTGCCACAGTCGGAGAATGCATCTAGGGTTAAGCCTTGTGTCGTTGCGTCGAGACTCTCGTGTGGTGGCGTCCACATATGATGTGGTCAAGGGAGCCTTGGATGTCTTGGTTGCACAACGTGACGTCCTTACACCGCGTCTCCTGCAGGTGTAGCTTTGGTGACAACCCATCTGGTGTAGCGATAACGGCAATCTATGCAGGATTCGTTCGAGTGGCTTGTCCGGCTCGGCGAAAGTAGGGTAACAGCCCGCCCTCCGCTGGCTTCGGCAGGGGAGGGTCTAGGCGTCGGCGAGTGCGTCTCATGTGCATGGGTTCTAAAAAAAGTTCGCTCAACTGTCCTTCCATGTCAAAAAAATTTTGTCACACCTAAAAAATATGATGTAGCTTGTACTCTTGTTGATGGGTGGTTAGTGTTAAATTTTGTTGTTAACAATGTGTTTAGGCTAGGTTGCAACGGATTAGACGTACACTTGGTGGAGAGTACAAAAAATCTGTAAACCTGGTGGTTTCTACAACAGAATGTTGTGAGCATGGTGAAATCTGCAATTTCCTCTTGATTTCATGACCTCAGATTGGGCATCCCGCATCCGAATCACTTCCAGAAAAAATAATACAGGTCCGAGTCGACCCATTTCATCCAGAGTCCACGATTTCCCTAAAAAAACATACTATGTCGATTTGATTTTCGGGCGTGTCAAAAAATTTAAACTCCAGCCGGCCAAGCCGAGGCGACGGAAACCAACCGCACCTGTTCCGTTCCGTTCCGTTGGCCCCGCCGCTTCGAAAGCGTGCAAAACTAACGGAATCCCCCGTTCCGTTCCCCCGACGTGGTGCTCCCCCATTTCGCAGCTGCGCTCCGGCCAGTGGAGCCGCCGACTCCGTCCAAAAAGAGGACAAAAATATATGTGGAAAATTAGAGCGAGAGCAGCGACTCCCAAGCCAAGGATTCCAGATTTGCCCCCACCCGGATCCCGGCGATGGACGCGGCAACGGCGCCGGCGAGCGCGCGGCGGCCCACGAGCCCGTCGCGTCCGCGCACCAAGCCGCGGGGGCTCGACGAGGAGACCTGCGCGGCGACGCCCAACAGGGCGGCCTCCTCCGGGGCGTCGGCGGCCGCATCCGCCGCCGCGTCGCCCGCCGACGCCATCATGGACCCGCGCGTCTGGTCCGCGCTCCCGGACGACCTCCTCGTGGAGGTCCTCGCCCGCGTCCCGCCCTTCCTCCTCCTCCGCCTCCGCGCCGTCTCCCGCCGCTGGGGCTCCCTCCTCCGCCCCGGCGGCGGCGGCGACCCGGCCTTCCTCGCCGCGCACGCGGCCGCCCTCTCCCACGGGCCCTGCCTCCTCGCCTTCTCCCGGGGGGGCGCCCCGGCCGCGCCGCAGTGCGCCGCGCTCAGCCTGCCCCTCCGCGCGCGCTACAGGCTCCCCGTCGCCTTCCTCCCCGCCACCTGGGACCTCGTCTCCCTCGTCGGCTCCTCGGGCGGCCTCGTCTGCCTCTCCGGCTTCGACGGCGCCGTCTTCCGCACCCTCGTCTGCAACCCGCTCACGCAGGCCTGGCGGGTGCTACCCGACATGCACCACAACCAGCAGCAGCGCCAGCTGGTCCTCGCCGTCGACAGGGAGCGCCGCTCCTTCAAGGTCATCGCCGCCAGCGACGTGTACGGGGACAAGACGCTCCCCACCGAGGTCTACGACTCCAAGCACGACACGTGGTCGGTGCACCAGATGATGCCCGCAGCGAACCTCTGCTCCTCCAAGATGGCCTTCTGCGACTCCCGGCTCTACCTGGAGACGCTCTCGCCGCTCGGGCTCATGATGTACAGGGTGGACGCTGGCCACTGGGAGCACATACCGGCCAAGTTCCCGCGGTCGCTGCTGGACGGGTACCTGGTCGCCGGAGCTCGCAGGCGGCTCTTCTTGGTGGGGAGGATCGGGCTGTACAGCACGCTGCAGAGCATGAGGATCTGGGAGCTGGATCATGGTAGGACTGTCTGGGTGGAGATAAGCAGGATGCCGCCCAAGTACTTCAGGGCGCTGCTGAGGCTGTCTGCTGAGAGGTTTGAGTGCTTTGGGCACGATAACCTCATCTGTTTCACGTCGTGGAACCAGGGCAAAGGTCTTCTATACGATGTTGATAAGAAGGCTTGGTCCTGGATTGCCGGTTGTGCCACCCAGTTGTGCAATACTCAGTTCTGCTTTTATGAGCCTAGGTTTGATACATCCATCTATTGATGGTGGCGGCAACAAGCTGCATTGTGAAGATTTTAGCTCACATGCTTTGGGGTTCGCAGTTCACTATCGAGATGCCATATTGAATCATGTCTGTCAGCTGTATACACTATCAAGTGCTAGGTGAATAGTTTCTTCTTTGAGCCTGTAATTTAGAACATTTCTAGTAGTACTTGACTTTAGCTGCCAATTTTCCCAAGTCATGCCATCGGAGATCCTTCACTACTCCAGCAGTTAGAAGTGTTGTCCGCCTGTTTTCCCAAATAGAGGTCCGCCTGTTATCATTCACATTTTGTTAGCACAGTGACTTGTATATGATTTCATTCCATTTCTGAAATGAAACACATCTGCTGTTTTACCTGAATAGTTTTGATTTTTATTCAGCTGATCTGTGATAATAAGTGAGCATTGCATTCTTATGCCCGAGTGGTTTCATTTGAATAACAACCATATGCATGGTATTGGTTCTTTTGGTATGAAGACGGCTATGTTTTCCCAGATTTGAGGCGGCTTTTTTACATAAGGGGTGGGACACTTTTATCCTCTAAGGTTAGATATGCATACTTGCAACACGATGAATTTATTGTATGGATGAGTGCATGGTGAACTGAGTCATCCTGAGTAGATCTTCATTTGAGCTCGCCGTGTGG
The DNA here is from genome assembly GCA_026929855.1 of Poa annua. Classification (NCBI taxonomy): domain Eukaryota; kingdom Viridiplantae; phylum Streptophyta; class Magnoliopsida; order Poales; family Poaceae; genus Poa; species Poa annua. Next base: position 93,981,090 of record CM049433.1, read on the forward strand.
TTTATCGCTTTTTTGCCACTGGTTCCATGAAGGCAGTATAAACAACATCACTAATTAGCTATGTATTTTATCAAGTAATCAACCGAACACTATGAAATATTCACAAGTTTCCTGCAATTTCACTGGCATGCAGGTTACAACTCTCATGTTCACTAAGATCATCTACTCCATAGCCCAAAGCAAATTTCCAATTTGTGCAGTGTTGAAGTGTTAATACAAATATAATGCATTATGTGTGCCCGAAAGAAAATACTAGTAATCAAGCATATAGTAAAGAAAATAATAATCAAGTATATAGGAAAGAAGCTAACAATCAAATATATAAGTGCAGAATGCCTGCCCCTGGAATCCGTAGCCACTGTTACTGTGCTACTTGATCACTTGATACCTACCAATGCATTATGCTCTTAATCTGTTTCTTATTGTGAGAGTGACATGGCCAAAAACAAATGTGGATAATGTCCTCTAGGAAACAAAATTGTTCTGCGTTATTGCTTGTGTGGTGATCGATACTTGTTCCACCCTGCGAGATGTTGAATCCAAAGCTTTCGATAATACTGGGTACTAAAATACATTTTCTTACTGGCTATCTGCTTTGTGATACCAGAATGAGGACAAAGTTATCCTGTAGTGCAAAAAATTGCACATGGAAAGATAAGCAATACGCAAGTGCAGATCTGTTTTTCCACTTCAATTGCTACAAATGTTTGCTTTAGACTAACGTCTTGGAATCAAAATACCAAGCTGGTGCCAGTGTGCAGACCACATTAGTATTATTTAGTCCAATTCTGCGTATGTACTGGAACATATTCCATCCTTGGTTTGGATTGTCATTCGCTATTTTGGGAAAGCACATTCTCTTCTAAGCAACCTCCGCAGGGAAGTTTCATATGGAGTTGTAAGTTTTACTGCTATGCATATGAACATTATGTTTGAGGGTTGGTTGATAATGCTATACGAGTATATATTAAACAGGTCCACCATTATAACTGCATGACCGGCCTCATTCAGTTTGTTGCAAGATCTAGTTTTTGTTCCCTCTTATTGTTTTGATTGCGGCTAATCAAGAATGACTAGTATAAAATGGTCAACATCCATTCATATACCAGGTCATCTTGTGCTTAGTTCGCAGATTAAAACATTCATTTTAGCCTAAGCATATGTCGCTACTCAATAGCTAGCAGTATAACTGGATATGTAAAATGCTAAAAAATTAATCTTATGAACACGTATTAATAGTATCATGATATAATCACCATCTGACTAACTGCTGCAGGTTATCTATGCTCTTAATCTTCTATCCGTCTATCATATGGTTTGATCTTAACAATGCACCTGAGTATTTCTTGTTACAGCAGAACATATCTGACTACTTTTCTTGTTACAACAGAAGAAGTCTGGCTATTTTTTTGAAAATAAATCCTTGCTGTTTTTCTTGTCACATCAGGAGCAATCCTTCTCCCAGCAAGAGCATATTATTTTTCTTGTCAAATCTGGCATTTACATCAGAAGTGCATATTTACACTGCTCACAAAATTACACAGAGAATTTTCAGCAAGAGCCAACGAATAGCATTCTTAGTGTCCAGCATCTACTGCAGTATACACAAGCTGGCAATCATTTATTATGCAGTACTTGGTTTAAACATAAGCTAGGAAACATGCGTGGCTCTAGCCATCACCAGCCTTTGATCTCGTCTACCTGATGAACATAACTTTAGATAGTTACACCACAAAGTCGGCCGAAGTTGTAGAAACGATCACATCTTCCTTCTCCCAAAGCAACACAGGTAACAGTACAGCATTTCTTCTCTGCTTTGCTCTATGGTCCTAGTCAAAATTTGCAGGAAGTGCCCAGCCGTTGCTTCATCCTCTGCGCTCCAGCCACCTTGCACTCGTCCAGAGCTTCTTTCAGCAGCTCCTGGAACTTCTCAACGAAGACGTGCCACTCCTCTGCACTCATGTCTGACAACCTGACAAAGCACATACTCGATGGAAGTTGTTCATCCGCGCTCCTGTTCACGGCATGCACACAGCCATTCAAACTAGTAGTTCTGTGCACAGTGGGAGGATTGAACTCAGAAGATGGGATCCGGTGAGATAACTCCTTTCGATCTTCTTCTTCATCATTGTCCTCGTTAATGCTCTCCACAAGCTTCGTCAGAGGATTTCTGAAGCTAGAACCCTTCATGCCCGAGCAATGGAATCTTGGCGATCGAATCACATCACTGTAGCCTCCTAAAACATCCATTGAGAACTGGGAATCCAAGTCTTCCCCTAGTTCAACATGAGGAGAGAACGGTTCCCATTCAGCTACCTTCCTTCTAGCTTCCATGCAGACAACCTCCAATTTGCTGGGCTCCTCCTCCATTCCTCTGAACTCCCTGGTCATCATCTCGCCTATCTCTGACAAGCAAAGGCCAAAAGTAGCAGCCTCTTTCAGGAAGATGGTGCACAGGATCAGGACACGGAGGCAAGCCTCACGTATCATGGGTAGCTCCCTCCGCAGCATTGTGGCATCCCTTATCGGATCAAGATTCCTAATGTACTCAAGCTCTTCCTCGGAGAACGGGATTGACGCCTGTGCCCAATGTATCCACTCGAAATAAGGGTCCTCCAAGTTCTCTGGCAAGCAAAGGCCATGATCAATAGGGAACAGCTCTGTCTGGCAACCAAAGCGGCCCGTGCCACCATCAAGTTTCCTCACCAGCACATTACCACCATGCCTGTCAGTGTTGAAAATCCTGATATCTAGTATGCCGATCCTGTGAACAGCAGCAACCGGGAAGCTCGAAGTGCCGTGGTCACTGGCGTCAAAGTCATGCGCGATGAACTGCTGAAATGAAGCAATCTTACTGGTACTATTGTGTTGCTTGTGGTCATGAGCCGGCGTGCCACTGTTCATAGGGCGATTGACATTGAAAACCGAGTGTGTTATCTTCACCAGCGCCGTTGCAGGAACATTTGCGAAATTTTCATGGTCCAGCAGGTACGCCGCGACCTCCCTGAACCCAGTCTCCCCTACTCGGACAGACTTCTTCAGTCCCGGCTGGCCAAGCGCTCTGCCGGTGAACCCTTTCGGATTGTTGGGCGCAAATGGTTCCTCGTCCGTTGGCTTGACAATGGCAACCCTGTCACCATCGACATTCCTGAAGTAGTAGGAGCCGCCAAGGCCACTGTCAATGGGCACCGGATCCAGCCCGCTCCTTATGCCGGTGGCCACGTCGTCGACGAGGAGCTTCACGCTGCCGCTCGACGATCCGAGTATCTCAACCAGGCCGCTGCTGTCCTTGTGCTCGAAGTCCTTGGAGACTGGGCAGAGGCACGGGGTGGAGCAGCTCCGGTGGATGCTGTTCCTGGTGAGCAGCAGCGGCGAGTCGTGGCGGACGGAGGAGAGGTCGTTCTCGAGGATGCGGTCGCCGAAGGTGAGCGAGGTCCCGCCGGTGGGCACGTTGAGCGCGAGCTGCAGCCGGCGCTTGACGGTGTGGGCGTTGTCGCCGCGGTCCAGGTCCATGCCCAGCACGCACCCAGACTCCGTCTGCACGAACACCCGCCGCCTCCCCGCCGGTGGGGGCGACGGGCGCGGCACGTGCTGCTGCTTGGGACCCGACGCCTCATCCCGCCGCCCCGCCCCCGCCCCGGACCCGACGCCGAAGAGGCGCCTGAGGAGCAGCGCCGGCACCTGGCTCTTGAGCGGGCTCTCCAGGTTGGGGGACATGGCAGCGGTGGCGGGGGGCGGCCCCTTTCTTCCTCCGCTTGGTGCGCCCGCCGCACGCCGACGCCGTCAGGGGGAAAGGAAGACGCTTTCTCGTTGCTATCATCGGATCACGCCTGCGCGCAAACAGAAAAGAAGACAATTTTTACACTCCAATCTCTGCACCAACCACCTCATAATCAACCACACACACAACCTAACCACGAACTCAGCATCAGCTGGACTGAATTGGCGCGCGCGAGCATGGAAAAAACAGATCACGAAGCCAGATGCAGCAGCGAAACACAGGACGGGAATCAATTCCCTCACCATGAACGGAGGGGGCCGAGAGCCGGAGAAGGGATCGGCCGGCGGCTTTGGCGCCGGCCGGGGCGGTGAGGAGGCAGGCTGCTAGCGGCGGAGCAGATCCGGAGTCGTCGTGGTGGTCATGCTCGCTGGCTCGCTCCGATCTCTTGGCCTATCAAAGCTGGTACTTCCTCCGTCTAGGTTTATAAGTCACTTCTCCAAAATGAGAAAATCCCAGCTATAGGGCGCACTTAGCATTTAATTAGGAGAAGAGCAGGCCCACAGGAAATCAATTCTTCAACGGTCCTTCGCTGGAAATCACTTCGGCTGGCTTGCATGGATTGTGAACACACGCAGGATTTGCATGCAATGTGTGAACGCGTCCAGGAATTTGCCCAGCCCGGCGATGGTTCCGATTCTGCAATAAATACATCTTTGATTTAGCACATAATTAGGCATATTTAGCGTTTTTACTCCCTCCAGCTCGCCCAATACAGCGCTGTCTTGGTCGCAGAGATTGTGCAGAAGTGACTAATAAACTTAGACGGAGGAAGTACTACTATTGCCGCTGCGCCCGCATCCCCAACCCGCTTCTTCGCCCATCGAATTCCGCTCGGCTTTCTCCACCTGATCCGTGACGGACGGGAATTGCATTTTATCACAGAACCATCCGTACTACGAACAATTTCGACTACTATCCTCCATAAAATCCACAACTCACACTGACCGATGGACCCAGCTACGTCTACATCGGACGTGGTTGTGAGTGCAGGAAACTTGTAGGGGCCTGTCGCAAAAGACAGATCCGTACCGGACGTGCAGCGAGGCCGGATCTGGGCAATCATGGCCCGCCACGTGGACGCCCGTGACGGACCTGAGATGGACGCCGTTCCGTCTCACGGTTACCGCGAGCGGAAAGGTCTGGAAGCAGCCGCCCGATGGCGGATAGGGAGGGATCGCCGGCCGTCGGATGCCCGGAGGGCGATGTGGATAAGAGCCATTGGCTGGGCGATGTGGATAAGAGCCATTGGCTGGGGCCGGGAATGACGTGGCGCGTGCCGTTTACGCGTTTGCTGTTTTCGAGACGGATTTGATCGGCGCCGCAGCCGTTTTTCTTGCGGATGGAGAAAGCTCTCGCGATCGACGCCTTGTGTTTGTTTCGTCCATATTTTCCATCGGCTGTTTTTTTGTGTTTTGTTTATTTGATTTGATTTGATTCAGGTTAGACACACCTACCACGTCCAACTTATCTCGAGAGGGACCAACGTGTTTAAAGTTCCATTCCAAGCTGTATGGCTTATCTCGCGGGCACCGTTCACGGTTTTGGGTACAAGGCATAGTTTGATGCCCCTCGTTTCGACTTATTTTGTCTCATTTTATCTGTCATTACTTATTATTTATGGAGCCGCCATTGTTTGATGCAATGGGGGATCTAGGATAAAATCGATTCAGGTGCTAAGTTTCAAAGAAAAAGAATCTTTATTGGGTTTTGAATTGAAGCAAAAGTCCAAAACATAGTATGTAAAACAATTACTATATTATTGGAGGAGGTGGATGGCACGTATCTGGTTTGATGCAACCATGATTGTAAATGGTAGTTCACCTAAGATGTGATGTGTCATTCCATGAAATGGAGCAACAGGATTGCAACATTCAAGTCAATGATCGAGCCGAGTCAGCAGGCTAACGACTGATAGACAACTAGTTTCGAGACTAGCTTCGACTAGCCATTGAGTTTTTTCTATTGGAAAAGGCAAGTGCCAACTGATAGACAAGTCGAGGGAGTGTCAATCATCCATATTCCATCGTGTTCCTGCTTCTGCTGGCATCGTGATATAAAGACCTACTTCTCTCAAAATAAAAATTAGTCCCCTACCCCCAAAACAAGACTCAAAGATAACATTGCGAATTGGCCATTTGCCAGTGCAAATCAAGTAAAAACCATTGATTCCGGTGACCTGTCCTTCATGTCATTTTTTTTTCCATTCAGCTTTTGACAACTTGCAATGATTTTTCTTCTTAACTAATGAAAACAGCAAATACTTTCCCGCTGTTTCAAGAAAATTCAAGTACATTGAAAATCATGTATATGCATCTTTTTTACGAGTTAGATAATTTTGTTTAAAATAAAGAAGAAAATAAAATAAAATCGGGGAAACTGGTGGTGTGGAGGGAGGGAAGAGAAGCTGGCCCCGTGGAGCAAAAGCCGACCAGTAAACGAACCCCATTTGAACCGGAGGCCACCGCTCCGCCGCGAAGCCTCCTCTCGCGCCCCACACCACAGCCAGAGACGCCGCCAGGCAGACAGAGGTCGACCGATCGATCGATCGATGGCGAGCTCGCTGGCCCGTCTGGGAGCGGCGCTGCCCCGCGCGCGACCGCTCGCCGCCGCTGCCGTGGCGGCGGCGCGGACCCCGCCACGGGGAGGCCGGTGGGACACCGCCGCGGTCGCCGCCTCCCGCCCCGCTTCTCTGTACGGTGAGAAAGCTATGAAATTGCATGGCACCCTGTAAGCCCGTTGCCTAGATCGGGTCATTGTGCTGCGTGGTGCCTGCGTCCATTCCTGGAAGGCAGAGATTTCAAGTTGTTAGGTTTCTGATTGTAGTTAAAGCTTTTCTGTTTTTAACTTCGAATTGAACTCTAGGTTGGAGGTGCCATGTTCACTCGGATGTGAAGGCCTCCCCTGCATCGGAGTCGAAGGATGTGGGGGGTTCGTCTCAGAATTGGAAGATCAAGATGCTCTACGATGGTGAATGCCCCCTCTGTATGCGTGAGGTGAGTTGCGTAATCTGGGATTGGTGGTACTTGCTATATTCTGCCGTTTTGTAATCAGTGTGGAGTAGATCTAAAAATATATGAAGCACGCATATCTTACTTGAGCATGATAGGCCGTATGGGTACATGAGAATGAACTAATGTTCTGCAATGCTAGTAAGTAATGCGGTGATCACAAATTTTGTCTCGGTCTAATTAAAGAAACAAAAAATTCTGGATATGTTTGATATCCCTGCCTACCTCCAAGGTGTATGTCTTTCTCCGGTTAGATTTATTTTTTGTATGCTCAGCCAACAGCTGAGGAAGTTTGGCCATGATAAGTGGGGACAAATGTTGTTCTCTGGGTTCTGAACCATCTTAGGATGTGGATGAACTCCTTCTATTTGTTTTTTCAAAAGAATTGTGTGTTAACAATCAATTTGTGTTCCTGCTAGAAGTTGCCACTCAGCTCGAACTCCAGTTCACCGCCATGAACCTTAAGTCCATAATTGTCCTAGATCCTTTCATGTGTGACATACATGCTATAAAAGCTATTTGCATCACCATCTTACAAATAATTGGTTCTTTGACTCACAATCATTCAAATTTGAATGCATTCTCTTCACTGATATTGTTTAGTTACAGATAAAAAAGAGGCTGAGTCTAGTGATTCTGCAGCAGCTAAATTTGCCTGTACTAACTCTCGCGCCTCGACAGGTAAACATGCTGAGGGAAAGAAATAAATCCTATGGAGCTATACATTTTGTTGACATCAGCTCAAAAGATTACTCCGCAGAGGACAACCAGGGTCTTGATTACGAAACTGTGCGTATTACTTGTTAATACAGATTCTCATTTTTATTTCTGTTATTTTCATTCTCGGTTATGTGCAAAGAATGAAGTTGTTCATGTATAAGATTGATTCCCTCATTGTCCAAATTTTTCATCTGTTGTTTAATATATAAGGGCTACTGGTACAAAAGATACTTTGCAATTGTAGTGATACTCATACAGACCATCTTATAGCAGCTTTTAGCACACACACGAAAGGCTTTCATGGAAATTTTGAATACATCAAAGGCTCCCGAGAAAATGGATTTCCCATGTTTAATAGGTGTTTTAGTAATAGTGGATGTCTCTATGTTTACTGGCTCCCAAGAGAAGGAACATCAGTTTTCCCCTTGAGAACTTGATTTTCAGTCCTCCAATTGCGTTCATTTTTCTATTCAGTCTTTGGCTACTCCAACTATTTATGTTTATTGTTAATTGATTATGCCATGGTGATGGTGCTTTAGAACAGTATGAATTCATATTTTTTTGTTTGTTGAACAAAAGACATTTTTTCCTCCCAAAATAAACTTATTTTCTGTTTCCAGGCCATGGGGAGGATACATGCCATTAACTCAGATGGAACTATCGTCACAGATGTTGAGGTATGATTGTGAACTCTGGTCATTAGCATTCTTTCCTACTGAACTTTAGGTTTTTTTTTTCAAAACACAGAAGTCGCTGTAGTTATATTTTTGTTACTTAACATAATAGTTTGAATATGCTTTGGAAGCTAATGAAAGGCATGAGTTAGACACAGAGCTAATGAATGATGTATATGTTTCACTACCACAAGAGAATCTAGATCCCTTGGTGGCAAGGGGAATCTAAATGAGAGAGAGATCAGTATGCACAAATAGTAATATACCTCGAGTGCCTTGATGACATTAGATGAAGAGTAGAGCTTATTATCACCACATTGTTACAGTAATTGTTCTGCCCTTGTCATACTGTCATATACTAAAGAACTATGTAGTTGGTTTGACCCTACAGTATTAACCACTACATACCAGTTAGTTTGACAAACGCTGTGATACAAGAGACATAATATGATCTTAGAAACCAATGCAGATTTCGGATGAAATGTGTGTATGCAATGGGTCTTTATTTTTTCTTGTGAGTAGTAACTAAAATTATGATTGCAGGCATTTAGAAGGCTTTACGAGGAGGTGGGACTTGGATGGGTTTATGCAGTTACTAAGTATGAGCCTGTAAGTGCACATTTCCAGAGAGTAAATCCTAGGATCAGCTTGTTTCGTTCATAGCAGAACAATAGCTGCATCAAACTGCTTCCCGAATTCAAATTGTTCTTCTGACTGCGACCAACTTAAGTACTAATTTATCACGTTATTTTTAGCCCATCAATCTTACTTTTATATCCTTCAGGTGGCTACAATAGCAAATGCAGTATATGGTGTATGGGCCAAATACCGCATGGAAGTTACAGGTTTGACCAACAAAAGTTTGCCTATAGTTTGCCCCGACAGTGTTGTTTGTCCATCTATTTTTATAGTCAGACCAAAACCATTTTAACAATACATCTGCAATTCAAGTGTACTGGATTGTTTGGTTGATCTGCTCATTTTTTCCCCTATGACAGGTCGACCTCCACTCGAGGAAATTTTTGCAGCCCGGAGACAAGCGGTTAGTTGGCTTTATCTCCTCTTCCTGGAACTTCATATTACGACCATGAATAACTTGAACTTACCGTCCGCCTTTTCCTTCATCAGGGAGAATGTAAAGATGATAAAGCATGCAAGATGTGAGCAGGAAAGCACCCGTCTTCTCTACTCTACTTACTTTTAAAATTGACATATGGTTAGATAGGCACACATACATATATAGATAGTCCTCCGTTCAAATGATTCCGAGAATGATGATATGATACAGTTCTGTGTTGGTGAGAAAATAATCCTGTGATTTGTACACTGATTGTATGGCACAGACAGGCAGCCTGATGCTGTCTTCTCCATATATGCCTGGCCGGGTTCCCTCTGTATTGGAAAGCAGAGTCGCAGATATTTGCTATACAAATGCAGCATTGTACAGATAGAAATATGTTTGTTGTTCTTTCACATAATCTTGAGAGTAATTCAGTACATGGATATAATGGAAGATACCACTGTCCTCTTTGATCGAACGTGTTGCTAAGAGGAGCCGTCTTTCCTTTTTCTTTTCTGGAGTCGCTACGCTGTGCAATTCGCACAAGCAGTCCCGCCAAAAAAAAATTCGCACAAGCAGAAGCACCTGTTACAATCTCTGGAGAATAAATTCACAAACTCTAGACCAAAATAATAAAATTACTAATTGCTGTCAGCTCCGCGAGTGAACTACCAACGCGCTGATCTGGTCCATTCATGCGAGTGAACTTATTTCATCCGATTAAGCTCCCAGAAACTACGTGGACGCGTCTGACAGCTGCTCGTGTGGCCATCGTGGATCTCGCCATTCCATCGAAAATTTGGTGTTTACTGGATGGGTCGGTCAACGCTTGTCTCACGCGGTTCCGGCTTACTAGGAGCGACTCCGTGTTGTGATCTGATCTTAGCTTTGGTTCCTTGCCGTGAACCAGCCCATCCAGTTACAAGTTCTAGATTTGGCATGGATGCTCATATTTTTCTGGATTTTTCAGAATTTAATCGACGCTGTGCTTTCAGTGGTAGTGACGTGCCCGTCAACAGCGAGGCGCCCGTGGTTGATTTCGTCAACCTCAAGATCTGCCGGACCAGTCTCTCGGAGTTGCTCATAGGGTAGGGTTTGCGTGCGTGCATTCACAGGGTGTCTGTACGTGTGTGTTTGTTAGCGTTTGCGTCTGTACTGTGTTTCTCGAACAAAAATGACTCCGTGTTCCGTCCTTGCACCTGTTATACTCCCTCCGTCCAATAAAAGATGTCTCAATTTGATTAAAAATTTGATGTATCTAGATATGACTTGGTGTATAGATACATCCAAATTTGATAAAAAGTGTGACATCTTTAGTTGGACAGATGGGAGTATATAGTTTTCTCACGAACTCCGAGCAAAAACGTCCATCCACTCCACACACAAGAAAGGCAGCATGGCGGGTCGGCTTGCTTCCGTGCCGGAGGAGAGCACCAACAGCTCCATGGCTGCCTGCGCCTCGCCGCGCGGCCTCTACCGCGACTCGATCCGGCTGATCGCCATGTCCGGAGGAGCGCAGAGAAGACCCACTCTCTTCTCCCGCTCCCAGTACGGTCTCAGCGGCTCCAGCTACTCCAACGACTCATCAGGTGCCTCAAACTCTTGCCCATCCAGTAATTCCAGTTGTTGCTCCACCGGTTCAGCACCGTCCGCCGCCGCCGCCGCGGCGAATTCCGGCAACCAGCAGCTCAAAGCCATCGTTCGCCGAATGATCGGCGACGGGTACACCCAGCGCATGGCCCAAGCATTCAGCAGCGCACCTCCCGCGCCAGCATCCAGACACCGTGTGCTTGAGAGCTGGTTCTTCGAGCTCGACGTCGAGTGGGTTCTCCAGATCCGCGAGAAGCACGGCTCAGAGTGGCAGCGCTGGATCCGAGACAAGTCGGCCTCGTCGTTGCAGGAGTTGGTCGAGAGGTGGATCCGAGGCCTCAGCGTGATCGTCCACAGCATAGGGGAGCTGGTCTTTCCTGACCATGACAACGAGGTGGAGGGAGTCGCACGGTTTGGCCAAGCCAGCATCACCCAGATGCTTGGCTTCGTCGATGCCATCATCCCTTTTCTCAAGGCAGAGAAGCTACACGCCGTGCTCGACATGTATGTATCTGTCTGCACGTCATACATGATTATACCGGTTTCGATGCACACGGAAAGCAGTATCATATTCAACGACATGCGCAGCTCGCTGGCGAGACAAGGGAACATGTTAAACAACGCCATATTCAGCACGATGAAGGAGGTGAGGACACTCGTGGAGGAGGATGAGCTCTGGGCTATAGATATTCTGCGGGGAAGAGGCGAGGTTCACAGGAACGCTCGGTTGATGGTGAGCTCCATCTTGTGCATGGAAAAGGCTGTGGCTATGATGGATCACATTGCGCCGATAGCGATATACAAGAACAACAGAGGTCTCGAGGGCCTGAGAAATGACACAATTGCTTACCTGAAGGATCTGCTCTCGAGAAAATCAGAGCTGTGCTCCGATCCAAGCCTCAGATACCTGTTCCTGCTCAACAACTCCCATTTCGTAGATCAGCAGTGTGAGCCATGGCGTTTCCCTATCTGCGACAAGATGACCCCTGCATGTGAGAAGTACATGCATAGCTATCTCGATGTTTCATGGGGACATGTGCTGTCCTGCATACGGAAATCGAGATTTCCTGGACCGATCCATCGTTGGATCAAAACCTCTTCACTAGCCAAATTCGAGCTGGCAGTCTGCAAAACGTGCCAGGCTCACAAGTTCTGGAAGGTTCCAGACCCTTTGCTGAGAAATGAGCTGCGGAGAACTATCAGTACCAGAGTTGTTTACGGTTACCGCCACTACCTAGAGGAGCATCCGGAGCTACAGAAACACATTGGCCGCGGAAGCAGCAGTCCCGAGGTTTTGGAGGAGATGTTGGCAGAGCTATTCGAAGGCTGAAAAGTACTTGAAGTACCAAACAGATTCACGGTATAAACTACTTGAAGTAGCATTGTTGTATTCGATCAGTTAATTATTGCATTCAGATTTTTTAAACTTCGGAACTGAAAGTTGTATTCCGAATTTCACGGTAGCTTAAGCGCCGGATACTATATCCGCAGGTGTGTTATAAATTGATTTTTCGATTTCTTGCCAAAATACTTGTCCCACTAGCCACTACGTGAGCCAGGGTTCCCTTGCACTCCTCTCTGCCATGTTCGTCTTCCCAGGTTGAGAGTGTCTTCTTTGGTCTTTTTTCTTTAAGAATTAAGAAGTGTGCCGAGGCGGCGGCCTCGGGCAGCTGTGCAGTGGTAGCTCCATGAGGTAGAGCGGCTTGACACAACTTTGGGTGGTGACCCTGAGCGGCTCGGGCGGCAGGGTTGTCGGCTCGGTCAGCGCATCCCAGCGGGGATGGTTGGACGGTATGTCGGGGCGGCGGCCCCCGGCATGGTGTGGCGGCCGTGGTCTGCGGTCAGTGGTCTTGTGTAGCTCGGGCTACAAGCATCTGGGCCGTGCGGCGTTGCAGCTCGAGTACAAGCGGTGTTATGTCGGGGTGGCGGTCCCGGAAGGTGGTGTTGGCTGTGTGTGCAGGGCATACTGGAGCGGTGGATGTCGGGGCGGCGGCCCCGAGAGCTTCGCGGCTCCTGTGGAGGCGAGGTTGGTGTTGGCAGCTTTGCTCCGACGGGGTCGGTGGGTTCGTCTAGCTTGTTTGTTGCCGCGAAGTCGAAGCTGCGGTGTACGATGACGGGCAACAGATAGTGAGCGCTTTCGAGGGTTGGTTTCTTCATCTGCGTCAGAGTGTCCCGTATCTGCTCCTCTCATAGCAGTTACGGCTTCTTCTCTCCGGCTAGGGTGGACGGTTGGCCGGATCTTTGTGGAGTTGTCATGTTCTTGCGGTTGTGTGGGTTCTTAAGGTTGTGTGGGCTTCGCCCGGTGGTGTTGTTGCTCGTTGTATGGTTTTCGCCCGGTTTCTTCCATTAATAAACCGGGCACCTTTCTTCTTAATTAATGGATAAGGGGCAAACCTTTTACCCCCACGTTTCAAAAAAAAAAAGTTTTAAGTATTACACCGAACTTCCACATACAACCGTCACAAGTTGCAGTAGCCAAATAAACAAAAACGGAAAATTGCATGAGTTAGAATGCACACAGCCGTCACAAGTCCAGCAGTACCCAAATAAATAAAAAGGCGAATTACATAGCATCTCTCGCCGTATCCTCCAGCTTTGTACACATCTCCGTAAAGAGGTCATGATGCTCCACACGTTGCAAAACGGTGACCAATAACGGACTGTAGATGTCCTCCTGTAAATGACCCGCACGAGAGATAAATTATTATCATTAAAAACAGTGTCATTTCTATACAGCCAAAACGACATATAACAGCAAGCGCTCCCGTCCTAACAATTCGTTTTAACCTATGATTCACACCATTAAGCTAGTTGCCAAAAATATTTTTAATGCTTCGTGGTAGGTATAAGGTAGCACCTATCTGGATGCTTGACCATATAGAACCGGGAAATTTACACTCGAAAAATAAATCCTTAATAGTCTCGTCCTTATGACAGAAGACAACACCTTTTTATCTCGATGCCAATTGTGTTTCGCAAGGTTATCCTCGGTGAGAATTACCCCTCTACGAAGATAACACGCAATTTTTATATATTTTTGAGTGGATTCTTCATTTTCCATTTTTTGTTATTATTTACTGGTACATCCGGCTGAATTAGAGCTTTTTAGATAGAGCTCACCGAGAATTTACCACTGTTCTGCTAGTTCCATCGAAATTCATCATTCCCCTGCATCAGATTGAAAAGATAGACGCTGTAGCAACTCATTCCAAGATGCTAGCCGGGGACCGACAAGATATCTTTTGAACGTCACATTTGGTGCATAATTTTCTAACACATGAGCGAGTGTAACGTCCCATGACAATATTGTATAAAGTTGGATATTGTTCCCAGAATATGGCATTACCTAGCCATGTATCCTGCCAGAACCTTATTTCCGAGCCATCCTTTATGAAAAAATAGCCCTACGGAAAGAAGAATTTCTTCGTGCTCATAATCTTTATATGCGTTATGTTATATTATCATCACTATCAGTACAAACAGGTAATCTCCTCCGTTCCACAATATACCATCAGAACGGAGGGAGTAAAACACAAATACCAGGATCAGGAGTTAGTAGATCGGGGTAACAAACTGACAGTCAGCTGAAACGAAGCAAGACTGTTTTGAACAAATCTAGCACACCAAAGCGCTGACAGTCATTTCATTTTCAAAGGAGTAATAATTGTTTCGCTGTTTTGTTTCACTTGATCTTGTGTTGTTTTGTTTCACTTGATCTTGTGAAACTGTATACTAAGAGCATCTTCGGTAGAGGATCTTGTGAAACTGTACAAGAAGATTTTGCATTGGTGAGATTTCAACAAATGGAAAAATGTGTATAATGTTGCCCCCTTCACTGCATTACTACGAGAGCATAGCAATCAAGTGTAAGTGTGTCCGAGAAAGTAATTCGTTGATAGACGCTAAGCTAGAAAGTGGAGTGAAACATCTTCAAACCAACTATTTCGTCAATGTAGAACAAAAGAAATAACTGACCGCATTTTTGTTACTGATAGTTGGTATTTTTGTTTCAACAAATTTTCGTATGGGTTTTCATAATATGTTTCATCAGAGAACCACAAGGATTTTATTGTTTTGTACGGTTTAATTAAGGTTTCAAAATATGATCTTTTCGCTCGTGGAAACCAGTAATTTTCATTATTGATAGACGCTTATTTATCTCCATCAAATGTGAAGAATTCGGAGAAGAACATATAACAGACCTTACCACCGTTTTAGCCCAAACATAAACCCCAGACAACCATAGGGACCTTTTTTAGCCCAAACATAAACCAACATTTTATCATGCTTTAGTAAGAAAAAATATTACGTTTATCGTAATATCATAGTACATGCAAGTTTCATTGAATTTTTCATATATGTTCTATCTTGAAAATTAATCAAAAATATTCATATAACATTTCCTATAAATATTTTTTGGAGAATATTCAACAATTTCATGCAATTTTTAGACATGTTTCTTTTTAGAATCATTCATAATTCATGCAAAAATTTGGTACCCGGTTTTCGGATATATAGATAGCAGATTCTCAAAGCAGTGCATGTATTCTTTCCAAAATCGTGCATGTTTTTTTTCTGTATCATGCATGATATTTTTCCCACCGAACAAATAGAAAATTGTCCATGTATATAGATCGAAAGTCAGAAAGAAAACAAAGCTCCCATGATTTCTTGCATTGTTCATCCATTGTTCATAGAATAATCCATGCACAGTCATGATCCAATCAAGATTTCTAGATATAAAACAAAAATCACATGAGAATATTCTATATATGTTTCATCTATGCTAAATCACATATCCATTTAAGAAAAAAAACATGAACACAAAAATCACAATAAAACAAATCTTCACAGATGGCTAATATGGCCTTCAGCTAATGTAGTGGGAGCATTACGTAGTCTCCGACAAGAAAAGCTTTACAAGACACAACTCGGTGATCTCCAGTTCTTCCTGTGCCGCACCCTCAAGTTTGTGATGTTCAGTTCTTCCTGTGAAAACAGGAGGATGATAAGGCAACTTTAAGGTCAATACAGAAATATGAAGTAAAAGAACCCATCAAAGCTTTCTAGTAGTATGATTTGGTGATAAAATCATAGCACGTGAATGCACTGTATCAAGGATAAAGTCAACATTATGTACCCCTAGTGATGTCGGTCAAAGGAACAACATAATTTAGTTTCAGTACAAGAATCTTGATTCATATAGAAAGGGCATTTTATATTAATTAAGAAAAAGCAGTACTTCCATTATTATAATTTTCTGGTATTCCACGGATGAATACCACACTACTTAAGAGAGAGGGATAGTAGCAAACTGTTAAACACGAAAAACCATCATTACTGCTAGACGAATTATTTATATGACCCAAGCAGGCATTCATGTCAAATAAAGCAACCAAATATTGGAATTTAGAATGGACGTATGCAGACCTTAAGCTCACCAAAGACCTCAGGGGCAGTCCTCCCGGACGCGCATATCATGAACACGAACCCAAACTTCTCCCTGTATTTGGCATTCTAGTCGGCCAACTCCTGTAACAGTTTTAAGAAACCGAATTGAGTCCACAATTCAGATCACAGACGCAAGAGACACAATGAACAAGGCGTATCACCTGCGCGGTCGAATCGGTGGCGACCTCTTTGCTCCACCCGAAGATCAGCGACATCAAGAAGCGAACTGAAAGTGGAGTGGGCCAAACAAGATGCATTGTGGGCGGTGAAGAAGCACGATCACAGTTTCATTTGATAACCTTTTTGCACACCAAGAAGGCAACGAAAATGATTTGTGAATTAAATCACAATTAAATAATACCTGGGAAAGAATCAAGAATGAGCTAAATGAAATGTACATGAATCTTAAATGAAATGTACATGAATCGAACTTTTTTTTATTAGGAGATGATGGACTGTGGTGAGTGAAGAATATTGAAAGCCATGTGAAAATTTCTGAAATTTGTAAAACAAAAATTGCCAACAAAATCAACAATAATCAAAATTTTATTTCTATTATAAGAACTAGCAAATTTGCCCGCGCGTTGCTACGGTGAACAAATCTTTACCACTAACAGCAAATGTGTTTGTGTCGTGTTGTGTGTTTTATTAAATTTCGAATGTAATATATTTCCAACATAGTACCATTTTTTTTTAAACAAAGGCAAAAGCTTTGCCTTATATTAATTAAGAAGAAGGTGCCCGGTTTATTAACGGAAGAAACCGGGCGAAAACCATACAACATACACCAACACCACGGGGAACACCACGGGGAGGAGCCCACACAACCACATAGAGCAACATCTAAAGCAAACAACAACCCATAGCTACAACCTCCCTCTTATCTACGTATCAGTCGAACCTTTCTTTGTGATTCCCCTCTTTCTTCTCTTGCCCCTGATAGTAACTGTATTGAGAGATTTCTCCACCTTTCTAATTAGATCCTCTGAAGCATTCCCTGCCAAGATACAATCAATATCCTTGCCATAGCCAGTACTAGTTGCCTCTAAACAGGCGAGTAAGCCGCAAAGCTCTTTAGCAAAAAGAGCCTCAGAGTTAGGAGTCAACACTTCTCCACCACCCCTAGAGGGCATCGAGGCCATCGCCAAAGCCTCCAATGAGCTGAACTCCGTCGGAGGCACAATAGATGAATCCCTACACGACTCCTGAAGCACTGGAGCCAAGATCTCACCCATGTCCTCGCCCTCAGGGGCAGACGTGGCAACAAGCTGTGGCGACGGGTAATGACTGTCACGAGGAGAGAAACAACCATAGTGAACCGCTTCCTCAACCAACGATGACTTCTGCTTAGCGGAGTCTAGCGGAAACATAGCCTCCCCCTGGGTGAGCCCCTGGCCATCAGAACCACATGCCTCTGTCGGCGGCAAAGAACCATCAACGCCTGCCAACAACAACTTGAGAGTTGCCACCTCTTCACGAAGAGGACGAGACGCCTCCTCAACGCGGTCAGCAACCAGCTGACAGAGCTCCAAACGAAGCAAGGCAAAGTGGGACTGAAATATAGAGTCACTTAACTCCTCGCAACATCTAGGAGTGTCCCTTGACTGCACCGCAGAACATAACGACGAGTGGCCAACAACCTCGGCCAAACTCTGAGGCGACAAGGGAGGACGAGCCTGAGCGGACTGCAAATGGCTTCGTTGACAAGGAGCACGAGCGTCCGGCGAACGAGCCCGAGCATCCGGAGAGGTGATGCATCTCACGAGTCACGGGGCCTTCCATTATGCTATTTCCCATGATGTGATGCAAAATATCAAATAGATACATTTATACACAGCTGCGAGTTCGGACTATTATATCAGAAGAAAGAAGTAAATTGCAACGACAGTAATCTGAAACAAGATTGCACTTCATTCATCTTATTTCGTCCCAGGTGATTTCAGCCATAGCCGTGGCCCTCGTTTCTCAGTCCCAGGTTCCACGTTGACCGGAACCATCTAGTAACTGAATTTCCTTATGCATAAATTTCATGTTTCCTTATGCACAAAAATCAGATGAATAGGTAAGGATTGTGAACTTCTCCATCTCAGATCGGGAAGAGCTCAAGAATTTCATGAAAGGTGGTACTACCTCTCGAACGAACTACCATGTCACAAACATAGAATAAACTCCCCCAATGCTATCTATTATATACTAAAAGTAAAATGAGTTAGTTTTTCAAGCCACCACGTTAAGCCACATCATCTTAATTAATTTTAACAGTTGGATCTAGCATTTGCGGTTAGGATTTAATTATAGAATTAGATTACGTACACGATAGGAAAGTCCACTTTTTCCTTACACGGAAGAGGTTATGTACACGTACATATCTAACAGAATAAAAAAAATCCACTTTTATCTGAACGGAGCAGTACGGATCTGCTACACAAAGGTGATGTCATGATGACATCATCAGTTCTTTTTCCTTTGTACGTGTACCATACAATTGATATTATTTTTCTAAGGTTGGAGTATTAAACTTTTAAGTAATGGCATGCTGTGCAATTTTCTTCAACTTTTGTGGAAAAGGTACGCCCTCAAAACTTCATGAGCGGAACGGTAAAGGAGGAAAAAATGCATCGCTGCATACGTTTGAGACGTGTAGGATTGACATGGACTCTAGAAGAAAAAAACAATTGTACACAGTTGAGGATATGAGACGTGATTTAATAAGCTTTTATTGAGAAGTATGAGACGTGATTTAATACTTGACATGCTAGACTCTATCGTTCAAACGGAACTAAACGACTACACGTTCAATTGTTATAGGGCTCCTAATTTTATTAAATCTGAGCCATAAGTTTTACATCTAACTGTCTAAATAATTCCAACGATGTGGTTTAATTTGACGTCTCCATTAAAACCCTCTTATATTATTTTGGAGACGCAAGGAAATATGTGTTTATGGTGACTGCTTAGCGCCCATGTTAGAGACATGACCTTCTGAAGATAAACCGTGTCAAACCGACTACCTGACTTATTATTTTTAATCCAAGTCATTCATTTTAGATCTAACAATCCTGATAATTTGTACTATATGGATCGGTGTACGTGTTTTTTTCCAACTCTAACCATGAAAATATCAACTTAATCTCCCTAATTTTCCTCTCGCCTCTACCATCTCACTCGCAAGCGTATTAGGTCAATCGATTTCTTTCACAACGCTGTGGTGATTTGAGAAAGGCGATAAAACTAGATCGATCGATTTTTTTTAGCCGCCACCACCGTGAATTAAATATTCTTCTATGCCCCAGTCTGAAGATTTAGGGCGGACTTTTGATAGGCGTTGGGTGAGATAGAGACAAGAATTAGCAACTACGAACACAATTTCATCTACCCTGAAGGCCAACAAGCAGCTACGCAGTGGCCCATACGCATGTATGTATATGCAAATATGCAATGACCTGGAAGGATGCATGTGTGCATGGCCGTGAACCGAAGAAACTCAGAAACACTAAAACAAGACTAGGTATTCGTACTATTTTTAGTGTTATTTAATTTGAGCACAAGTTATCATGTTTGATAATACTCAATGTCTTGAGGTTTTTGTAGAATTACAGTATTATGAATTGCATCTTATTAATTTAGCCGAAACCGTAGAGCTGGCGGGATAGGAATGATGGATGATTTACCTAGCCTTGCATTCTTTTTGTTACTTAAAGTGTTATCGGAGTACACTACTATGATAATTATGCACGCCTTAGACAAATACAAAAATAGCACAAGCATGGTAAGAATTAAGAATTAATAGGCGGTGATGATAGTGATTGAATGATTGTTCACACCAGAGATCGTAGAATACAAGATTGGCAATAATCTAGCCAGGGACAATGTTTTAACAAAAAGGGGTGGCGAGAGGCGAATCATGTGAAGTATTTAATAACATGTTTTAGTTGCTAAAATAATATGACTTGGTGTGAAAATAACATTGGCACAACTGCAAAAATATCACATTCACTAGAGGGAGAATGCTATCGAACATTACATATTTATATAACAAAAAATGTAATGGTTTGGATCGATAGTCAAGCGACATAGGTAATCAAAACATGATAAAGCAGAAAAAAAAAGATTTTTACAAATCAGAGAACTCATTCATTAAAATACAATCGCTGACAAGTTGGCTATACCAAGAGGTATATAGGTTCAACCAAGAGCAATAACTTGAATACTCAGTTTTTTATTCTTAGTATTTTGTTTTTCAAATTTCATTTAAGGGAAGATAGAAGCAAACTGTCTAAGGAAAGATAGACACTGAAGGGCCTTTAGTGAAAAGTGAAAACTTTTATAAAATTATATAACTCACTAAATATGGTAGACAAACTAAATTTCTGATAAATCTAGCACACAAATGTGTGGCCACCACGCTAATCCAAATCACTGGAATTATTTAGACAGTTGACCCCGTAATTAATGAGCGAGATTATAATAGAAATATTGTTAATCAATATCTACATATATAGGATCCGAGTCCAATAAATGCATGGAATTAAAAGGTAAAGTTTTTTATTAAATCTCAAACTATCAAAATAGCACAACTGACATCTTAAGATAGACGTCATTCTTAAATACGGTGGCATGATATTTTAGAAATGTCAAAATATCTACTTGCTCCAAATTAGAATGATTTAAAATATTTGCAGATATGCGCTAATTTAACTAGAATAATATTCTTCTAAGCTGATTTAGTATTCCATGTTTTCAGTATCTATTAAATTATTGAAGGAATAGATTCAACAAGAAAAAGACCATGCCCTCGCATTTGCGAGGGCCATCTTGCTAGTTGTTAGGAATAACCACGACATGTGTATGCAAGTTGTATACGGGAAGGAGTCCGTATAGTGTGGGAATTAGGAGTCCTAATCCTACTAGGTTTAGTTGATCCAACGCTGCTATATATACATGTGTAAAACCCCTGTAATCGATGTGGTGAGGAAAAGAAGCAAAGAAAGAGAGGAGGTGCGAAACGCACCTCTAGCAATCCCACCATATCGATTCCCAGCCGTACAGTGCTTGCTTTGCTGATTGTACGTGAGTAGTACTAGTTGGATCGATCAATCGATCAGCTAGCCTGTACGTGCATCCCGGCGGATTAGAGTTAGCTACATACGTGAGTGTCGCCGGAAGTCTACCGAGGAGCTGTGCTACGTACGCCTGTCGTCAGAAAGTACTTGACGAACAGCGACGTAAAGAGAGCCCTACGTGCGTGTGCCTTGAAGCTCGTTGTCGTCGTCGCCGGAAAGTACTCGGCGCGTGGGGCAAAAGCCAACAAGTGTTGGGTTTCGCACACAACATCGATCACATACGAAGATTCGAAAACACGCTCAAACAAAGTTTAGTCAAGAGCACGTATCGTGCCCGTTCTCTTTTCTCTTTATTGCTCAGATTTTCTTGATACAATCTTACACGACCTTGTCCATGTATATATACACGGACGAACCTGACTAGCTAGGATCAAAACCTAGTCATACACCAACACCTAATAGCACACGAACATGCACTTTTCTATATCGACTAGTACTTGCACTTTCCAAACAAGCTAACCGACCCAGACTTGGCACTATGGAGACTGCACGTGTCTCCACCTCTTACTCGGCTTGGCAAGGTTGGATTATTTCCAACATTCTCCCCATAATCCAAACTTATCGTCTTTTCGTGATTTTTGTGGTCTTAATTCGCTGCAACTTCACAACTCGATGACTCGACTTAACGTGTCCTCCGGATTACCAGCCCACGCTCACACATCTTAGCGTGCCACATAGACTAAACACATAGCCTTATGCAGAAACACATCTTAACCGGTTCGCATCCATCTTTACGTTGGTCTTCATCTTCTCGTTGAGACACGCAGATAGCCACCCGCCATCTTGTCTACGCGCACGTCTTCGCTCCTTGGAGGTACACCTTCACTAGAACACCTCAACCGTGATGTCTCACGTCTTCGCCCCTTGGAGATACAACTCACTGGAGTACCTCGACCATAAAGTCTCACGTCTTCGTCCCTTGAAGACAACTCACTGGAGTGCCTCGACCATGACGCGTTTCCGCTGCAACGAACTCCCGCAGACCACCACTTGGACACAAGTTCATACCTTATCCTTGTTGTCGGTGACGCAACCGAACAACACTTCACGTCCGACGGCAACACAACTCTTCATGTACGTGCAACACATCTTTCCGTACATGAATTCGTCGGAACTTGTTACCTTTGCCCAAGATCGAACACACGATCTCGCGGCAATTCCACTGGTCCAGCGGCAACACAACTCGTCCTATACGCGCAACGCAACTCCCGTATACGAACTCACTGGAACATCAAACACGAACAGAACCGCAAGGACACACATCCTTTTTTTTCGCTCGCTCCCTTCCGCTCATGATTTTCTCCGCCAGTAACACAACTGCCGCAGAAAGACTCACAACCACAAGCTCTTGGATGCATCTTTGCAAGAACTCATGCACCACACCTTGACGACCTCCTTCATACTCCCCCGGAGATCTTAACGAGATTTACCGATACCGTCCCTCGGCACCACCGCTCTCACCAACGATCATCTACCACCTTCAACGCCTTGCCGACGACAGCCCTGCCATCTCCTCCGTGTCGCTCCGCTGAACGACGATCGCCCGCCCCGAGGCGCTATTACGGGTCGCCTCCCCGGGGCAAGCGTGGCTTCAAATCTTCGACCTGGCTCTGATACCAATTGTTGAGTTTCGCCCACAAGATCGATCACATACGAAGATCCGAAAACACGCTCAAACAAAGTTTAGCCAAGGCCACGTATCGTGCCCGTTCTCTTTTCTCTTTATTGCTCAGATTTTCTTGGTACAATCTTACACGACCTTGTCCATGTATATATACACGGACGAACCTGACTAGCTAGGATCAAAACCTAGTCATACACCAACACCTAATAGCACACGAACATGCACTTTCCTATATCGACGTACTAGCACTTTCCAAACAAGCTAACCGACCCAGACTTGGCACTATGGAGACTGCACGTGTCTCCACCTCTTACTCGGCTTGGCAAGGTTGGATTATTTCCAACAGAACAAACAAGATTAGAGGAGAGAATGTGCTCCCCCATAGCCGAGATGAACTTGCCTTTGCCTGGAGTAGATCGCCGCAGCGAGGAAGAAGGTCTCTCGCGTAAGAGGCCTTGTGCGTGGTGAAGAAGGGCTAGGATGCAGCGGTGGCGCCTTCTGGGAGCTCGCTGGTGAAGTCGAGCACACGGAGAAAATGCAACCACCGGCCGCAGCCCCTGCTCAGGGATGGGAGGTACACCTAGAAATGGCGATGACACGGCAGATCTACCGGGGGAAGCAAGCGGCGGCAAGAATAGGGGAGCCTGGGGGCGGAGGGCAGAGGAGCTCCACGAACTACTTACTTGGGATATTTCTCGCTGGATGGGGATGGCAAGGTATAGAATATATTTGTTGATGGGACCTACTCCCTCCGTTCCAAATTAATTGACTTCTATTTGCCCAACATACACATATGTGGGCAAATAGAAGTCAATTAATTTAGAACGGAGTGGGTACTTCTGAAAATATATTCTACTGGCCGGATGACATAGGGGAGCCTGGAGGCGGAGGGCAGGGGAGCCTGTCTTGGGGACTGGGAGTATATGGGCCTGTTGCATATACGAGGGAAATACCAGAAAACTGTGCGTGCGTACTGGGGCAGGTGCCGACTTCTAATTGGCTGAAGGGACTCCGGTAGGTAGTGGTTCCGGTAAATATGCATTCACCCTGACTAGTCTACTCACTCCCTTATTTGTTTGATGATGGGCTACTGGCCGTGCACTGCTCATTGCTTTCGTTCTCCCCCTGCCAATCTCTTCGAGCTTACTTTTCTGGAAAAAATTAGATCCCTTCGACCATGATCAGGTGCGTCGTCCATCCACGAAAGAGAAGGAGCACCATGGCTCGGAGGCTTGCTGCCTTGCCGGAGGAGAGCATGGACGCCTCCACGGCGGCCTACCCGCGCCGCAGCCCCTACCGCGACTTGATCCGGCGCGTCGCCGTGTCTGGAACGCAGATAAGGTCCTCCCACTCCCAGTCCGGTCATAGCGGGTCCAGCTACTCCAGCGACTCAGGTACCTCGAACTCTTACCCATCCAACAACTCTGGCTGCTCCTCCCGTTCTGCGTCCGCCGCTGCGGCGGATTTCGGCACCCAGGAGCTCAAAACGATCGCTGGCCGGATGGTCAGCAACGGCTACACCCAGCGCATGGTTCAAGCATTCAGCGACGCGTCTCCCGCGTTCGACATCGTGCCTGCCAAGCCAACACATGCATGCAGCGACGACCAGGACCGTGTGCTGGAGACTTGGTTCTTGGAGCTCGACGTGGGCTGGGTTCTGCAGATCGGCGACTCCCAATGGCAGCTGCGGCTCCAACACAATTCCGGGTTGTCGTTGGAAGATTTGGTCGAGAGGTGGATCCGAGGCCTCACCGTGATGATCCTCAGTATAGTAGAGCTGCAACGCACTGCCCACGAGAAGATGGCAGTCAAACGATTTGGCAAAGCGAGCATTGTCAAGATGCACGTCTTCGTCGACGCCATGGTCCCTACTTGGAAGGCGGAGAATCTACGGAGCGTGATAGACATGTATATATGCGTCCATAAGGCAACGGAGATCATGGAATTTTCATGGGTATATCCACTAGATTACAAGCTACAAGATGCCATATCCAGCACGATGGAGAAGGTGAGGACACTTGTTGAGGATGACTACTCATGGGCTATCGAGATTCCGCGAGGAGGAGGCGAGGTTCACAGGAACACTCGGTGGATTGCGGATTGCATCTTGGCCTTGGGTCAAGCAGCTGGTACCAAGACAAACCTTTTCTATCACAGTAATAGAAGTCTTTCTAAGTTAAGATACGACACGATCGGGTATCTGAAGGGCCTGCTCGTGAGAAAATCGGAGCTATGCTCGGATTCAAGCTTGAAGTACCTCTTCCTGCTCAACAATTCCTATTTTGCAGCGAAGATGGTTGAGCCATGTCAACCTGGACATGATTGGAAAATTACACCTGAATGTGAAAAGTACATGGATAGTTATTTAGATGTTTCTTGGGGACATGTGTTGTCTTGCATACCGAAATCTCATTTTTCTGGACCGCTGCATCGTTGGATCAACACCTCTTCACTGGTTAAATTCGAGTCAGCGTTTAATAAAACGTACCAAGCTCAGAAGTTCTGGAAGGTTCCCGACCCCCGGCTCAGAGATGAGCTGCGGAGAGCTATTACCGAGAGAGTCGTCCCAAGCTACCGCCACTATCTGAAGAGGCATCCGGAGCTAGCAGAGCATGTTAGCCGCAGAAACACCACTCCTAACGTTTTGGAGGAGATGTTGGGAGAGCTATTTGAAGGATGAAGACTGCTTGACGCACTGAACAGAGCCACCCAAGAAGTAAGAGGCCAAAGTTCATGTTTCATCATTGTATCTGTTTTTCCTTTAGAAGTGAAGTTGTAATCTTAATTTGGTTGGTAGCTTAAACTCCAAGTACTTTATAGAGTGGACACAATCGGCGGGTGTGTGTTTTGATTAGATTTCATGATTCCATATCAAGTACTTTCACATTATGCTTCTGCGCTAGTTTACTTCACAGATGATTGCCATATTTAATTCTGAATATACAACTTATTTTCATTTGATTTCTCAACTTTTACTGCTCATTGTTTCACATAGCCCCGTTCTTCTGAACTAAAGAATGGGAAAGTTTGCCACAAAACATTTGCTATGTAACTGTATTGTTTGTATATGGAAATCATCTGCATTTTTAAATAACTTGTAAGTGTTTTAATGTATTTCCGATTACTATGCACCGTTGTAATATAGACCAACTGCAATAAGTAATGCAATACTAAGGAACTCTTTTGTTTACTAGAGCCAACGTACTTGAAGTCTTGGATATACTATATCTTTTGAACTTTAAGTACAACTAGTAATTTTGCCCGTGCGTTGCAAGCGGGAGGGACGTAATCATTATCATAGAAGATCACAAAATAAGTTTGATTTGATTAGCACAGTGTCTCGTAAACCAGTCAGTAGCAAAATACAGCCGAACAAATTAAGATTTTAATTGAGTATGCCCGATTATAATTTTGTATTTAATTTGCACATATAAATCAAGAAGTACACCACAGAGACATCACCCGGACACTCTTAAATTTCGAAATTTTATAGTGTGACATCTTAATCTTGCACTTTTCCTGTTCACATGTTTTGTTCAGGTAACCAAAAGAGGCCTACTGACTACTTCCGTTTGGTAGTCATATGGGTACTTTAGAGGTTTGGATTCAGTTTTTCCAGCCCTTTCGCTTTAAAACGATGAAGCTAAATTTACAAGGAGGTTGGTAAGGCCGAAGAAATTAAACAAATCACAAAATACATTAAGAGAAAAAGGAGGACAGTATGTAAATCTTAAGAGAAAACTGGCGGTAGCTCCTGAATTTTATGAATTGGATACAACAGGCAGCACACGACGTAGCATCTAGCATCACTTCCATCCCAAGAGTTTGATTGCAAAGATCAGGTTCCCATTGAGAAAAAAAATGCAGAGAAGGTACAACACGGATCAGGTGGAGCTGAGTGGATTTGGACTGCAGGTATCAGAGAACGAAAAAATGTTCAAATTAGATAACCTAGCAAATGCTTAGTTCTCGTTCTTGATTTTTTTTTAGATAAAGAGCATATATTAATATCGGGATGATACCAATTACACCCAGCCTCTGCAACAACGCAATGCTCTAATAGCATAACGGATGCACACAGCCGAAAAAACAAAGAAGAATTACAAAAAAGAAAAGTCCCGCTACAGCAATCAGATCCTCGACGCAGCGACACTAACACCACCACAACAACACCAGAAGTCCAACCACTCCAAAAGCGACGCCTCCAAGAAAGAAACAGTGTAGAAGCACCGTCGTCGCCCTGATCAGAGATCCTAGGTTTTCACCCTGGAGAAAATCCTCGCTCGCAAAACAATGCCTTTATCAAGGCAATTGCCAGGCACAACCAGTGAAGGCCAGACCTTAGGTTTTCACCCCGCGACGTAAGACCGTGAACCTCTCCTGTGATGTCGCCCCCACTAACAGTCGCTGCTGCGATTCCCATCTCACCAAGCCAGCCTCTCATCGCTACGAAGAGTCAATCCACCGTCAAAATTCCTCGTATCACTACTTTCATGACATTCTCCGCATCTGACTTCACCATGGATCGTCGAAAACAAATCTCGAGATGGTAACAAACAGCAGAGCTTCGCAACGCTACCCCCGAAACCAAACGGTCAGAAAAAACATGGGTGCGCCCGACCGAATCCCTTCCGATCCAGCAATCTCCAGGCATAAGGCGCCCAATGGAGTTCGTCGGCGGAGCCTTCCGGAACTCGTCACTCCGGCCAAATCGACGAGGTCATTCCTCCAATAGATCTTCGACTTCGCGCTGGAGAAACTCTAGGACCACGCCATTATTCCAGCCGAGCTAGCAGCCCCCACGCCACCCACCGGCAACCTGCGAGATCTACTTCCCTGAGCCCAACCGACGACCTTGGTCAACGGCGCGCAAGGAGACGGCAGCGCAGGGTCGATTCTCCATAGGATCCGGCCGTGATACAGCGAGGAAGGAGATGAACCCTCACCGCCGGTCAAGCGCCGCCAAGGAGAATCTTCGCCTCCACCCCAGCCAGGGACGCCGCCCTGACCGCTGCTCGTCGACGCGCCGACCGTCTCCGCCCCAGCAGCCCGGCGACCGTCTCCGGCACCCACCACGCCCAGACCTCCTTTGGCGGCCAGGCCCGCCACCGCCGCGGCAAGGGCCGACGACAGCGGCGGCAGCGAGATACACAGGCGACGGGACGCGAGGCGGCGTGCGGATATCGCCCCTGCGGCGCCCTGGGGGACGCACGCGAGGGGTTTCCTATGAAGCACAAGATGATTTGGATGGGTCCTCTCGTTCTTGATTTGTTGGATAGAGTTAACTATTTTCATCATGAGGCGCAGTAATTTGGCCTTTTCCATTGCCCTTTTTGTTGTGACCAGGCCACGCACTCGCACCATGCCAACACTCCCACAGAGGCACAAAACCAATCTCCACTTTCAGCCAAACTAATCGGTGCTACTCGCTTCCGCCAGACAAACTAATCGAGCAATCCGGGCACAAGACACGCACAAATCTTGTGTTACTCCACTGCAAATCTGCAATTGCAATCGCACCACATCCACACAGGAGCCTAGAGATGGAGTGAGAAGCATTAGGTTGCTTCCGGCGGCGGCCATAGCCATTGCTGGCTGCCATCTCGCCCTGTTCGTCATGTGTACAAGCCATCCCCGCGTCGCCATCACCTGACAACAACCACACTCCACAAATCACCCCAAATCCCCCTCTCCCGTAACCTGCATTCTTCCCCCCGCTAGCTTCCCCGAAAACTCGCTTTCTTGCGCACTTGATCCGACGTCCTGGCCGTTGAGGCATCTCTTGATTTCCCGATCTGTCGCCGATTTCTCGAAATCCAGTGAAAAAATCCCTTATTTTCGCTCGGTCTGATTCGCTTCCGGCAATGGGGAACAGAAGCAGCACCGCTGTAGCAGGCCTCACCGGCTGACGAGCTCTTTGGACTCGGGGCTGCCGCACGCAGCGGCGGTGGAGGACCTGGGCTCGTACGAGGCGGCGTGCGCCGTGCAGCTACGACCCGGTCCCGCAGGCTGTGTTCCAGAGCCTGCCTGCCCGTCGCCAACTGGACGGCGGCCCCTGGCTTGTTTTGCATCTCCATAGCGCAGGCAGCGGAACCGATGAACGTGCCCAGGCTGAAGCTGATCCTACACCAGATGCGCCGAATGGGACCTTCCGAGGGAGAGCTACGTGCTAGACATCGCGGACGACAGTGGATCTCTCTACTGTGCGTGGGGCCCTAGGACGCGACGGAGAGCTGGATCTATGGAGGTGGGGAGCTCGGCCGTGATCCATGGCGGCGTAGAGCAGGCGCGTCCTTGCCGGAGGCAGAGGAAAGGGGATCGAACAATTTTTCCGTTCGTCAAAAGAAAAGGTTAACCGGTGTCCGGAGCGCGTGCGTGTTATGTCGAACCGTTTTTCCACTTACCGATGGTAATGGTGGGTAATATGACCAAAATCGCAGGGGTAAAACCGTCCAAAAAAAGGTTGATGAATCTCACTCGTGTGCTCAGCCGTTCGTTTTCTGCGCGTTGAGATTGGTGTTTTTTGTTGTTTTTTTAGCGCGGCCCGTGTGTGTTTCATAGTCGCGAGGCCGGTCAGCATTTCGGTGGGCTTTTTATTTTTTATTTTTCTTGTGAGCCCAAATGTTCTCAACGGCACCGCTCTCCTTGACGGCATTTACCACCTTTTTCCCCTTCCTCATCCCCTTCGAGTTGGAGACAGAGCATATCGACCAGCTCTAGGGAAGGGAGGAGGGTGGTCGGGAGCCGGCTTCGCCCAAGGAGCGTCCTCTGCGGGGAAGCTAGTCGGGGGTCGCCGGAGAGGGTGAGTGGGTGGTGGTGAGGTGGGATCTCATCGGGGTGTGGAAGGATGTCTGGAAATCGCGCGTGATTGTGCACTTGTTGTTTTGAATCCTGCTTTGTTTTGTTGTTTTTTAATCCTGCTTTGTTCGGTGACGAGGCTGGGGTGGCCGTGGGCACGCGGGGGAAGTTGGAGGACGCGGTCGCCGTGAAGGCCCCGCGCGGCGTGGACGGCGGCGAGCGCGACGCCTGGGCGGCCGCAGGAGGCGAGGGCGTTCAGCTCGGCGGCGAGCTCAGTGGGTGGGAGCGCGGAGAGGACGTCACGCGGGGTGGCGCTGTCAGGGGTCGGAGATGAGGGACTAGAGCGCGCGCCGAGCGGGGAGGGAGAGGGAGGGCGGCAGGTTCCACGCCTGACCAGCAGCCCTGCCGCCCCGGCGGGCGGGGGTCGTGGGAGCCTGAGAGAGGAAGGGTGGGGCGGCGGGATACGAGCGAGCACGGCGCGGGGCAGGGTCTACGGGACGTGGAGCATGATCGCGAGGGCGTTTGCTTTTTGCTGGGCAGGCAGCTGAGTGTGCGACCATACGGGGTGCTTCTGTTCATGTTTAGATCCGTTTCAGTTCTTGTTTAGATTCCTTTACTCAGGTGTTTTGTTGCAGTGTGCGACCATGCGAGATTTAGTCCATGGGTTATGTTTTCTGCACTTGTTTCGAGCATGATTTTCGCAATTGTCTTGAGCTCTTTGTGCAGAAGATTTTTACAATTTTGGCTGTCAGGAAACTCAACATGTGAGTAATTTTTGCAATTGTTTGTGCGTTCAAGTTGTGTTAGTATGTGTGACCATGTATTTCCCTGATGTTTTTGAAGAAGGTAAGATGGTATAAACTGTGAAACAATGGTCTGGTATGCAATAGGGGGGAATATATAGAGATGCCATGATCCTACAGTTTGTTCATTTGATTGGTTCTCTGATAGGTGTCTGCAGCTTCTACCGTGGGGGGAATTATTGTGCTAATAGGTGAATTTTTTGGTGCGGTACAGTTCAGATAGGATCAGATCCTATTTGTTATTGTATTTTTTTGAGGTAGACTGTTGGTAATTTTTTTGTTCTGAAACCGTGACCAATGAACTACCCTCCGTCGCTTCAGGTTGAAACATACCCCACACCCTTAGGGTTGCTGTCATTAGAGTTTTTTGTTTTTGCTTTTGGCTATTGACTGATCCTCAAGCCAAGCATTTTGTCTGCTGTTTCACGAAACTGAATTTCTTTAAAAAAAAATTAGCACTACAGCTTTCTGTATGATCCCTCTAGAAGATAGTCAGAGTTGGTTTGAGTTTTCATTTGTTCTTTAGTTTTGCATCCAGGTGATTGTGTTCATTTGGTAAGATCAATAGTGGTGGTAGGGGGTACGCTGTTCCGCAGTGTGTCTTTTTGCGACTGTCAAGTATCTGTTTGTCCTAAGGAACACTTATAAAAACATGGATATCTGCAAGTTGATAATTCTTAGTTTTGAATGTACATGTTGTCAATGGTTTTTTCAGTTGTCGATTCATCCCTTTTGTTGATTTTTTTGTGCTTGTAGGAACAGGCTGTGGTAATGGAGAATGTTGGGTCTAACACCCGGAACGAGAACAACCTTGTTGTGTCTCAATGGGAGGAGTATCTTGCGGAAGAACCAGAGAGCGATGAAAATATCTTAGCGGGAGAAATGACTGACACTGAGTTGTCTCAAGAAATGTTCTATGAAGGCGTAAAAAAAATAGTATGTTATTTTTGTGTTTCTAATATCTTAGACCATTGTTTCTAATAGTATGTTCTATGGAAATATCTTAGCGGCGATTTTTGGGGGGCAGTTGACTCACTTTTTCTGTTCTTTTTTAGATGATGAAAAGCGTTAAGAGGAGAGAAAGGCGGCAAACTATAAGGAGTAAGAAAAGGAAGGTATGCAACTTAATTGGAAATCTGTCACCCTCGTCCCTCAACGAGTTACATGCAAAAATTAGCTAGAACACGGGGGGTGGGGGGGAGCCGAATTGCGTGTGCAACCCACATTATTAGAACACCAGAGTTGCATCTGCAACTTTTTGCACATAGCTGGTTGCAATTGCAATTGAGTCTTTGTGTTTCGTGAGCAGTTTTGGTTTCTCTGGTTTAGTGTTTTTATCTGTTTCTTCATATGGCCTTACTAGAACACCAGAGTAGCTTCTGCATTTTTTCACACATAGCTAGTTGCAATTTGCCAATTGGATCCTGCTGAGTGAGCAGTTTCAAGTGCAACCGAACTGAGTTGCATATATGCATTTTTTGGAGTTGCATGTGCAAATTATAATCTTTTTTTAGCGAGTTGCAATTGCAACTGGTATCCTTCTGAGTGAGCAGTTGCACTTGCAACTGAGTATTTTTGTGTTTTTTCCCCTTGAGCAGTTTCAAGTGCAACTGATTTTATTGTTAAGGTGCACGTGTATATCTTTAGTAGTTTGTCATATTTACGAATTCGCTTAGTTGCGTATCGTGGCTGTGCTCTTTTACTCAAACCTAGCTGCATTTGCATTTTTTTTTGGAGTTGCATGTGCAACTTACAAGCTTTTTTACCGAGTTGCATGTGCAACTGAATCTTATGAAGCAGTTGCACTTCCAATTGAGTCATACTTTTATTTTGGTCTCCGAGTAGTTTTCAAGCGCTACTGTCATTGAGTTGCATGTGCAACTTACAAGCTTTTTTTAGCGAGTTGCATGTGCAACTGAATCTTATGAAGCAGTTGCACTTGCAACTGAGTCATATTTTTATTTTTGGTCTCCGAGTAGTTTCAAATGCTACTGTCATTGAGTTGCAACTTGAAGTTTAATGTTGTTGCTATTTTTTTAGTTTGTGTGTTTGTTATGTCCATGTTTCTTTTTTTTCTTTTTTCTGTCTAAACGTATGATTCTTGCACCTCTGTAGGCTAATTTTGCAGTGCTTTCACCAACTGGCAATGATGATGATTTTGCGACAAGAGCTTACAGCAGATGCAGTATTCGTTATTTCCATGATATCATGAGGCATGTCAGGAAGAGCAATGCCAGAATTCAGTTGGTTCAAGTTTTGGGTTTTGGTGAACTTTTAGAACTTGACGACTGTTTGGTTCCAAGACCGTTGGTTCAGTTCATAGCTGACAATTGTTCTCCATACTCTGAAGAAATTGTTCTTGGTTCTAAGTCAATCCCAATCAGTGTACAGTCTGTGAAAGATATACTGGATTTACCAGAAGGTGATCTTCTTGTCAGTGGTGATGAAGAGGAAGGAAAGACCTCATTCTTATCATTATTTGGGTTGTCTGAAGTGCCAAAAATTTCATACTTTGGTGATAAGATCAAACATGATGTTGATTTAGGAGATGACGAGTTTTGTCGCTGTTTCATGGTTGTTGCTCTGGGGACATTCTTGTGTCCAAACTCAAGTACAAAGATAGGAACAAAGTACCTCGAGGCTCTTGTTGATGTTGGCAAGATTAGGCAAAGGAACTGGTGTAAGTTTGTTCATGACTGGCTGATATTCTACATCAAGAAGTATCTAAAGGACAAGCGGAAAGAAAACAGGTTGTCATGCACGCTTGGGGGATGTATATACCAGCTGTCAGTAAGTATTCTTAACTTTCAAAGTTTCTTTTTAGCACTCTTCTCACTGCCCCTGTTTTGTTTGTTTTTTAACAGTTAGCTTTTCTACTATTTTGGCAGGTTAGGTATCTTGATTTTGTTGATTTTGGTGCAATCAAGCTGCCAACGACATTTCCAAGGATCCGTGTGTGGAAAGGTGATCTCATAAAACATTTTAGTGATATGGATATTGGGAAAAATGGGAAGGTGCTACATCAGGATTCTGTAGGTTGTTCCCATAACCATCTGGGTGGTCAACAATCAGGGGTGTAGTTCCATGTCTTCCTAGTCTCTTCTCTTGTATTTCCTTAAGCTCATCCTCTGTTGTCATTTGGTCAAGACCTTTCTCAATGTTACTGCTTTGTTCACAAACAAACAAGTACTTTTCATTAGTGAAAGAACCATCTGATGCTATATCGTTCAATCTCCTTGAGAGAACTATGTATCTCAGGTGTCGGTTAGTAGCTGTTAGGTCAAACGGCACATTAAACTGCTTGTGTCGGATGTCTTTTCTTTCCTTAGGCCTCCATCTTTCAATGTAGTATTTTTCAGGAAGTTCGGAAATGTTGAGTTGAACCAACACCCTAAGAATGTGAGCACAAACCAAACCATCTTTCTGAAATTTCCCACAAATGCAGCTAAAATCTTGAGATGGCAAGTCAACTATTACCACATATCTTCGGCTCCTAAAATCTTTTAGTGCCAACATGTTTGTCTTATACACCTCATATCTAACATGCCTCTCAACTTCATCCACATGCAGTTTTGTGCTAAATGCTATCTGCTTTTGAAATCTGTAGAATATTTTGCGGTTGTATTGTCGTCCTGCTTGGTATTCTAGTTCGCTGCGCAACCAGTAGTTAGGTACTGTTATTCTTGTTATTGAATCCTGCTCCCGTTCACTTTCTTCAATATTTTTTGAAATTCTTTGATATTCCATCAAGAAACTAATAACACTATATGTTGAACCAACATTATCTTTAAATACCGAGTTGGTGCCTTCACTCCTTGCCGTGGAATGTATAAAGGGGAAGAAATCCTTATTGAAGTAAACAGGCACAAAATTCTGTCGGTATTTCCACATGTCTTGAAAATATTTGATGTGGCCAACATTGTACTTGACAATCATGTCTTGCCACAACTGTGAAAGGAAAGACGTCGCCTAGAGGGGGGGGGGGGGGGGGGTGAATAGGCGAGGTACACTTTTTACAATTTAGGGTTGATAAATGCGGAATAAAACTTAGTGTTTAACTTATCAAGAACACAACCTAAATATACTAGGTGAACCTATGTGCACCAACAACTTATGCTAAGCAAGACAAGCAACAAAGTGATAACAAGGTAAATGACTTCAAGCACGAAGGCTATCACAATGTAAATGACTTCAAGCACGAAGGCTATCACAATGTAAAGTGCATAAGTAAAGAGCTCGGGTATAGAGATAACCGAGGCACGCGGAGACGAGGATGTATTCCCGAGTTCCTCCTTCTTAGGGGAGTACGTCTCGTTGGAGAGGTGTGAGTGACCACCACAGGTCCGACTCAACGCCACAAAGGCCTCACCTTATTCTCCGATGAACTCGACCACAAAGGTCCGGGTTCACCTTCCACTATGAACTCCTTTGGGGCGGAGAACAATCCCGTACAACAACCTTGGGGCACACACCCACAACCGAATTGGGGGCTCCCAAAAGACCACACAAGGTCTTGACCACAACAGGTCCAACTTGACCACAAAGGTCCCAACTAGCCACAAAGGCCTTGACCACAAAAGGTCCTAACCGACCACAAAAGGTCTCCGCCACAAAGGCCGGCCACTAAGGCGTCTAGGGTCCAAGGACCCAAGAGTAACAAGCTCACGAATTTCACCACCACGAATCACGTGGAGGGCTCAAACCGATGCAACCGATGCAATGGCAAGAACACAAGTTCTTCACTCCCAAATCCCACCAAAAGCAACTAATGCTTATGGGGGGAGGAGAGAGGAAGAACAAAGAAACCACAAAGGAGTCAAATCCCTCACTCCCTTATCCCACCAAAAGCAACTAATGCTTATGGGGGGAGAAGAGAGGAAGAACAAAGAAGGAGAACCACAAAGGAACTCCTAGATTTAGATCCACTAGGTTCCCCTCACTTAGAGGAGAGATGGATTGGTGGAAACGTAGATCTAGATCTCCTCTCACTTTTCCCTCAAAGATATGCAAGAATCATGGGAGGAATTGAGAGGGGGCAAGCTTTTCCAAGGTCAACAATGGTAGGAGAGAGAGGGGAAAAACCAGCAACCCCAGGAAGAAGAAGGGGAGGGGTATTTATAGCCCTCCCAGTTTTCTAGCCGTTGGGAATCGTCAGCTCGGAAATTTCCGAACTTGGTTCGGAAATTTCCGGGCTGACGGCCGGAAATTTCCGGACCTCGGAAATCTCCGGTAGGAAATCCGACTGAGAGCTGAAAGCGATCAGTGCTGATATCAAATAAGACTTGGCGAAAAAAACTTTAACTTGGTCGTTCGGAAATTTCCGAACCGGGACCGGAAATTTCCGGACCCCGGAAATTTCCGGTAGGAAATCCGACTGAGAGCCAGTTGAGTGCAGTGCAGAAAATCTTTAAGACTTGGCGAAAAATTCTCCAGGTCGGAAATCTCCGGACTGGGGTCCGGAAATTTCCGGACCTCCGAAAACTGCAGAAACACCAGAACTGAAATAACTTTTGCAAATGAACTCCGAATGAGGTGAGACCAACTCCGTTAGAAAGGTAGCGACAAGCACAGGGCTTTCCTCAAAGTCGAACCAGCAATATTTCCACACCGAAAACGCAACAAGTTTTCCATACTAAAACCGTTTTCGAAGAACTTGGTCTTGTCATGAAGATCACGACAAGCACCAAAACCCAACAAGGTAAAAAGCCAAATAAGAACCAAGAAAGATGATATGCCAAGCATGCAAAGGTTTGAGCTCTCCACGAAAATGCGATCAAGTTACTCTCTCGAGACCCCCTCTTGATAGTACGCCTGTCTATCCTATAGCCCTATCAAGAACAAACCTTTGCCTTGAGCAATCCACTTGAGCCTTGAGCATTCCACTTGAGCTAGACGAAGACGGTCTTGATCTCTCCAAGTGGACCACCTTTCTTGATTGCGCTTGCTAGCACAAGCTTGGTGAAGACTTCTCCAAATACTCCCCCATACGCCATTATGGGAGAGTCTCGCTTAGCTTCGTCTTCATCTCAATCTCCAAGCTCCATTAGCTTCGTCTTCATGTCTTCATTTCGACCTCCAAGCTACAAGCATAAGAAATCTCCGAAATGCTTCTCTTGGTCTTGCACTTCTTAACCTTGATGACGAATACCGCATGACATCATTCTCCATGAGCTCTATGAGATGTTCTTCTTGTTGCAAGCCCATGGGAAGATACCTAACTCCACATATAGAACCCACACACACTTGGGTTAGTTCACTAAGCTATATGGACAATGGCTTACCATCCAAGAGATACATGATCCACTTGGTACATCTTGTAGCTTCGTGTGTTGATCAACATCTTGATCAAACTCGTATCATCCCATCTATCTTCATATAGGTGATGTCTTGACATCTTCAAGACATACTTGCAATATGCTCCCATCTATCTTCATATAGGTGATGTCTTGACATCTTCAAGACATACTTGCAATATGCTCAACACAAACATTAGTCCATATGGATTGTCATCAATTACCAAAACCATATAAGAGGGCACATGCCCTTTCAAACTGCTCAAATTCAACAACTGTCAATGAGTTGCGTAGGATGTCACTGAAATCTGCATGTAGGTTTGGTGTTTTCGCAAAGCACCGGCCACATTTCTCCTCTGCTTTCTTCTTGATGTGAAAGAAACAGTTTCTGTGCCTAGTTGTTGGGAAATTTTTAGGGATTGCACTCCTCATGGAGACACACTGGCCGGTTATAACTGTAACAGGCGCTTTGCCGCCCATGCAGTCCAAAAATTGCTGAAACAACCATTCGAATGTGTCTATTGTCTCATTCTGCAAAATAGCACAAGCAAAGAGGCAGTTCTGTCCATGTCCAGTAACACCAA
Source organism: Poa annua (assembly GCA_026929855.1). Taxonomy (NCBI): domain Eukaryota; kingdom Viridiplantae; phylum Streptophyta; class Magnoliopsida; order Poales; family Poaceae; genus Poa; species Poa annua. The sequence continues at coordinate 94,018,599 of CM049433.1, forward strand.
CAAAGGGGGCAAACGACAAGTTGTACTTATTTGTCTTGTAGGTCGTGTCGAAGCTCAAACAATCACCATATAGGTCGTACATTTTCCTTGAGAAAGCATCTGCCCAAAATATGCATAGCACCTTGTTGCCAGCGGCAAGCTTGAAAGCATAGTAGAACCTCGAATTCTCAGACTGGCTCTTCCTGAAGTACTCTAAAACTTGCATCATGTCATTTAGGCCGTTTTCTTGTCTTATCGCAGTTCTCACATTACTTACATGTTTCTTGTTGTAAGGTACCTTCTTAGGATCACCTCCTCTCAAGTAAGTTAAGATTGAGAATATCTTTCTTGTAGGAAGTTTAACCGAGTTGAAGGTTCGGATAAATAGCTTCTCATCATCTGTCATGTGCTTGTGAGATCTTAGGAATTTTGACTCATCATGTGGGCTGAGCTCATGGTTGTGCTGTAGATCAAGATTTGTGACAAACCATTTACCATTTTTCAGTGTAACAATCAACTTAGCTTCACAACCTGTGATCTCAATCGAATTTCTTTTCCTTTTCCTTGTCTTAGCTGGTGCTTCTGGTCCTTTCTTTTCCTGCAATTTTAACCTTCTTTTCTCTTTCCGCTCTTCCAAGACCTCCTGTCCTACAACTTTTCCTGCTCGGTTGCATCTATAAGTTTGCCTTGTAGATGCTGCGCCAGGTTCACTTTTCCCCTTGTAATTGTTTGCTTTTTTGACTGAGAATCCACATATTGATGCATATTAGTTGTAGAATTTGTATGCCTGATCATCTGTATCAAATATCATGTTCATGTGTGGAACATGGTGGCTGAGCACTTCCTGGCTGCAACTGCGAGCTGCCTCCACACTTTCTTCATTTTCCAAGAAAATAAGAATAGCGTCTTGTGTCAACTGGTCCACCTCATCAGTCTCTACATTATTACTATTGGACTCTGTTGTATCATGGATCATCTCAGTAATTATGGATGCTCTGGAGTTTTCTTGATCATGCTCATGTTGGTGTTCTTGTTCTTGTACCTGTTCATCTTCAGAAAATCATAGGTTCTCTTCTTCTTGTTCTGCATTTTCTGTCGGTCCTTCGTCATCGCCCTTGCCGGTCCCCCAGTCTGGTGGTTCATAATTGTCATCTTCTTCTCCTTCTGCAAAGTAGCTTTCATGGATTTCATCATTATAGGTAAATGCTCTGTTGGTTGCATTTGCTGTTTCTGATGGTTGGATTTCGCTTTCTTCACTGCCTTGGTTTTCCAGGTGCTGCCCGTAGCGTTCTGTTATCATGAACATCTCCCTCTGCCAATAAAAAAAGGGGAAACTGGGGGTTAGTGTTTATTATTTGTTTCAGTTTCTCTTTTTTCTTGGAGATATTCTAGTGTTTATTTTTCTTTTTACTGACCTCATCACCCATATGTTCAATGTTTGTTGGTTGATATTGCTGGAATGGAACCTGCAGAAAACAAAATAAATTTACTGAACTATGAACATCACCACCATTTGTTTGTCTGCCTTTTTGTTTTTATTTTGCATACCTGTGTTTCTGTTGATAATCCACTCCCTAATAGCAATTCTGTAAATGAAGACTCCATTCCCCAGCTTATATGTTCAAACTGTGATGCATTAAAACATTTTTATTTACTGTTATTTTTTTGTTTTATGCAGTAATTAGTAAAAATAAAATAAATACGTGCACTTACAGGATCAGTGCTTTGGTCTTCAGAGTTGTATGTTTTCGGAAACCAAGATTTGTTCATCTGCAAAAGAATATCCAATCAGCTGCGCATATACTAAAGGTGAGATCTTTTTATCTTTTTATTTTTTTTCTGTGTTCAATTTGTGTGTGTGTGTTTGTACCTGATTGAGTCCAACAAATGGGTGATTAGTCGACCCTCCGCCATTGTGTTGACTGCTAGTGCATAATGGTCTCTGTAGATTTTTTTACAATACTGTTACATAAACTGGCATTCTTTTGGTCAGTGTAAGCAAATCGAATTTTTCATGACCCATTACGTGATTGAGCCCAACAAATGGGTTATTAGTTGACCATCCGCCATTGTGTCGACTGCTATTGTTTGATGGGATCTGTAGGATTGACATTTCTGTTACAAATTGGCTGAAATAAAAGCTCCATCTCTATTTTATGTCCTTCTTTCTATGACAGCATACCATTGTTCTTTTTTTTGTGTGTACCTGAGTCCCTATGATGATTTCTTCAGAGAGAGGTCCTCCTGTACAAATAAACTCATTTTTTCAGTTTTTTCCTGTGATGTGTTTGACATACTCCATGTGCACATGATTTTTACTGAACTCAATTTTGATACTATTACACAGATATTGAACAAAGGAACGGAAGATCATAACTGAATAACCGGGGGGAGGAAGGGGTGTGTTCAGATAGAACGAAGGTCAAGCATTGCAGGGTAGCAGCTTGTGACCTGTGCTATTTTTGTGTACGGGAAGGATGACAGGAGAGGGGGGCGGGGGGGAGGGGGGGGGGGGGGGGGGGGCGGGGGCGAAATACACCTTGGTGAGTATCCTGTTCCAGATCCATCTCCCCGAGTTTAGCTTTTTGCTCCTATGTTTTCTCAGTGCGCCATCTCCCACCTAATTGTTCTAGATCTCTTCTTTTCTGTGATGTCAGGAGGTTGAAGATGGAGGCAGAAGCAGAACGAGAACCAGCGATCGAAGAGAAAGGTAGCCCTTTTTGGCCGTCTTTTGTTTTGTTCCAGTGGTTAGGTGAGCCTTTTGCGTAGGCAGCAACTTCCAGTGGTTAGATGAGCCAACTTTTCCTCCTTGTCCAACAAAAGCCTTTTATTGTGATTCTACTGGTCCAAGGCCCAGGCCCGGGAAAAGAACAAGAACAAAAAAGCCACAAGACAAAAAAAAAAAGTCTGCGCAAGCCGACCCACAAATCCCGCGACGTCAGCTGAGTGCGACATATCTTATGTCTCACTCGAGTGCGTCGTAGGCAAGCCCCTTATTATTAGGTATAGATAATACAATTGGTCGACTGGATAGTAAGTATTAACATCTTTTTCATTCTCAAGCTAAGTTGACAATGTTTGTACCGCACTCCACACATCCTCGTCACAGATTTGTATCGTTATTTTGGCAGCAAAAACTGAACCCACAAAGCATCTACAAAAAACATCAAGACAATCTGTTACAGAAATCACGACACAGCTGGATGTTCATAGCTTGCATTAATACTCGATTCATGGAGCACATTTCTCATTGTGGATGCATTTATATACCTATTTCTACATGTAAGATTCACAAGTACGGAAGACTGGCTGATATCTACATACAAAGAGAAGAGAAAATGGAAGGAAAACGGAGTACAATACAATATCACCAAACTTTTGCATGCTATTCTAATTCTATGATGCTCTATGTGTAGGTATACACTACACGGTCAATCTTCACTTGCAAAAGACTTTTTGACACAGTCCATGATGCCCTCGCAATCATTTTCTGGTACTACGCATTCCGCGTCAGTTTGACAGTTTCTATGCTGCTCGGCATTGAGTGAGGAGAACGGAGATTTCCATGCGTTTGACATGCCTTCATCGTCTTGCAATGTTCCGCCTCATCATCTCGTATGTTGACAAACACATCATACAAGTTATCTGCAATAAGATACATGACAGTGAACATTTCATAAATAATTTTAGTTGTGAGTTAAACCTCTTGTTTATAGGAAACATAAAATCAGTACGACTGGTTTAGACCCAGTTCCAGGACCAGGAGCAAGTAGCCTGGCTAAACACCTGCTGAAACAAAACAAAAAGTATCTGTGGTTTGCTGGGTCTTAAATCATATATGTTCCAGAAAATGGTGTGGTAACAAGCAGAGTTCTCCAATCAACTCAATGACTTGATCAGGTGCAGTGAAACTAATTACTCCCTCCGATCCTAGCTAGTTCATTTTCAGCGACAGATTTTCTGAATTGGAGGGAGTACCAAACCTACAGCTAACTTGTTCAGCCCGATCTTCTGAAAATTTAAAACAAGAAAGCAGTTAAGAGAAGAAAGAAGGAATTAGAACTATACCAACTTTAGGCCTCCTAGAACATGGGACTCTTGATGTTTGGAACTCATCTGAGGGAACAAGACACGCGAGAAATAAGTATACATATATTACTGGTTAATATAACGGTTAATGTAAAACAAGCCAACGAGAATGCCTACCAAATAAGTAAAGATCATCATTCATGTAATAGTTTACAGCCGCCTCTGGAGCTGGTAGTTTTTTTAACTCCTCTGTTACAAAGGAACTAGTAGCTTAGAACAAGGAATGGGAAGTGTCATGTTTATCTGGAAAAACATATCAATATATAAACCGAGTTAGCAGCTTGCCCAGTGCCCAGGGAGGTAAGCATCAAAATGGGTAGTTGAACAAGAGAAATCAATGGTTTGAAAGGTTTAAACTTTTAATTTGTTTGTAGGACTAGACATCATATATTTAAAATAAGTTGAATATTGGTACAAGCTACAAAACGGTTTCCAATACAATGTTATAGTGATTTGGCCCTCAGCTTGTCAGCTTGACAAGCTTAAAACTTTTTGCAGGTAGTTAAAACATGGGAAATAAGAGGTAACCAACCTGGCTATGGAAGCTAATAATCAATAGCCGGGGTACTGTTATTCCCTAAAATCCTATATATACAATTTGAAACATATAACACGGCACACAAGTTGACAGTTAGCTACTGAACATGTTATTATTACAAATCTTGCACAACAGGAAGAACAATTAATGTAGACCATTGGGTTATACCTGCATTGAGCTTAAGGAACTTGTCATAGGTTGAGTATGCATGTCTCTCAACACATTCAGAAAAGCGGTCTGCATATAAGATAACAGAGTCCAAGCATTATTTGTCGTGTCTCGAAGGACGGACACCGGGGATGCGAGACACCCCCTTTGTAGATTCGGTAGGGGCGCGAAGGAGGCTGGAAACGTCTCCCGGGGGATGATCGCCGGCAAGCTCTTCACTCACTCACAGATCTCGACGTGGTAGGCAAATAAGGAAAGCACACAACGATCTACCCAGGTTCAGGCCGCCCGAAGGCTAACAGCCCTACTCCTGCATGTCTGAATAGATGGGCGAATCATGGTGTGGCTACAATGGTGTTCTCCGGCGAGTTACCCGGCAGGGTACTCGGCTAGAGGAAGAGGAAGGACAGATCCTTGCCCGGAGGAGATCACCTTCCCTCTCTTCCTCGCCCTAGCCTAGCTTGGTGGTCGTCTTCTACCTTGGATCGCCGGTGAGCTTGTGTCGATCCAACCCTTTCTCCTCCATGCCCTTGGTCCTCCTTTTATAGGGAAAGGGGCTTCCACGGAGGTCATGCGAGGAGCGTGAGGGGGTCTTGGCGGGAAGCAACCCCTCTCCGTGGTGGAGACGGCGACGTGGCCTCTTCTCCTCCAAGTATCGGTCATCGGGTCGGTGAGATCTCTGACACCTTTGGGGAAAGCAGCGGACAAGGGCTGACAGCGCGCAGGTGGTGTCCCCTGCCCGCGCCTTGCTTCCCAAGTCTTCAGGGGGCTTCTACCATCCTTTGGAAGGTGGTAGAAGCCTTATCTTCTTCTTGTACGGCTTGGTACCCGAGAGGGAGCCCGGCCCCGCCGGGGACTCGCGCTCTCGGGGTCTTCGGCTCCATCCGGGGCACAGGGGACCTGGGGGTCCTGTGTACCCGGGAGGTCTTGCTTGGCGCGGGTGCGCCCGCCAAGTCTTGCGACGAGTCTTGGTCTTGTCCATCTTCGTGTTGGGCCCACAGGCGGTGGACCCACTTGGGCAGCGCTAGGGGAACCCCATGTTCCACTGCTGCGACAGTAGCCCCCGGGCATGGTCCCGGCGGTTTCGGTCTTCTGAGGCTGCTGGGGCTATGACCAAAAAGAGAGTCAAAGAGGGTCCGGCGCCTGGTCATCTTCTACTGCTTGGTGGGGCCCGGCAGGTTGAGGTAGATGCGAGCCCCCGAGCTCTTTTGATGGAGTCGCGCCGCACGTTGCGATTCGTGCGGGCCTCAGACGCAGTCGTGCATCCAACGGTCGGGTCGCGCCGAAGTCGGCACGACTCCTCGATCCCCGCGCCCGTCGGAGTAATGGGGTCACGACGTGACGCGTGGGGTCGACCGCTGGCCTTGACTTAGCGGTTCTGGAGTAGCTGCCTCCTGACCTTCGCCACTCTTCCCCCCAAGCTGCCGCCTCCAAATCTTCGCCTTTGTCCGCCGAAGCCACTACTCGCCTCCTTCGCCGCGACCCCAGATCCACTCTGCCGTACTCTGATGGCTCCCAAGAAGGCTCGGCGCGCGGTGTCGAAGAAGTCGGCCAGGGCAAAGCAGGCGGCGGCGGCTTCACCAAGTGTACAAGCGATGGCGGCTCCGGCAAGAGTGTCTCAGGCGCTGCTGTCTCCGAACAAGTACTCCGACGAGAGGGTCATGGACGGCGTCCGCCACACCCTGTCTTCGCGCTTTCACAGAGTGGAAGTGGTGGTGTACCCCGGGGACGGGGGAGAATATACCGACGGGGTAACCACCTTCCACGTCTTCTCGGCAATGGGTCTCCTCCCGCCATTCTCCAAGATCAATCAATCAACCTCCCACATGTTTGCGCCATGCATGCATTTCATTGTTCCATCTTTGGATCGGGCTCTAGCCAGCCACATACCTTTCCCACAACATCTTTAACCATATCAAAGAATCCCTCCCGGTGTAACCATCCCAATTCAAACTTGATATGGCGTTTAAAAAAACGCATTGGCCACGGAGGGCACAACAATCTTGAGGTTTTGTCTCGTCTGGTGTTGAAAATTGCAGATTACCATCAGAATTGTTGCAACCTTCGCTGAAAACCATCGCGATACAAAATTTTACATGAATTGTACATGTCACCCAGTAATATTTATTAATGGGCATATATATATTGTTTTAAGCCATACAATTGTCCCGTGTCACCAATTTTTTCTTCGAACACACCATACACATATTTATTCGTCCATAATAAAGGTAAAGCATCACCGAAAAGAGGTACTATGTTTAGGGTGGATTGTCATCAAATACATAGCACTTTCACATCAACAAGTTTAACCTCTTAATTACACATATTTTTGTCACTAACTTTAAATTCACATTTGATGTGTCTTATTACTTTTATTTACACAGTAAAGTTTTCAATGAGATTACCCTTGTAACTTGTGGGGTGTTGGTCTAGATTTTATTACGTAAGATTCATAAGGACGAAGGTCTGGCTATTATCTATTCCCTCTGTTTTTAGATATAAGATATTTTATCCTTTTTCCATATTCACATGTATATAAATGTATCTAGACATGTTTTAGGTTATATGTTAACTCGGTTTAATATGTATCTAAACAATATGTGTAACAAATAAAACATTTTACGTTTCGAAATGTAAGGAGTACCTACAAAGAGAAGATAAAGTGAAACGAAGATGGAATACAATCTAAGATCAAAGTTTTCTATGCTATGGTTCGATGTTGTAGTGCGGAGGTTAATCTTCATTTGCATGGGACTATTTTGACACAATCCACGATGCCTGGCCTTCATCGTCTTGCCGATCAGGGACCACTAGATCATGTAACGAACAATCTGCTGAAACAAAACCTACTGAACTTTGTGCGCCTAGATTCTGAACTTTCTGCTGGTGCACTGCAGATAACACACAACTGGTTGCCTATGTGTTTGGCCTTCGAAATGCACGAGGACACAAAGTTTGACAGTCCTATCATCCCAGACCGCGTTTGCACATGGGTTGTACTACAAGGCATGTCAATTGATCTACTTCCGACTTCCGAGAAAGTGAGAAAGATCGGGGCCACGCATGGTATTCTCGAGGAAAACCTGTTGCCAACTACATTAATATTTTGATTAAGAGAACTTTAAGTACATGCATGATTTTGTTTTATTAGGTATCCGTTCCTAGCAACTGCCGGTGTGGCCGACAGCACGCGGCTCCCGTCTACTTTGTAGGTCGTCAAGGTCACGGGCTCCCGGCCGTGTGCACTGCTCATAGCTTTCTTTCTCCCCTGCCAGTCTCTTCGAGCTTACTTTCCTGGAGAAAATCAAATACCTTCGACCTTGATCAGGAGCGTCGTCCATCCACGAAAGAGAAGGAGCATCATTCATGGCTGGGAGACTTGATGCCGTGCCGGAGGAGAGCATGGACGGCTCTACGGCGGCCTACCCGCCGCGCAGCCCATACCGCGACTTGATCCGGCGCGTCGCCGTGTCTGGGACGCAGATAAGGTCCACTCTCTTCTACCACTCCCAGTCCGGTCATAGCGGATCCAGCTACTCCAGCGACTCAGGTACCTCCAACTCTTACCCATCCAACGACTCTGGCTGCTCCTCCCGTTCTGTGTCTGCCGCTGCAGCGGATTTCGGCATCCAGGAGCTCTTAAGGATCGTTCGTCGAATGGTCAGCGACGGGTACATCCAGGGCATGGTTCAAGCATTCAGCGACGCGTCTCCTGGGCAAGCAGCACTCGGATACAATGGCAACGCGGACGATGAGCTGAACAGTTGGTTCTCAGCGCTACGAAAGCCGTCCGACATGGTGCCTGATTCGCCAAGGCATGTATGCAGCGATGACCAGGACCATGTGCTGGAGACTTGGTTCTTGGAGCTCGACGTGGGCTGGGTTCTGCAGATCCGCCAAGAACATGAATCCCAGTGGCAGCTCCGGCTCCCACACAATTCCGGGTTGTCACTGGAAGATATGGTCGAGAGGTGGATCCGAGGCCTCACCGTGATCATCCTCAGTATAGTAGAGCTGCAACGCACTGCCCACGAGATGCCGGCACTCAAACGATTTGGCGAAGCGAGCATTTTCAAGATGCACGTCTTCGTCGACGCCATGATCCCTGCTTAATTGGACTTCATCGAAAAAAATGGTCACTGCTTGGAAGACGGAGAATCTACGGAGCGTCATAGACATGTTTATATGCGTCCGTAAGGCAATGGACATCATGGAATATTCCGAAGAGCATTCAAAGTTGGTCCATTTTCCTTTGTTGTACCTATCACTAGCAGCGTACAAGCTAAAAAAAGGCATATCCAGCACGATGGAGAAGGTGAGGAAACTTGTTGAGGATGACTACTCATGGGATATCGATATTCAGCGAGGAGGAGGCGAGGTTCACAGGAACACTCGGTGGATTGCGGATTGCATCTTGGCCTTGAATGAAGCACATGCCAGCCGGTTCTTCATACCGATCATCGACAGCACAAGCCTTTTGTATGACAGTAGTACAAGGCTTATTAACGTGAAATACGAGACGATCGGGCATCTGAAGGACCTTCTCGTGAGAAAATCGGAGCTATTCTCGGATCTAGGCTTGAAGTGCCTCTTCCTGCTCAACAATTTTCACTTTGTAGCAAAGATGTCTGAGACATTTCCACCTGAAAATGAGTGGTCAGTTAAATATGAAATTGAAATGTGCATGAATAGTTATCTTGATGTTTCTTGGGGACCTGTGTTGTCCTGCATACCAAGATCTCAATTTCCTGGACCGTTCCATCGTTGGATGAGCACGGTTCCACTGGTTAAGTTCGAGTCAGTGTTTAATAAAACGTACCAAGCTCAGAAGTTCTGGAAGGTTCCCGACCCCCAGCTCAGAGATGAGCTGCGGGGAACTATTACCGAGAGAGTTGTCTCAAGTTACCGCGACTATCTGAAGGAGCATCCGGAGCTAGCAGAGCACGTTAGTCGCAGAAACACCACTCCTGACGTTTTGGAGGAGATGTTGGGTCAGATATTTGAAGGATGAAAGCTGCTTGTTGACGCACTGAACAAGGTCACCCAAGAAGTAAGAGGCCAGAGTTCATGTTTCATCATTGTATTTGTTTTTCCTTTTGAAGTGAAGTTGTGATCTTAATTTGGTTGGTAGCTTAAGCTCCAGACACTTTATAGAGTGGCCACAATCGGCGGGTGTGTGTTTTGATTTGATTTCATGATTCCATGTCAAGTACTTTCACATTGTGCTTCTGCGTCAGTTTATTTCACAGATGATTGCAATATTTAATTCTGAATATGCAATTTAATTTCATTTGGTTTCTTAACTTTAACTGCTCACTGTTTCCCATAGCCCCGTTCTTCTGAACTAAAGAATGGGAAAGTTTGCCACAAAACATTCACTATGTAACTCTATTTTTTATATATGGAAATCATCTGCATTTTGAATAAACTTGTAAGAGTTTTAATGCATTTCTGATTGCTATGCACCGTTGTAATATAGAACAACCGGAATAGGTATTGTGAATGCAATACTATGGAACTCTTCTATTTTATAGAGCAAACTTAATTAAAGTCTTCGATATGCTATTTTTTGAACTTTAAGTACAATAATACAATTCGTCAATATGCTATTAATATCATTTTCATTCTTGACCTAAGTTGACAATATCCGTACCGCACATCCTCGTCAGGGAACTGTATCGTCATTTTGGCAGCAAAAACTGAACCCACAAAGCATCTACAAAAAGCATCGAGACAATCTGTTACAGAAATCACGACAAAGAAATCATGGATTTATATCGTCATTTTGGCAGCAAAACTAAACCCATAAAGCATCTACAGAAAACATCGAGACAATCTGTTACAGGACTCACGAGTTCACGACACAGCTGGATGTTCATGGCCAGCGTTAATGCTCAATTCACGGAAGAACACTTCTCATTGTGAACCTGAGATGCATTTATATACCTATTTCTACATGTTAGATTCACAAGGACGGAAGCCTGGCTAATGTCTACATAGTACATACAAAGAGAAGAGAAAAGGGAAGGAAAACGGAGTACAATACAATATCACCAAAAATCTGTATGCTATTCTAGGATGCTCTATGTGGTGGTATACAGGGTCAATCTTCACTTGCAAGAGACTTTTTGACACAGTCCATGATGCCCTCGCAATCATTTTCTGGTACTGCGCATTCTGCGTCAGTTTCTATGCTGCTCGGCACTGAGTGAGGAGAACGGAGATTTCCATGCGTTTGACAGGCCTTCATCGTCTTGCAATGCTCCGCCTCATCATCTCGTATGTTGACAAACACATCATACAAGTTATCTGCGATGGGATACATGACAGTGAATATTTCATAAATAATTTTAGCTGTGAGTTAAACCTCTTGTTTATAGGAAATATAAAATCAGTACGACTGGTTTAGACTCAATTCCACGACCAGGAGCAAGTAGCCTGGCTAAATACCTGCTGAAACAAAACAAAAAGTATATGTGGTTTGCTGGGTCTTAAATCATATATGTTCCAGAAAAAGGTGGTAATAAGCAGAGTTCTCCAATAAACTCAATGACTTGATCAGGTTCAGTGACACTAATTACTCCATCCGATCCTAAAAATGTGTCGGGAGGTGAGAATTGTTCTAGCTAGTTCATTTTCAGTGACAAATTTTCTGAATCGGAGGGAGTACCAAACCTACAGCTAACTTGTTCAGCCCGATCTTCTGAAAATTTAAAACAAGAAAGCAGTTAAGAGAAGAAAGGAGGAAGGAATTAGAACTATACCAACTTTAGGCCTCCTAGAACATGGGACTCGTGATGTTTGGAACTCATCTGAGGGAAAAAGACACGAGAAATAAGCATATATATATTACTGGTTAATATAACGCTTAATGTAAAACAAGCCAACGAGAATGCGTACCAAATAAGTAAAGATCATCATTCATGTAATAGTTTACAGCCGCCTCTGGAGCTGGTAGTTTTTTTAACTCCTCTGTTACAAAGGAACAAGTAGCTTAGAACACGGAACGGGAAGTGTCATGTTTAACTGGAAAAACATATCAATATATAAACCGAGTTAGCAGCTTGCCCAGTGCCCAGGGAGGTAAGCATCAAAATGGGTACTTGAACAAGAGAAATCAATGGTTCGAAAGGTTTTAAACTTTTAATTTGTTGGTAGGGCTAGACCTCATATATTTAAAATAATTTGAATATTGGTACAAGCTACAAAAGGGTTTCCAATACAATGTTATAGTGATTTGGCCCTCAGCTTGTCAGCTTAAAACTTTGTGGTTAAAACATGGGAAATAAGAGGTAACCAACCTGGCTATGGAAGCTAATAATCAATAGCCAGGTACTGTTATTCCCTAAAATCCTAGATATACAATTTAAAACATATAACACGGCACACAAGTTGACGGTTAGCTACTGAACAGGTTATTATTACAAATATTGCACAACAGGAAGAACAATTAAATGTAGACCATTGGGTTATACCTGCATTGAGCTTAAGGAAATTGTCATAGGTTGAGTATGCATGCCTCTCAACACATTCAGAAAAGTGGTCTGCATATAAGATAACAGAGTCCAAGCATTATCATTTTTAAAGAAGCACGGCAATAAGAAAAAGGAACATACATACTTATTAATTAGAAGTAATATGTGTACTCACATGCCATTCTTGGGCTCAGCATGTACATGGCAACAGTCATAAAGTAGTAGAAAAAAGCACTAAATCGCGCAAGGAAGCGATCAACCCATACAGAGTTACCACCCAGTTCCTGGTATGAGACAATAAGAGGAAGAAAGTGAAAAATATGCATCAACATAATCCGACAGAAAGCTATCTAAAGCTCAACTCAAAGGCACAGAAGAAAACAGGTTATGCTAACAACATGATTCATTTTGACAGACGGACAGACACATTTAAGATTCTGAACATACTTCCATGATCAAGAGGTGATGGAACTCATTCATGCTTTCAGCAAAGTGCACTTTGATATAATCAGCTCGTCTCCACCAGCCGAAGGTCTCATACAGGTGAAGCACCGATATGAACGCTGCGCGATAATCAAGCAGTCAACAAAACAGACAGTACAATGCAGGGTCCTTGCCCAGACCATTTGTATCGCAGAATTCAGAGACGAGACGGAGACGCTCACCGAAATACGGCACCCTGGCGATGGTCTCGAGCACGAAGAACCTGGCGTAGTCGCGGTCACGGTACAGAGCATCCAGTATCACGATGATAGAGTCCTGTGGAGTGCAGACACATGTTCAGACAGGCCGAAAGCGAAATCTGAACTCAAATCTAGTACTCCCTCCGTTCCAAATTAGATAACTTCTAATTGGACAAAAGTGGATGTATCTAGATATGCTATAAGTCTAGATACATCCACTTTTTGACAAAAGGAAGTCATCTAATATAGAACGGAGGGAGTATAAGTCAGCTGTCTGTACTCACCGTGAGGAAAATGTTGAACTGCTGCTCGAACCTGACTACCCAGCCAGCCTCCTGGTCCGCGGGAGCCAGCGGGTCGTCGTCGCCGGCGGCTCCTTCGGGAGGGCCTGCCGCGTCCCTGACCGGGAATGACTCCTCGACGGCCGCCACCTCTGTCTCCTGCTCCGCCGCCTTCTCCCGCTGCGTCCTAACCGCCTCCACGCGGAACCGCCTTCCCCTCCTGCGCAAACGCGAGAAAGCTGCAGAGAAACACGCGGCGGAGAGAGAGAGAGACTCGCGGAGGAGGAGGAGGGGTGGGCGGGATCGAGTCGAGCGGGTTACCCGGTGGCGAGGACGACGGGGCCGTGGCAGCGGCGGCGGGCGCGGGGAGGGAAGGGGAGGGAGGAGGGCGGGGATCGCGCGCCGGGGCTGGAGCAGGGCGAGGCGGGGAGAGGGGCCGCGGACGCGGAGGCGACCCCCGCCATTGTGGGGGTTTGGGGGAGGACGATGGGTATGGGGGGCGGCGGGAGTGTGCTGGGTTAGTTGGTATATTCGCGCGGGCGCGCGGCGCTTAGCGTGTTTTGTCGTTGGCGGAGGAGGAGAAGCGGGACGGCGACGGCGACGGACGGCCACGAAAACGACGGGGGAGGGAGCGGGCGGGCGGCGGCGCCGGCAGGCCGGCACGGCAAGTGTGTGCGTCCAGGAGCGAGCGAGCCGGACGGCGGACGGAGGAGGCGAAGCAAGTCTGGTGTGAGAATTGCGTGGGTGGGACGTGTCACGTGTCACGTCGCTCCCTTTGGCACGCGTCGCCCGTGTTCAAGGATCTGACATGACAGCAGAGGTTGAAGTCAAACACGCTGTGAGCTCGTCGGTCGTTCCAAGACTGAACTGGAACGTCTGTAATTGTGCTGAGGTTCAGTGAACCTGTGCATGCCGCCGGGGAGCACGAGCGGCATGGCCATGGGGAGATAGTATCCGGGTGAAACCACGATTTTTTTTACAGGTTTTAAAAAACTCTCAACATTATGTTAGGAAGGAAAAGTTCTATGGACATTCAAATTTGCATGTTGAAATTCAAAATGTTAGGAGGAAATTCATCAACATATAGTCATTTTCATAAATCCTAAACCAATTTAAGTTTCAATTTACAAATTTGCATTTCTATAGAACTCTACATTCCCAATATAATGCAATGCTGTTGAGAATATTTAAAACTTCTAAACATGCTTTCTTTTTGGAGTTTTCACCGGTTCACCGACATGGGCTAGTATGAAATTCCATCCCATCAATTAAAAAATTGTTCTCAAATCACCTCTAGAAAACATCAGAAGAGTTGTGCAGTTTTGGTGTCAAATAGGGTAAAGCAAAAAAATTCCACCTCTCCAGATATTTTCTCCTATGTACCCCATAACCAATTTTAGAGTCCATTTTTGGTGTGAACGGGAAAACGAGTCAACGCTCCTGTCGGTATCGGTGCCGGCGACTTCTGAGCTTGATTCCATGACAAAGGAGACTCGATTCCTGCGTCAATCTTCGATTTCTGGTGAAGAGACTCGATTCCGATCAATTGCCTAAAAAATCTTGGCATGTTCAAGTACCTCCGTGAAAGCAAACTTTCCCATGGGAGCACCTTCACAGGAGGAGGCGGGTAAGGGGGATGCCTACGCTACGAGGGTCAGGCTAAGGTCCGAGTCGGGAGGGAGGTGGTCGTGCTCACAACACTATGGAAGCACCTATATGGACAAACTCCCCCATGGGAGCACCTCCATGGGTGGAGTCTGGTCAAGGCGGGAGAGGCCAGCGCTAGGTGGGTCAGGCGAGGGCTCAACCCGAGCGGATGTGAGCCGGAGCGATTCGTCTGACAAAGCTCAATTCGTATGTAAAAGATAAAACTCGTTGTGAAAGATGAAAAAACAAAGAAAAACGTTCTACGGTATCCGATATCTGCCAAAGCAAACCAACCTGTGGTTGGATGGTTAGCAGGGTGGTTGTACCCTCAGCCCATCAGAGTTCAAACCCCAGGTTTGACATCTGTGTGTTGCATTTAGGTAGAATTATTCTTTCAGTAGGAGGCGACGTTCCCGTCGACAGCAAGACGCCCGTGGTGACTTCGTCAATCTCAAGACTCGATCCGGCTCAGTATCTCGAAGGTGCTCATAGGGGTAGGGTGTGCATGTGTGCGTTTATAGGGGTGAGTATACGCGCGTGTATGTGAGCGTCTGCGTTTGTACTGTGTTTCTCAAAAAAAAATAAACATGTCCAAAAATATCTATATACAAAGATTTTTTTTTTCTTAACTGAAACGGAGTTCTAATACTCCCTCCGATCGGGTATGCAAGGCTGGATATTCAATCCAGATATTTCGGATTTCATAGGGCCTTAATTATCCCTAAATTGTGCACGATATATCACCACAACTGAGTATGCTATACACTGCAGTGCTCTAGCCGGTCAATCTTCATTTGCAAGAGACGTTTTGACAGAATACACAATGCCTTCGGGATCATTTTCCTGTTCTGCTCATTTTGTATCAGTTTCTATGCTGCTCTGCGTGGAGTGAGGAGACCGAATACTATCAGGTGTTTGACAGGCCGCCATTGTCTTGCAATGCTCTGCCTCATCGTCCCGTATATTGATGAATACATCATACAAGTTATCTGCAATGGTATATGGGAAACAGTAAGAACTTCATGCTGATAATCTTTAGCGAAAGCATTACCGAGGAGAATTCGACTTCTCGTTATAGACACTATGTTCAAACCGAACTTCTAGGAGCAGGAGCTAATAGATTAGGTAACAATCTGCTGAAATGAATCATGACTGATTTTATTGGTCTTGTATTATATGTTCCAGCAAATGGTGGTAACTATCACTCTTCTGCAATGAACTCATGACTTGAGCAATTGAATTAATGAACCTAATTTCCCAAGCAACAGTCTGCAGTGTATGTTATCTACCAATGTACGCATTGGCTCCATTCATTATCTATTCTTCAGTGACATGAGTGCCGACGACTGTTTAAGGCGGTGCGCATGCGATTGGAGCAGGTGGTGAAGGATGTTTTTAGGCAACGTGGATGGTGTACTCCACGGATGGTGCCGACGACTATTTTGCCCTCTTTAGTGTGTGCCTGTTTCATGGTGGTTGTGTACTTGTGTGCATCCTGAATATGTGGAGACCAGGAATGAACTCTCTATGACTGTATAGTGTTGATGCGATGTTCTGAGTTTAATAAAAGCCCTTTATTGGAAAAAGATGAATTTGTTAAGCCCTGCCATTCTTCAAACGTTAAATTGGTGAAGCTGTCAAGAAGGAGAAAGAACTATACCAACTTTAGGCCTCCTAGAACTCGGGGCTCTTGATGTTTGAAACTCATCTGAGGAAACAAGCCATAAAAGCAATAAGCATAGTTATTAAAGGTTAACAATAAGCATTAAAATAAATACAAATAAGAGCCTACCGAAAAGGTAAAGATCCTCATTCATGTAATAGTTTATAGCTGCCTCTGGAGCTGGTAGTTTTATCAACTCCTCTGTTAAAAGGAGAAAAGTAGCGTACATTATGGAACTGGAAGTTGTCATCACAGGAAAGTAAACATGTGTCTATTGAGAAAACAGATCAAACAAGTTAGCAGCTTGCCCAATGCCAAGATAGGTAGGTACTAAAACTATGTAACAAGCTCAATATATTCTGAACAGAAGGTAGTTCAAACATGGAAACAAGAGGTAGCCAACT
The DNA here is from genome assembly GCA_026929855.1 of Poa annua. Classification (NCBI taxonomy): domain Eukaryota; kingdom Viridiplantae; phylum Streptophyta; class Magnoliopsida; order Poales; family Poaceae; genus Poa; species Poa annua. The sequence continues at coordinate 94,035,526 of CM049433.1, forward strand.
TGATTATCTAAACTAACAGTCAATAGTAAGGGTACCGGTATTCCATAAACCCTAGGTATACAACTTAAAACATAACACACAGCACTGTAAGCGATGGTTAGCTGTTGTACAAGTTATCAATTCATCATTATGAAACATGCACAGCAGGAAGGTTGGCTTACCTCCATTGACTTTGAGGAACTTGTCATAAGTTGAGTATGCATGCCTCTCAACACATTCAGAAAAGTGGTCTGTACATAAGGAGATAACAGAGTTCAAGCATTAGTATCATCATTAAAAAAACACAGTAATAAAAAAAAGTACCAAACAGATACTTCATAATTTGAAGTAATATTATACTCACATGCCATTCTTGGGCTCAGCATGTACATGCCAACAGCTATAAAGTAGTAAAAGACAGCACTAAACCGCGCAAGAAAGCGATCGATCCATTCAGAATTGCCACCCAATTCCTGATACGAGCCGAGAGGAGGAAGAAAGTAAGAAACATGCAGCAGCATAGTCCAACAGAATGCTATATATCTTGAGCTCGGAAGAAAACAGCACATGCTAACGAGGCATAACAATGAGAGGACAGGAAAATGAAGATTTTGAACATACTTCCATGATCAGGAGGTGGTGGAACTCATTCATGCTTTCGGCGAAGTGCACTTTGATGTAATCAGCTTTTCTCGACCAGCCGAAGGTCTCGTAGAGGTGAAGCACCGATATAAACGCTGCTCAAAAGCTACCGCAGTCAGAAAAAATGAGGCGCTAAATGGTACGCGAGGCGAGAACCATATGTAACAAAACAAAAACATATGTATGTACCGCAGAACTCAGTGGCCTACATCACATCATGGTATCGCGAGCGAGCATGTAAGAGTGAGACCCTCACCGAAATAAGGCACCCTGGCGATGGTCTCGAGCACGAAGAACCTGGCGTAGTCACGGTCACGGTACAGGAGATCGAGTATCGCGATGATAAAATCCTGCGGGACGCACGCAGCACGACGTGAAACCAACCACACATGCTCAGAGTTCAGACATACAGATACAGCTCAAATCGAAATCGGGAACCTGCTGTGCTGTGCTGTGCTGTGCTTGTATCACTTCACTAATCGCTCACCGTGAGGAAAATGTTGAAGGACTGCTCGAGCCTGACCACCCAGTCGTCGTCGTCCGTGAGGGCCACCGCTTCCGGCGGGCCCGCCGTTTCCTCCCTGACGGGGGCCGACACCTCGGTCGCCCGCTCCGTCTTGGTCTCGCGCTGCGTCGCCTCCGCGCGGAACCTCCTGCTCCTGCGCAGCAGAGCAGACCAGAGCTGCAGCGGGGCCGAGAGAGGAGGAGGATGGAGATGGGGATCGAGCGGGTTACCCGGAGGCGAGGACGACGGGGCGGCGTGCGCGGGGGGCGATGGTGGGGAGGAAGGAGGAGCGGGAGCGGCCGGCGAGATTGGAGGAGAGGGCGGCGGCGATAGGGGACGCGGAGGCTGAGGCGACCGCCGCCATGGTGCTGGGGTTTGGGCCTGGATTTGTGTGTGTGTATGGAAGTAGGAGAGGAGCACGACCGCCTGGTCGGTATATCCGCGCGGGAGCTTCCGTCCGTGTGTTGTCGTTTGGCAAAGTGGGACGGCGACGGCGGCGGAAACGACGGCGAGTGGGCCGGCGGCACCCGGCACGGCAAGTGTCCGTCGACGAGCGGGACGGGAGGGAGGAGGCGAAATGTGACCGAGCGCAGAATGCGTGGGTGGCAGCTGCCGACTGGGCTCGAGTCACGTGGGGCTCGCTTGGCGTATGCGCCCATCGTCCAGTGGATACAATCGTACCTCACTCCCTCCGTTTCTGGAGGTGTATAGTCTTTTAAAGATAAATCCATATTACAAGGTGTGTTTGTTATTTATGAATAATTTGATTCATCAAAAAATAAGACATAGCCTCGAAAGAGGGATTTATCGAATTATATTCATTTTGTGTCTATTAAGAACTTATCTCTCACCATTTTTTTCAGAAAAATAAGTCCACTATATGCAAAATACGAATAAAACTATACGCTTTATATTCAGAACCGGAGGGAGTATCATCGTATCTTATCCAGTAGTAGTATTGTTACTTAAAAAAAAAACTATCTGGACGTGAAGTTTTTATTTTGAAAGTTTTGGAAATCATATTTTAGAGTTCCAAAAAAGTAGTACACAACTTGTGCAACATCATATTTTCTATCTATTATAGACAATGATATATTGTAACAAGTGTAAAATCTCAACTCAAAATAATTAATTTTCATAATGCTTTTGTTACTGGAAATTTTCATCGAATACTTTACGTGTCATGGCTTTAAACTTGTAGATTCATAAGCTGTAGTTAGTATTTAGACCCTGTTTGTCTGGGCTGTGGCTTTAGCTTCTGCTGCTTTTGGGTCATTAAAAGCACAAGCTTAGCCAAACACCTAATATTCATAACCGGGCTTCTTTAAGGGCTTGCACAAGCAGGTCCGGAGGTACTTCCCGCGGCTTCCCGCAGCTTGCTACTTAGAAAACGAATCGGTATACGAAACTACCCCTCAAGTTCGAGGTATCTACCCAATATGCCACCGCATCCACGTCAGAAAAAATCCCCACCGTTTTCCCTCTGCTCCTGCTCCTGACCCACGCGCGTGAGGCGGCTAGGGTTCACGCCGCTGGCATCTCCGGCCCCGTCGCCATCATCGCTGCCGGCGTCCGCGCCTCGCCTCGCCAACCCAGTAAGCTCTCCACCTCCCACGAAGCTCTTCCGCCTCCAAGCTCATCACCATTGGTGCCGCACGACGCTCCTCTCCACGACCGCAACAGGAGGTGCTGCTGTCGAGCGTGCTCGCCAGGACCATCACTCCCCTAGTCCCCTGCGTTGTCATGACCACCTCCTGCTCTCCTCCTACCAGCACGCTGCCAAGAGCTTTCGTTGCTGGCTAGCTCCGTTCGACTGCTGCCCCGTTTGACTTCTGGTACTTTGTAGCTGACCATGGAAAGGAACGTCATGCCAACCATGGAGAGGGAGCAACAATAGATCTGGTTGTAGATCTGGTTGTGTATGATGTATAAGTACTTTGTATAAATACTAGCTGTTTTTTTATATAGTTTAGGAATACATGTGTTTGATGAAAATATATTGGATATCTTTTGTATAGGTTCGTCTTTTTTATTTATTATAATAATATATTTCATATATTTGCTAAGCATATTATTTCAGCCGGTCCAAAACATAGTCAACTAAATCATGTCAGGTCAAAATTATATTTCATTTTCAATATATAGGGGTATTTTAGACTTTCACTAGCAGATGCATGTCCACCAGCCATCCCAAAAGCAATTTGCCAAACAACATGTTTACAATCCACCGGCCGTCCAGCTCCAGCCGCTTCTGAGAATCTACCAGCTCCAGCTGCTTATCATTCAGCTACAGCTCAAACAAACAGGGCTCAAGGCCAAAATACAATATAAGATGTTTTACTCTTTTTTCACATGCGTATATCCAAAACTTGTATCTACACACATTTTTTTAGTGTATATGTACACTTATTTTTTGGTATGAATTTAAACAACATGCATAACACCTATAACATCTTATATTGTGGAATGGAGGGAGTAGGTGATTACTTTTTTGTACTGGACCTTTTTATGGTTTCGTTCCATAGAAGTTAAACTTTTGCACCGCTCACAACTATCAAATGTCAAATTGTGTCATTTTTGTGTTCACAACTTTCAAATGTCATGTTTTTTTTTTTGTGCAGACCAAAATACAATATATTTCTAGCTGACGTTTTACACGTTTATAGAATAAATACAAAAGCTCAAAATATGATTTTTGAATTTTTCAAAAATAAAGGCTCCCTAGAGCTCAGCCTCTATTTGTCTTTGTCCGCGTAGATACCATACGACCACACGCTAGGGTACAGAATAATCCATTCATCATAACTTATGTTCTCAAGCTTTTCCAAAAACCACCCGTTTGCCATAGCCATGTCCCAAAATAACTTGCAAAGTTGCAGTATGTAATCTTGTAACCCAGAGGAGTAGCATGCGTCAACAAATGAACCGCACTGTTGAGTTCTCCAAACGACATGGCAACGAAACAAATATCGCTAGGACTAGCAAAATGGTACATCAGCGTAGACAGCGTCCCCGTCTATTTATCAATAAAACAAACTGGTTTCCGCGCTAACCCTACAAAATTATCCACAGCTGGACTGCACTGGACTACCAGTCAAAGGAACTTAGAGCTCCCTTAATTTCTCTCTATTCTCAAGCACATCGACCCTCCACTTCAGAACTCTGTGCCGTCGAAGCAGTAAATGTTCACCCTGCCGCTGCTTGAGAGGTACCGCTAACGTTTGCAGAGGCTGTGCTACCCAAAGGGGCCTCGGCTACGTGGCCCTTTGCAGAGGCACCGTTAATCGAGGGGGCGTCGGAACTCTTGGAGGCGTGTCGGTTAATCCTGAGCCTGCTTCTAAGCTTGCTGAAGGGCCGCCAGTGCCACCTGTTCTGCGACTTTATTTGGCCCATAAGCTTCTGCTGCTCCCTCCGGAACGCCCGTTGGGTGTACCAAGCCCCGCCGCGCCACCCTAGGGCGTACCTGGTGAACACAAAAGATTAGCAATGATTAGCAGTTATATCATTCACGTTTGCAAGATGATATAACCATACTGTGTGCTCAGGAACGGGTTGTACATTAACGGCAGTCGGCAGAAACTAGGATCGCTTCTCTACAGCATACACTTGAGATTAATTCAAAGGAACTGAAACTGTCTTTTTACATGTCCCAGTGATGCGAGTAGGGCATTCGGCAAAATACATGGACAGCGAGACTATGGTCTTTGTGTATATCCGAGTGATGCTAAGTTGGAGCAGAGTATAGTACAAAATGGATGTGGTATTAATATAATCTTCACAGAAATGAAAGCTGCGAGTGATGCTAAGTTGGAGCAGAGTATAGTACAAAATGGATGTGGTATTAATATAATCTTCACAGAAATGAAAGCTGAACTCGAAACAACCAATGAATTGATCCTAGTAAATAGGCCTTCACATCCTAAAGCGCTTCGTCAGTATTTACAACCAATGTTTATATGAACATCAACATATGATTCTATCAGGTCATGTTGATCAGCATAGACTGCATTAATGTAACAATACAGAATATATATAAGCTTGACACAGCATTGGAACCTTATGTACAAAGAACGTAAGTAGCATGCCTGGTGATACAACAAATTACATAAAGAATTGAAAGGCAGTAGAATCCAACATAGTAAATGCTAGCTCTTAGAGTAGTAAATTAGTATACATATTAAGAACAGCATGAACATACCCAACAACCGAAGTTGTCAACGCAGTGGCTATACAAGCTGAAGCACTAATATTATTGGAAGTGACAATCTTTTTAATCTCGTCATGATCACTTCTGTGGGTGTCCTTCAACTGTTCAGAAAATAAAAGAATATAATATATCAACGTTTATCCAGAGTACATCTATCAGTAAAATAACAAACAAACATTGAAGGTATCACTGGTAGTCAATCCTTTATCAAGTTTTAAGGGGGGTGAAAGCAGATGGTTTGAACTCTATGGAAGCTGTGACTATCCAGGTGCAAAAACTAAAAGCCCACCATCATAAACCCACACCATAATTCACCTCCAGAACCAAACAAAATCACCGCCTCAAAAATAAAAAAGAGATGCAACAAAGAACAAAACACATCTTAATCTTGTCATCAGCAAATATGCAAGCATGTTGCACTGAAATGACAAAATAACGCATATGCACATGGGCTGGGCATCCGCAATGTGCTAAAAACCACACCATAAGCAAAAAAGTGCACCTTAAGGTAGGCAACATACATTGTGGAGGTTCACCTTAAGGGAATCTTTCTTAAGGTGCACCATAAGCTTGTGGGGTGTCCATAAGGAATTAAAAAATGTTTTACTATTTGCTCTCTCTCTTGCATGAACAATATGATAGGACATGTGGGTCCTAGCTTATAGCTAAACTTCACCTTATACATTGTGAAGAAATTTATAGGACAACTATAGTACAAGTGGGACCCAGCTTATGGCAAAACTTGTCCATATACATTGCGGATGCCCTGCTCTGTACTTTTAAAGCATGCCCCGTAGCAATTCTGAAATTCTGTTGAGGGCCTAACTGCCTATTAGCATTTCTAAATCGTCCACTGAGAAACGGACGTAACTAAAGGAAAACAATGTAACACATCCACAAAATAAATTAATATGACACTAAGACGATCTCCTAATTTTCTTACAGATTGCTCAATTGAATGAAGCCTCTTGTCAATCTTTGATTGCTGCATATGACGAATAGAATAACCTGTAATAAGAAATTAAAAGTGGCTTAAGAAACAGCACAGATGTACAGCAAATGATATATGCTACACTCGAATTGTCATATGTGATCCCTCAAGAAACAATTAAGCACACATGTTGAGATTACTTCACTTCGTTAGGGGGTGAAGGTTGTTGTGGTTCTAAATAACTTTTAAGAACTGTTTCATGGCAACTAAACCTAGGATCACCAAACAATCCAACAGCAAGAACGAATAAGCAATTTCCCAGCTACAAGCATACTGCAACAACTCTACTGCTCTAGTTCCAATCGAGGAGTGCCCTATAGTCGTACATGGCTACATAGGTTTAGCAGTATAGCAGTTGCGCAACTGCTTCACTCGGATGCAGCGATTAAATACTCATGAATTACTAGATTATTAGTTGGCACTCTTGCAATATTCATGTGCAACCCACCAATGGGGCATTCCGAAATAAAATTACTCTACCGCAGCTGTGTTTCGGATTCTAATCGAGGTGCGTATTCAACAGTCTTACATTAGCTAAACAGATTGAGATAAGGGTTTACAGCTGCCTAAAAGGAAGGGGACAGGAGCGTACCGGCCCACGCCGTGAGGACGGAGGCGATGGAGGTGCCGACGGTGAACACGACGCGGTGGTTCTCGAACACTTCCTGCACGAATCGACGGGGATCAAGCAAACACACACACATAGGCCGGCCAAAACCAAATCACGAGAGCGCAGGGGTTTGATTCAGGCCTCACCTTGGTGGAGAAGAAGGTGTCGCGGACGGCGGCCCAGGAGTTGGTCGCCCGCCGCCGGACGTTGGGCAGCAGCGCGGCGCGGCCCGCGCCGCCCAGCAGCCGAGCCGCCATCTCGCCTCCGGTTGGAGGATTTTTTTGGAGGAAGGTGGGGGGATTTGGGGGAAAGCGGATTCGCCGCGGCGAGTGCGTGCGCGACGACCAACTTGCTGAGAAAGAAACGAACGGCGCCGGCGGAGGGGCGCCAAATAGCGGCTGCGGTGGGGCGTCGGTCGGAGTACAACCCGGCGGCGGTAGCGGATACTGAACCGGATTCCTGTTCTTCGTACTGCCTATGTACGGAGTATTTGGTTATTTTTTTCGGTTCGGTATCGCCTTTGAGTTTCAGAAAACTGCTCACAAGTTTTGTCCCTTCTTATTTTCAACGGATTTGCTATGCACTGGGTTTTTTTTTCTTAAGTCGTCACTTTTTAGAAAAATGTAATCGCAGTTCATGAAAACGTGCAATTGCACTTCTGATTCAGTTGCACAAGTCTGTTAAAAAATATGCAATTGCACTTTTCTTTAAATTGTAGTTACACTTTTTTAAGATGACCGTAACTTAAGAAAAAATCAGTCAGCTGAGACATAGGCATTGCCGCACTGGCTACTTTCAATACTCCGACCCCTTAGTAGACGACACGTTTTAAATTAGATTGGACTGAACGAAGAGAGATCTTTCCAATTTAACATGTACATCTTTTGCAATTGTAGGAGTGTGTTTTTTTACCACCTCATTATAGGTGTATATATATCTTCTTCATGGCGATCCTCCAATATTATACGAATGCTGAGATTAGCATCTTTGAGATTCAAATAATAATTCCTCACACCTATCGTGGCGTGTTATTATTTTCTACATAGATTTGTCAATTGATATTTTCCTTTATTCGTGGCGTGTTATTAATCTCACTAAGTGTATGCCTCTTTACATAATGTTGTTCTATAGAATCCATGTTGGAGTTACAAAAACATTGGACTTCAATAGGGCGAGAATTCTTTGGAATGGAGATAAAGACAAGGAAATATCATTTAGTCAAATGGGATGTGGTATGTCAAACATAAGAAAAGGAGGCCAAATGGGGTATTAAATATTGAAACAAATAGTATAGCTCTGTTTGCTAAATGGTGGTGGAAATTGATCAATGAATCTGACAAGAAATTTGAAAACAAAATATGTCAAAAAAAGTGTATATTCGGCAATGATTCATAGCAATGCATGGGCACAATGCTAGTCATGATGAAATATATGAAAACAATTGGATTTTTTACTCCTCCCGCCCAGAATTCTGTCTTGGGTCATTAGATAAGAATCCGAAGATAAAAGAGTGAAACAAAGAATATTACTATTGTATAAATAAAAAGTTTGGTTTTGGAAACCTAAGGACTCCATCGTATGGATATGAAAAATACATGATTTTCCGATCCTAGCGGAAAAAATGAGGAAACGGGTACTCAATTTAAAATTTAAAGTGAGTAAACAGAATTCTATTCACCAAACAATAAAGTAGTACTTGGGTAGTTGCATTCCTTTGGGAAACTGAAGATACCAATCAACTCTTAATGTAGATTAGCATAATATGTAAACATCAGCACTACTTGTGTACTAACTCATAGATCGTTGCTCGTGTCCGAATGAAACATGCATCAAACATATATGGAGCAGACAAGACACTTCTAACTCACTCACAGGGTAGACAATGTTGGTCCTCAGGAGATAAGCTCGCAGCAGAGATAGACAATGTCCAAACTAGGGAGAGAACTCTTAGAACAGCAGTAGAAATACGCACATAGAGACACCAATCCTTTTACGTGAAAAAACTTTCAAGTGGCCGCACGAGCGGTTTCATCCGGCACACCCAAGCGGCTCCTAGCTGGAGAGGCGGAGTATGTGTTCAAGTACTCCAACACAAGAAATAGGTCAAGTGCTTAATGCTAGCTAGATCAATATTCCATCGGCAGTAAGCCATAAGTATCTCGAGCTATCTTTACAACAATAGTAAAACACGCAGAACACATAGTCCGCCTAAAATAAAAGATCATTACTGTGTCATCAAGCAGCCAACATGGCACCAGAAACGCAGCGGTATCACATGCCCTTCACACTGGAGTCATCGCCTGCTGCCCGCTTCCATCTAGGATAAGTAGTGATTCCCCAAGTAGCTTTTGGGCCTCCTCTCTCCTCCTGGAGATGTAGCAAACAAAATACTTAGAGACTGAGCAATTTTGCAATAGTACTACGACATATGCATCAGAAGACTTGATTGCATTATCCTGCGCCTCAACATAAAAACATGTTAATCATTACAAGATCAAAACAAACATACACCATGTCATATATGATGTCTGTTCACAATTAAGATCATCATTTGAACTATATTACTTTATTTTGGATTGCAACAGCAGGTTATACATGGGTGCTCTAATAGTACGAGTTTTCTTTCATTCAAAGTTGCAGTCAGTCGTAAGAGCAAAAAACAAAAGCTACTAGTAACATTGAACTGCATAGTATTTTTTTTTAGAAATTTCCAAGTTGCGGTTTATCAATGATATGAATAGCTTGAAGAAAACAATCAATTTCCCCACTCGACATAATAAATAATTAACATAAACTACCACATAGGTGGCTGCTTGTATGTATAATGGAGCATTTTCAGAAAACAGCTAATCGCCCTTTTCTTTTTATAAGAGGCATTGTGACAAAAGAACTAAAAGGTCTATATCATTGGCTACAAATGATGCTCAATGGAAGATAAGCAGTTACGCTGAGCAAAGTCAAACTGAAGAGAGACCAGTTACTCACTGTTTTATATCCTCAATTGCTTGCTTACGACGCTGTATTTGGCTCTCAAGCATGTGAATAACTGTGGCTCTTGCCTAAAAGAAATTTTAAAATGAGTCAATTTAGTGAAATTTAGAGATATCCACCACAATAAATAAAACTGTGTCTCCCACCTGGTGCGGTCGCAGGGAATTAAGTAGATGATGCAAGTTCTTGAAAATGAGCGAAATGTCTTCTACCCTTCGAGCATACTGAGATGGTCTCTCCACTAAAATATCTGCTAGCTCCAAGATATGAAGTTGAAGTTCTCTGTTGAGAGTCCTTAGCTCCTTTTTAAAGTCTGAAGGTTGATCAGTTTTACAAAGGATCCACTCGTTAAATCACAGAAGGTAAATATTACACTGCACTCAAAATAATGACAGGAGACAATTTGTCAAGTTTATTGAAACTGCAGATGGACTGCGATGGGGTCCTAAATCCTAATCATTTGACAGGTTACAATGTAACCACTTAACTCACAGATACTTGCGGAGACAAACGGATACATGAGCTTAATAGCGCCTTCTCTTTCGTTTGGGACTTGCTTAGACATGGTGGTGGTGTGGTTTCGTTTTGCTGAGCTTAATGGAACCGGGGAGGGGGTCCTTGTTTATCTAAAAAAAAACGGATACATGATGATAGGAACCACACGCACCGATATTGGGGCCCACTGGATAAAGCTGACGAACACCTTGATCCTCCAAACTTGGCAGCACCACTTCTGTCTACAGAGCAGATAGGGAAAACCACAGCCAAGTTAGTCAGTTAGACATATGCAATGACACACCAGAAAGAATAATGATGATAAGGAACATACTGTGTAGGTAGCCCCAAAGAGTTGGTATGATCCATCTACAGGTGGTGGAGGTTCTGGTGCAGACGAGGGGTCCTGCTCGTAATCCTTGTATAATCGGTAAAATGGAGGAGGCGGAGGGTACGCTGATGACGTGGCCATTGCCATCTTGCCCTAGCCTTTGCAAACCAGACAGGGAATGGACTCAGCTTCCTAGTCGTCACTAACTCTATGAATTGCAATGTTTGTTTAAGAACTTCTTAAGCTGAAAAAAAAACAAATATATTTGGATTACAGTAGCCTAAGCAGCATGATACAGAACACAACACTTCTTTTTACGGGGACACAGAACAATATACATGAGAATGGTCTTTTAATCCGACTAATTGGAACTGCAAACCTACCCACTTCCTACCACTGAATAATCTAAACATGAGAAATCGATCATGTGTCCAAAAGTTGGTAGGTCTTTGACATGCGTGTACAAATTTGATCATCCTATGGTAATACTATCCTAAGTTTCTGGACTGAATTGATGAGAGATCTACATGAGCTCGTTTCAGAAGAATGAGAGATCTACATGAGCGATTTGATCACGTGCCCCCAAATAGGCTGCACCTGGATCATATACCCACTTTTCTCAGTAATTGACTATATTCCCCACAAAGCATCGGCACATTGATAATAAGGACACTCTTCTGGTCCAGCCGCGCCGCCCTCATCTCTCTCCCCTGTCGCCTCCAGCTGGTACCCCTTGCCCCCTAATTCCCATCCTGTAACCTAGAGAGACAATTCATCTGGGGCGGGCGCTGTTTCGGAGCAAGAGGCGGAGGTGCGGTGCCTGGCAGGGCTCGGGATCGGAAGAGGTTGGGCGGCGGCGGCCAGGACAAGCAGCTGGCCGCACAGCATCCAGAACGAACCAAATCAGAAGAGAGCGGGCTGGTACCTGCGGTGGGCGCCGCCGTTTCCTCCCGCTGCGGCGGCGAGGGCTCCCGGCGTGCGGCGGCGGCCGATGGGAGACGAGACGACCGGTGAGGACTGCGGCAGGGCGACCTGGTTTTGGTTTCCTTTCGGGCTCGTACTCCAGCTCGATCTGGATCGTCCACGTGCGATCGGGCAGTACTTTTCCGCGCACACCCCTCCTTGGAATTTCGTAATTGCAAAACGAGCCCCCACCTTCCGCTCCCGCAAGAAAGAAAGAAAGAAAGAAAGAAAAGAGGGGAAGCAAAGAACAGAGGCGGCCGTCGCAGCAGCACAGCACAACCGCACGAACCCACACATCGCCGGCAGTGAGAGGAGGAGGAGGAGATGGACGTGGTGAAGGCGGCGCAGCTCTCGGGGCGGACGCTGGAGCGGGTGGTGGTGCACCCGCTGGTGCTGCTCAGCATCGTCGACCACTACAACCGCGTCGCGCGCGACACCCGCAAGCGCGTCATCGGCGTGCTCCTCGGCAGCGCCTCCCGCGGCGTCGTCGACGTCACCAACTCCTACGCCGGTAACCACTCTAGTAGCCCCCATCTCTAGGGTTTGCGCGGCAGCCCACCGGTTCCCATCCCGGAGGATCCAGCGGGGGGCTAGGGCGTGAATTGCCCTCGTCCTTGCATGATTAGATCTGTTGTTGTTGCGGTGTTATGCCTGCTAGATTTTTTACTTTCTAATTCCTCAGTGCCGTTCGAGGAGGAAGACAAAGACCCCAGGATCTGGTTCCTCGACCATAACTACCACGAGTCCATGTTCTCCATGTTCAAGAGGATCAACGGTATGATTTTTCTGATTCGTTCTAAGATACTGTAAATGTTATTGATCTGTTCCTGCCTCGTGCTGATGGGCTGTTTTGGATGCAGCTAAGGAGCATGTTGTTGGCTGGTACAGCACTGGTCCGAAACTAAAGGAGAATGATTTGGATGTACACGCCCTGTTCAATAAGTACGATCCCCTGCTACTTTTAAATAGCTTTATGGTGTGTCAGTCATTCAGTCAATAATTTCTTTCAGTTTCAGTCTCTGTATGACTCAACGTTCAAAAAAGCGCTAAGCGCTAAGCGAGCGGTGAGGCACCTCTCAGAGGAATTGAAGCTTAAGCGAGCTTAAGCGTAGCTTAAGCGTTTTGTACAGACAGTAATGTAAATGCTATATTTTGAAGGAAGAATGTGGAATAAATAAATAATACCTTTCTTTTGCTCAGTTTTGCTCCCTTTTCATGTTCTCCAAACTCTACAAGTTCTTCCTCCAATATAAAGAGCTACAAGAACAAAAAGAACAAATATTAGCAAGCAATACTATCTAACTTTTATCTATGTATATCAAGAAAATATAAGCAAGCATTCAAGCAACAACAAATAAGATACAGCAACACGACTAACAAGAGTACAAGACATAAATAGGTAGGTTTCAAGTTCCATAGTCTCACACCATCACACGACATATTACAATTCAAAACATAAATAGGTTCAGAAATTCCAAGATAGGCGGAAACGAAGGAGACTGGAGAGAGCAGAGCTTTACCTGGCGGCGGAGGTCGGGAGAGGCGGGGACGAGGAGAAGCGGCGGCGGAGGTCGGGAGAGGCGGGGACGAGGATAAGCGGCGGCGGAGGAGGTCGAGAGAGGCGCAGCAGGGCCGACGAGAGGCGGGGACGAGAAGCGGCGCCGGCGGCGGCGGCGGAGGTCCGAGCTGGGCTGGCGGCGGCGGAGGCGGAGGTCCGAGCTGGGCTGGCGGCGGCGGAGAGCCTCGCGTCGTGCTAACCCTAACTCCCTCTCGATAGCAGGTCGCTCGCGTCCGTTTCCCCCTCTTTTCTCCCCCAAGATTTTAGAAATCCCGCTCGGGATGCCCAGCGCGCAGCTGCCGCTTTCTTTGCTGAGCGTCGATTTATCGTCGCCTAATCGCTCGCTCAACAATTAATCGCTCGCTTAAACGCTGGCCCGCGTAACAGTCCGCTTAGAGCTAATCGGCACAGAAACCCGACGCCTCGCTTAAAAATCTGTGTAAGCGGCGCTTAATCGTCGCTTTTTTGAACGTTGGTATGACTTACTACTGTTAATGATACCCTTGAACTTGGACAGTATCATCTCACTTGTGCACAAAATCTTGCTATACCTTTACCACAGTAGTTGCTAAGCTTCCAAATAATCGTAGTTAGTCCTGTATTCTCTTAGCCTACTCTCCATCTTTTCCCTAGATTTTATCTGCTACCAGCCTACCAATGATTTTATTTCTGATGATATGATCTGGCTGGCGATGAAAGTATTGCTGTCCTTATGTGCTATAAGGAACCGTTAGCAAAGCGAGATATATATTAGATTTGACCTGCTACTCCCTTTGACCACACTCTCCATCGCTAAAACAATCACTTGCTTAGTCAAAACTATCTATTTACTTACAGACGTTTGGTCCCTCTGCTGCTTTGGAAGCATAAAGAACAATGTTAAATTTCAATGCACTTACTTCCTTCTTGCATAGGTTCCAGGTGCTTATCTTGTATTCCCCTTGGCTGAAGTTTCCTCCTGTAGTTGTCTAGTTGACGTCTATTATTGCTTTACATGATGCAGCTATGTTCCTAATCCTGTCCTGGTAATTATCGATGTGCAACCCAAGGAGTTGGGAATACCCACCAAAGCATACTATGCTGTGGAAGAGGTTAAAGAGGTATGACTGGAATCTAAGAAGTTATGCATGCCTGCTTCTTCAGCTTCAGTAACGGACATGCTTCTTCAGCTTCACTAAAGTACATGATTCTTCAGCTTCACTAACAAACATGTTTTTCATTTACAGAATGCCACCCAGAAAAGTCAAAAGGTATTTGTCCATGTTCCTTCAGAAATTGCTGCTCATGAAGTTGAGGAAATTGGTAAGACTTTTTTGTATGAAATTGCCTGACAAAGGGCATATTAATGTATCAGTTTAGACATTATTATTGTTGGGTTTCGAGTTTACTTCTGAATTCTAACTGATATATGCTTCATCCTACCTTCAGGAGTTGAGCACCTTCTGAGGGATGTGAAAGACACAACGATAAGCACGCTTGCAACAGAGGTAATATTTTCATAAGGGAGGATTCAGTTTTCAGTTTTGCAAGTTGCTTCGTTTGTGCCACGCCTCTAATTTATCCTTATCTAACATAGGTATCGAGCAAACTTGCAGCCTTGAAAGGACTTGATGCTAGGCTCAGGGAGATCCGGGGCTATCTTGATCTTGTAATTGAAGCAAAGCTCCCGCTGAATCATGAGATTTTGTACCACTTGCAGGTCTACCTCTCTTCTGATGTCTTATGTTTTATGTTATTATCTTACTGAGATCCTGTATTTGATAAATTATCTTGCTCGTGTCTGAATAATGCTGTATTTATTCTTTGTCAGAGTTTTCATGCTATGCTGCGGTTCAGTTTTTGCGAAATGTTAAGACATACACCTCCATAATTAATGCTACCTGCATCAAACTCCCAAAGATAATATAAATGTACTTTAAAGATAAATGTTTCCCTTAGGCTTTATATGGAAGTTGAGGAATTGCTTATAAATTGGAGTGCCATGTTTAGAGCCATGATATCACTACTTCACTAGTAATTTTCATCAGAAGGTAAAGCCAAGTCGGAAGCATGAAGACGTGATAATTGTGTTGGAGAAAACACTTATGTTGGGTGGTCAGGAGCGTCCATTCTATAAGTTTGCTATACTATCTTCAAACCAGTAATTTGTCTGATCATTTTACCCTTCATGCTGAGGATTCCTTGCAATCGAATGGACATCTGATGGGGTCAGATGATCTACTAATACTTGAAATAAGAAAAACATGATATTCTCTATATGTCCTACACCACGTTAGTTATGCTTCATGTTGTTGGAAGTACATGGACCTTTCAACAATATTAAAGTCCATAATATGTTCTTCTAGCCAAGCAATTTTACTGATTGTTTCAATAAACTATTCATTTCGATTTTTTCTGCAGGATGTGTTTAATCTGCTCCCCAATCTCAATGTAAACGAGCTTATTAAAGCCTTCGCAGGTAATCTTGCATGTTGCCTTCGTTTCCAGAATTGACCTATTTTTTCCTTTCATTTCCTGGGCTTTCTTACATCAGCAGCTTAATGTTTACCATTATTCTCAGTGAAAACAAATGATATGATGCTGGTCATATACCTCTCTTCAGTCATCAGGAGTGTTATTGCGCTCCACAACTTGATAAACAACAAGGTAAGCTGTTTCCAGTCGGTGCAACCCTTCCCTATAATTTGCATCGTCTTCACGCTGATCACATCCATGAAGTTCCTTAGTCCCTTTTTTTTTCATTCCATGATTAAAAACCTGAAAAATGCTGATGTGGCTGCAGATGCTAAACAAGGAACACGAGAAGACTGAGGACTTGAAGCCAGCTGCCATACCTACTGCTGCTTCAAGTTGAATGCTCTTGTTTGCCTCGTGCATTGGGCTAGAGATCTTTGGTGCTCTGTGTGGGCGAAAGAAGTATTATGACATGTTAGGATGGTTGGGTTTGAATCAACTGTCTTCACCTTGGATTCACAGCAAGATGTTTATTTTCATGTACGATATGGTCAGCGGCAGCTTTTAGGTCATACATCTTTTTGCTTTTGTCAAGATCTTGTACTGTTTTCTGTTCTGTGATGTGGATCGTCTTCTGATTAACTTGTAGTGAACTTCGTTTGCCTCATGCAAAACAGTATACACGCTTGTGCAGTGCATTGAACTAACTGCAGAACGGAGGATATGCATTTCGCTTGTTTGCTATGGGAACATTTGCTTCAATCTATTATCTGACTTCACCCATTTTTGACATGTGAAGCTCAATCTCTCATTGTCAAAGTGCTATTTTGTATTTCCCCAGGGTTTTGCTCCCTGACTGCCTGCGGCCTAGGAAATGTTATGGTGGCTGGCAGGCTGGGTGCTCTGTAGAGGCGGTAGGCCGGTAGCTGAAGGATATTTGGGGATTTGGCACACCTTGATGAGTGCCTTATATAGGAGATGTTATGACATTGCCTGATTTCAATCATAACTCGTACAAACCCATTGGGGGAGCACTTGGTTTATGACTTCTTATTTTTCTGAACGAAGACTGGTTTATGACTTACTTTGGCACATATTGCAGCAACTAAGCTTAGCGGGTTTAAGCCAGGGTTTGGTTCCACCTAAGCTGGGTTTTAAGGATGATGTAGTTTTGATTTCCTTAATGAAATCAGGACATGGCCCTTTTTCTGTTAATGGCATGATTAAAAAAAAGCATAATATTTATCCAGACCAAAGGGTATCACGTCTTCCCAAATTCATCCGAACATCCGGTACCCGATTCTCTTCGACCAACATAAATCAAACAAAATCAATCGTCAAGCAGTTCAAATCATTAGTTTTCGTTACAGGCACAGTCGTATATTGTTGCCGATGCTGACATGCTGTTAATTATTACTACAAGGTCCATTGATCAATCCTTGGTCTTACAAGCAACATATCGCAAGTGTTTGACTGTTTTGTTTTTTTCTTATACAAATCAATGGCCTGTTCCAGCATTCGCGCAGGATCGATTGCGACAGCAGATGGTTGAATAATACGAACCTGTTGAATTCTGGATGGAGCTGCATGGGAAGCTCTCTGAACTCTGAAACGGCCTGAAGAAGCTGCCATGGCAGCTCCTGCCATCGCCTCGCTGCTCCTCCTCTTTGTCGTGCTGCCGTTAAGCGCGTCGGACAACAGCCTTGTCTTCGGCAGGCCACTCATTCCTGGCGCCACCATCGTCTCGGACGGCGGCGACTTCGCGCTGGGTTTCTTCTCCCCGTCCAACTCCACTCCTTCCAAGCTGTACATCGGCATATGGTACAGCTTCCTAGTATGCTTGTTTCATGACATAGCATGCCATGCTATATCAAATTTTGGTAATCATTGACTATACAAAAGAAATGGCTAGAGATTAATTTGCCCTTCACGAGCCAAAGATTTGAAAAGATTTGTGGAGAGAATGTGGGGATAGTTGGCAAGATTTTCTATATTTTGGAAAGTAAAAAGGGCCAAACATCAAAATTTTGGTAGGGTAAATTCGGGCTCCAACAGAACATACCACATGTCTCGCGTTCCTAATTTAAGAGCTCATTTATTTAGTAGGATTCTTTTTTTTTGAAATAAAAGTCCATATATTAGGTCCGCAAGCCGTCTCATTAAAAACCTTCCAGTCCCCTCGGGTATCCTGGCAAGTAAAAGAGTGCGTCTGAAACTTGCGGCCTTTAAACATTAAGCGGGTACAGGAAAAAGCAGGATTGAAATGGCATCTGCTCTTAAAACAACATGATTTCGGATCCACGAGTGTTTGATTGCATAGGCTAAAGAAATTGTAAGAAGATGTTAGATTGGAGGAAAAAATTTCTTCAGAAATACAGCGCAAAGGAATCCTTTTTAGAAATTTCAAACCTGGGCTTGTCCGTGGCTGGACGGGCGACGATGATGAGCAATGACTCTCCACTACAGTACGCCACACCATCCGTGCAGCTTCTCTCCCAACTCGACATTTTCCTCCACCGTCACCTCCCCCGGCATCCCATGCCCCATGGAGCCTATCGAGCCATGACCGGGCCGATGCCATCGGCTTATTTGATTTGGATCAGTGGAGTGGCTGCGTTTATACCTTTTACTAGTCTAAAAACATGACCAGTTTTTCGGTAATTCGGTAAAAAAAACTAGAGAATTGGCCCAGCAGGTCTAATTCGGTGGGAAATAAGCGTCCCTGGCCAGTTTCAATTCATAGAAGAGAGTCGCGGCTGCCTCGACCTCGCCCCAGCACGTCGACACTCGCCGAACGACTTCGCGGCCACGGCGCACACGCCCGAGCACGCTATCGTTGCCTTAAGCGCGTACGTTACTTCCGTCGACGCTGGCCAAGCAACTGCGCCGCCTACACCTGCCAGGCGGTCACCTTGTCACCTCCACAGCTTAGCTCTGATCTGTCGACGTTGAACGACGCCATCCCATACGACGCCCTTCGGATCTCCCCGACGACATCCAAATGGTGATTATGTAGTGACCACTGCCTCCATAGGTGAGAATGCTAATGGCGTCGTGGAAGCCTCGAAGGCGTAGCTGTAGGAGCATACTCTGAAACGTCAAACGTGCCGCCGCCCGCACGAGACCAGAGTTCTGCGGGGCATAGGTTCACGTTCACTTCAGGTCCGCCGAGCAGCTCGGCGCCGCGCACAGCACGCCGATGATTCCGCTGCTTTCCATGCGATCCACCAGGATAGGAAGGCTGTACCAGTCCACAACGCTCGGGTCGTTGAAGACGTTGTGGCTGCCCTGCCGCCGTCAAGCGTGAATTTCCTAATGCATCGTCCCAGGCTCCCAGCTGCCGGAGCACTCCAAACTGCTGGTGGCTGGTGCGACAGTCGCCTGTGGCGCAAACGACGAAAACGATGGCGTCCTTCTCGTGCACGGCCACAGCTGGCCGGAGACATGGCGAAGGTGACACGCCGGTCACAGAACGCGGCGGCACCGGGCTTCATCGGGAGTAGGCGTGGTGGAGCTGGACTCTACGTTAGGACTTTGTCTTTTTTTTTTTGAGGCTAGGACTTTGTCTTTTTTGTGGACGACAGTACGTGATAAGATTCACCTCTTGGGCCGGCCCATTTACAGGGGATTTTTCTTTTGCCTCACGAGTAGTATGAATCCTACTAGTCACTTTTTTAGCACTAGTACTAACTGTTTTAAGCCTTTGGATGGACCAAAATGGATGGCTATTATTCACTTGAGGTACCACAAAAGGCCTCGTAGTAATTGTTCCATGCTTATTTGTGTTATTTCTTCATAGTATGAAGAGTCGTTCTCTACTTCGTGGTCTCATGCCGACCATCCGAGATTAGATAGACTTGACATTACCTCTCACTTCAGACCACACCTAGAATTTGGTTCTCACCAACTTACCAGTGGGTATCTAGCGGGTGGGCGGGGGGCCGTGGCCCACCCAGAATTTTGGGCAAAATTTTGAGACCCCCCGTATGGTTGTATTGGGCCCATCTCTGGCCCAGTACTGCTCTGGCCTCTGGCCTCGCTCCTAGCTCGCTCAACGCATCGCCCGAGCCCGAGCGATTGCTGTCTGTCATTTCGCTGAAGGAATTCGCTCGTGGGCTCGGTCCATTTCCCATCCAGCGCACGGAGCAACAGCTGGCGCGTAAGCTACGTGGATGCCGTGAAGGCTGATGCATCATATAAACTGTGTTTTTTCGTTTGCTTTTTATGTGCTTCCTTCTCTTTGTTTATTTTTTTTTCTTCCACTCTTTTATGAGTATGATTTCTTCTTCTATTTCACATTCTTTATTCTTCCGCTTATTTTTTGTTCCACAATAGTTTTAATTTTTTTGTTCCTCGTGATTTCATGTTTTGTTCCGTTTAGTTCCTCGTTGTGACATAGTTTGTTCCACGACTACTAAAATCTTATCGTGGACAATTCTGTTTAAAATAGTTCAGTTTTTTGTTTCACAAGTTTCCAAATTTTGTTCCGCTCGGTTCAAAATGTTTTTTCTTTATGTTTTTTTGCAATATTCTCTTTCTGACTTTTTTGTTCATCGTGTATTGGAATTTTGTTCCGTTCAGTTTAAAATGTTGTTCCTCTTTTTGACTGGTTTGTTCCACGTAGTGCAAAATTCTCAAAATTTTCAACTTTTTGTTACTTTTTGTTCCTTTTGCATAGCTTTTTTCCTCCGGGTTTAAAATGTTGTTCCATTTTGTGACGTTGTTTGTTCCACAACTATTAAATTTTGTTCCACATAGTGTAAAATTTTGTTCCTATAGTCTAATGTATTATTCCTCGGACACTACATGGTTGTTCCCCGTTTTAGATTTGATATGTTCCTTCTCGCTATAACTCTTGTTCCAAGTCTATTTAAATGTTTGTTCCCTATAGTCTAATGTCTTGTTCCCTTTCAAGACGAGAGTTGTTCTTTGGACACTACATGATTGTTTCCAGTTTTAGGTTTAATTTGTTCCTTCTCACTATAAATTTTGTTACGAGTCCACTACCTTGTGTTTAAACTGTGTTCCATATGTTAAACACTTGTTCCTCTTGTACTCGTGTTTTTAAATTTTTTGTTCCTACAATAGTCGTAATTTGTTCCTCATGTTTAAACATTGTTCCATACGTTAAATTTTTATTCCTCTTGTACTCGTATTTTTTCCACATAGTTAATTTTGTTCCTACAATAGTCGGGATTTTGTTACTTCGTGTTCCGCTTATTTTGTTACCAAAAAGTATGCACCAAATGGAACAAGGAGCATCGCGAAACAATTTTGTTCCTCCGTGTTCCCAAACGGGAATCTTGTTCCTTCGTGTTCCCCCCTATTTTGTTCCCAAAAGTGTGCACCAAACGGAACAAGGAGCACTGCAACACAGTTTTGTTTCTCCGTGTTCCCAAACAGGGAATCTTGTTCCTCCGTGTTCCGCCTATTTGTTACCAAAAAGTGTGCACCAAACGGAACAAGGAGCATCACGAAATAGTTTTGTTCCTCCGTGTTCCTAAACAAGAAAACTTGTTCCTTTGTTGCTTCATGTTCTGCCTATTTCTTCCCAAAAAGTGTGCACCAAACGGGACAAGAAGCATCACAAACAGTTTTGTTCCCCCATGTTCCCAAACAAGAATCCTGTTCCTCTGTTTTCGCGAACATGCACAATTGTTCCTTCGTGTTCCCCATATTTTGTTCCCGAGAAAATTCTGCACAGCAGGCACGCAGCGTATCAGCCGCATTTGTTTAGTCCCACCTCGGAAGTTGGATGACATCTGCACCAACTTAAATAGCCCCATCCGTCCATCCGTGTACCAGAAACACAGCAAGACGAAGACACACAATACTCTCTGACAAGCAGGCCCCACAGGAAAAGGAACGAGTTGAAGGAAGAGGAACAAAAAACATAAGAAAAGGAATTAAAAAGGAGACTAGATGGGCCGGACCAATCAGGCGGAACGGGAGCAGGGGATCGCCCGGGCGCCAGGGAGGGGGACCCGCTCAACTCGCCTGCATCTCCGCAGCCACACGTTGCACGTGAGACGCGACCTAGCGTTAGCGCC
Source organism: Poa annua (assembly GCA_026929855.1). Taxonomy (NCBI): domain Eukaryota; kingdom Viridiplantae; phylum Streptophyta; class Magnoliopsida; order Poales; family Poaceae; genus Poa; species Poa annua. The sequence continues at coordinate 94,057,302 of CM049433.1, forward strand.
CGCGGGCTGCAGCCCCGCCGTGACCAAGCGCCCGGAGTGGCGCAGCCCCGCACGACCTCGCTGGTCGCGTCCGCCTCTGTGCCCCTCGCTCCGCGCCCCTCTCCTACTCGCTAGTCGGCCTCGCGGCCTCGGCCGGTCGACCCCGCGCCCCTCTCCGATTTCCGGCCACGGGCCACCGCTGTCGGCCGCCGCTCGGCGCCTCTGCGAAGTGCCAACCGCTACTCCGGCCTCCCAAGCCCCCAGGTAGAGCTTAATTGATAATTTACTATCTATTTTGAGTGAAATTGATAATTTTAGTTTGAAATTGACAACCAATTTATTAATTAAGTATGTTGTTCTAAGTGATGTAATTTTGGAAATCATGCACATATGAAACTTGCATATTGAATACAATTTTGTGAATAGATCGCCTATTTATACTGTTTATTTGGTAAAAAATCCGCGGTGCGACAATTTTATTGCAGTGTGCCCACCCTTCATTTTTTTTGCTAGATACGCCACTGCAACTTACCATATTGGAAAAAAATCTCAGAGAAGGGATCGAGATTTCCGGTGATCATGGTCACCGGAATATTTGCTGGTCCGTTATGACAAAAATAATATAAATTTTTGGAAGGTACGGCCCAACTTCAAATGGTCAAGAACTTTTGGCCCGATAAACACATTGACTAGAGGGGGAAATTTGGTTACCCGCCGGTAACCGCGGCAATTTGACCGGTAACCAATTCCCTAGAAGACACGAAGAAGTGAATTAGATATCACGTCACTATATTTAATCATACATGCAAAGGATTTAGACAACTGCAATTGACCAGTAAACTGCACTAATCTAGAACTACACATAATTACACACAAACAAATTACCCTGCTACATGATTTTGGTGTGGTTCAATCAAAGGTTCTAGTTGTCTACAATTGGGAATCCTCCCCCACAACCGCGCCTCCCCACGCCAGAGTCGCGCCGCCCCGCCCCCTCCTCTCTCCCTTCCTCCCTCCCTGCGTTGCGCCGCCCTCGCAGCTAGCGGCCAGCACGGCCCTCCCGCCTCCTCTTCTCGTCGCCCCTCCGACCTGCTTGCTTCCGCCGCCGTCAGCTCTAGCCACCGAGCGCGGCTCGGGTGGTGCCGGCGACGACGGCCGTCCTCTCCCCGTGCGTCTACAGGAGGCCTCGCAGAGCAACGGACTCCGGCAGCGGTGCTTCTTGTCCAATTCAGCTCGGCTTGTTCTGGGTGGTCATGGCCGCACTGGTGTTGCCGTTGATGACGGGGCACCCTCGTAGCCTGCGTGTGGCCGTCCGGTCGCCGACATGCGGCCGGCAGCTTCCTTGGGCTCAGATCTGGGCCCAGTTGGGCCCCATATGGGCTTGGACGGGCTGCCTAGGCGTGCTGGTGACCCTTTTGGGGGCGGAGTAGCAAGAGGTTGAGGTGGAGATGGCGGCTAGGGCGGTGCCCTTGCTGCAGTGCGGCAGCTAGGCTTTACGGGCCCCTTTGGGCCTGGCTGGGCTAGGAGGGCCTGGTTTGCCCGACTGTTGCATCCGGTTGGAAACTGCCTCACAGTGGAGGCAGTTCCGTCCCGTGTGCTGTCGTGCCATCGTCCCTACCTTGGTTCCTTCTACTCGGCTCTTGTGACCTTGCGTCGTGGTCCACGGTGAGACGACGGTGATGACTGCAAGATCGTGGTGGCGCGCGTTGGTGGGCGGCATGATTGGTGAAGCTAGACGAAGCGCCTGGGGGGTTGGTCTGGAGGTCGGGAGAAATCCTTGTCGTGCCGACACTGATGCGGTGACACCTGTGCTGTCACCATCCTTCTTGAAGGGCGTCGGGATACCTCTTTTCCACCCCGCAACATACCGGGGGAAACCCTAGGACACGCATCAGGGGAGACCCTAGGAACTGTCTGGGCAATAGCGTCGTCGTCGTCGCTCCCTTCTTGGAGGTGTTGCTTGGTACGCGGCACTTCGGATTGCACGGAGCGTGGTGATAATTCTCCGGAGGGCGCAGCGGTTGCGAGTCATCTCTGCTTTCGTTGAACCACTGTTGTCGGCTTTGTTTTCTTTTCTTTGCTCTTTTTTTGTTCTTGCAGTTGTATCGGTTGGTTGCTATATTAATATTGCGGGGTGAAAGACTGTTTCAAGGAGTTGTCTACCATTGCGAAATATGCATATACTCATTGTTGATTCTCTATGTGCATTCAAACTGCATGTTCATGGATGTTCACTTTCAAGTTCATGTTTGATGCTCATTTTTTTAACATTTGTGTAAGTTGAGGTATGGGAGTTTTTCCCAACACACCCTAAAGTAGGGATGGCAATGGGTACCCATTACCCGCGTACCCTGCGGGTAAAAACCCTGTTGAGGTAAGGGTTTGGGGAAACAAAATACCCATGGGTATATAAATGGGAAAATCTTAGACCCATCGGGTAGAGAGGGTACGGGTATGGGTTCATATAACCCATACCCGTATACCCATGTATCCTCCTAATAACTATTGTAATGATTATTTTATGGATTTGTGTATGTCAAAATTACTATGCACTTTGTCATGAGTTTGTGAACTTAAAATGTACGACTACGTGTTGTTGTTTTATGACTATGTGTTGTCATTTATCATTAAAATGTGTTGTTGTTTATGCGTAAGTGATGTTGTTTACATGTGTTGCTTATCTGTAAGTGTTGTTGTTTATAAGTATATGTGATGTTGTTTACAATGTGTTGCTTTCGACAATGTTTTGCCATTCAATTCTATGTTGTGGTTTAAAATATGTAGTTGATTAAAGGTATATGTTTATACGGTGTTCTTAACAACAATTTTCTACTCAATCTATTATGTTGCAAAAGAGGGTATTTTTACCTGCGGGTAACCCTTTACCCTGTCGGGTGAAGGGTATGGGAAAAAGTTATACCCGCACAAGGGTATGGGTACGGGTGACGGGTAAGGCTGAGAGCGACGGGTAAGGGTATGGGGTGGCTCCACCCTTACCCATACCCTGCGGGTGCCATCCCTACCCTAAAGTTATCTTTTGTGCTTACCATCGTTAACAACCAGACTTTGTTAGATGACAAAAAATAAAACCCTATTGGCGGCGACATTTTCATGTAGATCTAAGGATGTGCTATACCTGTGAAGTAGCATCATCCTTTTGTTATCTTTTTGACCCGCTACAACGCGCGAGCATTTAGCTAATTTTCTGAATATCCTTAGGAATAACTACGAAGAGCCTCTATAGACTCTGAATCGCTATACATATGATGCACTTTGACACACGAGAAAACCAGATAAATATATTTTCGAACCTGTGCGACCTTGAACGTCTGAATTCGGCATTGCTAATTCTAAATTGATTAGAGTTACTAAATCTGAATCGCCACTTTAGCCGTCTGATTTTATATGTGATTCTTCGAGAGTAGCACATGGTTTGTAACTGTGTACAAATGACTGAGATTTATTTAATTCTGAGTCGACTTCATAGATGTTACGTTTGTGGCATGATTCGTGCTTAACTCGATCTGAGTTGCATATGAAATGCAATTTGTGTGTAACTGAGTCAGCTCCTTAGCCATTAGATTGATTGGTGTAAAACTCAAAGATACACATGAGATGCAATTGTTTGCCACTGACTGAAATTTAGTTAAATCTGAGTTGACATAGACTTACACAATCCCATAATTCTTATCAAACATGAACAACCATTATCGTAGTTGATTGCCATTGTGTTCTTCAGCACATACCCTCCGACGGCGTGTCCTTGGCCGGCGGCCCTCTTAGAGAGTTAAGCTTCTTGGTCGCCTTCACGTCGACGGAAAGCGTGCAGCGGATCATGAAGGTGTCGTCGGCGCGGATGCACGACGCCTCCTCCAGCTCCGTCCTCTTGACGAACCGGATGTAGCCCTTGCTGCGGTCATCGTTTACCAGCGACTCCTCCGATCTGGCGGTGTGGTTGTCGAAGACGGCGCCCTCCCCGCCCACGTCCAGAATCTCTATGAATACCCTGACGTCCCGGTGGAACCGGAACACGCCGAACCCCGCGAGGGCGACGAAGATGGCGACGTCGCCGGCCGACTCGTCGTCGAAGCCAGCGGGGTACACCTTGAGTCGATAGCGGCCGTCGCAGTGGGAGAACCTGCCGTACTCGAGCATGGAGCCGGCGGGCATCCGCGCCCACTTGGAGTAGTCGGGCACCGTGAAGAGTTTCGTCGTGGTCACCGTATTCACCAGGGTGCACGACGACGGCAGGTTTCGCGAGGAGTGGCTGGCGGTGGCACCCATCGATCGTTCTCGGGACGGCTGAGTTAATTCCCTGGCCGCCGCCGCTGCTGGAGATCGGATCGACGACAGGAGCAGGGAGACGTGCTTGCGTTACAAAGTTGAGGAGGCCGGCTATATGCATTGTGGGCTGCGATCTCCTAAATCCAAACATTCCATCTGTGATATGCAAAAATTCCATCTTATCGACCGAGAATATATCAAACGGATGATCTTCTTTACCATGTACGTGTACCGGAATATGTGGAAAATCTGGAAGAGAAAAACATCTATACTGAGAGCCCATATATATACCACCCCAAACGTCTGGTGCTCTGTAGCGGAAGTCGATCCCCTGCCTTTACCACCGCCGTGACCGATCCGATCGATGGGTGCCACCAGCAGCCGCACGTCGCCGTCGATGCCGACGGCGTGCACCCTGTTCGAGCCGGAGGAGTCGGTGACGTGCCTCTTCACGGTGCCCCAGTACTCCAAGTGGGCGCGGATGCCCGCCGGCACGGCGCTCAACTTCGACCCGCTCGTCGTCCCCGGCCGAGGCGGCTACCGCCTCAACGTGTACCCGGCGGGCTTCGACGAGGAGTCGGCGGACTACGTCGCCGTGTTTCTCACCATCTCCAGGAACTTCAGGTGGTTCCCCGAGGGCACCCACAGGATCCTCTTCGAAATCCTCGACGACACCGGCGAGCGCGCCGTGTTCAACAATTCCACGGCCGAGTCGGAGGAGCAGCAGATAGTGGAGAACTACCCGGGCAGCAGCAGGGGCTACGTCCGGTTCGTGAAGAGGAGGGAGATGGAGGCCTCGTCGTGCGTCCGCCGCGGTGACGACAGCTTGGTCGTCCGGTGCACCGTGTCCATCCACAGGCCGGTGACCATGCGACCAGCCGAGGTGTTCGCGGCGGAGGAGGCAGTGTCTTCCCCAAAGCCGGCGGCCAGGGCGGACAGCGGTTCCTACCATACGCGGCTTGCATGTGGGAAAATGCGTTTTGATCATTGAGTAAACCAAGCATGTCAGGAGCAAAGCAACGTTTGCCGTTAACCTTAATCAGTATTTTCGGAATGATGAATCTAAGATTTGCTTTTACCTGTGTGCTTAGCGATCTATTTCGTTTGGGTAATCGACGAGCAATGGGGATAAAAGATCATGTAAAGAAGAAAACAATTCAAAGGAGAACGATATGCCAGTGCTATCTCGATTATGACCAATTCATATACGAAGACTATGACCTTTCTGCTAAAAATGGTCATTATATTTTTAGGTTTACACCTCCAAATCAGATTGATGCGAAATCGTCATAACTAGACGACCAGTTTATTCACCGTCACTATGAAAGTTCATGGATCAACTCGTTTTTGTAGTGTGCACACTTTGTTAAATTTTGATGTTCTACAAAACAAAACAAAATACGATAAAAAATAGTGTCGTTGGTTTGGTGTATAATATATAAGTTTCGATAAAGATGTTTACTTAATCATCTACTAGAAACTGTTATTGAGACATTTGTTAGGTCTATCTTTATCATAAAAGGACATGACAGACCTAGTGCTAGGAACTCCCACACAAGATGGGTCTCGGGAAGGATGACGTATCTTTTTCATAAATAGTGGTACTTCATTATGCATTGTATAAAACATATTCTAGAATAGACTATGTTACCAAATACAGTTTAATTTCATTCGACTAATTCACTACAAACAAAAAAAATCTACAAACTATTTTAAATTATATTGTTAATTATGTGGTTAAACTATGCAACAAGCATAAAATTATACCTGTAATATTGTAACATGTTGAAATAAGACCCGTAAAAATATAATAGTTTAGTATAAATTTCATTCATTTTGATTTTCGCTCTGGGCCTGTACTCATGTGTCCATCGATGTTCGGGTGATCGGGTCATCGATTGAGGTCATGGAGGCCTTGTTGGCGACGCTTCATCCTCAAAATCGATTGTTAGCATGTCCCACAAACTCCAGATCGGCAGATTTTCCAATCTAAATTTGTCACTATGGGGTAGGGAGTAGTGTGCACTCCACGCAGTTCAGCCTTGACGACAGCAACAACTTCAAGGCGTACCCAACGAACAACATCAAGAACGTCCGTGTTTTCCTCTGTCGCGGCATGTCTCGTGAGCTGGCCATCATGACTGAGTTCTGTTTCGAGATCGCCAACATTATGGCGGGGCCAGGAACTTTCAAGTGTGACGATGGTTGATATCACCACCCCGTTGGGAACCCCAAGAGTAAGGTGACGTTGTAGATGACAAGCTTTTTATCTTAGTTATGAAATCAAGTTTTATCAAACTAGTAGGACTTGAAAGGTTTCAACTTGGTGTCAACCCATGCTAGTAGGTTGACGTGGACCTACACACAACACAGACACTCAACTTTGCCCTAACGTTTCAGCAAGGTTGTCAAGCTTCCCATCTTGCTCACAAGGATATTAAACGGATAGTGCAGAAAACAATTATGAAAGTGAAAATGGACAACGAGCAAAGCAATGGAAATAGGTTCTAAACAATACATTATTAAAAAAAGACTGGGGGCATAGTTTCACTAGTGGTCTCTCTCCCATACAAAGGTAAACGTGTAAATAAATTATAACCAGACAATGAAAGCATAAATTATGAAAAGAGAATGTTTATCATAATATTTATTTAGGCATTGCGTTAAAATACATACACCGTTATCCAACTGCATCTCTGACTAATAATCCATCCTAGAATCGCTATTCAGTCTGATACCCAAAAATATTAAGTTCCAAGTAACAGATTATTGGAAAAAGTTCAGTACATAATATAAGCAATGATTATAAGCATAATAAAATAAGCATCATTGTTTAACCTTAGTAGCAACAACACATCCTTATTAGACGTTTCTGTGAATTGCCCATAATCAAAAGGAGGCATGAACCTACTATCTAGCATTAAACCCTGGCTTGGAGAGCATGCGATATCATAAAAAACAAGTATTAGGGATATTAAAACTGCACCAAATAGGAGCTCTCTCACGCGTCCTGCCTTACCAACCGTTGGATAACGTCTTCTGAAAGTTTTTGGCCGTCAGATGCTCTCATCCCTAGAGGACGCTACTCTGCGCGTCAAATTGGTGCGTTCTGGTTTATTGGGCCTCGAGATCACTAAAGCACATGTAAAAGAAAACTGGGTCCGGTTCATTCTTAGCCATTCCCCTTCCCCTTCCCCTTCCCGACCTTCTCCTCTCCCCCTTTCGGCAAGCCCTAGGGCTAGGCGCCTAGGCCAAGGCCAGCCACCGTCAGGTCCGGTGTTCATTCCATCCTTGTCTGCAAGCAAGCAAGCAAGCAGGGCGGGGCTCAGCGAGGACCTGGCCGCCGAGCAGCGGCCCTCTTCGAGCGCAACGAGCTCGGCGCCGCCGACCTCCGACATCGACCACGCGTTCCTCGCCACCATGGGTGTCGCCGTCGCCAAGCACTGCCTCGAGATCCTCAAGCTCGCCAGGAAAGAATCCTCCTCCTCCATCGCCGTCCTGCCGTGGCGTGCCAGCAGGCTGCTCGCCGCGGCCACGAGCCGGTCCATCCGCTCCGTGACCGACTGCCTCCGCTCGGCGGTGGCGCACCGGGACAGGCGCGCGGGCGCGGTCTCTCTCCGCCTTCGCGACGTGACCAGCCCTCTCGATCTCTCTCCTCAGGCGACGTAGGTCGAGGATCTGCCGCCCCCGGCACCGGCGCCACACCGGAAAACTTGACGACCCCTACCTGCTAGCAGCAATGGCGCACAGAGAGCGCGTCATAACCTTCGAGGAGAGTGAAGAGCTGTCGCGCCGCTCCGCTCCGTGCGCGCGTCGCTCCATGCCGCAGCCGACAGGGACACCGAGGGCAAGTCCAGCCAGCCAGGTACAGCAGCGATCTCCTTTTCCCTTGGATCTACCCTATGTCCCTCTCTATTCTTCTTGATCTGACTCGGCTTGTTGGTTGCATCAGTCTTTTAATTTGAGCGAGCGTCCCCGATTTGTGCTAAGGCCCGACTGCTCCCTCCTGGAAAAATCCTCCCTCCACCTTTTAAAGTCCACTGATTAGACTTTGCCCCTGTTTCAAAATGGATTCTCAAGAAATACGCAGCATTGTGAATATGAACTGGTATTGTTGGAGCATCGTGAATTGAACTGGTATTGTTTGATGAAGTCCAATGAATTACGGTATGCAGAATTGCTACTGAGCAACAGAACTGGTATTCTGTAGACTTATTTGAGTCACCTGGTGTTTCTTGCATGATTATGGTACGTTTATGAATTTCTTACTTGCTTATTGAGGAATTATTGTACATATGCTCAGTTAATTAATAGAAAAAAAGAGTGCAGATTTTCCCGTCGTTTCGCCTATAAAATGTAGAATCGTCTTCCTGTGCTTTACTGTCATGTGGTTCTATTTAATTACATTGACTGCTGAATCAGATGTCGTATTTTTGGATGATTAGTCGGCGGCCCAGTTTTATGTAGTTTTGTTGTGGTTGTCTCTTTGTCTATTTTCCACACAAATTTTTCTATGTCAAAGAACTTCTTGTTTCATGCTTGTAAGTAGTAATGAGAGTAAGTACCTGCACACTCAAAGTTGAAGGCCTGTGATGGTTGATACATATCTGATGGTTTATCTTTGAACTTATACTGATGCCTCCGCTTTCAATTTTGCAGTTTCAGTTGTACGGTTGATTGAACTGACGTGATGATTCAGCTTTCAAATTAGCAACCTCAATACCACATGTTCCTGTAAGTACATTGCTACTCTATTACACTCAGTATTAATTTCACATGTAATGACTATTCTTTGTGCGTAGGAAAGATACAAATACAAGAGGTTTTTCATTGTTTTGATTGGAGAGCCAAGCATTTGTGCTCATATTTTTTTCAACGACAACCTTGGAAACCATGTCTCAGATATCATATATAACAATAGAAACAGAGCCATCTCAGTAAAGGAACTTCCATATTGTATTACGAATGCCTCAAATCCTTATCTCTTTATGTTTTTTCATTGTAAGCATTTCACTGATTTCCAAATCTGGAATTTATACTCAGTTACGAAATGTTTCAAATATTTTTGAATTTCCTATACTTTTTTTATTTACATAGACAAGAATGTTCATCTAAGTGAAGTAGCTTCTATATTGTATTTCGGGTGCCTCAAATCCTTTCCTCTTTAATTTTTGTCGGTGTAAGCATTTCACTGATGTCTCAAATGTGGAATTTATACTTATTTACAATATGTTTAAGTATTTTTTAATTTCACATAGAGTGCTCAAGGAAGATTCAAGTTACACTTACAAATCTCTCTATTCTAAGAGGCAATATTATGGATAAGAATGTCATAATTCTCCAGGGGACAAAAAAATGGTGTTGTATACTACTTCAAAGGACTTTGATATTTTACATGGTTGTTTAATATCCCCATCTAGGTTCATGTAATGGTATTCCTTTGGTTATGCACGAATGTGTTAAGACTTTGATTTCTTATCAATACTATATGGTAAGACACCATTGTACGCATTTTCGAAGACTACTTCTTTTCATCAATTTCTGACATTCTACAGACATAATGGACGGGCGCGGCAACGCGCGCCTACATGATCTAGTATGATAATATAAGATGGACAAACTTATCATAATCTCACAATCATTGAATCCCAACAAACACAACATGTAATGTTACAAATTTGTGATCTTGATCATGTTAGGCAACTCACAATATCTGAACATGATAGCACAAGGAGAAGAGACAAACATGTAGCTAGATAGTAGGCATGCATGAACAACACGGATCACTCAGGAGGCAGGCATGGCGATGAAGAAGTCTCTGTAATTATCTCTCCTCTGGCAGGGTGCCAAGAAGAGTTTCAAAATTCCTCCTGGACTAGGACTTGACTTGAGACGACCTCGGAAATATTATTTGGAAAAGATTGGCCAATGTAGGTTTTTTTGTCCTTGAGAGAATATTTATATAGGCGAAAGGGCGGAGCCCTAAGGCTCCCAAGCGGCGGACAGCGCGGGTCCCCTCCTAGTCGTGTCGTGGGGGCGTGTGGGGGCATGTGGTCGGCCCCTTGGCCTCTCGTTCGGTTTTTGTCTTCTTGTCGGTTAAAATCTCGTCCCCGTGGATTTTCGTGATTTTTGGAGAATATTTCCTTAACAAATTTTCTGAAGAAAAAAAAGACTGCAGAAACATGAACTCGCACTAGGCATATTGGTGATATGTTAGTCCAAAAAAATATAATATTATAATAATATAAAAATATAGTTAAAATAGAAAAATATTGATATAAAACAAACATGGAACAATAAAAAAATTCAGATACATTTAGACGTATCAAAGTGCACCTTTGACATTAGCAACCCTACACTCACGTGATTAAGTTGAGGACGTCGAGCTTGCTACCTAGCGAGGCGGACGGCCAACCAGTGTAATGATCATGCATGTTACATTCTAGATGAGATGAGTTTAAGTTTTTTTTCTCGTTTCACGCGAAGTGTTGCAAAGTAAAATTTATGAGTGCATAATAACCAATTTTCATTTGTTTTCCCCCAAAAACCAAAGCCGATTTAATAGTATTCCCGTTTCAGTTAGCCATGGTCCTGTGTAATAATAATTCTCGTATTATTCAACTGTCGTTTCTCCAAATCTGAAGTCGTATTTTCTTATTTTTCAGCGCGTATCTCTATTTAATGAAACATGGGATAGAGGTGAGTTGTAGGTGTGCTTCTTATGCAGCTTGATTGTTTGCTACTAGAAGGAGAGGGCGCGCGTTGCTGCGCCACCTTCAAAATTTTGAAAAAAATAGAGAAAATCGAACACAATAATATGAATCTACTGTACATTCATGAGCCTATTCTAGGATAATACTGACCCTAAAACCGACATTTCAAGTTGCTATCCCGAAGTTAAAAGTAGTAGTAAGGCTGCAGCCTACTGATTTAAACGAAAAAATAGCAAAATAAAAAGAAGTTGTGAGAGTCTTGCTCGTCCGGCGACCCGGGGATCAGGGATTCCATGTAGCAGTGTCACTGGAGGGCATCCAGCCGAAGCTCTGCTCCAGCAGCACCAGCAGGCTAGCCTTCAGCCAGCCAGCCTCCAGCCCAACGCGGCTTCGTCCTCCAGCATGCTGTTGCGCCGCTCACCTTCAGGCTCGCCCTGCCGGGCCCTAGTAAGCCGACGAGCTACCCACATCCAACCATCGCCGCCGTAGAGCTCGCCAGAGCAGATGCATATGGAAGACACAAAATCAGGACAATACATAAATCAGGTCTGCGAACACAACACCACCTATCAAAGGATCAATGACAATTCAACAAATCAAAATGGCTTTAGTTGCAGAAAGAGCCATGACAGCTCAGCAGTCAGGGATGCACAAAAAGGATATAAAACCTTGGCTTAATATAAACGGGGAGCGTTATTTTGATCTACAAAGCCTTCGTACTTTTGCATCAACATATTTGTTCCCTGGAGCCCACTTAGCCAAATCAGAAGAAGGAAATAGAAGAGCATCTCTAATAGATTCCTAAAAACCAGGACTTAAGAAGGATCTGATAGTCCAAGCATTCAAGGAGCAGTCGTGGTGTCGAAGCAGTAGTAGTAGCAACCATCTAGACATCAGCAATTTATAATTATGGAATGGCTAGAGTAATAGTCATTCCACCGGAGTGTGGCCAAGCACGCTTCAAAACAAGGAAGGAAGTGCATTTAGATCTCCATTATTTCTTAATAATCATCAGGCATTTAGATCAGAATATCCCAATGGAAATTATAGAAAAAATAACTACAAATCTCAAGATCAAATGAAAAAAACCACAATTTTTCCAAGATATTATGTATCAAAGATAGGTGATACATGAACCTACAAACAACTTCCTCAAACTTTGTGTGCATTGACCAAAGCCTTCATACTTTTGTGTAACATCAAACACTCTATCCGGAACCACCTAGGCCTAGCAAGGTTGGTGGAAGAATAGATATATGTATGTGCAGTGCATGCATGATACACTTTACTTCTAAGAGAAAACTGCAAGTTTGTATTTAAAACAGATGAAGTTGGATCAACCACAGCAGCTAAGCAAGCTTCAGCGGAGCAGAGAATCGTATTCAAATCTCAATTATGTGGGTTGTTGATACGTCTCAAACGTATCTATAATTTCTTATGTTCCATGCTTATATTATACCAATTGCCTACATGTTTTATACACATTTTATATTGTTTTATGCATTTTCTGGAACTAACCTATTGACAAGATGCCACAGTGCCAGTTCCCTGTTTTGTGCTGTTTTTGGTTTCAGAAATCCACTTAAGGAAATATTCTCGGAATTGGATAATTTTTGTACCGAAGATCTTAGAATTCCAGACACGTTCCAGAAGTCCGAGGGGGAAAAGGAGACGGGCACCGAGGCGCCCACCTCGTAGGGTGGCGCGGCAGGCTCCTTGGCCGCGCCAGGACCTGAGGTGGGGCCCTCGGGGCTCCACCGCCTTCGCCCCTTCGCCTATTTAATCCCCCCGAAAACCTAAGGCCAACAACCCGAACACTTTTCCACTTTTCCTCACGGAGCCGCCGCCGTCGTCAACCCTAGTTCGGGAGGGTTCAGAACCTGCTCCCGGCACCCTGCCGGAGAGGGGAATCATCACCGGAGGGCTCTACATCACAATGTCCGCCTCCGGACTGATGCGTGAGTAGTTCATCCTTGGACTACGGGTCCATAGCAGTAGCTAGATGGTTGTCTTCTCCTTTTGTGCCATCATGTTTAGATCTTGTGAGCTGCCTATCATGATCAAGATCATCTTTATGTAATGCTACATGTTGTGTTTGCTGGGATCCGATGAATATTGAATACTTTGTCATTGCTTCATTATATATCATGTTGTGTGTTGTTTATGATCTTGCATGCTCTCCGTTGCTAGTAGTTGCTCTGGCCAAGTAAATGCTTGTGACTCCAAGAGGGGGTATTTATGCTCGATAGTGGGTTCATGTCTCTATTTAATCTGGGGCAGTGATAGAAAGCTCTAAGGTTGTAGATGTACTGTTGCTACTAGGGATAAAACAGTAGTACTTTATCTAAGGATGATGCTATTACTTACATTACACACTTTGCCTAATGCAATAATCTGTTGCTTGCAACTTAATACTGAAAGGAGTGCGGACGCTAACCGGAAGGTGGATTATTAGTCATAGATGCGGTTGGAACGGTCTATGTATATTGTTGTAATGGCCAAATGAATCTCACACTAGACATCATGTCATTAGTATATGCATCATTATGCAGCTCTTTATTCTATCAATTGCCCAGCTGTAATTTGTTTACCCGCATGTATGCTATTATTATTATTATGGAGAGACACCACTAGTGAACTGTGGACCCCGGTCCTTTTCTCTAAACTGATAATACAACCAACTGCAAACTGTTACTTTCATTCTCTGCAAACAAACATCATTTTCCACACCATACGGTTAATCTCTTTGTTACAGCAAGCCGGTGAGATTGACAACCTCACTGTTGAGTTGGGGCAAAGTTTCTTGATTGTGTTGTGCAGGTTCCACCTCCACCAAGCAATTGCTGGCGCCATTGCAAGGGGGAGACCTTCAGACGTGTTCTTCATCTCCTACTGGTTCGATAACCTTGGTTTCACAACCGAGAGAAATTTGCTGCTGCACTACTTCACACCTTCCTCTTGGGGTTTTCCAACTACACCGTGAGTGCATCAAGAATTTCTGGCGCCGTTGCCGGGGAGATAGGAGCACCTCTGTTCAGAAGTCCTTGACGCTCCCTTGTCAACTCAGCGCTCAGCAAGAATTTCTGGCGCCGTTGCCGGGGAGCTGAAGCACATCTGCAAGGGGAGTCTCTCACTTCCCAATCTCTTTACTTTGTTTTTGTCTTGCATTTTATTTACTTTGTTATTATCTTGTTTGCTTCTTATTATCAAAAATACAAAAAAAATAGTCACTTGCATATATTTTTATATTTCGGTTTGCATATTTTATTTTCAGTTTTGCATTTTGTGTTGCATTTGTTATTTCGGTTTGTTATTATGACTAGTTCTTTACTTGCTATCAATGTCTACTCTCTTTGAAACAAAATCTTATTGGCTAAGTGGGTTCACGAAGGAACAACAAAATTATTATAAGGAATACCGCTTGTCACAAAAAGGGAAATATTTATGGGAACAAATAAGTAGGTTTAATTATTTTGCTAAGAATTTGTGTTCTACATATGATGAATCCTACTGTTTTAATGAATCCTTTTGTGGTAGAAGGCATAAACACCTTCCTTTCCAATGTGATTATAATGATAATGAAACCTTGGCTGCTTATGCTAAAGGAAACTATGACTTTGGTAATCTTGAACAAATTGAAGAATTTGTTGTTCTTAAGGGTGCCTATGAAATTGCTGGTTATATTCAAAATGATGATGCCCCTTGTAAAACTGAGAATTATGCTATACTTTGTTATTGCCTTGAATATTATCATGCTAATCCTTATATCACTGAATTTCTTGAGAAAACTTATTCTCCAGAACAACTTGCTACCTTTCAGGAACCTGTGGGAGAAGAAACTGTTGAAACTGAAAGCTCATTGGATGAAAAAGAGGAAGAGAGTGATGAACAAAAGGAGGATCTACCTCCTAATGATAGTAACTCTTTAACTCTTACATTATTTGATTGCCCTCCATGCCTACCTAAGGAGGAAGAGTGCTATATTGTTGAATGTCATGAATCTATTGAAATATCTACTTTTGATAAATTTGAAAAAAACATGTTCCTTGACTCAAATAAAATGGAAATAACAGAAATTAAAAATGTGGTCCCTAATGTTATATATGATAATGCTTTAGATGATGGTCCTATGCTTATCAATAATCCTCTATGTATAGAAGTTATTACTTATTTATGTGAGGATAAAAATGATATAATTGCTGCTTGTGATGATACTCTTACTCATGAGAGTCCTACTTTGTTCTTGAATTCTCCTAATTACTCCATGGAGGAGAAATTTACTTATGTTGAGAGATACGTATGTGGTTTGCAATTGTCTCTAGTTCCAAATCTTGGTTGCAACCATGATCTTAAACTTGATATTGATCTTAGTAACTATTTTGAAAGAGGAAAGCATGCTAATGAATTTCAAAATAAATTTAATGATCCTCTTTATGTGCCTATATTATCTAAGTTGAATGATTCTTGTGGTTATATGGTTGAATTTATTTCTACTACTGAAAATTATTATGAGAGAGGAGAATATGGTTGTAGAAGTTTTCATGGTACTAAAACACCTCTATATATGCTAAAAGTTTTGAAGTTACTCTTGTTTTATCTTCCTATGCTTGTCACTTTGTTCTTTGTGAATTTATTTGTGTACAAGATTACTATGCATAGGAAGTGGGTTAGACTTAAATGTGTTTTGAATTTGCTTCTTGATGCTCCTTTTGCTTCATTTTCTATCTTCATGCGAGCATCATTAGAACTATCAAGCCTAGCTAAAAGGCATTAAAGAAAGCGCTTTTGGGAGGCAACCCATTATCTTTTATTTTCAGCTTTAATTAAGGAAGATGTCTACCTCTGTAGCAATTCCTTTGTATCTTTATTTTATTGCATTGTTGTGCCAAGTTAAGCCTCTAGTAGAAAGTTGATGCTAGATTTGGATTGCTGTGCTGAAACAGTTTTCTGCTGTCCACCGTTAAATTCGTAAGAATTCACAGAAAAATGAAAATGACCTGGGATTTTTTGTGCGTAATCCTCAGATATATATGCAACTTTCGTTAGTTTTGAGTTTTCTGATTTGAGCAAGTTAAGTGCCTCGAAAAAATTCGTCTTTAGGGACTGTTCTGTTTTTGATAGATTCTGCCATTTATTTTGCAATGCCTCTTTTACTATTTTGAATGGATCTTTTTGTTCCATAAAGTATCAGTGTCTGTAGCTAATGTCCAGTAGCATTGGTAGCAATTGTGTTCATACAGAATATAAGAATTTTTGATTATGCACTAACCCTCTAATGAAGTCTACTTTGAGTTTGGTGTGGAGTAAGTTTTCAAGGATCAAGAGAGAAGGATGATATGATGTGATCAAGAAGATGAAAGAGCCTAAGTTTGGGGATGCCCCCGTGGGTCACCCAAGCATATTTCAAGAAGACTCAAGCGTCAAAGCTTGGGGATGCCCAAGGCGTCCCCTTCTTCATCAACAGCTTATCAGGTTATCTCTAGTGAAACTATATTTTAATTCGGCCACATCTTATGTGCTTTACTTGCAGCGTCTGTTTGTTTTTGTTTTTATTTTGTTATTTTTGTTTTCTGAATAAAATGGATCCTACCATTCTTGTGTGGGAGAGAGACACGCTCCGCCTTTTCATTTGAATACTCCTATTCTTCACTTATATTTGTTGAGTATTCTTCTATAGCTACTGCAATACTATTAGCTCTTGTTTTTCATGCATCTCTTGTTAGAGCTGTTAGTTCTCATATGTTATACTCTCTTGCTTCATTGTTAAATACTTGGAGAGTTTATGTTTAAATAAGTTGATTGGTGTTTGGTTAGGAACAGAAAATGTTAAATGTGGTAGATGGTATAACTAAATGATACATAATCTTGTAGATCATTAAATTGTGTCACTTGAATCATTGATGTAGTTTTGAGATATTAATATGCTTAATGGTAAACATGATGGTTTAGTAAGGTGGAATGATTAATGGTTGGTCTAAAGAACTTGAAACTGTGCCACACTTAAATTTCCAGTTGATAGCATAATGAAATATCACTCCTAATGTTAAAAGCAACCGTAATGACTTTGTGTTATGCGCTACGGTCGGGGTCCCAACAGTGATTTGTTCATTTGCCACAGTCCCTCGTGGAGTGATTTTCATTATGCCTTGTAAGATCATGTTTCTATTTGGAATCCTCTTTCTTGTGAGTTCTAAATCTGCGGTTTTCATGGCACTTCCACCTCCATATTTGCTAGCCTTTTCGGTACTTTGCATTGCCCTTTCTCACATTGAGAGTTGGTGCATACTTCGCGGGTACATCCAAAACTCGTGGGAGATCTTCATCATGTTCTCCTACACATAAGGCAAATATCTTTCTCAAAACATCCACCATACCTACCTACTACAGCATTTCCATAGCTGTTCCGAGATATATTGCCATGCAACATTCATCTTACATTACATGACTTTTGTCATTCATCATATATATATTGCTTTGCATGATTCTTTACAGCTGATCTGTGGTTTTACCCATGTTACGCTAGATCATTGCATATCCTGCTAAACTGGCAGCGGCACCGTTTTCATACATTATGTTTTATTCATCATGAGATATTTGTACCAAAAGTGTGTTGTCATATTATCATATTAGGATGTTTGCCCCTTAAAGTGAAAAGAGCCATGGAGGCCATCGAAAAGAGAAACAGAAAAATACAAAAAAAAAAGAAAAAAAGAGAAAAAAAAAAGAAAAAAAAAGGGGGCAACATTACTACTCTTTATCCACACTTGTGCTCATGTTATAGCACCCATATTATTCATAGTCATCATTTGTGCTCATGTTTAGCACATTTACTCCATATGAGAGAGTTTTCATGTTCTACTTATATAACTATGTGGGTAACTTTACACTATAGAACTTGGCTTGTATATTCCAATGATGAGCCTCCTCAAAAGTGCTCTAGATCTTCATGAGCAAGCAAGTTAGATGCACCCCCACTAGTTCCATTGGAGAGCTTTCATACACTTATAGCTCTATGTGCATCCGTTGTGTGGCAATCACTACTCCTTGCATAGCTTCGATTATAAGACTTCCTCTTGTCTAATGATCACTTTCAGCTGTGTGAGACTTTCTTCCGTTGGCTTTCCAAACCCCCATTATTATTCTTTTAACCACAACATCCTGTTGCCAGGAACCAACGCTGAACACTTGCTTGTTTTTGTGTGAACAAATAGAGAAATGATCTTCTATGTGCATATTGCTATCACTTGACTTGATCCTTTCACAAAGTTGTCATGATTGTTTGATTCATTAGATGATTATATTGTTGTGCTTGAAGCTTAAATCATCTTTAATATCTACTTTGCACGGTTGATTGTTCTCTATTACTGATTCATTGAAAGTTTTGCTTTGTTATGCCTACTTGTTTATTCATTACTCATTTGATATCAATATAAACTACAACTTTTATTCATTTGATCTCAACTTACATGCATTACATTATTATTTGATCAAGATTGTGTGAAAGCATGACACTCCAGAAATTATTTGTTATCGTTTTACCTACTCGAGGACGAGTAGAACTAAGCTTGGGATGCTTGATACGTCTCAAACGTATCTACAATTTCTTATGTTCCATGCTTATATTATACCAATTGCCTACATGTTTTATACACATTTTATATTGTTTTATGCATTTTCTGGAACTAACCTATTGACAAGATGCCACAGTGCAGTTCCCTGTTTTCTGTTGTTTTTGGTTTCAGAAATCCACTTATGGAAATATTCTCGGAATTGGACAATTTTTATACCGAAGATCTTAGAATTCCAGACACGTTCCAGAAGTCCGAGGGGGAAAAGGAGACGGGCACCGAGGCGCCCACCTCAAGGGGTGGCGCGGCAGGCCCTCTGGCCGCGCGGGCACCTGAGGTGGGGCCCTCGGGGCTCCACCGCCTTCGCCCCTTCGCATATTTAATCCCCCCCCCCCCCCCCCCCCCCCGAAAACCTAAGGCCAACAACCCGAACACTTTTCCACTTTTCCTCACGGAGCCGCCGCGGTCGTCAACCCTAGTTCGGGAGGGTTCAGAACCTGCTCCCGGCACCCTGCCGGAGAGGGGAATCATCACCGGAGGGCTCTACATCACCATTCCCGCCTCCGGACTGATGCGTGAGTAGTTCATTCTTGGACTACGGGTCCATAGCAGTAGCTAGATGGTTGTCTTCTCCTTTTGTGCCATCATGTTTAGATCTTGTGAGCTGCCTATCATGATCAAGATCATATTTATGTAATGCTACATGTTGTGTTTGCTGGGATCCGATGAATATTGAATACTTTGTCATTGTTTCATAATATATCATGTTGTTGAAGAGGGATCGCAGGCAGAAAACAATAAATTTTCTAACAACGATAACCTTAAACTAGCCAGGATCTATACTATGCAGATATAGTAATACGGAGGAGATCGATATACATACCCTTGTAGACCGAAACGCGGGGATTACGCTCCCGCACAAGCGTTGTCGATGAAGCCGACGAAGACGACCTCGAGGTCGTGTAGAGGAAGAAGACCTCCGAGCACCACTAGCGTGGCACCTCGCAGGGATCCACACACGTACGGTGAAGACGACGACCTCCGGGCTCCGATCCAGGGACGAGTGATGCACACGGTGGGTGTGTTGTTGGGAGACCCCGAGAGGAAGGTATGAAGTAGTGCAGCAGCAAGTTTCCCTCAGTTGTGAAACCAAGGTTATCGAACCAGTAGGAAATAATGAATTCCCCCGAGGTGTCAACGGCGCCAGAAAAGTCTGCGACACAAGTGACGTGGAACCTGCACACAACACAATCAAGATACTTTGCCCCAACTTAACGGTGAGGTTGTCAATCTCACCGGCTTGCTGTAACAAAGGATTAAACGTATGTGTGGAAGAAAAATGTTTGTTTGCAGAAAGTAACAGGTTTGTAGTTTGTGGTTTATCAGATTAAAGAGAAGGACCGGGGTCCACAGTTCACTAGTGGTGTCTCTCCATAAATAATAATAACATTCATGCGCGTAAACAAATTACAGCTGGGCAATTGATAGAATAATGATGAGCAAACCAATGCATATACCAATGTTATGATGTCTAGTGTGAGATTCATTCGGGCATTACAACAATATACATAGACCGTTCCAACCGCATCTATGACTAATAATCCACCTTCCGGTTAGCGTCCGCACCCCTTTCAATATTAAGTTGCATGCAACAGATTATCGCCTTAAGCACTGTGTGTAAAGTAAGTAAGTAACATCATCCTTAGACAAAGTACTACTGTTTTATCCCTAGTAGCAACAGTACATCTACAACCTTAGAGCTAGCTGTCACCACCCCAGATTTAATAGAGACATGAACCTACTATCGAGCATAAATACCCCCTCTTGGAGTCACAAGCATCTACTTGGCCAGAGCATACACAAGTAACGGAGAGCATGCAAGATCATTAAATAGCACACACATGATATATTATGAAGCAATAACTTTAGTACTCAATATTCATCGGATCCCAGCAAACACAACATGAAGTATTACATAACGGTGATCTTGATCATGATAGGCAGCTCACAAGATCTAAACATGGTAGCACAAGAGGAGAAGACAACCATCTAGCTACTGCTATGGACCCGTAGTCCAAGGGTAGACTACTCACGCATCAGTCCGGAGGCGGTCATGGCGACGTAGAGGCCTCCGGTGACGATTCCCCCTCCCGGCAGGGTGCCGGGGAGAAGTTCTGATCTCTCCCGAATTGGTGTTGACGACGGCGGCGGCTCGGGACCCATGGAGGAAAATATGAACACCGTGCTAGGGATTTTGGTCTGGGGGGTATATGTAGGCGAAAGGGCGAAGGCGGTGGAGCTCCGTGGGCCCCACACCACGTGCTCGCGCGGCCAGGGGGCCTGCCGCGCCTGGGGGTGGTGTGGGCCCCTCGGGCTCCGTCTTCGCCTCCTCTTCGGTGCTCTGGAAGGTTCCCAGGAAAATAGGGGCTTTGGAATAGAAATCGTTCGATTCCGAGAATATTTCCTTAAGTACTTTTCTGAAACCAAAAACAGCGGAAAACAGGGAACTGGCACTGTGGCATCTTGTTAATAGGTTAGTCCCAGAAAATGCATAAAACTATATAAAATGAATATAAAACATGTAATAACTTGGTATAATATAGCATGGAACATAAGAAATTATAGATACGTTGGAGACGTATCAACGAGCAGCGGAAGACTTGGACCGGAAGACCAGCAGCACGGCGATGTGCGTATGGTGGAGAGAACTTCACCTTGGCGCAACTCCAATGGAGGAATCACGTTTCAAGGAGAAGAAGAGATTGGTTCGTCTTTAAAAGGCAAGGGGGCACCTCTATATATAGGTGGAGGGGGGCTGCCAGCCTTGCTGGCTGGGCGGTGTGGGACTATTCCCACACCAGCCCGCCCCAATTGGTGCGCCGGCCCAAGGTGGGCCCCAGTTGGCCCACCTAGGGCAGCCCCCTTCCTCATGCGCACCTAGGGGGGAAATTTCCCCCCTTATGGGCCTTCTCTCCCATGGGAAGGCCCATTTAAGGTGGGCTGCCTTTTAAAATCCGAAAATCATTAAATAAAAATGTATTTAACTATTAATTACACTAATTATATTAAACACACATTATCTAATTTATTTCGACTCCGAAAACTATTTCGTCGCTCTCCGATCTTCATCGGATCTTTCTCGGGACGCTCCCGGTGCTCTCTTCTAATTTCTCTTCCGGTAAACTTGTCGACTCCCCTTAAGTGTGTTACCCTAGCGGTTTGAGATCTCGCCAGACATGATCGAGACGCGCTCTCCGATCAATGACTAATTCGTGGACCTTGGATACCCAGAATTAATCCCTGTGAGATAACGAATAACTTTGTCGTTCGAACCTAGACGTCGAGTCTTAAACCTTTTGCCATGGTGATACTAAGCGTGTCCGAGACTCGTTCATAGATATCGCGATACCTAGCTTGATCTCGTTACCGACTACACTATCTTCTACTCGTCCATGATATTATGTCCTGGTGACCTAGTCACATGCTTGCAAGCTAATTTGACATAATCTTACCGAGTGGGCCCTAGAGTATCTATCCTGCTATGCGGACTAGCAAATCCCGCTCTTGATCCCTCGTCTCAACATACCCCCTTCCGATACCCGAGAGGGACACCTTTATTGTCATACTTTTAAGACATGACGTTTGATACAATCAAAGTATCTTTCAGGAATAGCAATAAGAGTTGATCTCACGGTCAAAGGCGTAATGACTACGTCCTACAAATATTGGGTATGTCCATCACGTCATTCTCCCAATGACATGACTCCATTGTCAACTGACATCAAAGTCACATGATCGGGAAACCTCGATCATCAATTGCCCAATGAACTAGTTAGATAGAGCCTACTAGGGACCTGGTTGTTTATCTACCACACGCGGATTAATGTTTCCGCTTAATACAGTTATAGCATGGTATAAAACATATAATGAACAATTGAGATATGACGAATAAACGATCTTTATTAACTGCCTCTAGGGCATATCTCCTTCAGTCTCCCACTTGAACTAGAGTAACACTTAATCTAGTTTACAACTTGGTAAAAGCCCAACACCCATAGCAACTTGGTGCATGCTTGTCTCGTGGAAGAGGAATACAGTCAACAGATCTCACAGATTGAGACCTATATGTGCTTTGCAACACTTCTATGTCACCTAGTTTGACATCATCCCGTATCTTACGATGACGGTGAAATATATCTTAGTCGATGGGGTGAGACTCGAACCTTCGCGTAGCATGGGCCTTAAAAGTCTAAGAGATCTATTAAGGGGAACCACATATGCTCGGAAAACTGTTCAGTCCAATCACACTTGCTACTTCTGAAGTTGACATATATTTCTATACCTATGTAGATTATGCGACAGTGCATTCATATGCGACTTCGCAAGCTAACCATGTCTTTCTTCAAAATAAAGGACACCTCCTATATGAGATTTCTAGTCGTATGGGCCAGTGTCATAACTTGCATCATCGTAACCGTTTTACGGCAAGTTGTCTTTCCACTCTTACCCTTTACCAGAAAACATATCTTTAGTTCTCACAGACACTAAAGAATATACTTAACGTTTGTTCATTGATCCACACAAGGATCACTCTAGAACCCGTTCTTCAACCAAGAACTTGGGTCACACCAAGTCGAGCTTTCAGTCTGATAGAATCTATGTCTGAGCCATAGAGAATGTCGAACATCATTTTCTTCCATTAGCTATCACTGAAAATGCCAAGATAAACTTAATATTTTACCTAGTCATACAAGTAAGAACCTTTTTCTTCGCTTGTTCTATTCTGAAACACTTCAGAATCTTAACCTAGGAAAATATTCCGACCTAATGTTATTAAGGCCCTTTTGATCTATACAATTATAGATCGGATGTCTAATACTCCTAACTTCATTCATAGAAAATTTAATCACTTAAATAATCCTTTATACTTTACTAGAGGATCTGTATCATTCTCAATATGTCGTTACATATAAAATTATGAATGACACCTAGCTCCCACTCAAATATGCCTTCCACATATAAGATCAAGAAAAGCTACTTAGCTCCCACTCACTTCTTTGCAAATGCAAGTTTCTTCAACTATTTTGGACAACTCCAAAATCTTTTGATCACATCATCAAAGTGAAGATTCCAGCTCTGATATGCTTGCTTCAGCCCATGAATGGACAGCTGAAGTTTGCATACATGTTCAGCATCCTCAGGATCACCAAACCATTTCATTATACTAATTACAACTCTTTCTTAATGATACCATTAAGAAACATGGTTTCCTTATCCATCTATCAATTTCTCAATTTGAAATTATAGTAATTGCTAAACGACCCCGAATAGATTTAGGCTTCGCCACTTGAGACAAAATCTCGTTGTGGTCAACTTTTGAATCTGTCGGAACTGTTTCACGACAAATCGATCCTTATCAGTGTCTACTCTCTCATAAAATTCCATATTCTATTAACAGCTTAGATGCCATCAAGAAGATCTCCCAAGTCATTACCTGGTAATCGTACATGGATTTTATCTCGGATCATATATGACTCATAGCCATTTCTCGGACTTAGGTCTACCATCTCTTCTTCGCAGTTCGTAGGTCTGTCATATTCCATTAACATGACCTTCATAACAAGATTGTCGTACCACACAGTGTGGAACACAACCTCGTACGCCTACGTTCTTAGTATGAGCTCAGAGCATCATGATCTTTATCATCAGCTTCTTTCCAGTTGAGGAGCATAACACCAGAAACACTTTTTCGTTGCGCCACTCTGATGTCTGGAGAGAAAGTTCATTAACTTCGTCTTGCTCTACTTTCTTTCCCACTTATACCCTTGGACAAGAAACTATTTCTTTTGCAAGGTATATTCCGGCAACGTTCTTGCCTATGTCGTGAGACATGTACCTAACTAATTCTTTAGGTACGGTACACTACAAAGATTTATCCATTTTAGGTTTGATCACATCGAAACACTAAATTGCTGAAACGACAATCTAGGCTAAAAGCCATGCCATCACTCATATGGTATTGTCTCCATGGATTTAAATGGTTTCCCTATTATCTAACGTGAATGTTATGTTTCTACCATATGACTCCAATGATCACAATAATTCGACAAGAGATTTATTTACCACACACTATCCGATAGGGTGCGATTACGACGTCCTAACATACCATAACACTATGGTGTTCCATGCGACGTAATTTGTGGAACTCTTCTCACAAGTCTTCTAATGATATGCCAACATTATAACTCAAATCTTTATTTCCTCGATCTGTATCGCAGGAATTTGATTTTTCTTGTTAAATTTATTTTCCTACTTCATTCTGAACTTGTTTGATCGAATCAAAATTTCCAGACTAACATTTCCTAGGTGGATATCCATATATCTACTCGGAATATTCATGAAGTTTATGAAATAAAAACTTCCACTATACGTTAAAGTACTTCATTGATTCACATACACCCATATGCATGATTCTCAACAAGTTATACTCAAAACGTTCAGTGAAGTTTACAAAATAAAGGTCTCCACTACACGTTAATTACTTCATTGATCCACATACATCTATATGCATGATTATCAATAAGTTATATGCCCGCTTTCCGAAAACGGTGTCTTAGTTATCTTGCAAGTGTCAAAAGATCAAATCTAAGAACATGTAGATCCATCCGTATGGAGCTTGTTCATTGACTATAACATTGACATGACTTAAACTGTAGTGCCACGAGAGTTTCTACCATCTAAATTCAAATCGGCTTATAGGACAACGATTTTGTCACTTACATATATGAACAATCGTCTTGCTAGAGAAAGCACACTTATAACGATCATAATAACAGGCGATCATAAAAGAATTTATTCAAATGGTAGATCTAGAGGGAGAGTGTCTATGGCCATCACAACATTTTGTCTGTCATCATCAACACACATTGTCGCCTCATCCTTCCAAGCTACTCAAGTAGTAAATCTGGTTTTCATAAAACATGACTAGTATCAAAAACTTAGTCACTACTGCGAGTACTTGCTTAGGTAAAACATTCATAACGTGTATATCATATATACACCATCATCATTGATGACTTCCCGGCGATCTGTTTCATCTTCTTGATTCTTCCAACGCAATCAAGAACCATGAAGGTGAACAATTCCCCTTGCATGACATAGTCTATAACAAAGCATTTGTATCTGTCAACGTTGTCTGTCATCCGGTGATCGAGCTGAGCGAGGCGTCTCAATGTCATCAAGTATGACCAATGTCATCGAGTATGACCAGTGTCATCAAGTATGACTGCCAAGTGCTCCTTCAATGCGTGTATTCTCTTCCACCTTGGTTGAGAAGAAAAACAGTCAACGTACTGATAAACTTCATCAACCCAACTTTAGGTGTATCCTGAGTTTAGCGATCATCTCATATGTTCGCGATCTAACAACTTGCACCCACCGTTAATTCTCTATGGCAGAGATCATAGCATACACTGGAATATGATGATATTATCCGCACAAAAACTTGGTAATCCAAATTATCCTTTTGTTAGCGGAATCTCCGGGTTTATCTCCTAGCGGTTATTGTATCACAAAGAGCTAATGGTTTAAACAAGGAGTATCCTCAAGCTAAAGTATAAAACTATGAAGTTGGACCCAACCTTTTAAGTTTCTCAATCACAGAATTGCGTCTAATTTTTTTTTTAAAAAGGCTATTACATTGGTTAATATCTACAAAGGTTTTGCAAAACATAAAGACTTTGTTCATTATAAAATAGGGCTCAAGTTTTAATAAAATAAAACTACCAGAACTCCCACTCAAAACGAATATTACTCTAATCATTTTAGTGATTACACGATCCTCATCCATTATGCAACCCCTCATCGTCAGAGCCGGCAACATAACTTCAAAGTTAGACATCGACATGTCAATCACAACAACTCTGTGACTCATGCTTAACCTTGCGGTCACCGTGTTCCGAGGCCATGTCTGTACATGCTAGGCTCGCCGTAATAACGTTCAGCGTATACGCTTGTGCAAACATGTCTTACACCCACTGTATGCGAACGACGATATGTCTGACACCCGATCGTCACGGCCTGCCTCATAACGTAGAACTTTCTTGGTGGTGCACGCCAAAGGGAGAACACTAATGGTATTTTGGAGGGATCATCTTATATTACTACCGCCGTGTAACTAATATATAACTATATATATATATACACACAATATAAGATGTAAACAACAACATAACATCAAATGTAATGCGACGTGATATGGTCCTTGCGCCGATGGTCTCCTTCGCGCCCACAGTTTATAAACAATTTATCAAACCTATCTGGACCATATCACATTGCCCCCTGCAAGATAAAGTTAGACGCTTTCTACTTTATCTTTTGCATATTTTACGTGGCTTGGGGCTTTCGTAAATAGAACAGGTTTCATACCTACGAACCTATTAACAGAACAATGATCAAATAATTCCATGTTTATTCATCCCTTTCGGGCCCTCCATTGAAAATGCAAAGCCAACTAAAGAGAGAGAGACAGACACCCGCCAGCCACATATACGGTACAAGCCGCATGTCAGTTGTGGAACCAGTCTCGCGTAAGCGTACGCGTAAAGTCGGTCCGGGGCGCTTCATCAGCTCAATACTGCCGACAATGCAAGGGCACGCGAGAGGGTAGCAAATAAAAGAACGATGCCCCCGTGATAAAAACGGGTTCTAAAAGCGTACAACTATATCTACGCATAGATTGGCTCTGATACCACTGAAGTGGGATCGCAGGCAGAAAACAATAAATTTTCTAACAACGATAACCTTAAGCTAGCCAGGATCTATACTATGCAGATATAGTAATACGGAGGATATCGATATACATACCTTCGTAGACCGAAACGCGGGGATTACGCTCCCGCACAAGCGTTGTCGATGAAGCCGACGAAGACGACCTCGAGGTCGTGTAGAGGAAGAAGACCTCCGAGCACCACTAGCGTGGCACCTCGCAGGGATCCACACACGTACGGTGAAGACGACGACCTCCGGGCTCCGATCCAAGGACGACCAGCGGAAGACTTGGACCGGAAGACCAGCAGCACGGCGATGTGCGTATGGTGGAGAGAACTTCACCTTGGCGCAACTCCAATGGAGGAATCACGTTTCAAGGAGAATAAGAGATTGGTTCGTCTTTAAAAGCCAAGGGGACATCTCTATATATAGGTGGAGGGGGGCTGCCTGCCTTGCTGGCTGGGCGGTGTGGGACTATTCCCACACCAGCCTGCCCCAATTGGTGCGCCGGCCCTAGGTGGGCCCCATTTGGCCCACCTAGTGCAGCCCCCTTCCTCATGCGCACCTAGGGGGGGATGGGCCTTCTCTCCCATGGGAAGGCCCATTTAAGGTGGGCTGCCTTTTAAAATCCGAAAATCATTAAATAAAAATGTATTTAACTATTAATTACACTAATTAATATTAAACACACATTATCTAATTTATTTCGACTCCGAAAACTATTTCGTCGCTCTCCGATCTTCATCGGATCTTTCCCGGTACGCTCCCGGTGCTCTCTTCTAATTTCTCTTCCGGTAAACTTGTCGACTCCCCTTAAGTGTGTTACCCTAGCGGTTCGAGATCTCGCCAGACATGATCGAGACGCGCTCTCCGATCAATGACTAATTCGTGGACCTTGGATACCCAGAATTAATCCATGTGAGATAACGAATAATTTTGTCGTTCGAACCTAGACGTCGAGTCTTAAACCTTTTGCCATGGCGATACTTAGCGTGTCCGAGACTCGTTCATAGATATCGCGATACCTAGCTTGATCTCGTTACCGACAACACTATCTTCTACTCGTCCATGACATTATGTCCTGCTGATCTAGTCACATGCTTGCAAGCTAATTTGACATAATCTCACCGAGTGTGCCCTAGAGTATCTATCCTGCTATGCGGACTGGCAAATACCGCTCTTGATCCCTCGTCTCAACATACTCCCTTCCGATACCCGAGAGGGACACCTTTATTGTCATACTTTGAAGACATGACGTTTGATGCAATCAAAGTATCTTTCAGGAATAGCAATAAGAGTTGATCTCACGGTCAAAGGCGTAATGACTACGTCCTACAAATATTGGGTATGTCCATCACGTCATTCTCCCAATGACATGACTCCATTGTCAACTGACATCAATGTCACATGATCGGGAAACCTCGATCATCAATTGCCCAATGAACTAGTTAGATAGAGGCTACTAGGGACCTGGTTGTTTATCTACCACACGCGTATTAATGTTTCCGCTTAATACAGTTATAGCATGGTTGAAGGGAATATGCCCTAGAGGCACTTAATAAAGATAAGATTATTGGTTATATTCCAATTGTTCATTATATGTTTTATACCATGCTATAACTGTATTAAGCGGAAACATTAATACACGTGTGGTAGATAAACAACCAGGTCCCTAGTTGCCTCTGCTAAGACTAGTTTCATTGCGCGATTGATGATCGAGGTTTCCCAATCATGAGACATGGCGTCTGTCGGCAATGGAGTCATATCGTTAGGTGGAACGATGTGATGGACTTACCCATAATTTGTAGGACGTAGTCATTACGCCTTCGACCGTGAGATCAACTCTTATTGTTATTCCTGGAAGATACTTTGATCGCACCAAACGTCATATCTTATATAGTGTGACAATAACGGTGATACTTTTGGGTATCGGAAAGGGGTAGTTGAGACGAGGGGTCAAGAGCGGGATTTGTCAGTCCGTATAGCCGGATAGATACTCTAGGGCCCACTCGGTGAGATTATGTCAAATGAGTTTGCAAACATGTGACTAGGTCACCAGCTGACATAATATCATAGACGAGTAGAAGATAGTGTTGTCGGTAACGAGATCATGCTAGGTATGGAGATATCTATGAACGATGCTCGGACACGCTAAGTATCGCTATGGCAAAAGGTTTAAGACTCGACGTCCAGGTTTGATAGATGAAAGTCATTCGTTATATCACAGGGGTTAATTCATGGGGTCCAGGCCTACGAGTTAATCATTGATCGGAGAGGAGTCTCGATCATGTCTGTTATTATATCGAACCGCTAGGGTAACACACTTAAGGGGTTTCGACAAGACAACCGGAAAGGAAAGAGATCACCGGGAACGTCCCGGGAATGGTCCGATGGAGATCGGGCAGCGACGAAATAGTTTTCGGAGCTAGAATAAATTATATATAATATGTTTGATATTAATTAGTGTAATTAATGTCTAAATATGATTTTATATATTTATTTTCGAATTTATTTAGGCTGATTTCCCTAAATGGGCCTTCTGGTCGAAAGAAGGCCCAAGAGGGGAAAATTCCCTAGGGGAATTCGGTGGGGGCATGATGGCCGGCCTAGGTGGGCCAAAAGGGGCCCACCATGGGGCCGGCGCACCAGCCTAGCCGCACCAGGCAATGGGGGATAGTCCCACATTGCCTGGCTGGCAAGGTTGGCTCCCCCCCGGGAGCCTATATAAGAAGGGGCACCCCAGGCCTTTTAATTCAACCAATTAATTTCTCTTTCTCTCCTCGATAACGTGATTCCCTTTGTCGGAGTTGCGCCGAGTTGAGAGGGGATCTCTCCACCATAGCCCGCTGCCGCGCTGCTGGTGTTCCGGTCCAAGTCTTCCGCTGCTCGTCCTGGACTGGAGCTTCGGAGGCCGTCGTCTCCACCGTATGTGTGTAACACCCTGCGAGGTGCTGCGCTAGCGGTACTCGGAGACCTACTTCCTCCACCCGACCTCGAGGTCATCTTCATCGCCTTCGTCGCGCCGAGTTCTTCGCGACCTAGAGGTCGGCTACGTCGTCTTCGTCGTCAACGCTTGTGCGGGAGCGTAATCCCCGCTATTCGGTCTACGAGGGTATGTATTCCGATCTCCGCCGTACTTCTATATCTGCATAGTGTAGATCTTGGCTAGTTTAAGGATATCGTTCGTAGGAAATTTTTTGTTTTCTGCCTGCGATCCCCTTCAGTGGTATCAGAGCCGATCTATCGTAGATATAGCTGTACGCTGTTAGAACCCGTGTTCTTCACGGGGGCACCGTTCCTGTTATTTGCTACCCTCTAGCGTGCACTTGTGATTCCAGCGGCATCGAGTTGATGAAGCGGCCCGGACCGACTTTACGCGTACGCTTACGCGAGACTGGTTCCACTACTGACATACGGCTTGTACCGTATCTGTGGCTGGCGGGTGTCTGTCTCTCTCTCTTTAGTTGGTCTTGCATTTTCAATGGAGGGCCCGAAAGGGATGCTTAAACATGCAATTATTGGATCGTTGTTTTGGTAAGAAGCGGTTCTTTTTACGACAGCCCCAAGCCACGTAAAATATGCAAAAGATAAAGTAGAAGCGTCTAACTTTATTTTGCAGGGGCAATGTGATATGGTCAAGGTAGGTTTATTAAATTGTTTATGAACTACGGGCGCCAAGAAGACCATGGCGCAATGGACTATATCACATCGCATTACATTTGATGTTTTGTGTGCATCTTATATTGTGTGATTATATATTAGTATATATTAGTTACACGGCGGTAGTTATATATAAGATGACCCCTTCAAAATACCACTAGTGTTCTTCCTCCAACGAGCACCACCAAGAAAGTTCTACGTTATGAGGCAGGCCGTGACGATCGGGTGTCAGACATATCGTCGTTCGCATACAGTGGTTGTAAGCCATGTTGCACAAGCGTTACGTGGAGGTTATTGTGGCGAGCCTAGCATATGCAGATATGGCCTCGGAACACGGAGGCCGAAAGGTCGAGCATGAGTCACAGAGTTGTTGTGATTGACAATTGTCTACCCTTGAAGTTGTGTTGCCGGCTCTGACGATGAGGGGTTGTGCAATGGATGGGGGTCGTGTAATCGCTTAAACGACCAGGAGCGATGTTCGTTTGAGTGGGAGTTCGGATAGTTATTTTCTAAAATACTAGAACTCAAAATATAATGAACAAAGTCTGTTTTGCAAACCTTTGTAGATATTAACCATTGTAATAGCATCTTTTAAAATTAGCCGCATTCCTGCGATTGAGAAACTTAAAAGGTTAGGTCCAAACTTCATAGTTTTATAATTTAGCTTGAGGATACTCCTTGTTTAAACCGTTAGCTCTTTGTGATACAATACCTGCTAGGAGATAAACCCGGAGATTCCGCTAACAAAAGATAATTTGGATTATCAGGTTTTGTGCGGATGATATCATCATAGTCCAGTGTATGCTATGATCTCTGCCATAGAGAACCAACGGTGGGTACGAGTTATTAGATCGCGAACATATGAGATGGTCGCTAAACTCGGGGTACCCCTAAAGTTGGGTTGATGAAGTTTATCAGTACGTTGACTGATTGTCTTCTCAACCAAGATGGAAGAGAAATACACACATTGAAGGAGCACGTGGCAGTCATACTTGATAACATTGGTCATACTTGATGACATATGGTCATACTTGATGAACATTCAGACGCCTCGCTCAGCTCGATCACTGGATGACAGACGTCATTGCCAAGTGCAAATGCTATGTCATAGACTATGTCATGCAAGGGGAATCGTTCACCTTCATGGTTCTTGATTACGTTGGAAGTATCAAGAAGATGAAACAGATCGCCGGAAGTCATCAATGATGATGGTGTATATATGATATACATATTATGAATGTTTTAGCTAAGCAAGTACTCGCAGTAGTGACTAAGTTTTGATACTAGTCATGTTTTATGAAAACCAGGTTTACTGCTTGAGTGGCTTGAAAGGATGAGGCGACATTGCGTGTTGATAATGGCAGACAAATTGTTGTGATGGCCATAGACACTCTCCCTCTAGATCTACCATTTGAATAAATTCTTTATGATCGCCTGTTAGTATGATCGTTATAAATGTGTCTCCTCTAGCGAGACAATTGTTCATATATATTAGTGACAAATTCGTTGTCCTATATTTATGAAGTAATGATCATA
The DNA here is from genome assembly GCA_026929855.1 of Poa annua. Lineage (NCBI taxonomy): Eukaryota > Viridiplantae > Streptophyta > Magnoliopsida > Poales > Poaceae > Poa > Poa annua. The sequence continues at coordinate 94,089,811 of CM049433.1, forward strand.
TGCCGATTTGAATTTAGATGGTAGAAGCTCCCACATTCATAATATTAATGCCAAAGGATACAAACTTAATAAAGACACCACATATGTGTGGCACTACCGTTTAATTCATGTCAATGTTATAGTCAATAAATTAGCTCCATACCGGATGGATCTACAAGTTCTTAGATTTGATCTTTTGACACTTGCAAAATAACTAAGACACCGTTTTCGGAAAACGGGCATATAACTTATTGATAGTCATGCATATAGATGTATGTGGTTCAATGAAGTAATTGACGGGTAGTGGAGACCTTTATTTCGTGAACTTCGCTGAACGTTTTGAGTATGACTTGTTGAGAATCGTGCATATGGGTGTATGTGAATCAATGAAGTACTTTAACGTGAAGTGGAAGTCTTTATTTCATAGACTTCATGAATATTCCAAGTAGATATATGAATATCCACTCAGCGAATGTTGGCCTGAAAATTTTGATTCGATCAAACAAGTTCAGAATGAAGTAGGAAATAAACTTAACAAGAAAATCAAATTCCCGCGATACAGATCGAGGAAATGAAGATTTGAGTTATAATGTTGGCATATCATTGGAAGACTTGTGAGAAGAGTTCCACAAATTACGTCGCATGGAACACCATAGTGTTATGGTATGTTAGGACGTCGTAATCGCACCCTATCGGATAGTGTGTGGTAAATAAATCTCTTACCGAATTATTGTGATCATTAGAGTCGTATGGTAGAAACGTAAACATTCACGTTAGATAATAGGGAAACCATTTAAATCCATGGAGACAATACCATATGAGTAATGGCGTGGCTTTTAGTCTGGATTGTCGTTTCAGCAATTTAGTGTTTCGATGTGATCGAACCTAAAATGGATTAATCTTTGTAGTGTACCGTACCTAAAGAGTTAGTTGGGTACATGTCTCACGACGTAGGCAAAATCGTTGTCGGGATATACCTTGTGAAAGAAATAGTTTCTTATCCAAGGGTATAAGTGAGAAAGAAAGTAGAGCAAGGAAAAGTTGATGAAACTTTCTCTCCAGACATCAGAGTGGCGCAACTGAAAGTGTTTTCGGTGTCATGCTCCACAGCTTGAAAGAAGCTGATGATACAAGATCATGATGCTCTGAGCTCATACTAAGAACGTAGGCGTACGAGGTTGTGTTCCACACTATGTGTTACGACAATCTTGTTATGAAGGTCATGTTAATGGAATATGACAGACCTACGAACTACGAAGAAGAGATGGTAGACCTAAGTCCGAGAAATGGCTATGAGTCATATATGATCCGAAATAAAATCCATGTACGATTACCAGGTATTGACTTGGGAGATCTTCTTGATGGCATCTAGGATGTTAACAGAATATGGAATTTTATGAGAGAGTAGACACTGATAAGGATCGATTTGTCGTGAAACAGTTCCGACAGATTCAAAAGTTGACCACAATGAGATTTTGTCTCAGGTGGCGAAGCCTAAATCTATTCTGGGTCGTTTAGCAATTACTATAATTTCGAATGAGAAATTGATAGAAGGATAAGGAAACCATGTTTCTTAATAGTGTCATTAAGAAAGAGTTGTAATCAGTACAATAATGGTTTGGTGATCCTGAGGATGCTAAACATGTATGCAAACTTCAGTTGTCCATTCATGGGCTGAAGCAAGCATATCGGAGCTGGAATCTTCACTTTGATAATGTGATCAAAGGATTTTGGAGTTGTCCAAAATAGTTGAAGAGACTTGCATTTGCAAAGAAGTGAGTGGGAGCAAAGTAGCTTTTCTTGATCTTATATGCGGAAGGCATATTTGAGTGGGAGCTAAGTAGCTTTCCATGATCTTATATGTGGAAGGCATATTTGAGTGGGAGCTAGGTGTCATTTGTGATTTTGTATGTAACGACATATTGAATGACACAGATCCTCTAGTAGAGTGTAAAGGATTATTTAAGTGATTAAATTTTCTATGAAATGAAGTTAGGAGTATTAGGCATCCGATTTATAATTGTATAGATCGTAAGGGGCTTAATAACATTAGGTCGGAATATTTCCTAAGTTAAGATTCTGAAGTGTTTCAGAATAGAACAAGCGAAGAAGATTGTTCTTGCTTGTATGACTAGGTAAAATATTAAGTTTATCTTGGCATTTTCAGTGATAGAAAATGATGTTCGACATTCTCTATGTATCATACATAGATTCTATTAGACTGAAAGCTCGACTTGGTGTGACCCGAGTTCTTGGTTGAAGAACAAGTTCTAGAGTGATCCTTGTGTGGGTCAATGAACAAACATTAAGTATATTCTTCAGTGTCTATGAGAACTGAAGATATGTTTTCTAGTAAAGGGTAAGAGTGGAAAGACAACTTGCCGTAAAACGGTTACGATGATGCAAGTTGTGACACTGACTCATACGACTAGAAATCTCATATAGGAGATGTCCTTTGTTTTGAAGAAAGACATGGTTAGTTTGCGAAATCGCATATGAATGCACTGTCGCATAATCTACGTAGGTATAGAAATATATGGCAACTTCAGAAGTAGCAAGTGTGATTGGACTGAGCAGTTTTCGGGGCGTATGTGGTCCCCTTAATAAGATCTCTTAGACTTTTAAGGCCCATGCTACGCGAATGTTCGAGTCTCACTCCATCCACTAGGATATATTTCACCGTCATCGTAAGATACGGGATGATGTCAAACTAGGTGACACAGAATTGTTGCAAAGCACATATAGGTCTCAATGTGTGAGATCTGTTGACTGTATTCCTCTTCCACGAGACGAGCCGGCACCAAGATGCTATGGGTGTTGAGCTTTTACCAAGTTGTAAACTAGATTAAGTGTTACTCTAGTGCAAGTGGGAGACTGAAGGGAATATGCCCTAGAGGCACTTAATAAAGATAAGTTTATTGGTTATATTCCAATTGTTCATTATATGTTTTATACCATGCTATAACTGTATTAAGCGGAAACATTAATACACGTGTGGTAGATAAACAATCAGGTCCCTAGTTGCCTCTGCTAAGACTAGTTTCATTGCGCGATTGATGATCGAGGTTTCCCAATCATGAGACATGGCGTCTGTCGGCAATGGAGTCATATCGTTAGGTGGAACGATGTGATGGACTTACCCATAATTTGTAGGACGTAGTCATTACGCCTTCGACCGTGAGATCAACTCTTATTGTTATTCCTGGAAGATACTTTGATCGCACCAAACGTCATATCTTATATAGTGTGACAATAACGGTGATACTTTTGGGTATCGGAAAGGGGTAGTTGAGACGAGGGGTCAAGAGCGGGATTTGTCAGTCCGTATAGCCGGATAGATATTCTAGGGCCCACTCGGTGAGATTATGTCAAATGAGTTTGCAAACATGTGACTAGGTCACCAGCTGACATAATATCATAGACGAGTAGAAGATAGTGTTGTCGGTAACGAGATCATGCTAGGTATGGAGATATCTATGAACGATGCTCGGACACGCTAAGTATCGCTATGGCAAAAGGTTTAAGACTCGACGTCCAGGTTTGATAGATGAAAGTCATTCGTTATATCACAGGGGTTAATTCATGGGGTCCAGGCCTACGAGTTAATCATTGATCGGAGAGGAGTCTCGATCATGTCTGTTATTATATCGAACCGCTAGGGTAACACACTTAAGGGGTTTCGACAAGACAACCGGAAAGGAAAGAGATCACCGGGAACGTCCCGGGAATGGTCCGATGGAGATCGGGCAGCGACGAAATAGTTTTCGGAGCTAGAATAAATTATATATAATATGTTTGATATTAATTAGTGTAATTAATGTCTAAATATGATTTTATATATTTATTTTCGAATTTATTTAGGCTGATTTCCCTAAATGGGCCTTCTGGTCGAAAGAAGGCCCAAGAGGGGAAAATTCCCTAGGGGAATTCGGTGGGGGCATGATGGCCGGCCTAGGTGGGCCAAAAGGGGCCCACCATGGGGCCGGCGCACCAGCCTAGCCGCACCAGGCAATGGGGGATAGTCCCACATTGCCTGGCTGGCAAGGTTGGCTCCCCCCCGGGAGCCTATATAAGAAGGGGCACTCCTGGCCTTTTAATTCAACCAATTAATATCTCTTTCTCTCCTCGATAACGTGATTCCCTTTGTCGGAGTTGCGCCGAGTTGAGAGGGGATCTCTCCACCATAGCCCGCTGCCGCGCTGCTGGTGTTCCGGTCCAAGTCTTCCGCTGCTCGTCCTGGACTGGAGCTTCAGAGGCCGTCGTCTCCACCGTATGTGTGTAACACCCTGCGAGGTGCTGCGCTAGCGGTACTCGGAGGCCTACTTCCTCCACCCGACCTCGAGGTCATCTTCATCGCCTTCGTCGCGCCGAGTTCTTCGCGTCCTAGAGGTCGGCTACGTCGTCTTCGTCGTCAACGCTTGTGCGGGAGCGTAATCCCCGCTATTCGGTCTACGAGGGTATGTATTCCGATCTCCGCCGTACTTCTATATCTGCATAGTGTAGATCTTGGCTAGTTTAAGGATATCGTTCGTAGGAAAAATTTTGTTTTCTGCCTGCGATCCCCTTCAATGGTATAAAACATATAATGAACAATTGAGTTATGACGAATAAACTATCTTTATTAAGTGCCTCTAGGGCATATCTCTTTCAGTTGTGTGTTGTTTATGATCTTGCATGCTCTCCGTTGCTAGTAGTTGCTCTGGCCAAGTAAATACTTGTGACTCCAAGAGGGGGTATTTATACTCGATAGTGGGTTCATCTCTCTATTTAATCTAAAGCAGTGACAGAAAGATCTAAGGTTGTAGATGTACTGTTGCTACTAGGGATAAAACAGTAGTACTTTATCTAAGGATGATGCTATTACTTACATTACACATTTTGCCTAATGCAATAATCTGTTGCTTGCAACTTAATACTGAAAGGGGTGCGGACGCTAACCGGAAGGTGGATTATTAGTGATAGATGCGGTTGGAACGGTCTATGTATATTGTTGTAATGCACAAATGAATCTCACACTAGACATCATGTCATTAGTATATGCATCATTATGCAGCTCTTTATTCTATCAATTGCCCGCCTGTAATTTGTTTACCCGCATGTATGCTATTATTATTATTATGGAGAGACACCACTAGTGAACTGTGGACCCCGGTCCTTTTCTCTAAACTGATAATACAACCAACTGCAAACTGTTATTTTCATTCTCCGCAAACAAACATCATTTTCCACACCATATGATTAATCTCTTTGTTACAGCAAGCCGGTGAGATTGACAACCTCACTGTTGAGTTGGGGCAAAGTTTCTTGATTGTGTTGTGCAGGTTCCACCTCCACCAAGCAATTGCTGGCGCCATTGAAAGGGGGAGACCTTCAGACGTGTTGTTCATCTCCTACTGGTTCGATAAACTTGGTTTCACAACTGAGCGAAATTTGCTGCTGCACTACTTCACACCTTCCTCTTGGGGTTTTCCAACTACACCGTGAGTGCATCACGCGCCAACACGCAAGGACGGGGAACGCCACCCCGTTGCGGCTGCTGCCCGTGCGGCCACGGGCCACGGGACCAGGAGGTGCAGCAGCAGCAGCGCCGCAGCTTCCGCCCGGTGAAGGACGAGCCGCGCTCGCCTCCGCGTCGTGGAGGAGGAGGCACCGGCATCGTCATCCGCGAACGCCGCAAACAACGGCGTTCGCCACCACGCGGACGGTTGTTCCTGCGTCGCCCTAGAGACAGGACGCCTCCACCTCCCGTGGAGACGATCCCGTACGGGTGCGACGTGCCATCCCGCTACGGAACGAGCACGACGGCGACGCGCCGGGGTTCCTGGCCGCCATCGCGGACTCGGTGAGCACCATCGAGCGCGACAGCCCCGGCTACCTGGCCGCCATTGCGGACTCGGTGGCAACGGCGGCAGCCTCGTCCTCATCCGGCGGCGCCTCCTGCAGCCGTGCACCGCGTCGCCATGACGGCGCGTCCCCCAACTTCGGCGGCTCCGGCTCCTCCTCCGCCTACATCATGGTCGACGACGACGACGACGGTCCGAGGGCTAGGCTAGAGCTAGGCTAGGGTTCAAATTCATTCAAAAAATTGGAATATATAAAAAATGAAATTTGAACTTTTTATATTAGTTTACAATTTTTTTCAAACGTCCGCGAGGTGTTCGACAGTTTACTCGCGATTGGCCCTTTGGGGAGTGCCGCTGTGTGGCCTCCAAATGCATGTTCAGCACCCCATAGGAGGCCTAATTGGGGCCAAATGCATGTCCAGCACCCTAGGAGGCCCAATTGGGGTGACGGACACCGATTTAGAGGCCCGGTGGAGTGTAAAAATTGATTCTTGAAACTGAAAATTTGGGGACAAATCGCCCCTTCAATCGCAAATCCTCGTCGCGTAAAGAATAGTAGTGGTGGTACAACAATCGCTCTTGAACACAAGCATCAATCTCTATATCTAATCTAATCAGAGAAAAAAATACTACTAGAAGACAAGACGAATTCGCTAGCTTCTCTCTCCGCTGTGAGCCTGTGATCCGGTGGATCCTTCGTGTTCTCCTACCAGAGCCGCAGCTCCGTGCAGAGCTCCTGCTCCCGGTCCGGCAGCGGCGGCAGGTTGAGGTCGAACTCGAACGGCGCGCGGGCGGGAGGCCGGGCCGCGGAGGCGGCCTCCTCGCCGCCGTCGTCCACGACGGAGGCGGACGAGGCGCAGTCGCTGCGGCAGCCGGCGTCGTCGTCGGGGCCGCGCGCTGGCGCCGGCGCGCGCGGCGCGACACGCGAGCGGCGTCGGGGCGCGGCCCTGGGCCCGCTGAAGGACTCGACGGTGGAGCTGGCGCTGCAGGCGGGGCTGACGACCGGTGGCACGGGGCTGACGACCGGGAAAGGCGGGGAGTAGGCCGCGACGCCGGGGAAGTTGGTGTGGGCGAGCGGGCCGCGCATGGCCCTGGCGGCGACGTCGTAGGCGCGCGCGGCGGCCTCGGCGGAGTCGTAGGTGCCGAGCCAGACCCGCGAGCGCTTGACGGGGTCCCGGATCTCCGCCGCGAACCGGCCCCACGGCCGCTTCCTCACGCCCCTGTACCGCGGCGCCACTCCCAGCGCCGCCGCCGCCGCCAACACCGTGCTGCTAGTATTCCTCATCGGACGGCTTCAAGCCCTGATCGCCTGGTGTGTGGTTGGGAGCTGAAAGAGGCGCTTTTCTTGGCCGGTCGTGTCCCGTTTCTGGAGCTTGGAACACGCAGGAGGAGATGTGTCGAGCTGAGAGGCGTGGTAGGGGAGGAGGCGGTGGTGGAGTGAGCGTGGACGAGGGAGGAGGAGGAGGTAGAAGAAGAAGTAGGAGGAGACGGTCGGCGTGGTGGACGCGCTCGCGCGGATGGCTACGCTCTGGTGGGCGGCCGGACGCTTCTTCTGCCCACCTTCCCCGCGCCAACTCTCTTCAGCTTCACTCTAGCTAGACCGGTCGTTGCGTTGCCCTGAGCTGAGCTCACTGCCGCGTCCCGTCGTAATGGGTCAGCAATAAACACGTTTCGCTTGTGCGGTCACCTCCGCGCGACGTGGGACGCCAGCCATGGATGTTGGATGAGGATCCGTCCCAAAGATTTGCTCGCATTTAACCTCGCGCACAGGCACAGTGGAGAGTGGAGTCTGACGCTGCGCAGGATTCGAATCCACCCTCCATGCTGCAGTTGAGATCGCGTGAAATATCCACTGTACTACCGTGCACCAGTACAAAATTATTACTGGGGCTCGTTTGAATTTAATGGATTTCTACAAGATTGAAATATTCTTTCGAATTAATACAGGATTGAAACCCCTGAAGACGTTTTCATTCGAAAGCCGTTTAATCCATAGGATCACATTCGGGATGAATTCTTGTCATAAATATCTGGTTTATGTGTTTGATTATGTTTGTAACCATATGTCGCTCTTCTACAACTCATTTTGTTTCATAAATCCTTGTGGCGGCCAAGCACGATTTTCAGCCTTGAATTTCAAATTGGGCAGATAAAATGATGGCTTCAATGTTCTTCCATTTCATTTCTAGCGACTAATATTAAACAAGGTGATGCCAAATGGATTCCAATTATTATCTTTTTCAAATTTGGCCTTGTTAATCAAAGATCGTAAGGCTAAGGAGACAATTGCTTTTGCATGATTCAAATCACATCAATAATACATAAAAAGAATTATAACGTGTCATGTTTATCTAACTATGCATAATTATACATGTTTGTTTCATTATCCATAAAATAAACAGAGAATTTATTTTTCAAACATCTTTGAGTGGATGCAAAATTCTGATGTCATAAAGTGTAAATCAACGCTTAGAAGAAAATTCTTGTAATTTGTATAAAAAACTTTTTAATGAGAGAGGTCGTAAGAGCATGTTGTGTTGGTAAACTATAATTGCCACACCTAAGTTTTGTCGTACCACAATACTTTTGCCGTATGTTGTTTATTGTCATAGTTGTCGTGCCCCACATTCTCTTGATGGTATGTTATGTTTAGCTGTGGGAATAGTAGTGATGAGCGAAGCATGGCCTAGATGACTAATAGAGGACGAGTTGGATCTCTATCTTAATGGAAATATACCCATATTAAGCCCCGTTTGGAACACGGGAAGTAAAAACGTAGGAATGGGAAAAACGCAGGAATTAAGCTGTCATGTTTCCTGAATTACTACATGAACTAAAACCACAGGAAATTTTCGTAAGTGGTATTTGGTTGTCGCGCAGGAAAAATACAGAAATTGAAGACACGGGGAGATGAAAACATGAGGTGAGAGCTCAATTTTGTTTTCCTCCAAAATTCCTATGGAATAGTTTATGTCATGGGAATTTTAAAGAAATATGATATCCCTATTCCTTTATTCCAAACAGTGTGATAGGAAAGTTTCCTGTAGTAATGATATTCCTATGAATTTCCTGTATTCCAAACGGGGCCTAAAAGGAAAAATTCCTCATGATATCATAAATCAATGGATACTGACCACTCTTTAATCTGAGCGTCATCGTGGCGTCGCTTTGTCGTCACCTCGCCGTGTGTAAATATGTTTGGACTGGACAAGAGAAGGGCGGCGACCTGGTGCCCTCCTGCTCCCGCCATGACTCCGGCAGGCTCAGCACCTGCGCCTGCGCCTGCGCCTGCGCGCGGTGCCACTGCCACCAGCCACCACCAATCGCCACTACACATTTACACCACCGCGGCGAGGTCCACCGGTCAGTGGTGGCGCTGCAGCTGTAAACGGCTCGGTAATCGGGCACCGGACCGGAGCGGGGGCGCGCACCCAGAGGAACGGCGACGTGTGGGCACGCCGTCGCGCCGCCCGAGGGAGAGACATGCGCCGGGCGCGGCTTTTAGAGCGACGACTGGACAGGATGAGACGCTTCGGAGTGGGGTTTGACCGACCTGGTCGCCTCGGCCCTCGTGCGCCGCCGGCTTCTCGCTCGCTCGCGTGGCGCATACTCAAAACTTCCTGCCGTGACAATTCGGTCAGTTGTTTTTGAGCTAATTACACGGGAAGTACTACAACTTGCACGCGATGTGCAAACTCGTCCTACAATTTGCGGAAAGTGGAAAGTGAAGCCGCGGTCCATTAAATTGTAATGCGGATTGGTTAACCTTAACTCAGCCTCTGGAAATGACGCGTGTACGCACGGTGGCGACATTTTGCAGAGAACCCCGGAGCTAATAACTGACGATTCCCCAATTCCTCTGCCTCAATTCCTCTTCCCGCAGTCCCGCAATTCCTAACCCTAGACGGCGACCACCATGGCGGCAAGGTCGACGGCGACCTCGGAGCTCTGAGATAGACGGCGACCTCGGGCGACATTACCAGGTGAGATAGACGGCGACCTCGGCGATCTGAGCTGCGGTGGCTTGCGATGGCTTCGGAGGGTGCGAATCGAAGCGCGGTGGGCGGAAGCGTGGCCGCAAGTGGCGGCGGCGGCAGCTCTGCTAAGGAGGGGATTGGGCGAAGGTGACAGGGGTCGTGTACCGAGACCAGGCGATTGAGGCGAAGGCCACGGGTAGGCGCCATTACCAGGTGATTTCGCTGCCTGGTCGTTGCTCTGTTTCGCCGTCCTCTTCTTCGTTCCTCTTCTTGGTTGCTCTGTTGTCTGGCAGTTCTAAAATGCAAGCTAAGTTCTAAATTTCGCAGGACAATGTGGGAATGCCAGTTGCTGATCCATGCCATTACCAGTACCAGAACACTAGAAGAAGGAGTGTGACAGATTTAGAGGAAGCGAACTTCAATCTTTCTTGCAAGATCGATGCACTGGAATTGGAGATAAAAACTGTGAAGGCAAAGAAGAAAATCATGAAGAAAAGACATTTGGAGGAGATGAAAAGTAGAGATAGGAAAGATGTAGCATTTGTGGTAATTGTAGCTAGCTGTGTGGTGATGTATTTCTTTTTTGCTTTGATGATCAGAGGGTTTGTGTGAGTGAGATGTAGCTGCAGTTTGTGTGTTGTAATTGTATGGAAATGGAATGAATAAAAGTGGATGCACTGAATTTAGCTGCAGTTTGTGTAGCTGCAGTTTGTACTGAATTTAGCTGAATTTGCCAAGTTTCCATAGTTTCCACACTGATCTAAAAGTGGATACACATAAAGCATTTGCACACTGATTGCTGAGTGCATATAACCATAGTTTCCACACTGATTCATATAATATGTACATTGAGATAGTAGCAAAATAGTAGGCCTGACTAACAATAGTTCTGGCAGGAGATAATTAAGGCCTACCCAGCAGTAGGTCCTGGAAGTGCATTGCACATTACAACTTGTAGCAAAATATAAGGCCTAACTAGCATTAGGTCTTGGAAGTGCATTGCACATCACAGCATGTACATTTCATCAGGTGTTGCATTAAGATCTAGGACTGCTCCAGTTGGCTGCTGTCCATTGTTAGGAATTTCTTCAGTTTGCTGTTGTCCAGTGGCTGTTTGTTCACTACCGAAAAGCAAGTGGTAAAATGAGCCAGGGCCTGTGCGGTATGGAACCGTTGTTGAACCTGTAGCTTCATCATTTGCAGTTTCAGCAGTCGCTTCTGCTGCTGTCCTCTTCCTTCCTTGTCCCCTGCCTCTTGTTGAGTGTGTTGCAGCTTGTTGGGGTTCAGTAGGTTGTTGTCGTGGTTGCCTAGCTGCAGCTGCCCTTCCCCTTCCCCTTGTCGAACCTCTTGCTCGAGTCGATGCAGTAGTGACCCTGGTACGTGCTTGTGGCATGCTATCTCTAGCAGATGTGACAAATGCACTTTCTGGTAACGGGCCACGATACCTATCGACTGGCACTTGGACTCGATCCTGGTGGCAAGTAAGGCAAGAATTAAGTGAAACAACTGGATAATAGTAGAGCTCTCATAATAGTAGTACAATGTCAATGGAAAGTCGAAGTTAATTAAACCTCTTGGCCAAGGCTGTAAACCATGTTGTCCCTTATGTGTGTAGGATCCAAACGAGGCTCTTGTCGATGTGGGATCATATTCTGGACAGAATCATGCTGTAAGATACAAATAATTATCAAGGAAAACAATAGCATGGTAATAGTAAGAATATGAACCTGCAGAATCTCAGGAGTATCCATCTCTTCATTTCCTTGTTGCTGATGTTCTTCAACATTTCCTTGTTGCTGCTGTTCTTCTAGGCTTTGTACATACTTTGCATGACCTTTTTTATTGTGATCAGCTACCCCACATATGGAACAATGGATGGTTACACCAGCTTTGGTTAAAGTTTTAACTCCATTCTTCATTTTCTCCTCTGGTGCCTTTTTCCTGTTCTTTTTTGGCCTCCCCATGACTTTTGTGAATAAAGGTGGATGAACATCTACACCATTCATCTTCTCCCAGTACACCTTGCCTCTTAGTGGAACTAAATTGTAATTATAGGCTTTCATATATGTCTCTATTGTGTAGCAGCTATGCACAAGTGACTCTGGGTCAATATTATCTTCTCTACAACAAGCAATTACATGATGACAGGGTATACCTGTTAGCTGCCACCTCTTGCAGTCACAAGTTTTTGCCTTGAGGTCAACAGTGTAGAACTGCTCAACCTCATGTGAACCCACAGAATATAGTTCATTTCCTGCAGGCTTCACAAAACATTGAGGACTCCATTCAGTGAACTTGTCTAGTTTCTTCCTAATCTTGGGGCAAATCCTTCCTGTCCATTTTTCACACTCTCTCTGCTTTGTGTGTATCCTTTGCATCATCTTGTAGAATATAGTCTCTAGCATTGATAAGAAGGGCATTTCTCTGGCTGCCAATATGTAACTGTGTGCACAAGGAAAATAAAATTGATAAGACAAAGACATAAGCATAGGACATGTTAAATAAAACAAGCTCAGTACATAATTACATGTTAAAGACCTCTGAATGATTATTCAGCAATACATCACACTTGGGGAATTCATTGAAGAAGGCCTTTATCCATGTGTTAGGCACCTGGCTCTCAAGCCAATCAAATGCAGCTTCACTATCAGCTTTCAGTTTCTGCATGTTTTTCTCCCATTTTGGTAAGCTGGTTGACCTGGCAATGGCCCACATGTCATTCTTCAGAGTCTCTCCCCTATGACCTGCCTTCTGGAAGTTTTGGAGTAGGTGCCTAACGCAGAACCTGTGTTCTGCATCTGGCCACACCTTCTGAACAGCAATGATGAGCCCCTGCACATGGTAAAACCATATGACATGATGTTGTCGACTAGTCAACACCACATTGCTAAAAAGGGCAAAACAAGATGGATAGATATTACCTTTTGTCTGTCACTCATTATAGTCCAGGGTGAGGTGTTGGTTATGTTCAAATCATCCCTCAGATTTGTGAGAAACCATTCCCATGAGCTTTTACACTCAACCTCAACATAGCCCATTGCAATGGGGAAAATGCAGTCATTGGGATCTATTCCTACAGCAGACAAGAGCTGTCCTTTGTACCTTGTTTTCACATGACATCCATCAATGAATATAACAGGTCTGCATCCTTCCAAAAAGCCTCTTTTGCAAGCATCATAAGACCAGTACAGGCTGGACAACTGTTGCTTGATTCCACCCTCAGGTTGGTTCACTTTGTTAGTTGACATGAAAATTTTTGAACCAGGATTGGCCCTCCTGAGCTCCTGTCCATAATCCCATAGCTGCATAAACTGAGCTTCCTCATCTCCATGTATGTGCTGCAAAGCTGCTCTTCTTGCTCTACCAAGTTTCCATCTATCAGGGCACATGTTAAATTCCCTCTGCACCTTGGCAGCAAAGGTTGACAAGTCCATCTTCGGATTATCTCTAAATTCATCCATGAATTTTTGTGCCAGAAATTTAGAAGTCAAACATCTCATTTGCCAAAAAAATTTGCAGGTGCGCTTGCCTTCATAAGCTGTAACAATAAATCCACCTGATCTTGTATCCTTCCCAGCTTTGAACATCCAGGGGCAGCTAGCTTTCGGGCACACTGCTTCCACTCTTATGTTATCATTCTTTAACCTTATGATGCCATGTCTCTGTCTAACAGAATAAGCTTCAAGTGCTAACCTAACCTCTTTCACATCACTAAACACCATCCCAACTTTCAGCACAGGGTTATCCATGTCAATCTCTGGATCAAATGCTCTGAACTTATGTTTCAACTTATCAGCTTCAGTTGCCGGCAAATTCAGCTCATCATCTTCAAGCACAGCATCATCTTCATGCTCATCAATTGGTACCTTCTCATTGTTATCATCCACATCTATGTCAACATTGTCTCTAAATAAGTCATCATCACCTTCTTCTGCATTGAAATCGCTATCATAAAAATCACTGTCACCTTCACTTTCACTATCAAAGATACTCTCTTGTTCAAAGTCAATATCATTAGGCTCTGACACACAAACCAGTGCTGAACATGAAGATTCTCTCTGACCTGGTACAGCTGGACTGGTTATTTTCATTGGAGATAAATACACAGCAGGTAAGCTTGGACCTCCATTGATGATCACATCATCTCTCAGCCTCCGCAGAAATTAGTGTGATCAATAAGCAGCGACAATGTCTTCTGATCCCTCACATAACCTACCATTTTAGCAGTGTCTAAATCAGTGACAATAGGTACCAAACCATCTGCAAGTGCGTCACCTGGCTTGGACCAGTAAATATGCATCCTCTCATCTCTTTCATAGTCCATCAACCTCACAATTTCATCAACCACCTTAATGGACCAAGTTTTGCTGCTGCAATAGTCAATTACTCCCACTGTCCCATCCACATATTCCAAGTTTTCATGTAACCCACAGAAAAAACCATTATGAGCCACTTCAACAGAAAATAGATCATAACTGACTCCTGCATCAAAAACTGTTGCAATGTGTGTATTAATAATTTTATAGCGCAAAACTGAGCTGCAAACATGTACTGTATTATGCTACGTCACACCCACAATGTTGCAAACAAACAATAAAAGCATAACTACAAACAGAGCATGTGTCTCCTAAATTTCAGCTACAGACCAGTACATGAAAAATTGGAAACTGCAATCCTACACACGAACTCCTAAATTTCAACAAAATAATACTTCGATCTTCACACATAGCACACGTACTAAAGATGTAACCACAAAAGTTAACACCTTTCAGCTAAAGAACAGCCACACTACTGCAAAATCTGAACTTCTATGAACAGTACAGATACGGCCTGACCACGGAATTAATCCGCGATTTCCTGCGAGTAAACGCTGTACCAGTGGTAGAATAACCAAATAACACCGCAATCCTACTCATTCCCTCTCAGAAAATCACCAAATCTGCCCAGGATCATCCCCTCCACCACCGAACCCTACCTAAACCCCCACCGCAATGAAACAGAGGAGAAGGTCAGGCGGTATCGCGGCGGAGGCATACCGTAGTCTGGAGGGTCGTCGTTCCACAAGCGGTAGCGCAGGTCAGGGGGCATCGCGGCGGAGGCGCAGCCACGGCCGAAGAAGCTGCCGTCGTTCAGCTCGAACGAGGGTTTCCGGTCGCCTCGAGGCAGAGAGGGAGACGAACAGATAGGGAAAGGGCGCAATTTCTGTGTCTCCGGGTGGCCATCATGACATTTAAGGCTCGGAAGGACCGCGCGTGCGAATTCCTGCTTGTCAGATGGACTAAACTGCAAAGTGCTCGTCCCGACAACTTCCACCCTGGCTTAATTCGGACTAAAACGATTGGTTCGTAACAGCCAGTCAAGTTAATGGACCGCGGCTTCACCTTCCGCAAATTGTAGGACGGGTTTGCACATCGCGTGCAAGTTGTAGGACTTCCCGTGTATTTAGCTCGTTGTTTTTCGCTGGGAAACTTATGGTCAGTACGTAGGTTTTGGTCAATTTTATACTCCCTCCGTTCCGTAGTATAAAGGCGCCGGAATTCATATAATATATTTACCTTTCTGTCTGTCCACACAATGGCCATGAACGTCTCGACGAGGACTAGAGGCGAAACTCTTAAAACTCCGACGACTTTACAGTTCGAGGCTTTTTTTACGCGAAAGCAGAATCCCGTAAACGTCAGGCGGCCCCGTTAAGGTGATAAAGGCGCCCGTAGATTAGGACCGCTGAACCCTATTTATGCCGGGTTCCGCACCTTTCCGTTTCCAAAACCTTATCCGCCGCTGTCGCCGACGAGAAATCCGCCGCCCGCCCCCTTCTTGTTCGACGAGCAATCCACGGCCCGATGAAGTAGATCCGCCGCCGCAGCCCCGCGGGATGGCACCCAAGCGGTCGAGGTCGAATCAGCGGGGACGCGGCGACCGATTCGGCAATTTCTCTGACGAGAATCGGAAGGTGCTCGTCCGCGCCGACGCCAGGCGGAAGCGGCTTATCAAGAAATACACGAAGAAAGGCAGCCCGATCCCGCCGGCGTGCTTCAGGCGCAAGGTGGAGGAGTTCGACCGCGAGCTCCAGCGCCGCCGCCTCGCGCAGAGCACCGGTGGCGAGGGAAGCTCGAGCGGCGCCGTGCGTCGCTCCGCCATCGTCCTGCACCGTTCGATGCGCGAGGCGGAGAAGAAGAAGACACAGCTCGCCCGCGATGAGGACTGAAGCTCGTCGGCCTCGACCTCGTCGCCGCCGCACCTGAGGCTCCGGTGAGCCGATTTTTGGCAGTAGGGTTAGGGCGGCGACGAGTTAGGAGTAGATTAGCTTTTGGATTAGTGTAGGTTTTATGTACATTATGTGTGAATTTGTGACGAACTCCTCTGTGGAATGAATCGGTGAAGAACACTAGTTTGTTCCCGCTAAAATTAGACAATTTGTAGATCCGTTTAAGATTTCTGCTATGCGCCGCAAGTAGTTGCGACCAGAATTGTCAAAAAAGGCGAACTGTAAACTTTTTTTTTGAGGTTCCCAATTTAAGGGCTCTGTTAGAGATGCTCTAACAAATAATCATAATCATTTTTTTATCCGTGGGAAGTAAATTTTCCCCGTCCCAATCCAGGTGCCATAGACATTTTTGTATTCAAAGTTGGACCATTGATTTAACCAACGAAAGTTAACAATTTAATTCGCATGCGGAAAAATAATGAAATTTATTGTCTTACGTGTTTTATTTGTCAAATTGCTGCTCAAGGTTCAAACATGAAAAATCGAGTGTACCACATACAAATGACGCGTTATCCCATATGTATTTGATCTGGTGAACAAGTTCCTCATTTTACCTTTCTAGAGGATTTTAGGGCGGTGAGCGTGTGATGTTCCAAATGAAGTTTATGGCTTAGATTGCTTCCCATGAAATTTTATCTAAACTTTTGGTTTGTTACCAAATGGCATTATGTAGCAATTCAATTTTATGCAAAGTTTATGGCTTAGATTGAACTTATCCGGTATAGTTCGGTAAAATTGATTCAAGAATTTGCTACAAACATGTGAAATTCATTGGCGCAACATGTGGTATGACTTTTATGCAAAGTAGTCATATTCTTAAGAGAGTGGTAATTTTGTATCAAAACTTAACATGAGTTACACCCAAAGAAAGTCAATGGCGTATTTTTTAAATAATTTCAATTCAATTTTTTATCTAAGTTTAATATTGTCGTTCATCCCAACTAATTAACATTGGGCGTCGGGGGGAGGGGGTCAATCTTCATGTTATGAACAAGTTCCAAGTCTGTATATTTATATTTTAGTGAACTTTAACAACGTTATTTTTTCAAACATCGGTTAACAAAACGGATGTCTAAATGTTCTCTAATTAGACGGTTCTTGTTGGTTCCCCTTTTTTAGTGTAGTTCCTTTTTTATTACGTGTCTAAATTTGAATTTGTTTAATCGAACTCCCACAGTATATTTTTTTTGTACTCCCTCCGATCCACTTTAATTGTCGTGAAAAACACGTTAGGCTAGTACAAACTCCAGCTTTGCTTACGACACTCTTTATGTACCGGAGGTAGTAGTTTTTTTGTTCCAAAATCCATTCCTGTGCAGCTTTCGGGCCAGCAGGTTATATAGCCCATAAGATTTTTTTGGCATAATGTAGATCCTATTGCGCGACTCATGAATTTTGCTAGGTGTTGGGCCTTGTGGTGATGGGCCGGCACGGCTGAAAATACGGGGCGGACCCGTCGCTAGCCCTCCTGGCCGAGGAGCGATGCCAAGTCAACAACGCCGCCGCATTTGCCGCGGCGCGCGATCGCGCCCTTTACCCCGCGCCACCGTGCGGCATTCTCGTCTCCACGCGTTCATCGTCGTCCTCTCCCGCTCTCCTGACCGGAGAGAAGCGGGCCGCCGGGGAGGGATGGCGTCGTCGGCGGACTCGTCGCCCACGAAATGGGGCCCCAAGGAGCAGCGCAGCCTCTACCTCCGCTGGTTCTACGTCGCCGACGACGGTTCGTTCCACCATTCCTGATGGTTTCGTCTCTCCGTCGATTTTTCGGTGAATGTTGCTGAGTTTGCTCTGGTGGTCATGGAAGACGGGGACGGGCGCCTGACCGGGAGGGACGCGCTCAAGTTCTTCGCCATGTCCAAGCTCTCCAGGGACGAGCTCAAGCAGGTGCGCTCCTTTCGGTGCACAATATATACCGGCACTTCGCTTCTTCGATCTACTGAAAACACGAGTTGCTTCACGTACACACAGGGCGTTACGTACGCTGTCTACAGACACCTCTAGTCCCCCGCATACATTCATTTCATGTTCAGTTCCTCGATTGTCTGTATGAAGAAAAGATACTGACATGTTCCTTTGCAATTTATTTTTCTTTAACGAATCTTTATCTCTGCGAAGACAAAATCTGTACCTTTGTGACCAATAGTGGCTTTTTTACTATGGATATTCAGGTTTGGGCAATTGCTGATTCCAAACGTCAGGGTTATCTTGGATTCTCCGAGTTCATGACTGCTATGCAGGTTTGTCCATGATACTGGTTCCTTTTCGTTTCTGCTTCTGCACACGTGGATATATCCTGCAACTGGTTACACCTTAGAAACTTCTTAAATGGATGGGATTGTCATTCTGCAGCTGGTTTCTCTAGCACAGGCAGGGCTGGAAATCAGTCAAGACACCCTTGCACATGCAGGTATATATAGTTGATGCGCATTACTGGTCAATTTTCATAGACTTGTCTAAAGAAACTATTGGCAGCCTTACTGTTTCTTTTTTACTTCAGATTTGGGGAGTTTACAGCCCCCGGCAATGGAAGGTCTGGATAAGAAACTAGTATGTCTATGTTAATCTTTCATTTTCAGTTGCATCAGAATAATTCACTCGTTTCACCCCCAACTTATTTTCTATTTTTGATTCTAGAAGAAAAGGAGTTCTGCAAACAAGAGCAGCTCCGATATTGCTGGTATGAGTTGTTTCATCATACTGCCTAAGTGTCAAGTCAATTAATCATTTCTCCAGGATATTTGTAATTATTGTTCTTGTTGATCACGCAGCGTATCATCCAATCGAATCACCTATGTCAGCTAACTGGTTTAACTCGAAGTCGGGAAAGAAGGTACGTCGGCTAGTTGTGTGCAGAGCTGCAGATTGTTTAAAAAATCAAATTGTTGCTTAAAGAGTTGCATTATATAAATCTTTTCTATTTTGCAGATCGCATTGAAATCAGTTACCTCGATCATCGATGGACTAAAGAAATCATACATTGAGAAGTTGAGGCCTTTAGAAAAAACTTATCAATATAATGACTTTGTTTCACCTTTGTTGGTGAGTCTTAGCATATCGTCCCTCGCCCCTTGTGCTGAGTTTCTCCCTACTTATATTTGGTTTAACACGATTCTTTGTCTTTTCCCTTAGAATTTCTTTCTGAAGCGAGCGCTTGTACATAAAAAAGCTTCTATAATTGGGACATACATAAGAACATTTTTTTAAGTAAGCAGAAAACTATACATGAAAATAAATACCCCAATCTCATGCGCTGTGTGTGTTTGTCAAAGGAGGGCTCCATTGAGCTAATTATGTGTCTCTTCTCGTGCTATATAAAAATATTAGTTATAAACGATCTTTGCATCCTTCATATCTACAGGTTAATTGTGAAACTTGCATTGCTAAGATAATAAACGATGTCTGTCATGTTTTTCCGAATTTACATGCTTGACTTATAGTTTTTTTTTGGAGTAACCTGGAGGAGCTCTGTCATGTTTTTTAAGTTATCTTGTCTATAGACTAGCAGCGATTTTGATGCGAAGCCGATGGTCATGCTATTAGGTCAATACTCCACCGGAAAAACCACATTCATAAAGCATTTACTGAAGACAAGTTATCCAGGTAAGCAAGATGGGTTGTTGTTCCTTCCCTTTCCTCCTTTCTACATTTAGACTTGAGAATCAGTTGCACCTTTGTTTTTGGCATCTCATCGTTGTTTGTCTACCATTTGATAGTATCTTTGATATTCCTTCTTTAGGTGCCCATATTGGACCAGAGCCTACAACCGACCGATTTGTTGTCATTACTGTAAGTTCTCCATGGAGATGTCAATGTCACTCCCTGCCTAACTTTCGTTAATGCTAGTTTGCATATTTTAGTCCAGTACGTATCCGATGATATATTTTTACACTAATGCAGTCTGGACCAGATGAAAGATGCATTCCTGGTAACACAATTGCTGTGCAAGCTGACATGCCATATAGTGGCCTGTCATCGTTTGGAACGGCGTTTTTGTCGAAGTTTGAGTGTTCTCAGATGCCCCATCCAGTATATTCTCTGCTGCACTGGTAGTTATGCCACTAATTTTTTCCGTACAAATAACTAACAATCAGCTTAATTTTGTTTGTCAAGCTACTGGATCATATTACCTTCGTGGACACTCCTGGAGTTTTATCAGGGGAGAAGCAGAGGACGCAGCGCAGCTATGATTTCACGGGAGTCACATCATGGTTCGCGGCCAAGTGTGACCTGATCCTCCTCCTGTTTGATCCCCATAAGCTCGACATCAGCGACGAGTTCAAGCGTGTGATCGGGTCGCTACGTGGACACGATGACAAGATACGGATAGTTCTCAACAAGGCAGACCAAGTTGATGCGCAGCAGGTGAATGTGCCCGCTCTTTTCCACGCCTTCCTCAATATTTGAGCATATTCCTTTATTCATGAAAACATCGGAGTATGCTGATTTGAAGTTTTCATATCCCAAGTGGCAGCAGATAGACTAATGAAAGCTGTCTGAAAGCAACTGATACCTCAAACTGAAAGCAAATAAGCAATAATGCATATATATTTGTACTCCTTCAAGGCTTCATTTCCAAGTGCTAGATCAAAGAATATCTAATTAAGATCACTGAAAGCGACAGATATCTCAAGTGAGATCAACTCTGCACTTATTTTATTTCTGAAGTTTTCGCATCACAAGTGGCAGCATGTAGGATATCTATCCACATAGATTGATTGTAAGCAAATTTGATAGCTTCAATTTTTTATTGAATAAGAACAATAACTTGAGTTTTGGTTGAATGTTTGGCAGCTGATGAGAGTCTACGGAGCGCTCTTATGGTCGCTCGGCAAAGTGTTGAACACGCCTGAAGTCATGCGCGTGTACATAGGGTATACAGCATTGTCAACTCATCATCCATAGATCTGATCATCTGAAGTAGTATACTCCAGTAGTAGTGTTTAACAATGCATCATCGTCAATGATTACAGTACCCTTCATCAAGAATATAAAAATGCATGATTACACACTAAACTATCTTTGCGGGGCAGATCGTTCAACGACAGGCCGATCCGGGAGACGGCGGCCGGGCCGCTGGGCATGGAGCTGTTCGAGCGAGAGCAGGAGGACCTGCTGTCCGACCTGAACGATATCCCTAAGAAGGCGTGTGATCGTCGGGTAAGAAACATGCATCACTGATCAACATGCATCCTTCAGTCACCGGTACACATTATATCCTGCAAATGTGAAGTCACACCATACCATTTTCATGTCAGATCAACGAGTTTGTGAAGCGTGCCCGGTCGGCCAAGGTGCACGCCCACATCATCGGCCACCTGAAGGAGATGCCGGCGCTGATGGGCAAGGGCAAGGCGCAGCAGAAGCTGCTTGAGACGCTCGACGAGCAGTTCGGCAGGGTGCAGAAGGAGATGCGGCTGCCGGCGGGGGACTTCCCGAGCGTGGAGGAGTACCGGGAGGCGCTGGGCGCCTACAGCTTCGACCGGTTCGAGCGGCTGCGGCCCAAGATGGTGCAGGGCGTGGACGACATGCTCGCCTACGACATCCCCGACCTCCTCAAGCAGTTCAGGAACCCCTACGATTGAGAGCTCGATCGGAGTACATTTCTTGACGACAATCCGTACGTGCTGATGCGAGGGGAGCTCACCGGCCGAATTTCTCGTGTGGGGCTACAACAGAAACCGTGTCGTCCTTGTGGAAATTTCCGTGAAAAATTGACCGGCTCTTCTTGGGCGTACGAGCTGAGTGAGCAAGCGTCGATCGTACATTCTGGGCTGCCCCGTTTGGGACACCGAAATTTGTGAAATTTCACAAAATTAACCCTTTGGGCAAAGTTTAACAAAAAATAACCCATTCTCGAAACTATTTCAGAATCTAACCCTTTTGGGTACCGCCCAACGCTGGGTGCTACCCTCTCTATGGTAGCGCCACACGTTGGGGCGCTACCCTCCTGCCAGCGTGGCATCTCGGGGCCCGCACAGTTTTGCATCCCCTCACGAAAACGTCGAAAACGACTAAGTGTTAGGGGTAGCGCCGTGGCCTGGGGTGCTACCGTCTTAAGGGTAGCGCCGCGCCCTGGGGTGCTACCCTATGGAGGGTAGCGCCGTGCGCTAGGGTGCTACCCTATTTTACAAAAGTTATAGATCCTCCTCCTCACGGGCTCGTTGTCCTCCTCTAATGGTACGTGGGCATTCTTCATGTTCGGCCTCCTTAGGCGAACTTTCTACGGCCTCAGGGTGGCTCCTCCTCGGACTCAGTCTCGGCACGGTCTCTCTCCTCGGACTCAGCTTCCAGCGGCTCGGACTCCTACGAGCTGGATACAGCAACCTCTTTGCCCTTTCCTTGCCGAGCTGATAAGGTAGGTTGAACGAGTGCTTCTTGTCCGGTTCACGCCTAGCCAGTGTGCTCAACAAGCAAAGGGCAAAGAGGTAGTTGTATCCAGTTCGGAGGAGTCTGAGACGTCGGAAGCTGAGTCAGAGGAGTCCGAGCCGCCGAAAGCTGAGTCCGAGGAGACAGACCCAGTCCGAGGAGGAGCCACCACTCGAGGCCGTAGAAAGTTCCGCTAAGTAGGCCGAACATGAAGAATGCCCACATACCATTTGAGGAGGACAACGAGCCTGTGAGGAGGAGGCTCTGTAATTTTTGTGAAATAGGGTAGCACCCTAGCGCACGGCGCTACCCTCCATAGGGTAGCACCCCAGGGCGTGGCGCTACCCTTAAAGACGGTAGCACCCCAGGCCACGGCGCTACCCCCTAGCACTTAGTCGTTTTCGATGTTTTCGCGAGGGGATGCAAAACTGTGCGGGCCCCGCGATGCCACGCTGGCAGGAGGGTAGCGCCGTAACGTGTGGCGCTACCATAGAGAGGGTAGGACCCCAGCGTTGGGCGCTACCCAAAAGGGTTAGATTCAGAAATAGTTTCGAAAAAGGGTTATTTTTTGCTGAAGTTCGCCCAAAGGGTTAATTTTGTCAAATTTCACCCGAAATTTCTCGTGCGGTTCACGGGCAACGGAACCATGTGCTTCCGTCCTTTTCCGGGGAACTCGTGTGGTGCCGGGAAATCGATGGACCGGAGCACGAAATTTGCACTGGGATGACGGCACTAGGTCGAGCTAGTACGTACTAGTAGTAGTTGATGACCCACAAGTATAGGGGGTGTATCGCAGTACTTTCGATAAATAAGAGTGTCGAACCCAACGAGGAGCAGAAGGTGTTGACAAGTGGTTTTGATGAGCGTTTCACTGTAAACACTAGCAGACAAGTTTTCAGTAGACTTTGATATAACAGATAAATAAAGTGCGAGTAAATAGAGCGCGGCAATTATAATTCCAGCGAGTGGCCCAATCCTTTTTAGAGCAAATGACAAGCCGGTTTGTTTACTTCTGATGACCAAACGTTCTTGAGGACACATGGGAATTCTGTCTAGTGCTTTCGCTTCATATTGATGATTAATCTTTAGTGTTTGGATAAGTGTCGTGTGGGTGAACCTATACTAATGCACCGCCCTTCCTATGACTAATATATACTTATGATTATACCCCTTGCAAGTATCCGCAAATACAAGAAAATAATTAAGATAAATCTAACCATAGCTTTAAACTCTGAGATCCTGCTATCCCTCATGCATCGGAATATCAACGGGGGTTTAGGTTTCTGTCACTCCCGCAACCCCACAATTAATAACCGAGTACACGATGCATTCCCCTAGGCCCATAAAGGTGAAGTGTCATGTAGTCGACGTTCACATGACACCACTAGAAGAATGGCACCACAAGTTAAATATCAAAACATTAAATATTACTCAACATAGTTCACTACTAACATCTAAACTTCTCCCATGTCCTCAAGAACTTAACGAACTACTCACAACACATCATATGGTACATAATCAAAGATGATATAATGATGGATAACAATCTGAACATAAACCTTAATTCAACGGTTTCACTCAATAGCATCAATAACAAGAGTAATCAACACCGGGAGAGTTTCCCCTATCAAATACACAAGGTTTAGCCCTAGATGTTACGGTGGTTACGGAGTGGACCGATGGAGATGACGGCGTCGGCGGTGGAGATGGTGGTGTTGGCGATGGTGATGGATTGCAGCTCGATGACGCTGACGATGGCGACGATTTCCCTCCTCCGGGAGGGAATTTCCCCGGCGGCAACGCAGCCCGCCGGAGAGCTTTTCTCTATTTGTCTTCTCCGCCTCGTGGTGGCGGCGAAGAGGATTTCTGAACACCGTGTAGGTCTTAGGTTTTCGGGGGGATGAAGTACGCGAAAGGGCACGCCAGGTGGTGGGCCAGGGCGGCCCCACCACATGCTCGCGCGGCCAGCCTCCCTGTCGCGCCTGGGCATGGTGTGGGCCCCCTGGGCCCCACCTCAGGCTCCCCTTTTGGCCTCCTTCGTGATCTGGTGAGAAAATAATTCCTAGGTGTTTCGTTTGATCTTCTGAGTTTCGCAAATATTGTATCTCAATGACGCTTTTTCCAGCAGAATTCAGACTCCGGAGTTCCATCCCCCAATGATCATCAATCATGCAAAATAGATGAAATAACATAAGTATCATCTCCAAATACGAAATATATCAATGAATAGCAGTAAATTATGATATAAAATAGTGATGCAAAATGGACGTATCAACTCCCCCCAAGCTTAGACCTCGCTTGTCCCCAAGCGAAAACTGAACTCGGTAAACATGACCACAGGTTTATGGAGTGAAGTGTCGATATAAAATATACGGACAAGAAGCATCACATATATAAATGCACAAGTCATCTTAGATATCAACTCCGTTCATATAAATCAACTTGTAACAAGTAGAGGAAAACCACAATAAGGTACATAGAGAAAACCTTAGTTGGTGTTGGCAAACTTAGTCCTTGGTCAGAGGACAATGAACATATTGAGCTTAGTTTATAAAACAGCCCTCTTTATTAGTTGATAACTCCAAAAATCAAATTCATTAGATGCCAACAATGTGCTAAGCAAGAAAGAATAAAAGACATGATCAACAATACTAATGTATAACTGGTTGAATCTCAATCAACTCAAATGCTTGCTTAAGATAGAAGGAGATAGGTTTACTGACTCAACATAAAGTAAAAGATAGGCCCTTCGCAGAGGGAAGCAGAGATACAAGCATGTGGTAGAGCTTTTGGTTTTATAGGTTTTCGAAATCATATAGAGAGCATAAAAGTAAGTTTTTGAGCGGTGTTTGTTGTTGTCAACGAATGGTAATAGAGTTCTTGTCATCTTCCATACTAAGCAAGTTAAGGGTGGTTCCGATTTATTTTACAAAACAAGCCTTTATGATATTCATCTTCTTTTTCCATACTTTCACAGCCTTGACACTCCTCCCCACCTTTCTAACACAACCATGGCTAACCGAATCCTCGGGTGCCCACCAATCAATCTCAAACCATGGAGGAGTGCCTATATTTTAAAATCTCAACCTTTGATATTATAGTGGTCTGACCACCCCTTTGCAATATTAATGACGAGCAGATGTAGCATGCAAGTCAAGGGTTACTTAATTAGTATGGAAGATAACAAACCCAACTATTATTTCCTCATGAGCTAGTGAACATTGACACAAATAAGGGATAATAATTTTGAATAAAGATAGCACAAGAAGTATTTACTTGGAGTGGCGCAAAATACCACATACTCCCTCCGTTCCAAATTAATTGACTTCTATTTACCCACATATGTGTATGTCATGTGGGCAAATGGAAGTCAATTAATTTGGAACGGAGGGAGTAGTAGGTAGATATGGTGGACACAAATGGCAGGGGTTTCGGTTCATGGTTTGGATGTATGAGAAGCATTCCCTCTCGATACAGATTTTTGGCTAGCAAGGTTGGGTAGCAAGCATAAGAGTTGATAGATACAAACAAACATACATGTAGTAAAGACAATCATGCAATTCTTACTTGAAGACACACACAATTTTAAGTTTGTGAATACTAAGCTTATAATCTACAAGTGAGAAAGATTAATGAATTCTATATTCTACATGTAATTCCTTTTTCCACTTAAGTCTCAAAGTATTGTAGCTACTGACCAATGCTAAGTTTGCCAAACCCAAAAGATTTACTATATGCTCCCAAAGTGATTACCAACACTAATGACAAGATCAATCACACATGATTTACTATTTGCAGAAAATAAATGATAACACTTCTCATTAATATTCCATAACGGCAACTCACACCAAGGGATACATAGACAGCCAACTAAAAGAGAGATACTTCCACACTGCAAACCATCATATAAGATAACTTCCCAACTCATGATATGACTCTACTAAAAGGTAAAAGATGAAAGATAGTGGTGATACCGCGGCACTCCCCCCAAGCTTGGAACAAGCTAAGAGAGATGCCAATACCAATGATGAATTACTCCTTTGGTGGTGATGGAGGGACGACTCGAAGTGGGGTAAGGTAACGCTCCAACATCTTGCGAAGCCTGTCGTTCTCCTCTTGAAGTATATCCACTTCCCTCCTCAGGACGCGGTACTGCTCGCAAAACTGATCCGTGACACGGAGAGCTTCGGTTGCATCTGGAAAAGAACTAAGATCCGGAACAGGTGGTATTGCTCCCTGCATGTTATGAGAAAAAGCACGTTGGGCGTTAATTGATCCCACAAAGGTGGGCTTGCTAGTCCCCGTCCTTGCGCGATCTTTCTTGGCCGACTGCATCTTCTTTACTTCCTCCATGACGCTGTCGTCCATGTCCCTGCGCCTAGCCTTCACCTTCTCATCATCCGCCCATCCAACAAAAGACCCTTGATCAAGATCTTGAACGAGTTCGCGTTGGCGACGAAGTGCGTACTCTTCGGAACAAGATCCCTGAGACGACATCTGGACAGAAACAGCTCGAAACAAAAACGCGTCGAAAACACGATATACGGACCTCGGGGGCTCCGGGTGAATATATAGCAAAAATTTACGAAATAAAAGGAAGGCAACAGGGCGAAACCGAGTAGGAGAGGAGCTCCGAGGCTCCCCCACCTGGTGCTCGCGCGGCCAGCAAGGGCCCCGCGCCACCACGTGGTGTGGGCGCCTCGGACTTCGTGTCCTGCTCGTTTTCGTCTCGTATTTTTCCATATTTTCCAAAATTAAATAATAGGTAGCTCAAAATTAAATTCACGAACTTTTTCTTACCGAAACTGTACCTTTTCGAAATCAGGTTCTGCAGACTCAGAAATATTTTCCTTAATATAATCTTCCGGAGTAATTGCTTGAATAATATCAACATCTTCATTATAAGAATCTCCAGAAATATAATGCTTGAGTCTTTGTCCGTTTACCACTTGTGTAGAGTCATCCTTGAGCGAAGCAATTTTTATCGCACCCGAACGAAACACCTCCACAATGACATATGGTCCTTCCCACTTGGAGAGCAATTTTCCTGCAAAGAACCTAAGACGAGAGCTATACAATAGAACTTTCTCACCAACATGAAACTCTCTCTTAAGGATCCTCCTATCATGCCATCTCTTAACTTTCTCTTTAAATAGTTTAGCATTTTCATAAGCTTCACTTCTCCATTCATCTAAAGAATTTAAATTAAGTAATCTTTTCTCACCAGCAAGTTTAAAATCTCTATTTAGTTCTCTCACTGCCCAATAAGCTTTGTGTTCTAATTCTAAAGGCAAGTGACAAGCTTTTCCATAAACCATTTTATAAGGAGATATACCCATGGGATTTTTATAAGCAGTTCTATAAGCCCACAATGCATCATTTAATTTACTAGCCCAATTCTTCCTCGTCCTATTAACAGTTTTTTGCAAGATAGATTAAATTTCTCTATTTGATAGTTCTACTTGCCCACTAGTTTGAGGATGATAAGCTGAAACAATTCTATGATTAACACCATATTTAGCAAGAACTTTTCTAAACCCACCATGAATAAAATGAGAACCTCCATCAGTCATAAGATATCTAGGAACACCAAACCTAGGGAAAATAATATCTTGAAGCATTTTTAATGATGTCTCACCATCAGCACTTTTAGTAGGTATAGCTTCTACCCATTTAGTAACATAATCAACAGCAACAAGTATATGAGTATTACCTTCTGAAGAAGGGAAATGACCCATAAAGTCAAATCGCCAACAATCAAACGGTTCAATAACAAGAGAATAATTCATAGGCATTTCATTACGTCTAGAGATATTACCAACTCTTTGACATTCATCACAAGATAAAATAAACTTTCTTGCATCTTTAAAAAGAGTATGCCAATAAAAACTTGATTGTAAAACCTTTTGTGCGGTTCTATCTCTAGCGTGATGTCCTCCATAAGCACTACTATGGCACTTTCTCAATATCTCTTTTTGTTCATACTCCGGAACACATCTTCGCATAATACCATCAACTCCTTCTTTATATAAGTGTGGGTCATCCCAGAAATAATGCCTTAAGTCATAAAAGAATTTTCTTCTTTGTTGAGCTGAAAAGGTTGGAGGCAAATACTTCGAAATAATAAAGTTAGCATAATCTGCATACCAAGGACTATCTCGTGAACTCACCCTTATTGCAGCCAATTGTTCATTTGGAAAACTACCATTAACAGGTATAGGATCATAAGCAATGTTTTCCAATCTAGACAAATTATCAGCAACAGGATTTTCAGCACCCTTCCTATCCACAATATGCAAATCGAATTCTTGCAAA
Organism: Poa annua; assembly: GCA_026929855.1. Lineage (NCBI taxonomy): Eukaryota > Viridiplantae > Streptophyta > Magnoliopsida > Poales > Poaceae > Poa > Poa annua. The sequence goes on from CM049433.1 coordinate 94,118,559, forward strand.
AGTAACACCCATCTGATAAGCCTAGGCTTTGTATCTTTCTTTTCCATAAGCTATCTAATTGCAGCATGATCAGTATGAATAATAACTTTAGAATCAACAATGTATTGTCTAAATTTATCACAAGCAAACACAACAGTTAGAAATTCTTTTTCAGTTGTAGCATAATTCTTTTGAGCAGCATCAAGAGTCTTACTAGCATAATGAATAACATTTAACTTTTTATCCACTCTTTGCCCAAGGACAGCACCAACAGCAAAATCACTAGCATCACACATAATTTCAAATGGTAAATTCCAATCAGGTGGTTGAACAATAGGAGCAGTTATTAAAGCTTTCTTAAGAGTTTCAAAAGCTTCCTTATAATCATTATCAAAAACAAATGGTATATCTTTTTGCAAGAGATTAGTAAGAGGCTTTGATATCTTAGCAAAGTCTTTGATAAACCTTCTATAGAAACCAGCATGACCAAGAATACTACGAACACCTTTAACATCTCTAGGTCAAGGCATTTTCTCAATTGCTTCCACTTTGGCTCTATCAACTTGAATACCTCTTTCAGAAATTTTATGTCCAAGAACAATCCCTTCATTAACCATAAAGTGGCATTTCTCCCAATTAAGAACAAGATTAGTTTCTTCACATCTCTGCAAAACTTTATCAAGATTCTGTAAGCAATTATCAAAGGAAGTGCCATAGACGGAAAAATCGTCCATGAACACCTCCACAATTTCCTCACAAAAACCATGAAAGATAGCAGACATACATATTTGAAAAGTAGCAGGAGCATTACATAAACCAAAAGGCATACGTCTATAAGCATAAGTACCATAAGGACAGGTAAATGTGGTTTTCTCTTGATCTTGAGTTTTAACAGTAATTTGAGAGAAATCAGAATAACCATCAAGAAAGCAAAAATGAGTTTTATTGGCTAATCTCTCCAACATTTGATCAATAAAAGGTAATGGATAATGATCTTTCTTAGTAACTTTATTAACCTTCCTAAAATCAATGCACATTCTATAACCAACAACTACTCTTTGAGGAATAAGCTCATCATGATCATTTGGTACAACAGTAATTCCACCTTTCTTAGGTACAAAGTGCACAGGACTAACCCATCTACTATCAGCAATAGGATAAATAATACCAGCATCAAGAAGTTTTAATACCTCATTTCTTACCACTTCCTTCATCTTAGGTATTAAACGGCGTTGATGTTCAACAACTGGCTTTGCATCGGGCTCCATATTAATAGAATGTTGACATATAGTAGGAGAAATCCCTTTCAAATCATCCAAAGTATAACCCATAGCTCCACGGTGTTTCTTCAATATTTCCAACAATCTTTCTTCTTCTTTACCTGAAAGGTTAGCACTAATAATAACAGGATATATTTTCTTATCATCAAGATGAGCATACTTAAGATTATCAGGCAAAGGTTTTAAATCAAAGACAGGATCCTCTTTAGGTGGAAGTGTTTTACCCAAGTCTTCCACCTTTAAATTATGTTTAAGAATAGGTTGACGAAGGAATATGTCCTCAAGTTCATTCCTTTGTTCCATAAAATCTTCACTCTCATGATCTTCCATAAATTGCCGAATATAATTACTAGGCGCAAGAGCAATAGAAGAAAGTTGTTCTACTCTAAAATCCTCATTAGGCAATTCGGTTTCATAAGGAGTTTTAGCAAATTTCGAAAAATTGAATTCATATGAATCACCAGCAAATTTAGTAAGGATTTTCTCTTTCTTACAATCTATAACAGCACCACAAGTATTTAGAAAAGGTCTACCAAAAATGATAGGACAAGTCTTACTAGCAGCAGAACCAAGTACCAGGAAATCAGCAGGATATTTAGTCTTACCACATAGAACTTCAACATCCCTGACAATACCAATGGGAGAGATAGTTTCTCTATTAGCAAGTTGAATAACCACATCAATCTCTTCAAGTTCACTAGGACCAATCTCATGCATAATTTCTTTATAAAGATCATAAGGAATAGCACTTGAACTTGCACCAATATCACATAAACCATAATAGCAATGATCACCAATTTTAACAGATAACACAGGAACACTAGCCTTCCTTGGCTTTGCAGGATGAGAAACAACATTTGAAGCATCATCACAAAATATGATATACTCTTCTCCCACATTTTCAGAAACAAGCTCTTTAACTATAGGCACAGAAGGTTCAACTTTAATTTGTTCATCAGGTTCCTTAGCTTTCTTATCACTTTTATTAACCACACTAGCCATAATAGAATGTTCTTTTACTTTATCAGGAAAAGGAATTTTATCAATATAAGGCTCAGGAATGATATGATCAACAATATTAACTTCAATGATTTTAGCTAAAGGAGCAATAGATTTATCTTTATAAGGTTCATGATATTTTTCAAACCCCTTCTTGGGCAAACCGAAATAGACAGCAAAGGATTTATAATAATTTGGAACAACTTGAGAGTCAAGACCATAAGCACTATTAATATTTCGAAATGCATCAGTATTCATGAAAGTTTTAATGCATTCAAAGTCATATTTTATACCTGGCTCCCTACCTTTGTCGTTCTCCAATGCTTCAGTATTTTCTTCAATACGATCAAGAAGATCCCATTTAAACTCCTTCTTATTACGAGTGAATGATCCAGCACAAGAAGTATCCAATAATGTTTTATCTTCAAAAGAGAGTCTTGCATAGAAGTTATCAACAATAATATTACCAGGAAGCTCATGAATGGGGCATTTGAGCATTAATGCCTTCAATCTCCCCCAACCTTGGGCAATACTTTCTCCATCATGAGGCCAGAAATTATATATAGAATTCCGATCTTGGTGAATTTCACTTGGAGGATAAAATTTAGAATAAAAGAGAGGTACAATTTCCTCCCATCCAAGAGAATCCCTGTTCTTAGCAGTTTATACCAATGCGCAGCTCTCCCACCGAGTGATATGGAGAATAATTTCTTCCTGATTTCGTCCATTGTAATACCTGCACACTTGAACAACTCGCATAATTCATGTAAATACAGTAAATGATCACCGGGGTGGACAGTTCCATCTCCAACGTAGCGGTTATTCATAACACGTTCAATAATTTTCATAGGTATTTTAAATGGCACAATATCATCAGGTGGCGCCTCATGTTCTACCTCAGCAGCGGTAGAAGACTTCCCAAACAGGAAAGCAACATTTCCTCTCTCCATTATTAAGCAAACAAGGAGACAGAAATAAAAACAACACTTACAGCTAAAGTTTTCCTTACCAATTCCACTTACCAATAGCGCTTCACTCCCCGGCAACGGCGCCAGAAAATAGTCTTGATGACCCACAAGTATAGGGGGTGTATCGCAATACTTTCGATAAATAAGAGTGTCGAACCCAACGAGGAGCAGAAGGTGTTGACAAGTGGTTTTGATGAGGGTTTCACTTTAAACACTAGCAGACAAATTTCCAGTAGACTTTGATATGACAGATAAATAAAGTGCGAGTAAATAGAGCGCGGCAATTATAATTGCAACGAGTGGCCCAATCCTTTTTAGAGCAAAGGACAAGCCGGTTTGTTTACTTATGATGACCAAACGTTCTTGAGGACACATGGGAATTCTGTCTAGTGCTTTCGCTTCATATTGATGATTAATCTTTAGTGTTTGGATAAGTGTCGTGTGGGTGAACCTATGCTAATGCACCGCCCTTCCTAGGATTAATACATACTTATGATTATACCCCTTGCAATCATCCGCAAATACAAGAAAGTAATTAAGATAAATCTAACCATAACTTTAAACTCTGAGATCCTGCTATCCCTCATGCATCGGAATATCAACGGGGGTTTAGGTTTCTGTCACTCCGGCAACCCCACAATTAATAACCGAGTACACGATGCATTCCCCTAGGCCCATAAAGGTGAAGTGTCATGTAGTCGACGTTCACATGACACCACTAGAAGAATGGCACCACAATTTAAATATCAAAACATTAAATATTACTCAACATAGTTCACTACTAACATCTAGACTTCTCCCACGTCCTCAAGAACTTAACGAACTACTCATAACACATCATATGGTACATAATCAGAGATGATATAATGATGGATAACAATCTGAACATAAACCTTAATTCAACGGTTTCACTCAATAGCATCAATAACAAGAGTAATCAACACCGGGAGAGTTTCCCCTATCAAATACACAAGGTTTAGCCCTAGATGTTACGGCGGTTACGGAGTGGACCGATGGAGATGACGGCGTCGGCGGTGGAGATGGTGGTGTTGGCGATGGTGATGGAGTGCAGCTCGATGACGGTGAAAATGGCGACGATTTCCCCCCTCCGGGAGGGAATTTCCCCAGCGGCAACGCAGCCCGCCAGAGAGCTTTTCTCTATCTGTCTTCTCCGCCTCGTGGTGGCGGCGAAGAGGATTTCTGAACACCGTGTAGGTCTTAGGTTTTCGGGGGGATGAAGTACGCGAAAGGGCACGCCAGGTGGTGGGCCAGGGCGGCCCCACCACATGCTCACGCGGCCAGCCTCCCTGCCGCGCCTGGGCATGGTGTGGGCCCCCTGGGCGCCACCTCAGGCTCCCCTTTTGGCCTCTTTCGTGATCTGGTGAGAAAATAATTTTCAGGTGTTTCGTTTGATCTTCTGAGCTTCGCAAATATTGTATCTCGATGACGCTTTTTCCAGCAGAATTCAGACTCCGGAGTTCCATCCCCCAATGATCATCAATCATGCAAAATAGATGAAATAACATAAGTATCATCTCCAAATACGAAATATATCAATGAATAGCAGTAAATTATGATGTAAAATAGTGATGCAAAATGGACGTATCAGTAGTCGGTGTAGGTGGTGACCTTGTTGCTAAGGGGAAAACGTTCATTTTTAACCTTAAATTGTAATGGTCGGGCGGATCAAATTTTAGTAGTATCGTTTACATCCTGAACTATTAAATTCTGGTCTAAATTAAACCTTAGACATGTTTGCTCACACCCGAAAAAATAGCAACACAGCTGGGAATTCCAATTATCTCATTGACTATAGGTCCCGGATGTCATATTGATCCTAAATTTATCTCTCCCCATCTAAAATAAAATAAGCAGTGTGAATACGACCAAGGCCCGATTTTCGCCATGGCAGCAGCCTCCCCTATATAAGTCGTCCACTCGGTTGGGGCGGACCGCTTGCCTTTGATGTGTTCATAATAGATGCGAACAGTTGGTTGTGAGTTTTTCTCTCGAATTTTGATGTGCATGACTAGGAAATTGCCAAACCAAACTTCCCAAACACATCATTACCTACAAGGGCAAGAGGGCCCTGATGATCATCGAAGTAACAACGTGCTCACTTGATGATCATGTTGTGCTCTCCCGTGTGCTTTTCCGGACAATACCAAAACGAGTCGACCTCGGTTGTGAAGGTCTGGACGTTTTTACGGTCACCGTCAGAAATGCACTTAGCAGGTGGTAGGTGATGACCTTTGGGGTGAATGAAGGTCTGGACGTAACGTAACAGGTGCAGCCACGACAGCCGTGGCGCGCCGTGCCAGCGCCGGAGACCGACCGTCCTACGTTTACGTGGTCAGAGCAACGACTTCCGTTGCCGTCGCGACCCGACCAAACACCACAAGTAGTACGGAAGTACTACTAGTAGTACACAAGGCCAAAGAACCAAAAGCCAACTTGGACCGGGAAATCAAAGTGAAGTGAGATACCCATGCCATGCGATGCGATTCCCCGTCTCGTCTCGTCTCTATCTCGCATTTTCTCTCGTTCGCTTCGTTCCTTGGCCCACCACCAATCCCCATTCCCCAGCTCTGGCTGCGGTGCAATAATAGGCTGCGAGTCCCCCGTTCCCACCCACCAGACCCCCAACCCCTCCTCCTCCTCCTCCTCCTCGCCCCCAGCAGCAAGAACCCTAGCCACAGCAGCGGCAGCGCCGGAGGGCTGCCAGACCGCCATCCATCCCGCCCGCAGCCGACGACACCTCAGCTGCCCACCCCCACCAGGCACCAACCTCCCCTCCGCCGGGACCTTCACATCCTCCACCGCGGTTGGTTGGTTGCTCACCACCTAATAAACCTTTTCCGCCGCTGCTGCTCCGGGGGATGAAGAAGCTGTACCAGGGGAAAGGGCGGCGCGTGCACCCGGCGCCGCCGCCCGCGCCCGACGCCGCCCTCGCGCTGCTCCCCGCCGCACTGCTCACCCTCGCCGCCGCGCTCACCGCCCAGGAGCAGGAGGTGCTCGCCTACCTCCTCTCCGGCATCGGCACCGGCGCGGCCGGGCGGCGCACCGGCGGCACCGCCAGCGCCAGCAAGCGCCACAACGGGCCCCACCAGCCCGAGATGGGCTGCGGCTGCTTCGGCTGCTACAAGACCTTCTGGGCGCGCTGGGACGCCTCCCCCAACCGCCACCTCATCCACGCCATCATCGACGCCGTCGAGGCGGGCTCCTCCGCCGGACCAGCCTCCTCGCGCCGCGGGGGGCTCAGGCGCCGCCGCCGGGGCCGCGGCCGCGACCTCGACGCCCCATCCGCCTGCGACGCCACGGACACGGCTGCAAGCGGCGGCGTGGGCCTCCTCCACCAGCAGGTCTGCTGCGTCTCCGACGGCGGCGACTACGAGGACGACGGCGCGGACAGCGTGTTCGACCACGACGGCGAGGACGACGAGGAGGCCTTGACCGGCGACGACTGCGACGACTGCGCCGGCGGCGGCAACGCCGGAGCCGCCAACTGGGAGAAGAGCACCGTGGGCAAGCTGGTGAGCTTCATCGGCGAGAAGGTCTGGGGTCCCTGGACGACCTGATCTCGCTCACCCTCCTCCGCTTACTACAGTAGTAGCTCTTGCTTGTAGATTAGGAAGGAAGGGAAGGCAGGAGAACCGTGCACCACCAAGCATCCAAGATTGGTGAGGCCAAGGTCAGTTAGGCTACCGGTAGGTACTACTCTAGTTGTTTTGCTCAAGAACACTCTTCTTTCTTTCGATTTCTCGCACCGCACCCTGATCGATCGATCGATGAGCACTCCCGAGGTCCGGAGGTGGGGGATTAAGTTGTTGGTTCAATCCAGTCAATCTTCCCCCCGCCCTTTCTTCCTCTCATGTACAATATTTTTGTTTGCTCCCCTGGTTCATTCAACAGCAAGAAACTTCTTGCAAGATCGTCCCCATTCCTTGTTGGTTGGCATTTTTGCTCGGCTTGAACTGCTACCAACTGTCGATCGATTCCTGCTAACACAAGTACTAGGAGAATCGTTTATTTTAGCTCTGGATAAAGCGCAAGAAAATGCCCAGGGCTTGCCTTCTCTGTTAAGGAAAATCATATGCGCCGTCCCCCAAAAGCCATTGTTGTTTTCCTTTTGTAAAGATCTCGTTAAGCCTGTTTGCTGCACAGCTGCACTGCTTCATTAGTGGTGGGCTTTCCTTTGGTCACATCGATCTACCTGAAGGATGGAAATGTTCTTTGATTGATTCGCTACCACTACTATCATTGAGCTGGAGCAGTTCTCTACGCCGATAAAGTTTTTCTTGGCTTTAAACAGTAAGACTAAACACCATCACCACCAAGAACTGCCGGAGCGTGTACAGATTTGTTGACCCAAAAGTAGCAAGTTCATCCCCGTGCATCTTTGCAAACCCTTCTTTTCGAAATGTGCCTTTTTTTCCCTTCCCTGCTTTTGTTAATTTCGCCATTGGAGGGCGGAGCAAAAGCATCGAATTAGATATTTCGCTCCCCTTGCGCACTGCATTGGTAGTATACTACATAGAATCCGAGGGGAATTGCTGCTAGTACTGTACTAGTATTAGTGTATTACGGCTGCGCGCAGAGCGAAAGCTCCCCTGATCGATCTTTGCGAGTAGTTTCGCTCCCACTCTGCTGCTCTACTCGTCGAGGACGTGTACTCCACGAGAAATTACTACTCCGGAACACAGTAGCTCTTTCACTTTGCTACAACCAACCAGCACGAAGACAAAGTTTACTTCACTTTCACAGCACCAAATTAATCTCAATGCTTTTCTGGCTTTCCGATGATACTTTGTCTGGCAAAGCCATTATCCGGTGATCCCATCGCTGATGCGCCGCACAAGCCGCCAACTCTAGTGCCAACAAAACTGCACACATACGTGTCCTTGGCGCCACACCAGCATGGGGTTTTTCCATTGGCTAGGCCAACCAAAAAAAGCCCGGAACCAAGGGCACTGTAACATGTTTGCAGCGAAGAAGCTGAGGCGACTGTGAGGTTGATGGTGATAAGGTCGAGGGGCAGGCAGACACGGAGGAGAGAGGAGCAGGTGACCTGACACGTCAGGACTGATTTATTATCACGGGTAATTACGATGCAATGCGCCTGCCTGCGTTTGCAGCCATTGCTTGTTCGCTCGCTTCACTGTGGAGTGTGGATTGCTGATGCAGTCCAAGGTACACAACGGGGGGAGCTGCCGGTAGGACGTAGCAGAGGCGATGGTATCATCAAGATTCAAGAGAGATCATCAATGGAGAAAATAAATAGAGCGACTGAGCGAGCGAGAGGAGGAAGAAACGCTCGCTGCTGCTGCGTTTGAGAGCTCCTAGTAATTACTTACGCGCCATGAATGTGGCGATCAATTTCTGGGCAGGGTACACGGGGGTAGCCGTAGCAGTACGGTCGTCTGTGGTGGTGGTACGATGTTGCGTGGGCCCATGGGTGGACGCGCCGATACCACAACTAAACCGTTCGTTTCCTGGAGATTCGTTCTAACATTTTGCATATGACCCCCTCACCTTTGCATATTTCTTGCACAGAAGTACTCACCATTACGGAGATACCTTCTTAACTTTTTATTATTAATATTAACGAAATACTGATTTGTTTGTACTCCCTCACCTTTTGGTTCCTTAACCCCCTCACATTTAAAGGTTTCTTGCACTGAAGTACCCAGTACTGACATAATTTTTTTGGTTTATATTAATTCGGATTAATGTAATAACAAAATAGTTTTCATTTTACTCGGCTTGGAGGAGGGAGTCCGGCAAGCCGGTGGAGGGGGCTGTTGGAGTGGAGCTCGCCGGTGTCCATCTCCTCGCCTCCATGGCTGCCATGCTCCAGAGATTTGTCGGATGGAGGTGGAGGTCGGCCCGGTGGAGGTGGAAGAAGAGCTCGGGGGTGGGGAGGTGGGGAAATGATTAGGAAATGGGGAGGACGAGATCGGTGGCTGTTAGGGTCTTTATATAGGTAGCTCGGGTTGTCTATTTTATTAAGTGGGGGGTCTTTTTTGCATATCTCACACGGCCGTCGGATTCGCGATGAACGCTTTAGATAGGCAGCGCGGTCGCATGTAGTTGTGGTATTGAATTTTCGCCCATGGGTTGAGATTTTCGGTTGCCTTCAATCAAAAAAGAAAACGAAAGAATTGTGGTTGCGTCGCTCTCGGTGTGCCGTGAAGGGCACGGGTGCGCTGAGAGCCTGAGAGTAGCCCAGTCAGCAGCATCGATGGACAGCGACCCTGCTCTGCAGCACTGATCACCGGCGCCGGGAAGCGAGCAAAGCAACAGAGCGCTCCGGGGAAGCAGCATGTCAGTCGTTTGGTCCGTAGCCTGCGCTGCTGCGATTTGACATTTTATCCTGCCTCACACGGCACCCAATTAGGCCTCCTTGAAGGCCGCCCACAACAGCACTCCCCAAAAGCCCACCTTCCATTCGCGCGCACAACGAACACCTCGCGTGCGTTTAAAATAAATTGTAAACTAATATAAAACGTTCAAATTTCATTCATTTTTGTTATATATTACAATTTTTTTGAATGAATTTGAACCCTAATCCTAATCTAAACTCTGTCGAGGACGCCCTGGCCTGCCTCGCCGTCCTGTGCAGCTCTGGCTAGGCGCGAGCGCACACGCCTCTCCTGTCGGAGCGTGCTCTCCGCCCGGCGCATGTTGGCCCTCTCGTCTGCAGCCTCCCTCAGCTCGCGCGCCCGGCGCAGCTCGTCGTAAACCGCCAGCAGGGCGGCCTCCATCGAGGCCAGGTTCGCCTCCCGCTCCGCGGCCACGGCGTTGAGGGAGGCGTACGCCTCGTGCTCGGCGGCCATGAAGTTGCGGCAGCGAGTGTCTCGCTCCACGGTCTCGATGGAGGCCTAGAGGATGGCGGCCTCGACGGTGTCACCAACCGCCTCGTAGCCGACCCTAAACTGGCCGGCCGCCTGCTCGGCGCGCCAAGTGTCGAAGGAGTTCACCGCGACCATCTGGTCGGGCCACAACGGCGGCGGCAGCTCCTGCTCCTGTGCCGGCTCCTGCCCTGGCTCCTCCCGCGGCGGCTCCTCCTCCTGCGCTGGCTCCTCCTCCTGCTGGTCCTCCACGTCGACGTCGTCGACGTTCGCCCAGTCGAAGGGCATGTCGTCGCCGACAGGCTGGAGCGCCAGCTCCGGCGCCTACTCCGGCTGGTCCTCCTGCCCCAGAGGGTGAGCGCGGCGCGCAGCCTGGGCGATGGTGGCCCGGGTGGTCTGGAGGCGGCGAGGCATGGTGGAGGTGTTCTTGGCTACGGAGGCTACGGGCACGGCGGAGGAGTTGGTGTGGTGAGTCTGCGGGCACGGCGGAGGAGTTGGTGTGGTGAGTCTGCGGGCACGGCGGAGTAGTGTTATATAGGCGCGGAGGGAGACGGAGGGGCGGGAAGCGGCGGGTGGGTGAGCACGCGTCGCGTCGACGCGATTTGGCCACGCCGACGCTTGGTAAGCCGGCCGCGTCGGAGTAACGGAGGGTCGCCGGCATAATTATGAGGCGTGCCGCAGACGCCTCGCCGTCCCATCGCTTCGTCGCCTGCAGAAACGTGTCGGCATTAACGCGGGCGGAGCGGACTCCTGCACCGGCGCAATTTAGAGCACACCATCGCGCCGTATGTCTATTACGGGTGGGGCGCATCTGTCGGAGGCCATGTACGGTCGATGTCCGGCACCCCCTGTAGGCCCTCCAAGTATATAAAATCGCTCGGAGCGAGTCTTTCGATGGTGGGCGTCTCAGCCACGGCCCTCCACATTTTTAATGGCACGCTTTGCACAGGACAAGAGCCTCCGTCTTGTCGAGGATTTGCTCCTCGCCTAACATATACTGTACTCCTAGTTTTGTAACGCATAATCCCGCATAGGCGTTTGTCACCTAATTAATACTAAGTTACACGGCAAGCAGCTCATGTCCTGCAATAAATTAATGAACTGACAATCATTATCCTTTTGAGAGAGTCCCATCCCCACCGCTCTCTCCCTTGAGAGTCGTCTCAGAACTTTCTTCCTCTCCTCCGGCTTGCTCCTCTCTCCTCTCCGGCGGCGCTGCCGCTCGGCGTGGAGGTGGATGCGCAGCGCAGAGTGTACATATTAGCTCTAGGTGTAGTTTAGGTTTTGCTTTTTCCAGTGTGGAGTCTGGCGTGATGTCGTCTTTCTCCTCCCTCCGAAGACCAGCAAGCTTGACGTCATGGCGCGGCGCTGAGCTAGCCGGGGCGAGCTCCTTTGTCAAGCCTCCGCGGTGGAGGATGGGCGGCGGGGGCGGATCTGCGGCGGTCTTCTTCAATAAGCGCCGGTTCTGTGCCCCTCTGGATCTCTGCTCCCTACTCGTGCTTGTTCTTCTCCTCCTGGCCGGCCGAGGTGGTGAGGGGGATGGGGAGAGCGGCTCGATGGTGGCCAGATCTGGTGGGTGCGGGGGTCGATTTGCTGTCCTGGTGCTGAGGCTTCTGCTGGCGAGGTTCGTGTTGCAGGAGATCTGGAACCGCTCCTGCTGCATGGCGGAGGAGAAGAGGCAGCCGACCAAGCTCCAGAGGATGGAGGAGGCGGTCTGCTTCATCATCTCGGCGACCTCTGCAATAAAAAGGTTCGTTAATCGCAAGCACAGTGGTGGTGGCGTGGACTTGGATGGATTTCTTCTAGCTCGTCTTGGTGATGAGGAAAAAGGAGTTCATTCAGTTCGGGCTTGGTCACTGCTGGGTTTGCACCAGGGGAGAAGCGCTGCTTCTCTTGGGAGCTTCCTCACGGCGGCGTCATGCCGTCGCCGTTCATCATGGTCGAAGGGCGACCCCTCCCACCTTCGGCGTCGGCTGTGGCTTTCCGGCCGGCGGCTCAAGGACTTCTTCAACCTCCTGGCTGCTATGCCTTTTAGGAGGCCCTCTAGCTATGGTGTAGTGCGCTCCCACCCCCTCGTCCCAAGTGGCATGTTCCCCGGCGATGAGGAAGGTGACTGCTCCAAGCTTTGGATGAATCGCGCCGGAGAAGGAGCTGGATCCGATGGCTTTTCCAAATTTCTTCTTAGGGTCCTTTGTGCAAAGTGTAGGGGCTTGGATGTAATTTTTAATTTTCTTGAGGCCTTATCTGTAAACTGTTCCGGCGTTGAGTAATGAAGCTTCTCGGCCCTTTTGGGCCGATCCCCTGTTAAAAAAAAAAAGTTACACGGCAAGCGACATGTGACGCAAGTACGAGCAGCTAGCTAGCGTCCTTCGAGAGCGGATTTGTAGTGAAACGGAGACGGTGGGGATAAGAGCAGGTACAATAAGTCCTACTCAGCAGGCTATAAGCAACGCCATGTCATCCAAATCTTACGTGGAGGAGAGAGAAAAGATGAGAGAGAAGCAAGCCGGCGCTTGATCAGTCGCCCGCTTCAGCTCCGGAACCAAGACACTGAAGCCTGCATGTAGCCCGTAATATGAACTAAAAGCTGGCTGCAAGCATTGATTGCTTGGTTGGTGTCTCTTGCATGTAAACTGCACGGTACAAGTAATAAATTGTTTAAATACTCAATACAGCCAACTCAATAGCCTGCATATTGTACTACTTCTATTTCATGCAAACTTTATCTGACGTGGAACACGCTTGTAGCCGGCAGCGGGCGAAGCTATTGTTCTTGCTCTAAGCCGAGTGATGCGGCGGCGAGCACGAGGAGCGGGACTCCGGTGGGGGACCTTTGCTTTTGTTCGTTTCGGTACGCTCGAATCGAAATCCTGGGGACGACGACGACGAATCATGCGTGCCCACTCTCCCTTATATAAAACCGATTGCACCGGTCCTGGGGTGCAAAGTGTCGTGGGAACTGGGATTCCCGATGATCACCGGCGGGATGCATGGAGAGTGTGTGTGTGGGGCTCGGAACTTGGACCTCGAGGCACCTCCGACTGACACGGGCTCCACCGCTCCACGACGCAACAAGGGTTGTGGTATTTGGTGAGGCCCTTTTCCGTTGCAAGGATTATTTATACAGTAGTGTACGACGTTTAGAAAGACCAAGAGCTCTGGCCTGGCTGGAGAAACAATAATGAATTCTATACATACGGACCCTTGTCGACACTACAGTAGCAAGTCGTTGAAAGACTATTGGGGGTCGTGTTTGACGTCCATTGGAATGTCATTTCAATTATTTAAAATTTCAAAGAATGCACGTGCTATGTTCGTCAGTTCTTGTCGTCATTTCTCTGAGATTTATTTTGTTTTGCCAAAAAAAAAATGATGGGTGACAAACAAGACCTGATAGGATGTAAGGTAAGGTGGAAAAGAACGATAAATTCTAGTATATTTTAACATGCAAAGCGAGACTGCGAGAGTAGTCGCCGAATAAGATACTAGTTCATTGAACTGGGCCACTTCGAAATGCTAGGCCATGACATTTAAAGTTGACTAAAAGTTAGCTTGCTCGAAATGTTCAAATTGGCAGTTTCTCCAGTGTTAGCTGTTGGCGGACGTCACGTGCCTCCGCCTCCCATGTGTCGTGAAGCGCGGGAGACGAAGCAGTTTTGATTCACTCCCTACCGTTACTCCCCACACAACGGAGAATCCCTATTTTCTTGCACCTCCTCGCTTCTCCTCGGTCTCAATAGCGGGTGCTCGTCCAGCCCCGTCAATCCGTTGCAAATTTCGGTCACGACCGCATTGGGTCGCCATCCTCGCCGCACATCATGCGCTCAAAACGGTGGATTTCAAGAAGATGCTCATGTCTCCCCCTCCCCATTTTCTTTCGGCGGCAGGGACTTCGTCGACAGCGCCTCGTGTTCCTGCTGTGGAGTCGCTGAGTATGATGGAGTCCCTGACGGTGGCACCGATGGTGGAGACTTCAATTCCCAAATGTCAACCGTGATATGTGTTATGATGCAAGAAATCACCAAGTTCAAAGGGGTTGAGCGGATCACAAAATATGCACTCAACAAAAAACTTGTGTGTTTGCATCTGATCACTCTCAAATGAGCTTTGCGACGTACGACATACCATTAAAAAAATTCAGTAAATATGGAAGGCGGGCAAACAAACAAAGTGAGAAACTTGGCCCAAATCAGGCGTCCTTGGCCAAATTTGATTCGAGCAACCAAACACTCCCTACGCAATGCCAACTAGGCATATTGATGACCACACAAACTAAACGAGCCATCTATGTACTATGCCTACGTTATTTAGATAAGTTTCTTACGCATGACACTACCTTAAATTACTCCCCATTCTCACTAGCGTCATGACTACATAGAACTGTACAAAAAAAGAAAACTTATATGATTGAGATGTCATGTCTACTCGATTCATATGGGAAGAATAATTATCTTTAATTGTGGTGAATTTTTTTCTATGAAGATCTAACTTTAGTTCTTTTTACATATGAAATTTACAGTACAAGATTCATAAGAGATTTGTTCCAATGAGATACGATTATAAGAATCAAACAATTTTAGTAGAAGATCTCAATCCTACACGAATCTTAACAAATCTTTATGGATACTATAGGGAGTACGAGCATCGCCACCGCAATTTCGATACCCTCTAAATTTTGTGCTTAACCTTCGACGACGTTAGGTCGTTGATGAGGCCCTTCCATTGCACATTAAGAAAGACTACTCCCATGGATCGAAAGTGCGCTCAGGCAGATACTACCATATTTTCTCGAAGGCAAAAACTTAGCTACTGTAACACGACTACCGAACAAGTCTTTTTGATTTAACTTTGTGATGATAGTCGAATTTCCGGTACCTGGTCTCGGTCATTCTCGTTCGTGTATTGCCGTAGATGACTCGGACAAAGAACGGAAACCGGCGACGAAGAAAGGCCCAGCGAACTATCAGTCACAGGTCGCTGTACTTCGTACCACTAAGTTCGTTCGCCTTGAAATGGTCAGCAGCCGGCGGCGTGTCTCCCTGAAACTTTTGGAAAGGAACATGTCGAGCGAAGCCAAGGTCAATTTCAAGAAACAAAAAAAACAAGGCCAAATGCAGGGTTCAGTTTGACTCTCTGACTGTGCTCCAACCAAGCCAGGCTTATTGGATCTAATCAATTTAGAAAGCGAACTGCCTAAGACCGCATAGCAAAGTAGGATCAGTTCATTCATCTCAAGGCCCTGCAAAAAATATTGGCAAAACTGAAAGGGTTGCATCCATCCAAAGAGGCAAGTACATAGTCTCTCTTCTCTGTTTTGTGCAGAAAGGACGTGGAAATTCGGTATATCCAATGTCGGCAGGAGTATCCCGGTATCTTACTGGAAAGAAAGGAAAAGTTGTATGTGACAATGGAATCGAACCGAATGCTGAAAGGTATGATGGACAGTACCGAAAGACGGAATCTGTGAAATAAAAAGAGAGTGTATCTCTCTACATTCAGTTCTTCAACGATCATCAGGTAGCAGCTTAAAATTAGAGCACACAAGGCACTACCACACATTGACGAGCGTGACGAAGTTAAAAAAATAACTGTGATAATCTCACTTCATCGATAACAAATACATCTTGATCACGACTGCATTTGCCGGCTTGCTATAGTGGAAAAGTTGCAGCCGGCCAAAACTGAAGATCGTTAACTTTCCTACTCTTGAGATGCTTTTAGACGATCCTTGATCCACACCACGAGAGAGGCCAGCTCTTCCGTCGCAATCGAGTGGCCCAGATCTGGATATGCCTGCATGAGAAGTTGCGAGCTCAGAAGTAACACAGAAATGAAAGGGTTGTAGAAAAAAATCATAAAACAGAGGATGATGGAAGCAAAAAGGAAGATGCAGAAAATTACCTTGAACTCACAACTCATACCAGCACTTTGCAGAAATGGAGGGCCAGCTTGACCAGCTTCGAATGATACCACTCTGTCAGCCACTCCATGTGACCACATTATAGGTGTCTGCAAAATTCGGGGAATAGATTTAAGCGAAACGAAACCAATGCTCTCATACAATTGAACCGCACATATCTGTATAGTGAAGGGTTCATATAAAATTCTTCAAAGTCCACTATTTTTTAGGCATATACTTCCTTGATGTTATCAGGCTGATTTTATTAAGCATATTAAACAAATGCCTGCAATCTGTGTGTTTTTCAGCCATACTTTCTTGTATAGAGAATTCAGTGCAAAGACTATCAACGCTGCTCAATGTAATAGGTAAGTGAGACATCATATCACTCATATGTTTGTAAAGTTGCTGATGGTATCCTCCAAGGTTTAATGTTATTTATCATTTTTGTGGACAATTACAAGCTACTTGACTGGTTAAAATACAAAAGTAGATCGGAGTTGATCATCATGGTACAGTGTTCTGCCTAATTTAGTTGCTAGCTTAAAATAACTGATTTGCCGAGTGATATGTCCTTAGTCCTAAGGTGGGCAATGTCGCTTCTTCACTCCTAAATGTACTAATTTATATGAAAAGGTTGGACATAGTAAGAATATTGCAACACACATTTAAGAGGCAACACTGGAAACACCTGAAGCACAAATAAAGTGAATTTTATTTGCCAACATTCAGGTCAGTACACTTTTGTCATCCAGTATAGTATATTGGGTGCCAACACTACAACTCCATAGTTCAGTTGTCCAGTATGCTCATATTGATCAAGAGTTATGCAATCCGTACATGGTTTTGGTGATCCTGGGTATGTTCTTACCAGTGTAGGCCGAATTCCAGCAATGTTCAGAAGCATAAGAACACTTATTTTTACTCAAAAGGTGATGACAAGGCAGGACATAAAGAAGATCATGTGCTAAACTTCGAAGAATGAATCATGGGGCAATAGTGTCACATACCTTTCTCGCTTCGGCTGAAATCCTCTCGATGAAGGACGAACCAAATGGCACCCAGCCACTGAAAACTGCACCACCTCCTAACTTCTTTGGATAGAGCAAAACACTTGCTAAAGTTAAAGCACCTGCACAATGGGGATAATTATATTAGTTCAGTGCACAAAAAACTTTGCACTCTCCGGTAAACATGCAATACAACGCAATACATCAATCCTACCTCCCTGACTGAATCCACAAACAAATATGTTGTCTGGATGGATCCCAGCGGCGACCTCCCTGTCGATCATGGCGTGCACATTCTCCACAGCCCTAAGAACCCCACCCTCGTCTTGCGGCGAACCCTGCCCATTACAGATTTGAGCCAGATCAACGTCTAATTGTCTACCGTTAAAGCTGCTTACACGAGTGAGAGAGAGTGAATGACTGAACTCACAACGTTCATGGGTAGCTCGTGGATATCAAACCAGGACGGCATCACAGCGCCATCTGCAAGAACAAAACAGAAAATCATTCTTCTGAATTAGGTGATTTAACATGTAACGAATGAAGCAGAATACAGATTCCTTCAAAATTTGATGTTGTAATGGTGGGAGTGGCGAGCTGGGAGGGGTGGCCGGACGGAGTCGTACTGTTGCAGGAGACGGGAGCGTTGGGGGCGGAGGGGAACGCCCACTTGGTGAGGCGGAACTCCGGCGAGGAGAAGAAGGTGCGAATGGGCTCGTTGGCGGGGCCGGAGTCGCCGAGGCCGTGCAGCCACAGCACGAAGCTCCGGTTGCGTGCAGCCATGGGGCCGTGGACGATCTGGTCGGGGAGGCTGGACGGCTGCGAGCTGCGGCGGAGCGAGGCGGCGAGGAGGGCAGCCGCGGCGATGGCGGCGGCGAGGGAGAAGAGGAAGCGAAGGAGGCTACTCATGGGTCGTGGGCCGGGCCGGGCCGAAGTAGCTCTGCTGGCCCTACTGCTAGCGTGGTTGTTTGCTTGAATTCAGAACAGAGAAATGTACACGATTACAGTTGCAGAGACTTCAAATTGCTCTGTACGATCCTCAGAAAAATGAGTAACCTGATTGATTTGGATAACACGATAGGTGAGTCAATACCATGTGGGCTCAATACACACTTGACAGCCACATTTGACAGTTAATCGAAGCATCAATGATTGACAGAGCAAGTAACCCCGGCACACTAATTGAGAGCAGATAGCCAAGTCAACTGGCAGTATCATAAATCTTTCGTTGGATCACGTTCCACAGCATGTGAGCAACAATAATATAAACTGACGTTCAGTTCACTGATGTAGTGGTAATTTACCCCACACACAAATGTTACCCATAAATCTGAGAAAAAATAGCTATTGTCGGAAATCTTTGTGGTCAGGGTGACGATGATGACGGTCTTGCAGCTTTAGTTCCCTGAGAGATCCCTAGACGCTCCAGTATCCATTGTCGGAAATACTGGAGCTCTTCATCCACCAGTGAGTGCCCAAGAGTAGGATAAGCCTGACAGCATGTTCAGGAAACAATATAGTCAGAGAAGGTCAACAAATCGAATCTCCAACCTTGCAATTCGTTTTGAAAATTCATTTGTCATGGCTCCGAGTATGTTTCTGCCCCCACCTTGAGTTCGCATGCCATGCCGAGCTCTTGTAGAAATGCGACCCCGGCGTGTGCAGCTTCAAACAATACCAGCCCGTCTGCCATCCCATGGAACCACAATACTGGTGTCTGCAGGTTTTCAAATATTCAGGGTTGATATTAAAGACAATACATTTGCAAGAGGGTTTTCGTTACGGAATTTATTCAGTTTCGCTATGGCTGCAGGGCTGTGCTGTTGTCACCTTTCTAGCTTCGGGTGGTACCCTCTCAGAAAATGATCTGCTTAGCGGAACGGATCCACTGAAAACAACACACCCACCTAAGGTTTTGGGGTAGAGAAGAACACTTGCTACGGCTAGAGCACCTGCCAATAGGGAATGTAAACCACAATTTGATCAAGTACTATCTCACTGCAACAAAGAAATGAAAATCATAACCCTATCGATACCATCTTAAAACTGTTGATGCATATTTTAGTGATTCACCTCCTTGGCTTAATCCACAAACGAAGATGTCTGTAGGGCTCGTCCCGGCGGCCACTTCTTTGTTTATCATTTCGTGCACATGCTCAACGGCTTTAAGGACTCCCTTTTCATCTCTAACAGTGGTCTAAAAAAGTGGTAACAATGAGCAAATTAAATACCGATAGTCAGAGTAAGTCTTTGTAGACACTAAGTTTCGTTAATGAAGCTTGGCGTAACACTTTGATTAAAAAGTAACTGTATAACAGCAAAGTACTGTAAATGGTTAGAGACATAGGGTCGAATACAAAGGATACATAAGTATTAGAACATTAGAAACCACTCTATTCAGGAGTATATGCTTGAGATACTCTGCTGTTGTAACTTGTACAGTGATGTGTCGTTGAATGGTCATGAGGAATCAAAAAGGGTGCAAGAAGTTTGTTGTAATGCAATACATACTCTATATTTTTAAACCTTCAAACTGATGAGAAAATGGTGTCATATTGTTCTGACGTAACAGTGCGACATATACTTTTTTTCAAGAACATCAGTGCAACAGGTACTGAACCTTAATTTCTTATAAATCATGCTCAGACGAGTATCATTTACTTGTCATTTATCAGTAACGATCCCAATTTTGTAACGATTTACTGGACAGGAAGCAGCTATGAGAGGCAAAGTGTGAAGCACTCATGATCTCTGACGCACGCATACTCATCTGCGCTGCAGAATGCAGCCTCTCGGCAGATAGCCGCAGCCGAAATACTAAGAGGAACGCAAGCTGCTGCGGAGCTACAAATTCAGCTACTACGGAGTATAATAATAAGTAAATAACTGAACAGCGAGCGGTTGTTAGTTTATTGCTGGGGTAATTGAGCAAAGGGAAATTACTGCAGTGATCGGGACCCCCGGGATGCCGAACCAAGCAGTGATCACCTCGCCACCTGCAACATCAAGCATCCCAACTGAAACGGATCCCCTCCCTTGGATCGTGAGGAAAGTTGGGTCACCGCACGTACCGTAGCAGGCGATGGGGACGGTGGGGGCGGTGGGGAAGGAGAGGCGGAGGGCGGGAACGGCGGAGAAGTAGGGGGCGACCTGGGCGCGGCTCTGCTCGCCCGTCTCGGCGGAGCCGTGCAGCCACAGCACCGTCCCGCGCCCCGCCGCCGCCGCCATCCGGAGTGTGTGGGGGTTGCCGACCGATCGATCGGCGGCGCGGCCGGCAAAGGCGTGGTGGTGAACAAATGTGTGAGGGAAAGAATATCAGTCCATTGGCGTGGGCCTAACTAACGACGATTGCGGCCGGTCCTCTGGAAGTGAACATATTTTTGGTCTGCTAGAGTCCCGGCCGGCCTCGCGTGTGAGTGTGGCTCTGGAAGCCTGATGCAGTGATGGCGATGGGCGGCCGCCGAGAAGCGCCGGTGTCCTGCGAAACCATAAAACTAGGATTTCCTAGAAAACAGCCGATTTGTCCTGGTTTGTCTGTTTCCTAATTCAGAAACAAACACTTTTCTTGTCCGTTGTTTTTCAGTTTTAATATTATGCACACATTTCTATTTGAGAAAATTACATGAGAAGTTGCGTGGACTAAATATAGCAAACACAATTCGATGAGCCTAATAGATCAAATAGATCAAATCATATGAATGCAAAAGTTGTGTAATCTATAAAAAAAATGATGTTAGTTTAATTTTTTATGTTTTAATATCAAGTACATCGTGGGTTTGTATTGAACACAATGCAACTTATTAGACAAAGTCAAGCTATATTCTCTAGAATTTTCTATAAATTTGCTTATAAGTTTATACAGTACAAACCGGTATTAAGATATTTTTTTAGAGTATAGTCAATATATATGTCTCACAAATATAAAGGAAAATTAATTATTTACTGTACATCAAAAAATGTGAAGGCGTAGAATTATTTTCAATTTTAAGTTGATGTAAACTTCATATTTTATGTACATTACAATACAAGATATACATAAAATTTATATTTGGTTAAGTTAATTGTGACTGCATATTGGTAAGATATAATTTGTGTCCAAAAAAGAACATATATATACTATAAGATTGTAATATATAATAAAACTATGTTATATTTAAATGTAAGAGTTTGATATAATTATATTTATTAATTAACTTGCCCGGGTCCAAAATTCTCCTCGAGTTTGATATAAGGTTGGCGAGTGCAATCCGGAAGAACTCCTCGATGTCGTCATCAAACACTTACTCCTGGTCCTTGATGGGCACCCACGAAACGTGATAGGTGTATTTGGAGCCGCCAGCTTGCCCTGGGAGGTCTGATCGAGAAGCTCCTTGAGCGTGGCCACGGTGTCGAGGACGTCGAAGTCGATAACGAAGACGCCGAGGCCGGGCTCGACGAGGACGCGAATGGAGCCGATGTCGAGAGCTGGAACGGTGTCGTTGGCGCGGGCAAGAGCGTACACGGAGACGAGGTCGTTGAGGCCCTCGACGATGATGTTGACAGCGGTGTAGATGCGGAGTCCGACGGCGCGAAGACGAGGTGTTCGTTGTCCTTGACCTCATCGCCGCTGATGAAAACCCTCATGACCTCCACCGGCAGGCCGAACCGGGTGCCATGAGCTTCTTGATGTTGGCCACACCGTAGGACAGAGAGTGAGCACCTCCCTTGCATTGGAGTTGGAGTCTGCGATCGATCTGTATGGTGATCTATGCGGCGGAGGGGGCGAGGGCGGTGGTCCCATTATATTACCATTAGAATTTTGTAGTATGACTAAAGAGCTGGCAAGTGTCCAGTGTGCACTCCAGAACCTAAACAAGCTGAATGGTTTAGTTTTACTCCAGATCGGATGGCTGTAAGGGGAAGAAGATCACTCCATTGGCGCGGTGTGGGCCTAACTGATGATGACTGCAGCGCGGCGTGCCGTGCCGGTCCTCTGCAATTGAACATATTTTTGGTCTACTAGAAGCCTGATGAACAAGTGCCGGTCCTCTGCTCTGAAGCCTGATGAACATAAAATTTATTCTTTTTTTCTGCGCAAAAAAGGCAAATGGATGGATCTAGGTGTTGAACAATACATAATTTCAAAATTTAAAATTCCTCCTGTTTATCCTTTTTGTACCCCAAAATACAACTAATTTTAAGGTAAAATTTTGCACGCTGCTTATTAATATCGACACTATCTACATCTGTGATTTGCTCTACGATTTTGGAAACTAAAAAATTGTCATTTTGAAATTTTTCCTTCAAAAAGGGGGCTCCATGTAGCCTGGGTTCTGAAAATCCATTCTCAAAATGGAGGGAGTACTTGACACAATTTTGGTCCATATGTGGATATATTTAGACATGTTTAGTGGATAGATACACTCATATCTAAACAAAATTATGTCAAGTCATTTGGAAAGGAGAGGGCACTCCATAAGAATCATTATGTGTATATGTTTATATCCACTAGCAGTGTGCCCATGTGTCGCAACGGAACAACATATTTTATTTCTTATCGTTCCTGTGTTGTAATGGGGCAATGGATTTTATTTCGCGTATACTAAGAATACATGATAAATGCACGAGTTGTGAATGTCTTATTATAATTGGTGCGGGTCTAGGCTTCAGTCAGAATTAGCTTAATCATAACACAATTTTACTATGTGAACACTTTTTTCGTGAATATTTTCTTCGTCCTACACAAATACTAATTTTAACTTGAAATCAATGTGTAACCCAAAAAAATGGTAGTTATAACCCTTATACAAGTTGCAGGCTATCAGAAGTTATTAGATAAACCTCGTGTGGTCTGACTGTGTGTTCATTTTGTGGGCAATTGATCCAATATTACATTTCTTACTTTCTGCAATTTCTCTATATACCGTCATCCTTGCTTCTTTTGTTTCCTTGCATGCTAGTATTTCATCAAAATTGTGTTGCTTCAAATGCCATGGATGGCATTTTTGTTGTCGAACAACGACACATATGGCTATGTCCCATTCCATCTGGGATATATACTTCAATTTCATCACACACAAATGATGCTTCTTTAGACTAAGAAAATGTTTCACTCATAAAGAAATAAAATGGCGTATGATCTCAGGAGTAATTTACAACAATTGTTTTCATTTGATCCAGTTTAGTACATGAGTACGTGACGTGTGAGAGAGCGGTTAAGAGGGGACAAAATAAATTAGAGATCTTTTTGTATTTTTCGATCTTTTAGGATTTTATCTGCAATGTATCACATGAAGAAACTTTGCCGCCCAACCACATTATTCAGGATACCTGCATGTAGCAAGGGATACCAGCATCTCTCCGAAGAAGGCCACCTCAATATATTTGAAAGGCACCAACAATGTATCACATGAAGAAACTTGCTTGCAATACTTCTTTGTTTTTCTCTGAAACTAAGTGACAGCTAACTCTGAAACTAACTGACAGCTAACTCTGACGAAACTGAAACTTAACACTAACCTAGCGACGACATAATCACAGGAACAACACATGAGGATTCTAAAATGGTTAATTTGCTGCAAGAGGTTTGTTACAACATGCTCAAACACTTGATCTATATTTTTAAGATGCATGCCATGTTGTTCTAAATTAACACTGAAGTATGTCCCACACCTTTACTTTCTTATTCATCATGCTCACAAGGAGTGGCATTTACTTGTCATTCAGCACTACCAATTCCAGTTTACTGAATAGTATTTAGTATTGGAGATGCTCTAAGCAAGTAGAAGAAGCAGAACACACATCACCCGACCTCTCTCAGCAGTCAACATCAGCGTAATAACTAGTGTGTGGCGAAGTTGAAGCTGAAGCCGCAGCAGGAATACTTGGTTCTCGTAATCCCAGAGTCCACGCCTCTCCTCCCTGCAGCCCATCGCTCGCAGTGCTGCAGCTCGTAGGGCGCCAGCTCGTGCCCAAGCTCGTCGTACACCTGCGCGAGTTTGACGACAGCAGAAAGCAGCGATGCTGTGAATCAAACTAAATTGATACAGATGCTACTTCAGGGCCTTCAGGTACCTTGAACTCGCAGCTCATGCCGAGCCCCTGCAGAAATTTGGTCCCGTCTTGCCCGGCCTCGATCGGCACCAGGAAGTCCGCTTGCCCGTGGATCCACAGAACGGGTGTCTTCTTGGCCTCGGCCGTGACTCTGGGCGCGAAGGAGGGGCCGAAGGGGAGGAAGCCGCTGAAGACGGCGCAGCCGCCCAGCGTCTTGGGGTACAGCAGCACGCTCGCGATGCTCAGCGCCCCTCCCTGGCTGAACCCCAGCACGAAGACGTCTCCGGGGCTCGTGCCGGCGGATATCTCCTCGTCGATCATCGCGTGAACGCTCTCCACGGCTCTCAGCACGTCATCCTCCCTCACGGATTTCTAACCAAATTCAGCACAAAGGATTACTCGCAGTTCATTTTGAATCCGAAAGATGTTATGCGTACGCAGCTTTTTACAACGTACAGAGGTGATGGGCGTGTGGTGGACGTCGAACCACGACGGCATCCGCGCGCCACCTGAAGATCAAGAAACACACGTGACACGCCGGAGATGTGAGTGAGAACACTGGCTAGTGAAGAGCAGACTGAGTGCTTACGGTTGCATGTGACGGGAGCCGTGGGCGCGGTGGGGAAGGCCCAACGCGCGCCGGGAAAGGCGTGGCCGGCGACGGGCTCGCTTGCGCGGCCGTTGCCGCCGCGCCCGTGCAGCCACAGCACGAACCGAGCCTTCGTCCCCGCGGTTACGGGCTCCTCCATTTTCCCAGTCGAGCAGGGAGGGGAGAAATCAATGGTGTCTGGTGAAGGAGGGGATACTGCAGAATGGTGGAGTTCTATGCCGAGGACTTCATTGCCGCGTGTTGACTCGTGAGTCCTGACAAGTGGTTGACTTGAGATGCCAAGGTCAAACTTATTACATATAGACATATAGTACGTCTCATCCAATACTACTAGTAGTAATAATAATAATAATGGATAAGCAAAAATGGGTTAATCTAGCACTATAGGAAAATATGCCGTTGTTGTGTTGTCCGTTCTTTTCCTGTGTCCTACTCTACGGAACACGGTAAAGATACACTTTCGCGTGTTTCACCAAAAATACACACAACAAAGTTTCGGTGGAGGATATCGTCTGTGAGAAACACACGACATAGCAGACGGCACGGAAATCTTTATGGTCAGGGCGATGACGATATTGCAGTTTTAGTTCCCTGAGAGATCCCTAGACGCTCTAGTATCCATTGTCGGAAATACCGGAGCTGTTCATCCACCAGTGAGTGCCCAAGAGTTGGATAAGCCTGACAACATGTTCAGTAAACAATATAGTCAGAGAAGGTCAACAATCGAATCTCCAATCTTGCAATTCGTTTTGAAAATTCATTTGTCATGGCTCCGAGTATGTTTCTGCCCCCACCTTGAGTTCGCATGCCATGCCAAGCTCTTGTACAAATGCGACCCCGGCGTGTGCGGCTTCAAACAATACCAGCCCGTCTGCCATCCCATGGAACCACAATACTGGTGTCTGCAGGTTTTCAAGAATTCAGGGTTGATATTAAAGACAATAAATTTGCAAGAGGATTTTTGGCACGCAAATTTATTCAGTTTTCACTCTGGCTGCAGGGCTGTGCTGTTGTCACCTTTCTAGCTTCGGGTGGTACCCTCTCAGAAAATGATTTGCTTAGCGGAACTGATCCACTGAAAACAACACACCCACCTAAGGTTTTGGGGTAGAGCAGAACACTTGCTATGGCTAGAGCACCTGCCAATAGGGAATGGAAAACCAGAATTCGATCAGTGCTATCTCACTGCAACAAAGAAATTAAAATCATAACCCTATCGATACTATTTTAAAACCATTGCTGCATATTTTAGTTCTTCACCTCCTTGGCTTAATCCACAAACGAAGATGTCTGTAGGACTCGTCCCGGCGGCCACTTCTTTGTTTATCATTTCGTGCACATGCTCAACGGCTTTAAGGACTCCCTTTTCATCTCTAACAGTGGTCTACAAAAGTGGTAACAATGAGCAAACTAAATAACGATAGAGTAAGTCTTTGTAGACACTAAGTTTCGTTAGTGAAGCTTGGCGTAACCCTTTGATTAAAAAGTAACTGTATAACAGAAAAGTACTGTAAATGGTTAGAGACATAGGGTCTAATACATAGGATACAGAAGTATTAGGACATTAGAACAACAACCACTGTATTCAGGAGTATATGCTTGAGATACTACAGTGATGTGTCTTTGAATGGTCACGAGGAATCAAAAAGGGTTAATCTGGTGCAAGAAGTTTGTTGTAATGCAATACATACTCTCTGTTTTTTAAATCTTCAAACTGATGAGAAAATGGTGTCATACTGTTCTGAAGTAACAGTTCAACAGATACTTTTTTTTCAAGAGCATTAGTGCAACAGATACTGAACCTCAATTTCTTATAAATCATGCTCAAACGAGTATCATTTACTTGTCATTATCACTAACTGACCCTCAATTTCTTATAAATCATGCTCAAACGATGCCGAACCAAGCGGCTCTGCTCGCCCGTCTCAGCGGAGCCGTGCAGCCACAGCACCGTCCCGCGCCCCGCCGCCGCCATCCGATCCGGAGTGTGCGTGGGGTTTGCCGATCGATCGGCGGCGCGGCCGGCAAAGGCGTGGTGGTGAACAAATGTGTGTGGGGGGTGCTGGGCTGGAAGGGAAAGAAGAAGATCACTCCATTGGCGTGGGCTAACTGACGCCGGTCCTCTGCAAGTGAACATATTTTTGGTCTACTAGAGTCACGGCCGGCCTCGCGTGTGAGTGTGGCTCTGGAAGCCTGACGCGGTGACGGCGATGGGCGGCCGCCGGCCGGCGAGGATCCCCGGGAGGCGCCGGTGATTGGGTTGCTTACCGGTTATGACACGAGAAGACATCTCGCCCGAGCTGAGCTAAACCAAACCAACCGTACCTGCATGTGCATCACTAGAACAACGATTTGTCCTAGTTTGCCTGTTTTCTGATTCAGAAACAGACACTTTTCCTAGAAAACAGCCGATTTGTCCTGGTTTGTCTGTTTTCTGATTCAGAAACAGACACTTTTCTTGTCCGTCGTTTTTCAGCTTTAATATTATGCACACATTTCTATTTGAGAAAATTACATGAGAAGTTGTGTGGACTAAATATAGGAAACACAGTTCGATGAGCCTAATAGATCAAATCATATGAATGCAAAAGTTGTATAATCTATAAAAAAATGAACATTAATGGTTAGTTTAAGTGTTTATGTTTTAATATCAAGTACATAAAATGCACGAGTTGGGGGTTTGTATTGAACACAATGCAACTTATTGACAAAGTCAAGATATATACTCTAGAATTTTCTATAAATTTGCTTATAAGTTGATACGGTACAAACCGGTATTAAGATATTTTTTAGAGTATAGTCAATATATATGTCTCACAAGGAAAAATAATTATTTATTGTACATCGAAAAATGTGAAGGCGTAGAATTATTTTCAATTTTAAGTTGATGTAAACTTCATATTTTATGTACATTACAATACAAGATACACATAAAATTTATATTTAGTTAAGTT
Source organism: Poa annua (assembly GCA_026929855.1). Lineage (NCBI taxonomy): Eukaryota > Viridiplantae > Streptophyta > Magnoliopsida > Poales > Poaceae > Poa > Poa annua. The sequence goes on from CM049433.1 coordinate 94,146,141, forward strand.
AATCGTGACTACATATTGGGAAGATATAATTTGAGTCAAAAAAAGAACATATATATACTATAAGATTGTAATATATAATAAAACTATGTTATATTTAAATACAAGAGTTTGATATAATTATATTTATTAATTAACTTGCCCCGACTCCAAAATTCTCCTCGAGTTTGATATAAGGTTGGCGAGTGCAATCCGGAAGAACTACTCGATGTCGTCATCAAACACTTGCTCATGGTGCTTGATGGGCACAGCTAACAGGAGCATCGCCGGGCCCGACTCGTATTCGGACACATTCTCGTCCTCCATCTCCGTCCCACGAAACGTGATAGGTGTATTTGGAGCCGCCAGCTTGCCCTGGGAGGTCTGATCGAGAAGCTCCTTGAGCGTGGCCACGGTGTCGAGGACGTCGAAGTCGATGACGAAGACGCTAAGGCCGAGCTCGACGGCACGCGAATGGAGCCGCTGTCGAGAGCTGGAACGGTGTCGTTGGCGCGGGCAAGAGCGTACACGGAGACGAGGTCGTTGAGGCCCTCGACGACGATGTTGACAGCGGTGTAGATGCGGAGTCGCGACGGCGCGAAGACGAGGTGTTTGTCGTCCTCGACCTCATCGTCGCTGATGAAAATGCTCATGACCTCCACCGGCAGGCCGAACCGGGTGCCTATGAGCTTCTTGATGTTGGCCACACCTTAGGACAGAGAGTGAGCACCTCCCTTGCATTGGAGTTGGAGCTTGCGATCTGGATGGTGATCTATGCGGCGGAGAGGGCGAGGGCGGTGGTCCCATTATATTAACATTAGAATTTTGTAATGTGACTAAATAGCTGCAAGTGTCCAGTGTGCACTCTAGAACCTAAACAAGCTGAAATGGTTTAGTTTTACTCCACTGCTTTTGACCATAATATTCACAACTAGATTATCCAGAGCTAGTAGCTTCAGAATTCTAATTAGCATTGAAGTTACCCAGTTAATTGTCCAGTAGGATAGAGTTGCATAACATCATATGATTTTTTTGTTTTTCTATTTCTTTAAATTCCTTATTTATTTGTTGTCTCTTGCTATCTTCAATAATTCGTAACAATTAACACATCAGTATTTCGTGAGATTTTTATTAATTATGGCACTATCTAAGTGTTCATGTCATGCAAAAGCAGCCTTTTGTTTTCCTTCAAGATGTTAAATATACAAGGTTTTCGTTGCTCTTCTTTTTTCTATTAGTTGGGTTGTATTTGCAGTTTTGGCTATCTTCTTTCTCTCATCTGACCGTGACCACATATCAGATTTGTGAGAGATGGAGAACGCCATGTTTGTCCTTACATCTTCACCATTTACTCCATTCTTTATGAGATTTCACAAAAATTACGACTAACCACATTCAGCTGGAGGCACTTTTTCTGCTTATTTGGTTAGCAATATATCTGATTAGCTTTTACCCATTTTGACCAAGCGTAGGAACTGCACTAGACAAAAAAAACACATATAAGTTTATAGGTCTTTCTTTTATTGATAATAATTGTTTGTCAAAGAATGACTATATAATATGATTTTAATCCCCCCTACCATATACGTAGTTTTATGGAAATTAGAGCCCTACATTAAACAAAAATTGAACTTCCAAATGCAATGTGCATTCTTTCATGACCATGATATCTGCAGTTGCCTCATAACTATAAATAGGAACTTTTTTCTTTTGTTTCTGTTACATGTGTATGAGATGCCGGATTAAGTGATAATTGTTTCGTAGTACTTACTAACACACAATTTAGAAAACTGAATTTCAATCTTGACCCACAGACATAAGAAACACACCGATGCCAATAAACAATGGGCGCAGCAAAGCGCGCCTAATCCTTCTAGTACTTTCTTATTCATCATGCTCAGAACGAGTAGCATTTACTTGTCCTTCACTACCAATTTCAGTGTGCCGAAATATTGGTCTACTGGAGTGGAGATGCTCTAGGCTAGTAGAAGAAGTAGAACACCCATCACCCGGCCGCTCTCAGCCTCAGCGTAATAGCTACTTTGTGGCCAAGCTGAAGCCGCAGCAGGAATACTTCCTCCTCGGAACCCCAAATTCCACGTCTTTCCTCCCTGCAGCTGGCTCGGTCGAACCGTTCCCTGCAGCCCATCGCTCGCAATACTGCAGTTCGTAGGGCGCCAGCTCGTGCCCAAGCTCGTCGTACACCTGCGCGAGTTTGACGACAGGCAGATCATAGATAAGGAAATAACATGTGGTTCGCATCATGAGTTCAGAAACATGCATAGGTTGGCCAGAAAGCAGCAGCGATGCATGCTGTGAATCAAACTGAATTGATAGATGCTGGTGAAGGTACCTTGAACTCGCAGCTCATGCCGAGTCCCTGCAGAAATTTGGTGCCGTCTTGCCCCGCCTCGATCGGGACCAGGAAATCCGCTCGCCCATGGATCCACAGCACGGGTGTCTGCAAATAAAATCATCCATCCACGCATAAGATGCAGTTCAGAGCTCAGTAGTTCAGGAAATAGTTCTCTCTGAAGGAAATTGAGTCGCCTGACAGCAGCTACATACCTTCTTGGCCTCGGCCGTGACTCTGGACCCGAAGGAGGAGCCGAAGGGGAGGAAGCCGCTGAAGAGGGCGCAGCCGCCCAGCGTCTTGGGGTACAGCAGCACGCTGGCGATGCTCAGCGCCCCTCCCTGGCTGAACCCCAGCACGAAGACGTCTTCCGGGATCGTGCCGGCGGATATCTCCTGGTCGATCATCGCGTGAACGCCCTCCACAGCCCTCAGCACGTCATCCTCGTCCCTCACGGATTTCTAACCAAATTCAGCACAAAGGATTACTCGCAGTTCATTTTGAATCTGAAAGATGTTATGCGTACGCAGCTTTTTACAACGTACAGAGGTGATGGGCGTGTGGTGGACGTCGAACCACGACGGCATCCGCGCGCCACCTGAAGATCAAGAAACACACATGACACGCCGGAGATGTGAGCGAGAACACACTGGCTAGTGGAGAGCAGCAGACTGAGTGCTTGCGGTTGCATGTGACGGGAGCCGTGGGCGCGGTGGGGAAGGCCCAACGCGCGCCGGGAAAGGCGTAGCCGGCTACGGGCTCGCTTGCGCGGCCGTTGCCGCCGCGCCCGTGCAGCCACAGCATGAACCGCGCACTCGTCGGCGCCGCCGACGACGCGTGATCCTCCATTTTCCGGTTGGGCCGAGAGGGGAGAAAACGATGGTGATATAAGAGGGATGCAGGATGGTGGTAGGCATGGAGTTGTATTCCGTCGACTTCATTTGCCGCGTGTTGACTCGTGACATGGAATTGACTTCAGATGCCAAGGTCAAGATCATGGTGACAGAGGGAACCATCTGGAGCAGTTGACCAATTCCCAGTTCTATTTATGGCTAGATGTGCGGCAGTATAATCCTGCACCAACCTGAAGACTGCCATGACCACCTCGGTGTTCTCCTCGATGATATGAAAATCGGTTTTGCTATTTTTTAGTCGAGTGAAAATTAAGTTAGAACCCACTCAGATATAATTTCATTAGATTTATATCGTGATTCATGTGGCATGCATGAGTTGCATATGGTTTCACATGAGGTGTAAGGATTTTTCCAATTACACATGAGTTGCGATTAAATTTTTGATTAAAATTTTAAAGTTAAATGAGAACTTGCCTATGGCAAGATGGTTATGAGGGTGGTTGTGCCCCCAGCCTATCAGAGTTCAAATCCCAGATTTGACGCTAGTGTTTCTCGTTTAGTCGGAATATTCTTTAGTGGGAGGCGACGTTCCCGTCGACAGCGAGACGCCTGTGGTGACTTCGTCAATCTCAAGACCTGGTCCGTCGGTTCAGTCTCTCGGAGGTGCTCATAGGGGTAGTGTATGCGTGCGTTCATATAGGGGTTAGTGTGTGCGCGTGTATATAAGCGCTTGTGTTGTACTGTGTTTCTCAAAAAAGAAAAAATTTCAAAGTTAAATATGCAACCGGATGATGTCACTTGAGTGAGTGGGAATTAGCTAATTCTGGTCACTCCCCGCATAGGCTACGCAAGGTCCTGGAGGTGATCGATCGATCAGCTCGGCTGCATCGGCGCCTCCGTTCCTCTGTCGCTCAGAATTCAGATTGACGCAGCGCATCGCTCGTCACGCAACCTGCATCGCCAGCACCGAGCGCGAAACGGTGTCCCCTGCATCTCCATCGACCGATCGTCCTCCTGCTCCTGCCTGTAGGCACGTCCGTCGGTGCCAATAATTGCCCTCGTATGTTTGGCTGTTGGGGGTAGTGTGGTGTATGTATTGGATATTGCACTAATCTACTTGATTTGATGTAAAATTATAAATTTGGATGTTATAATGCCGAAACATAAGTCCGGTGCCGAGAAAAAAAAAGAGAGAATCAACTTATTAAATCGCAAAAAGGTGCTTTAAATAAATATTGATGTTGTATTCCAATTTAGATGTTGTAATGCCGAAACATAACTCCGATGTTGTATTCCAATGCAGATATTTGATGTTCATGATGAGGGCATAGCGGGAAAGGAAAGTTTGCAGCCTAATACGGATCCAGAAATGTCCAAAAAAGTTTTTTTACGAAGTACTAAAGCATTTTGGAATTTCGTTCTTATTTGAGGTAAACAAATTAGAAGAGATTAAGAGAACATTATTTCCTTTATTATGTAACTCTTTTAGACTTTATGTCGTAATATTACATTGCTTAATCGCTATTTATAGACAACTCGAAATAATAATACGGGTTGGATGTAGACTTTTAACACGTAATATGCATATATATATGGGCCAAAATTTCAACCTTGCACTATGGCGCCCAAAAAATATAGAGCCGGCCCTGCTTATATATTTATGTATAGATTGTTCCATTTCTCAAATTGCATTAGGACTTCTAATTAACATTAAACGGATTGTAGTTTACGGCGGACTCTAAGATTAAGCTTGCAATCAGCACGCAATGAATGAAGGAACTTTCGACTTGATTCAATTCACTTGCACCTTGCTCGTTTACTCGCGGTCACGTCTTCCTCATGAGAAGAAAAATATTCTTACTCTAAATTTAGTGACGCAGGATCCACCGCATCAGCAGCATGACGACGGCTCGGCATAAACTCCATCGTCCGTGACATAGTACTCGTCGAACAAGTACGCGTCGGCGCCAAGGTCCTCCTTCTCCACCGCATCTTTGAGTGTAACCGGGCCACACTCACGCCAAAAAGATAGAAACACACGGTTTCAAGGGCAAACCAGTGGTTGCCATTTCAATACAATCTAGAATTGCCTACCTAGTTTCAGCATGAGTAGTATTTACTCTTGAAACCTCTCCCAGATTGTTAGCTATATTTATAGACTCTAAGGCACTGTACTACCATTACGTAGGAACCTAAATGAACCATGAAAAATGATACTCTGGTAAAATCATATTGGTTCATTAAGTTTAAGAATATAATCCATTGTAATAAGGGAGTTTCTTTATCATCCTAAAATGATGAAAACTATTTAAGCAGTGTGACTGGTACCTGAATATGCATGTGATATGGTTGCTAATTATACATGCGAAATAATATTTAGCATGGTATATTGGTATACGAAATAAAGCGTACCAATAAAGTAAGATAATTGTAATGAGGATATGAACTATGTAAAAGTAAACAAGTTTAATATAAATAAGTCGCAGGCGTAAGCTCTTACATGTCGCGAAAACGATATCAGCTCCCAAATGCTCCCAAATATTAGGGAATGAGACTCCCAAATACTACCGAGAACGGGAGCGGTAGTGCGGGCGGAGGAGGTGGCGGAGGGCGCAACGGAGACGCTGCCTCCGGTAGCGGAAGCAGGGGTGGGGGCAGGGGCGTGGGTAGAGAGCAGGTCGTCACGTCGCTCATCCATGGCGGTTGTCGCTTGCGGAACGGATGGGGAAGAAATGATGGGTGCATATTTCAGTGCTTCACCTCCTTGGCTTAATCCACAAACAATCAATATATTTGTAGCGCATGCTCCCGCAGCCACTTGTTTTCTCTAACATTTCGTGCACATGATTAACCCCTTTTAGGACTCCCTTTCCATCTGTAACCATGGTATAACAAAGTTGTAACAATGAGCAAACTGAATAAATGATATTGTAGGAGAAAAACTGTAAGTTTTTAGAGATTTAGGGTCTGTTACAAGGATACAGACAAACAAGAACATTAGAACAACAATCCATTGTTTTCAGGAGTATATCCATGTTGCAGGTACTCTGCTGTCGTAACCCCGAACTTGAACACTGATGCGTGGTGTCCTTGAATGGTCATGAGGATTCTAAAATGGTTAATTTGATGCAAGAGGTTTGCCGCAACGTGCTCAAATGGTTGATCTATATTTTTAAACCTTCAAATTGATGAGAACATGAGCGCATGACACGTTGTTCTGAAGGGGTTCCGGTGCAGAAAACAATAATTTTTCTAGCGTATGAACACCCTAACTAGGCAGGATCTATCTATCTAGTACATGTGATAACGGTGGCGGAACGGGTTACATTACCTCCATGTAGACCGATAGCGGGGATTACGCTCCCGCACAAGCGTTGACGATGAAGTCGTACGTAGCCGACCTCGAGGTCGCGGAGAACTTGCCGCGATGATGTAGACGATGACGCCGGGGTGTCGACGAAGACCTGCGTCGACGGGCGTCGGGCGGAAGATGGCGAGGCGCCGGCGGCCGGGGGGGTGGCGCCGGCGGCAGGGCAGCTACAGGGCTGCTGGGCGGGCGAGACGACGTCGCCCAGGCTCCTCAAATGTGGCGCATCCGAGCACTCGCAAACATACGGAGCTTAACAACAACCCCCGGTCATTCAGATCCAGCTGAAATCGTAGGGGTAGAACTTTTCTGGAATCCCGCAGGGCAACGGCGCCCGACGGTATAGCTTTGGTGGAGAGAGGGGGCAAAACGGGCGGGGAAGCAACTCGGCCGGCCTGTTATACAATTAATTGTATTTTTCTGTGTATAATCCAATTAATATGCCTTGCTATATAAAGGGGGGAGGGGGTGTGCAAATACCTTGCCTCCCCCATGTGGGACTAAAGGAGAGGGAGGGGGGAGCCGGCCGAACCCTCCTAGTCCAACTCAGACTAGGGGCCCAAGCCTCCCCCTTCCTTGCTTGGTGCGGCTCACCTTAGTGGGCCACAATTGGCCCACTTAGGTGGGCTGCCCCCTTTTTCCTTTATTATTTAATAATTAAATTAATATAAAATATATTTAATTCATAATTAATATATTTAAATACTATTTAATATCCCGTGACCCCGAAACATTTTCCGGACCACCCGAACATCTTTCGGACATTCCCGGAACCATTCCAGGCCTTCCCGGAACTCCTTCCGGACCACCGGAACTCTTTCCGGATCATTTCTCTCTCTCCAATAAAATCCTATATTATTCCAGAACCTTCTCCAGGTGTCGTTAAGACCTTAAGTTTGTTAAGCTACGGTTCGAGAACACTCCAGACATGGTCGAGACACTCCGCTCGCCAATGACCGCCAGGGATACCTGGACGCATATGACGGCCCCTGTGCATTCTACGAATATCGTCGTTGAACTATAAACATGATATTCATTCCCTTTGTTTCTACGATACTACCTTGTCCGAGATATGATCGTAGACATCCGATGTCCTTGTTGTATCTCGTTACCGACAAAGGTTATTAACTCGTCTGTGATATTACATCTCCATGACCTAGTCATAAGCTGCGCAGCTATATAGATGCAATCTCACCGAGTGGGCCCAGAGTATCTTTCCATTACAAGAATGAACAAATCCCGCTCTTGATCCTTACGTCTCAACATACTCTTTCGGGATACCCAAGATGGACATCGTTATTGTCATGCTATATAAGACACAACGTTTGATGCTCTCAAAGTACCCCTACGAAGTAGCAATAAGTACGGTCTCACGGTCTAAGGAATAAGCTATCATATTACTCATCTATTGCAAATGACAAACATCGTAATACGATCTTATTGCAATACTTTGCGTATGTCCATCACCTTATTCTACTAATAAGATGACCCCATTGTCAACCGACGTCATTGTCCTTAATCGGGAATCTCGATCAACTGTTGCCCAATGGACTAGTTTATATAGAGGCTCACTAGGGACTCTGGTTGTCTATGTATCACACGTGTATTAATAATTCCGATTAATACAGTTATAGCATAATACAAAAAACCTATTATAAACTTATGAGATAATGCAATAAATACTACTTATTCATTTGCCTATAGGGCATATCTCCTTCAGTCTCCCACTTGCACTAGAGTACAAATAAACTAGCTGCATTTTACTTCATCAAAAACCCCTTATCAAATAAGCGTTATATGATAATGCTTGCTCGTGGAAGAGTGTTACTCTGACAATCTGTACAATACATAATTGTGCGTTCTTTTACGATCCATTGATATCAACTTGTCAAACTAATATTAATTACTTATTTTTGTACATGCAAGTACCCACATTATGTTTTCTTTTAGACATTAAATTGTTCATGTCATCCTTTTTTTATTTTGTCATTTCAATAATAAGACCACACAATTACGCAATGTAATTATTAAATTAAATCATGTGTTAGGGGAACAACGGAATTAGTTTGCCAACTAAGTGAAATTCTTTACTTACATGTTTCTATAGCATGCTTGAAAATTTATGCTTTTATTAGTTTCTTAAGAGATACCCGCTGCAACGCGCGGGGTATCATTATAGTATTTATAGCTAGCAAACCAGCTCATTAAAAACGTTCCAGTTCCCTTAGGTATCCTGGTAAGTAAAAGAGCGCGTCTGAAACTTGCTGCCCCCGAATCAAAGTTTGGTTACATCGTTTAGGAAACTATCAAGGAGAAAGATAGGGGGATCATCATCCCAATTACAAGAAACTTTATTAATAAAACTATGCCTAACTAGTTCGTAAGCTACCTGGGTCGCGTCTCGTGGACAAACTTTAAAAGTGACGGCTCCAATAGAAGTTGCCTTGTCCACGCAGTCCGCAAAAATTGCTGAAGAATCATTCCACCAACGCCATTCACCCGAGCATGACTCAATTGTTTCCATTGAGTCTGATTCAGAAATGATACTATTGCAGCCGATTCTATCTGCTAGACCAACCCTTCTCGCATGGCCGCCGCTTCTACCATTGATGCCGACGCTACATGCAGTAAAGATGCAGTAAAGGACTCATGTTTGCTGCAACAAATCGTCCATTATAATCCCGAATAACAGCTCCAACGGCTCCCGATCCTTCTTCAGCAAAATATGCTGCATCAACATTGAGCTTCATTCTTCGAGGTTCTGGTCTAGTCCAGGAAGAAGAACCTGAATGTCTCATCCCGACCGGCGTTCTTCCTGCATTAGCAGTAATAGTTAAAATCGAGAGTTTGCATTTGTAAAGGGGTGGGACATCCTCATTATGGGTACGCCGCCTCCTAATCCACCAGAGGTACCAAGCGGCCACTAATATTGTCTCCTTCATATTCACCGTTCTTAGCCCCGGCATTAAATTAGCAGAAGATCTTATTAGATGCTCCAATACCGCAGATCCTGATCCATCAATCGTCATCGCCTCCTGGATAATATCGGACAATCCCAGACTTTGCCGAATTTCACGACCAGTTTCACACTGGAATAGAAGATGTAAAATATCCTCGGGCCCAATATGGCATATCAGGCATTCACCACTATGCCCAACGTGACACTTAACAAGAATACTCTTTAAAGGAAGGATTCCATGCAACGTTCTCCAAGCAAAAAAAATTCACTTTACCCGGGATTTTTAATTTCCATAATGTGCGCCAAACTGGGTTCGCTGCCGAGGCACCAGGCAGAGACATCTGGGGAGCAACCCCACAAAATTGATGACGCCATTGACAATGATAAGCAGATCTAACGGTGTAGAACCCGTCTTTAGTGAGCGCCCAAGCTATGAAGTCTGAAAATCCATTCGAACTCAGAGGAATCTGCAAAATACGCCAAGCATCCACGGAGTTAAAAATCTTGTGAACTAGAGTCTTGTCCCACTGGCCGGTATATGGATCGATAAGCTGTGAGACTCTTGTTAGTAATATTGTTCCCCTGGCTGTTGTGACCTTCCTGTTCGAACTTGTTAGAATCCAGGGATCATTCCAAATATTTATATTCTCGCCATCGCCCACACGCCAAATATATCCTCTTTTGAATGTTGCCAGACCCGCCACAATACTCTGCCACGTGAACGACGACCCTGACTTAGGGCCAGCCTTTAGAATATCACCCTCAGGGTAGTATTTTTCCCTCGGAACTTGTGCACAAAGGGAGTTTGGTTCATCTACGAGCCTCCAAACCTGTTTAGCCAACATAGCAAGATTAAAGGACTGGAAATCACGAAAGCCCATACCACCTTCATTCTTTGGGAAACATAATTTCCACCATGCAAAGCAATGCATCTTATTACAATTTGCATCGTCTCCCCACCAAAACTTAGCAATTGCATCCATCATACTCTTGCAAGCACCTTTGGGAATCAGAAAAACAGACATTGCAAACACAGGGATTGCTTGAGCTATTGCTTTCAATAATATTTCTTTTCCTTTTATAGACAATTGTATCTCCTTCCAACCATTGATGCGCTTCACATATTTCTGATCTCAAGATAGCATGAGTGTTAGGAGAGAAGAAAATGCTAGATTTAGCCAAACTCACCAATTGTCCCGAATTTGCACAACAGGTGTCCAGAACTTGCCATAATGAAGCTGCATTAGTCATATCCGCTCTCATGAGAAGCAGGAAATCATCAGCAAATAAAAGGTGTGAAACTGACGGTGCATTTCTACACACCCGTATCCCATCAATGCCTCCAACTTCCTCTTCGTACAGTAGCAAACTAGATAAGCCTTCACCACATAGAAGAAACAAATATGGAGAGAGAGGGTCTCCCTGACAAAGCCCTCTAGTAGCAACAAACATGTCGGTCTCTTCAGAATTAAAGCGCACCTGGTATCTGACCGACTTCACACATGCCATCATCTGGTTAATCCACCGCTCGTCAAAACCCAATTTTCTCATCATATTCTCCAAGAAAATCCACTCCACCCGATCGTATGCTTTATGCATATCCAGCTTCACCGCACAAGATCCAACCGCCTCATTTCTTTTATTCTTTATAGTATAAATACTTTCATAAGCGACCAGAACATTGTCAGTAATGAGTCTCCCTGGGACAAATGCACTCTGCATTGGGGAGACCACCTCTGATAAGATAGCCTTCAAACGGAGGGCCAACATCTTTGAGATTATCTTATACATTACATTACATAGGCTGATAGGGCGGAATTGGGTGATTGAGTCCGGATCATCAACTTTCGGAATCAACACCACGGTGGTATCATTCCAACCCTCTGGTATCACCCCTGAATTCAGAGCTTGTAACACCTCAGCAGTAATTTCAGCACCACAAATATCCCAGAATTTCTTGTCGAAGATTGCATGAATACCATCAGGTCCAGGGCCTTAAAGTCCCCAATGCTAAAGGCAGCCTTCTTGATTTTGTGTTCATTTCACCTGTCACACGAGGTTGAATTTTCGCCAAGAGAGATGGGTCAGCAGCCTGCACCTCCGAAGTAAATAAATCTGAAAAGTAATAAAAAACCAAAGGTTTTAACATTTCCGTACCTTCCATCCAAATAATCGACCCATTCTTAAGCTTCTTAATGTGGTTCTTCTTTCTCCTAGCTGTGGCAAAGCTATGAAAAAAAGATGTATTCCGATCACCCATCTTAAGCCAGTTTGCGCGTGATCGTTGCAACCAGTGGATTTCGTCATGTTCCAATAAAATTTCAATCAGATCAGCTAACTCCTTAGCTTTAGCTTTACTTTCTTCGGTTATCACTCGTATTTTTAACCAAATATAGCCGTTTTCGGGAACTAATCGCGTATCTGGCTGTCCGGTGAAACTAATTGCAAATCTGGCCTCTAAGGTCGGCGCCAATGAGGATGGAGCCGACCTCTGTTTTATTTATTTTAATCCTTAGAAAAATTACGGGACTGAAACGGGTGACGCCGAACTATATAGTTTCGACGTCGCATGCAAAAGTTATGGCCATTTCGACTTTTTTTACAGTGATCTATCTATTATATACTAAAAGCACAATACAGGTGTCTAAAATAGAGACACCACGTTAATCCACGTCACCCTAATTATTCTGATGGTTAGATCTAAAATTTACGGCTATGATTTACCAAAAAATAAAAGTTACATAACCGTGTATTCCTTTTTGACACGGTGCAGGAGTGCATGTATCGAGTAGGAAAGGAAAAAGGAAACAACCGTACCGTATCAGATAAGGATAAGACGTGATAATTGATATTCATTATTTAAATCATATCACCGTGTCTCCGTAGGACTGCAGCTACGGCTGTTCAAATTCAAAAGAAGTAAAAAAGACTATGTATCCTTAGCACGTCTCTACCTGGGGTGCGTTATTTAGAGCTGTCTGGGATCTCGGCAGCAGAGGAACAAGAAATTTCGATATTTTTCTACCACACAAACTAGCATGCTGTAGCACTTAAGCGTCTTGCTGCATTCTACCAACAATAAAAATCTCTAGGTCAAATCCATTATATTATTGGCTACATAAAAATGACAAAATTTGGAAATTGTTAGAGATTTCAAAGTCTGCACATTTAACTACTCCCTCTGTTCTACACTATAAGATGTTCTAAATGTTACACATGTTATCTACTTTCAGACCAAAATGAGTGAACATATATACTAAAAGATGTCTAGATACAAATATACACATGTGAATGTGAAAAAAAGTCTTATATTGTGGAACAGAGGGAGTATGTCAAATCAGTTTTGTCACTTTTACACGGCACAAAATAAAATCTTTAGAATTGAAAACTTCAACACTCATATCATATATCACCGTCTATATCTATGAATTTTGTCAAAAAAATTGAAACTTTGAATTTTTTAGAAAAGGGCTCCATGTATCCCGAGCTCCAAAACGCCACTCTCCTCTAGCACATCTCAACCTAGGACGTCTCTAGATGGTCAATTTTCAGTTTGTTCACATGTCATGTCTCACAGTTTCTAGATAAGTTGTTCCGTAATTTCGTAGGACCATGTAGTTTTTCCTTTTATTTCTCTCTTGCATTAGAGCATTAGTTACCCAAGGAGAAACTCAAAATTTAAATGCCTGCTACGCGGTAGCATTATCATTCTTATGAAGTGCTCTATTGTGAGACTAAAATCATATAGCAACATTTTTTTTAATGCGAGCCATTGCGAGTTAGAGGGACTACTAATATGCTAAATTCCAGTTGTATCAAGATTGAAGGCTTATATTTTTGTGTAGTTTCTTGCCAAGTGCATCATAATAATTTAAATCAGATTAGGAGAGATCATACAAATGATCTTATAGTGATATGTATGTTAATTGTGCTTTGCCAATCTAAGGCGATATATATCTTGGTGCTAATAGGTAGGGTTATTTGTTAAAGCGATTTTTTATGAACGAAATGATTTTTCAAGATTGATAGGCTTCAATTTCGTTCTTTGTTTAAAAGGGAGCACATAGCATTAGCCATTGACAGTTCTCAGTTCACTACCAGATATGTTTCGATATGTTCACAATACAAACTTCAAATATATAATCATATTTATTTAATATTTTAGCACAATGATTCTGAATAAAATAATGGAAACAACACAAAATTATTTCATACGAGAAAATGGCGCCAATACTTATATTTAAATTAATATACGAAACATGCATTATTATTTATATGTATGAAAAAATGTTGATGTTAAGCCTGTTTACCCATTCAAATGTAGTAACTTTGAAAACAAAAGAAATTGACATAATGATATTATCACTAAAGTTCATATATCATGCCTCCGAAAAAGATACCGACAACTTAATTTATTGCAACAATTCTTGCAATGGAGCAGATAAAATAGGAGGAAAAAATATTTTCGAAATATTTATAATATATATATTTGAAATACTATAAATGATGCGAGGGCATTTGCAAGGGCCACCTTGCTACTCTTACTGAAAGCAACAAACTAGCCACGAAGAAGCAGGTTGAGCGACGCGCGCCGAGCCTGGTAGCGTTTATGTAGTCCTGCGGAGTGTGCGGCGACAGGCCAGGGATCACCAGCCCGAGCCCGAGCCCGAGCCCGACCACCCAGGTAAACTTCATCAGCCACCCCTCTGCATACTCCGCTCCTCCCATCTGCCCGATCACAAGTCCCCTGACGAGCTCCCGCACAGCGTTCACGTACTTGGGCACCAGGAACCATCATTGGCAATACCGCGTGTGACAAAATGTGGTGGCCAGTGGCCACAACTAGGAGGCGAAGGTGCCTCTATTGTCTGAGTGATCTAATCACTAGTATGAGGACATATACTTACTGAGAAATGCTCCGGTGTTTTCAGGAAGGAAAATGCTTAGCGACCTATCGCGCGCAGCGCTAGGTCCTATTGCGCGACGTCCGATCAATTGCGCGCGCGGCGATATGTCCTTTGTGTGCGCCGTCCGTTCGATTACGTGTGATGTTTGCGGTCCGATTGGTTGCCCATTGGTGCGTTGTTGTATTTTTAGTACTTTTTTTTATGTACGACCCACAGGGTAGGGCCGGTGCATAGCTACTTTTTCCACTGTGTACTTCTGTTGTTCTCCGCATGCACAATTGATTTTTGCTATGTCCACCTAGGTACCTTATAAACGTTTGGCAATTTGAATGTATTAGTGTTGCTGTCCTCTCCTGAACGACATTTTTCTGCAAGCTGGTGTACAGTCTGCTCAAATTGGCATCGCTACTCAACTATGCTGGATTTTGTTTCGGTTACTTTTGTGCTCAGATTTTGTTGTAGGCATATCCTCGAGCGCCAAAGGTAAACGTATTTTATAGGCGGCGTAGGCCCATAGGCATATCCTCACGATTATCGTAGTCAAAACTAGAGGCCCATAGGTATATCCTCTCCTCTAAGACTACACTACGGTGTCAGATACACCGATAGTTTTGACTACGATAATCGTGAGTAGACGATGGAGCAGTGGGAACGGAACCGAGGTTACCAAATCTAGCGTCCATGGGTCTCTAGGTAGTCGAATGTGTGGCCGTCAGTGTCGCCAAGATCGGGCGCCATGGGGTGATGTACAACTAAGTTTTCATTAGTGATTTTTTCAGTGTTGCCAATTCCTTTGAAATTTGTAGCACAATCACGGTTGTTTTGTTGACAAAGCACATGGGTAATGTTGCAACATTTTTCTTGGCGTTTGCAACAAGTTTGTTTTTCTCCAATTTTTCAATGTTGTGCACACATCTTGTTTATGTTGAAAGAGTTTGTGACTTTTGTTGAAATACTTGATGACTTATGTTGCAAATGAATCTGTAACAAAAAATTGTTACTTAATCACTTTTTCATTGTAGAAACACATGGTTTTTGTTGTAATCGTTTGATTTTTTTGTTGAAATAGGTGATTATTTTTGTTGCAAATGAATGTAGCAAAAACTTGTTACGTATATACCAACTTTTAAAATTGTTGTGAACACACTTAATTTTGTTGTAATAGTTTGTTTTTTTCTTTGTTAAAATCGCTTGTGATATTTTTTGCAAATCAATACGGAGCATAAATAATTTTGCAGTTCAACCACTTTTTTGTAGTATTATTTTTTCAAAATGATTGCAAAATTTTATTTTAGTAGTAATTTTTTAATACATGGGGTGGGAGATTTTGTTACCACGGACAGGATTTTGTTGCGAGTTTAATTTTTCAGTTCTATTTCCATGAAAGACATGTTTAATTTGTGTTTAAAACAATAGCAGTAGAAAGCTTTTTGGTGTCGAACCATGCTGCTAGCACTAGCAGTACCGCGACATGATAAAGCTAGGTTGCTAGCTAGCGTGCTGCGTGGCTGTAACAACATAATTTACAAGGGCCCGTGCCAAGTGCCCGAGGGCATAAAATCAGCCTGGTTGATCAGGCCAATCACGAGACTGAAATCCCAAAGAAGAAAACAACTAATGGTCGCGGAGAAGTAGGTCGAGCGACGCAGCCCCGAGCCTGGTAGCGTTCACGTAGTCCTGCGGTGCGTGCGGCGGCAGGCCGGGGATCAGCAGCCCGACCGTCCTGGCGACCCTCATCAGCCATCCCTCGGTGTACTCCGCGCCGCCAACCTGCCCGATCACAAGTCCCCTGACAAGCTCCCACACCGCGTTCGCGTACTTGGGCACCAGGAACGCCGGCGAGAAGTAGTTCTTGTTCGGCTCCTCCTCCATGCCCTGCGCCGTGTACAGACCGTTGAAGTAGACGCACCTTCCGAAGTGCTTGAACAGGAGAGCGCCGCCGTCGTAGGGCACCCTAGGCACCACGTCGTTACAGTACACGAACCGGAAGTACCGCCTCCTCGCCCCCGGCGTGTCCAGGTGCTTCTCCACAAACTCCCCGAGCTGCTCGTCCCCGACGCGGGGCTGCCCGTACGTGTACACGCCGTGGAGCCTGGCCAGCAGGTCCCTGGCCTGCAGGTCGCGCTCGCCGTGCAGGGCGAGGATGGCCGGGAACAGCACCGCGAGCGCGCCGCCGAGGCTGTGTCCGGTGACCACGAACTTGGCGCGTGGGTTTGCCGCCAGGAACTTCTTGAGCGCGTCGCGGATGGCGTAGTAAGCGAACGGCCGCTCCGTGCTCGCGTCAATGTTCGCCGGCCAGCCGGTGTTCCGCTGCAGCCCGAGCGCCTTCATGAAGCCGCCGTGAGCCCTGCCCACCTTCGGGATCTCGTACCAGGAGATGTCCACGTCCGTACTCCACTGCTCCGCGTCGAACGGCCCCGTGCCACGAAACGCCACTACGGCAAGGTCGGCGTCCACCGCCTTGTCCGCGAACATGAAGGCCTGGGTCGTGTAATCGTCTTGAGATCGGAATGCTGCCGGGAAAAGATAACACCTTAATTTTAGGAACGGAATTAATGCTCTGAGTATTAATTATGCAAATGGGCATCCCGTGGCTTGCGCGCTTATTTTCTTTTTATGCAAGGTTTCTGCTCCGGGGTAATACGGGGCTTGAATCTAGTCTTTGGAGGCCCAACAAAACAAATAACCAGACAAAGTTACCCCTTCAAGTTTTATCAAGGGAGGAGGACTGAAGCAAACCTCTTTATGCAACCACATTTCCTGATCTCACGTACCATTCGAGCAGTTGAAGAACTCCAGGAATTTCATCTGCCAATGGTTTTCGACGACGGTCTTGATGACGAGCTCGTTCTCGTAGGCGAGTTTGGCGGCCATGATTCCGAGCGCAGCGTGGTAATTGCTGTCCCCTGGCTTGATCTTCTTGTCCAGGTGGATTCTCGTGTCCAGAAGACCGATGAGCGATCGGTAGTTGGGAGACTCTCTGTCTGGAAAGTGTAGCTTGTTGCCTGCAAGATATATATACGTGGAGTATGAGATTGGTTCGTACGTTAACAAAATTCGATGATACTCTACAACCTAATATATGCTGGATCTCATCAATTACCTTCCATCACGTTCCTGATAAGCTTGAGCACGCCGCCGCCATTATCATTGACGAGGTTCATCCAGTACTCGACGGCCCTCCCGAGCAGGGCCATGGGCTTCTTCACCCACAGCAGCAGCATCTGCGCGACTAGCGAGACGAAGATGACCCACCGGTGCAAACGTCGGTCCTCGGCCGTGCCGGCGGGGCAGTCGAGGGCGTCGTTGGCGGCGACATCGCAGGAGCACAGCAGGTGGAGGAGGCTGCGGACGCCGCCCTTGTGCGGCTGCAGTACCATGAAGTCTCCGAAGAATTCCTTCCTGCCGTCCATGGCTGACCGATCGATCGTTGTCAAGGAGAGAGCTGAGGAATGAACTAAGAGCTAGCTAGCTGAGGCTACCAGAAGGTCCGTGTATGTACTGCAGGCACGAGGGGGCGGAGCATTTATATAGGAGGACGGATTAGAAGATAGAGGCGCGTGCTAATGCTAATGACATCAGTCAACGGTCAAAACATACAGGTTGTTGGCACTAAACTATGGCTTAGGTGATGACCAGTACTAAACTATGGAGTAGGGTGTAAAGGTACCAGTAGTAGTTTATTAATGTGTTTTAATTAAGGACCAGGTCAAAGGCTGAACCTTTCACCACGCGCGTTCGAATTCATCCTTGTTCATCTCACGTACGTACGCAGACGGTTCAGTACTTTTTCTACGAAATCCATGGCGGTTCTGCAAGGTTTTCTGTTCGCATATCATAGTACGACACATACAGATTTAGCTAAACTACCTTGCTGATTCGTCATCTGTTTTTAATTAGTGTTTAACACTGAACTTCAATTACCAAAACTAGGTGATTTTGACGTGCTAATGTACGAGGAAGCGTTCTATTGTTGAAAGTGTCTGCATGCACGCCCCATGTATTATTTTCTTTGACATGGCACGCCCCATGCATGTACTTGTTTCATGATGTTATGCCCACTTTTGTTTCTTTTGCGAATATGTCATGCCCACTTTTTCGTTTAAAATTACCCAATAAACAGAAAGACACGTGCGTCTGGTGTGGTCTGGTCTCTACGAGCAAGTGTTGTGTGATTCAGTCAAACAAACTGATATGCAACCTCATGCTACTTGCTCGACCAAATCGTTGTTAAAAAAAAGGGACGTCTTTGGCCAAAAGCTAGCAGGACTGGTCACGGTGTTCGCGTACGCGCGTGAACTTGTTCTACATCCCATTTCAACGCCCATCTGCATCCCTTTGTTTTCTCACTTTAGTTCTTCGCTCCGGCCGGTTTTTTGTGCCAAGTGGATGCCAACCCCGGTTCGATTTGTATATATTTCAAGTTGTTGGTGATTATGGAGAGGAAGGAACACATGCTATGATGTGAGTGTCGGTCGACTACTACGGACAAGAGGATTAGGGCACTAATGCTTATCTCAAGGTTTTGTTTTAGAGCAACTCCAACGGCTCCCTTGTCCCATCCCCTACACATGGAAATTTAAAATAACCCCAACAGCCGAAAAATGCCAAAGTGACATCGGTTGCATGTATAGAAACCCTATTATAGTCTCTTCTCGCGTACCACACCAAAATTATAAAAATAGTTCGAATTTTGCATGTTCTTAACGTTCATTGGGGCATAACATGTACTCTTGAGAAACTTGGTGCTAAGATATGAAAGCATTCACACCGCATGAAACAAAAAATTATTTAAAAGTGAATAGAATACTATACGCAGATCATCTGTGTGATTTTTTTTGTAGGACACATAGGATCATATTTTTGCACAAAAGGTCTCCTATTCAAGATGATAATCGGCCGTGAGTTTTATCGAACATGATTTTCAAATATCTGGAGGAATTGCAAAGGAGAAATATTGTAGGTTAATATGGAAACTATCACTAGTGGAAAACACACATACAGTACCGGTCGGGGAGGGGCATCAGTACCGGTTTCCTAACCGGTACTGCGCAATCGGGACTGATGCCCCCCCCCCCCAGCATCAGTACCGGTTGTGCATCGACCGGTATTAAAAGGCCTCCACGTGGGCGCGGGGCACGGGCTCGTGCGGAGAACCTTTAGTACCGGTCGGTAACACCGACCGGTACTAAAGGGTTTAGGGTTTAAGGGTTTTGCAATTTATTTTTCGTTTCCTTTTTTTTCATTTCATTTTATTTTCTGTTATCTGTTTTCTTTTCTTCACTGCAATTTTATTTTATGTTTTCTTTTTCATCTACTGTTTTACATACATACGGTATTATATATATACACGGTACACGTTGATGCATACGTAATATACTTTCGTATATATATTCTATGCTACTACATACGGTACACGTTGATATATAATACGGTACACGTTGATATATAATATAATTTAGATATAGGACATATTCATACTACGCTATTACATACATATATACAATCCGCTGTATAGAGATCGCAATAATGTCATACATCCTCCTCTTTCATGTGGCATAGCTATATTTAGGATTATGCTATTCTCCCTTTGGATGCATGACCTCCTCAAGGATAAATCCCACTATCTCCTCTTGAATTGCTTCTACGCGCTGATGTGGTAGGATGGCGTTCCGCTTGTCGTTAAGCTTTAAACGAGATCAATATGAATATATTAGTTGTGTGTGTATATATATCAAATCATAATAAGATCGAAATATAGTGCAAGACAGTCACACTCACATCCATTCTTTTTTCACGCGACGCCTGCTCAACGCTCAAGGTCCTCATGAGCTCGCAGACGTAGAATCCACATAATTCATTTCCCGGGGGCTGCTTCAATGTCTTTACGAGAATATAAATTAATTTAATAATAATTCAAAATGATGATGAATTAAAGAGACTATGTTTAATAGTAGCACACTTACATCAATATGTTTAATAGTCAGCTCTGGTTTCCATTCACCCCTCTCTCTTGATGAATATTTTCCAAACCCTACTCGCAAAAGCAAATGATTACTTGATATCATGAAATGGTTAATGGTTGAAATTACCTATGAAGCATGTCAATCAAGTCCTGGTAGTATGATTCTGGTTTGCGTAATGAGTCAAAAACTTCAACTAATCCCTTGTCAATGATAATGTCCAGTAGAATCCAATGGTAGCTGCACACGTTTATATAGTGAGGCATGCATATAACTCATCAATTAAACTTAACATCTAGTAATTAGCAATTATAGAAATGTGTTCAAGACAGTCACACTCACTTGAAGTTGTAAGGAAGAAGTATATCTGCCGCCTGTGTTTGCCTCAATAGCGACCTCAACAATGCCTCCTCGCAGTACTCGGGCTTCCGCTCTAAGTTTTTGCAGTTAACGATAGATGGGTAAATGAACCCAACTTCACAGAGTCTTTTCCTTTTGCACTCGATAAGCATCCACCTGCATATATAATAGCATACGAAAGAATATAGTGAGGATAATTACAGGCTCAATTAGTGAGGATAATTACATGCTCAGCTAGACACTTAGAAAAAATCACTCACAGAACATAGCAACTCATGATAATTGCGTCGAGAGCACGCCGGTTGTATAACTGCCATAATTCTTCAAATTCGACACATATCTCGTGGTTGACGAAGAATTGGTCTTCTCGATATGTCACGTAAAACACGAGTTGCTTGTCCTTTGCAACCTTCATGTACCAGTCATGGAATCTCCGCATTTGAAAAGCTAGACGCACCATCTCATCAGTAGGGAGACGATATTTCCCGTAGACAAACGTCAGTGCTATCTCAGTCGACTTGGGGAAAAGTGCGTCAAATGCATCATCGTCCATGTAGTCAGTAGCAGGAACATTTGTCCCAACGTTGGGTCTCTTGTCTGTCTGAACCTTCAGCGGGGCGACCGACTGTACTTTCTGTTCTCCGAGCTGGGGAACCTGTTTCGCCTTCTTCTTCTTCTGTGCAGCGACCCTTTTCTTTTTATTCTCCTCTTGCGTGTCAAAACTCTTCGAGATAGAGCGTTCATAGTTATCAGGCAAAGTTCTACGGTCAGGATCATAGACGATGTCTAAAAAGTGTTTAACACCCTTAGGGTTTAGTACCTGTTTTGGCTCGGGCACTTTCTTAGCAAAGTGTGCGGCATTGTGAGCTTTGACCAAGGGAGCATTCTCCTCAACGGTCCGGTGATAAGTTAACACCGGAAGATCCTTCAACGGTGGCCCGTACTTGTAGGTGTCCTTTGGAGCACCACTCGACGCACCGGCAAGCATCTTCTGCCTCATTGAGAAGGTCCTATTGCCGGTGGGCGGACTCTTTGCAAGCTCCGGGGTGGACTTCCGCTGGAGTGGACTCTTTGCACGCTCCGGGGTGGACTCCCGCTGGGTTGGACTCGCGCACCGGGGAGATGGAGTCGCGCTGGGTTCCCTCTCGGTGTCCATTTTTTCAATGTGGGGTGGACTTGGAGGTTGATTGCTACTCGGAGGGGTTGGTGGCCTACGCGTCGATTCTCCTGGAAACACGATGTGTTCCTTTCTCCATAGAATGACTCCGCGCAACACTTCTCCCAGTGTCGTCTCCCCTTCAGGTCCAGGAAAGTCAAGCTCTCGGTCCTCGAATCCCTTCATAATTTCGTCCACCCCGACTCGCGCGTAGCCAGTTGGAATCTGACCGCCATGAAGGGTTGCTCCGGGTATATTCTCTAAAGCGAAGCCGACCGCCACCTTTATGGATAGGTTCTTCATCTTGATGTGCAGCTCACAGTTTGTTTGCCCCTGAATCTGATCCACGGGGTATGTTGCGTCATCAGGCTGGACATTTTGCGTGGAAGCCACGCTGCTTTTCCGCTGAGATGCCATATCAAGTTGGTCCTCCTGCGGCTCAGATGCCCTTTCCTGCCTCATTGCATGTTGCTGCTGCTGCAGGTCTAATATCATGTTTTCCAACCGATGATATCTCTCTACCTCCTGTTTCTTCTTCCTGTCGCGGCTCCTGTAAGTGTCCCTATTCTCGGCGAACCCAACCTTCCAAGGGACGACGCCCACGCCTCGTACTCGCCCAGTGTGTTCAGGTTTCCCGAGGGTGAGTGACAGCTCGTCGTTCTCTCTATCGGGCGCGAACCTTCCCTCCCGAGCGGCAACTACTGCATCATCAAGTTCTTTGACTTTCTTCCGAATTTTTTCTCTTTCGGGCTGTCCCTCGGGGCCTGGTTTAACCTTTTCCTTCAACACAAGAATCCCTGTCTGTGAGTCGGGCTCCAGCCAGACGCCGTACAACCAATGCTTCGCCCTTGTGGGATAGCTCGATGTACTTGGAGTGACCCCGGCAGCAATTAATTTGGCGTCTCTTTCTTCCCACTTAGGAATGGCGGTCTTATAGCCACCTGGCCCCAAACGTTGAAAGTATTGCTTTTTGTCGGCATTAAACTTATTTTTCTTCGACTTTTCCAGAGCTTCTTCTGATTCCTTGTAATCCTTGAATTCTTGCCACTGATCTCTTATCATCCTGTACTGTACGTCTTCAAAATTGGGGGTTTTCTTTATCTTGATGAATTGGTGGTATAACCTTTTCTTGTAGTTCATGAATTGTTCGACCATTTTCTTTAGAGTCCACTAGAAGACTTTTTTTTTCTCGGCATCTCTGAGGCCTGCCGGTAGGGCGAAATTGTGGAAAGGGACTTCAGAAGTTCCTTCTTGCAAATATCTGACACAAAAGTCTCTCCTCCACCCTTCGGCTTGTGCCATTCTCGGATGGTGATCGGAATGTTGTCCCGAACAATAAGTCCGCACTGACTCACAAATTTACGTGCGTGCTCTTTCGGAGCAATCGGTTCGCCAATTTCAGAGATTTCTTCGATATCAAATCTTTCATCTTTTAACTTTTTGGCCGGGCCTCGTTTTCTTTTACCATACTTGCTCGATCCCGATCCGGAGGGCTAAAAGAAGAAATATTATGTTAAAACATGTATATGTACACATATCAAATCATTTATCACCAGAATCTATGTATACCTCGTCGGTATTCTGCGCTACATTCTCATCGGCATTATTGTTCGAGGCGGATGGAGGGGCTCCTAAGTTATAAATATCTTCGTCCTCCATTCCATCACCGGACATGTTAAGATATTGCGAGTCATCATCTTCAACAACGTTGTGATCGGGCTCAGCTATGATGTCGAACAATTCCTCTTCACGTGCTCTGCCGTCCATAGCTTAACTAATACCAAAAAAAGATAGAAAAATTTAGTGCCAAATCGGGCGGCAACATTGGAAAGAAATAACATGTGCACGGTAGAGGCTCACCGCGGGGAAGGGCACGAGGGATAGACGGCGAGGCGAGGGATAGACGGCGAGATTCCTACATGATGTCAAGTTATAACGGTGAGGCGAGGGATCGACGAAATCAAGTACTTTGCATTGGGGAAATTGTGGTTGCATTCCCCGCGCGTTGCCGCGAGAAATTATGGTTGCATTTTCACAATACTATTTCACAAATTCTAACACTTTCATTCACAAATTTCAACACTTGCATCCACACTATTTATTACATTGTAGCATTATAATCTTTGCATCAAATAAAATTACATAGTAGTATCCATAAAATTATCCTAAATTACACAAGTACTTTCACAACTACTTTGCATCCACACTATTAATCCAAATTTACAAACTTCCTAACATTGCAAAACAGACAGCAAGATCTCATATAGAATTGCTTCAGGGATGGTGTCAGCGAACAACGTGAAATGAACATTGCATATATGTTCAGACAACATGGTTCACTCACACCTCCCTGAAGATGCAACGTGCAACCATCTAATCATCGGCCAAAATTTAGAAACTTCCTAAAATTGCATAAGTACCTTGCATCAAATAAAATTGCATAAGTACTTTGCATCAAATAAAATTGCATAAGTACCTTGCATCAAATAAAATTGCATAAGTACTTTGCATCAAAAATACACACACTAACTATAATCTTCTCTCTAAAACAGTAGCAAAAAAACAGCAGCTCTCCTCCCGAGGTTGTGGTTGCATTTTCACAATACTATTTTACACAGTTGCGTTCACTTGCATTCACATAGATGAATAACATTTAAAAACAACATTTACAAATTTTACAAACTTAGAGTAGCAAATTACTTAACATTACAACACTAGCATTTTAAACATACAAGTGTAAACATACTTTATGTATCAACACAATGCATCACATATTAATCAACACATTGCATCACAAATTAATCAACACATTGCATAAAAACACATTGTCACTAATTAATCAACACATTGAATCACAATTTAATCAACACATTGCATTTTCC
The DNA here is from genome assembly GCA_026929855.1 of Poa annua. Taxonomy (NCBI): domain Eukaryota; kingdom Viridiplantae; phylum Streptophyta; class Magnoliopsida; order Poales; family Poaceae; genus Poa; species Poa annua. Next base: position 94,170,918 of record CM049433.1, read on the forward strand.
TAACAATAATTCTAAGTACTCCTAAATAGTACTAAAGCAGTAGCATTTTCTGGATGAAAAAAAAACCCGCTGACGTCAGCATGACATCAGCAATGGTGCCTCCTCCTCTGCCTTCGATTGCGTACGAGAGGTACGGTGAGTGTTCACCGGAGGAGGCCGGTGACACGCGCGTGCGACCTAACTGTGGCGGCGCCGCCCTCGAATGGTCACTGTGGCGGCGCGTGACCTAACCGTGGCGGCGCAACCGCCATGGAAGGCTCGGGCGCGTCGAGCACGGCTTCGGGCGGCGGCGCTCCGGCGGCGGCGGGGTCGGGCGTATCGGGGACGGCTTCGGGCGGCAGAGCTCCAGCGGCGGCGGCGAATTGCTCTAAGCCCTAGCGGCGGCGGCGGCGAATTGCTCTAAGCCCTAGAAGGAGGAAGGAGGAGCGAGACCTCACCTAGCACCGGCGTCTCCGGCGATGGCGTCGAGGAGCTCGGGCGGCACGGCGTCTCCGGCGATGGCGTCGAGGGCGCTCCGTCGTCTGCGTCTTCGTCGTCGAGGGGCTCGGGCGCTAAGTGAGAAGTGAGAACTGCCCGATCTGGGCACTGGGCATTTATTGCGCACCCCTTTAGTACCGGTTGCAGCCTCGGACCGGTACTAAATGTCCTTTAGTACCGGTCGATGGCACGGACCGGTACTAAAGGTCTGTCGATTCGGCGTCCAGTTTTCTGGCGCCAAACGAAAACCTTTAGTACCGGTTGCAACCAGCAACCGGTATTAAAGATCTTTTTCATTTTATTTCTCTTTTCTCTTTTCTGTTTTTTATATCTACTGATGTAATTGTCTAAACCTAGTAAAATTAGTTTGTAATAATTACTAAAAATCATGTCTATATTCAAGAACATGTTTTCAACAAATTACAAAAATTAGATATTAAAAAATGTAAGATTTAAAATAAAGGGAATTGATAAAAATAAAAGGAATTGATAAAAATAAAAGGTATTGTTAAAAATAAAAGTGCATTTGATATGCGGGCACTCATGAGCAACCGCGGGGCTGTATGCAGGTGACCGTGTGTTTTGTTCTATCTAGAAAATATTTCAGTTCATCGACCGAATACAAATCATTCAGATTCCCTGCATATGCCCCACCGTGACATAAAAATCAGTGTTTAGAGTTTTCTTCTGAGTTTTATACATGACCAATATTCCCATCTACTGTTTTACAGTTTTACACAAATAGGTGCATATTGGTACATGTTACATAAAAGGTTTAATACAGTATTACACATCACCAATATTCGCATCTACTGTTGTGTTATTCCTCCTTTTCCTCGATTGCTTAACTTTGCGCCGGAACCATGGGGAATCTTCATTATTTAATGTGATGCTTGGGTCAGTGTTGACTTTGAAGGGCGGAATTTCATCAAACTTATCATAATCTTCTGACATGTCTGTCTTGTCCTCCACTCCCACGATGTTTCTTTTCCCTGAAAGAACTATGTGGCGTTTTGGCTCGTCTGATGTATTCGCTTCCAAGTTTTTTCTTTTTTTTTGGTTTTGTAGACATGTCTTTCACGTAGAAAACTTGAGCAACATCATTTGCTAGGACGAACGGTTCGTCGTTGTAATCAAGATTGTTCAGATCCACCGTTGTCATTCCGTACATCGGGTCTACCTTTACCCCACCTGCACTGGCGGATCCATGTGGTGCTTGGGGGGTGCACAGGACACCCCCAAAATATTATTTTCTTTGTATAACTCTGGATTTTCACCACTTGTGCACCCCCAAGATTAAGATTTTTGTCCATCTGTGCACCTATTTCTCTACCATGGCACCCCGGCCATATCTGCTCTAGCTCCGCCACTGCCCACCTGCATTGAGCTTGACCCATTTGCACCGAAACAAAGGGAACTTAAGAGAAGGTCCATACTCAAGTTCCCATATCTCCTCTATGTAACCATTATATGTGTCCTTTTGCCCATTGATGTTTGTTGCGTCAAAGCGGACACCACTGTTTTGATTGGTGCTCTTTTTATCTTGAGCGATCGTGTAAAATGTATTCCCAATTATCTCGTACCCTTTGAAAGTGACTATAGTCGAAGATGGTGTCCTGACCAACAAGTACATCTGAACATCAACTTCGGTGTTACTCATGAGATGTGTTTGCAACCAACCGCTGAATTTCGCCTTGCGTTGATCTTTAATCAAGAACTCATCCTCCACCGGGTTCTCGGATCGTAAAATATTCATGTGTTCCTCGATATACGGAGTTGCCAATGAGGAATTTTGTAGAACTGTGTAGTGCGGTCCGTCCCTACATACTAATACTTTTTTCCCTAGAGTGCCTTTTCCACTCAGTCTCCCCTCATGTCGCGACTGTGGAACACCAACGGATTAATGTCAGGAATAAAGTCAACACAGAACTCAATGACCTCCTCGGTTCCATAGCCCTTGGAGATGCTTCCTTCTGGCCTAGCACGGTTATGAACATATTTCTTCAAGACTCCCATGAACCTTTCAAATGGGAACATATTGTGTAGAAATACGGGACCGAGAATTTGAATCTCTTCGAGTAGGTGAACCAAGACATGCGTCATAACATCGAAGAAGGATGGGGGGAACACCAACTCAAAGCTGACAAGACACTGGACCACATCATTCTGTAATCTTGGTAGGATCATTGGATCGATTACCTTCTGAGATATTGGATTGAGGAATGCACAAAGCTTCACAATGGGTACTCGAACATTTTCCGGTAGAAGCCCCCTCAATGCAATCGGAAGCAATTGCGTCATACTGTTTCTCTTTTGTGGAACGACTTGGGAAAGTTGCCCAGAAAGACAATAAAACTCCTGTATTCGTTACCCCGATTATTTTATTTTGATAAGACAAAATCACCTGTTTTTTTAGCTATATGAGAAAGAACCGACGTGTAACCGACCCCCCCCCCCCCCCCCCCCCCCCCGAGAACCGAGGCTTGACCCGGATGGCTACCAGGTGTTGATACCTGTGATTCCCGACCGCACGAGTTCGAGCCCCAGCGCTCGCTGGCGGGTGCGTACTCACCGATGGCACTTCTGTGCGCTGAAAGCTTAATATCAAGATGAATACCTCGATTCGTATTTACTAACCGGGCGGGGAAAACATAACATAACATTCTTATAAATAGAAAGTTTTCATTAAACCATCATTTCCAAAACTGCTAGTGGATTATAATATTGTGGGTCAAAGCCTTCTCATTAGTTCAATCAAGGAAACGATCAGGATCGATTAGTTCAACCGTGATTTTTGGTTGGATTCAGGCAGCGGTAGTATATATCTACTCGGCCGAGAGAAGTCGTTGGAGAAAGCAACCGCCGATCTGAAATCTCCACAGCGTCGCGCCGCCGCCCGCCCATTTCCCCGACCACCTCCGGGGCGACTGTCCCTGACATCGGGGCTCCCCCAGCGCACCGCCCTCAGTGGCCCTTCGGGAGCCGCCGCCGCTGAGAATCATCCCCCACCGTTGCCGCTTCCCTGACTTCTCCCGCGGTCGCCGTAGCTTCCCCATCTAGCCGCAATTGGCTCCAGCGCAGCTTCCCCAGCTTCTCCCGCGGCCAGCAAGCAACTCGACGCACACAAGGTGCTTTTACAAAATTCTTTCAAGGTATTGATTGCCGTGGATGCTATGTTTGTAAATGCAATTGTGAGTGTTGTTGATTGTTTGAATAAGTCCCAGTTTTTGTTTGTAGATGAGTTCGTCTTCCGATACTTCCGATGAGGAATGGGACCTTCAAGAAGAGGAGACCATAGCAATGTGTTGGCTATCCGCGCGAATAAATGACTGAGACATGATGGTTTCCTCTTTCGGCCAAGAGAAGTTGTGAATAGAAAGGATCAAAGGTCACAAAAATTTGATGCAAACTACTTTGTGGAGCCTCCCACATATCTCGAGCGATATTTTCGGCGCCAGTTTAGAATGAGTATTAACTTGTTCAAACACATTGTAGAGTGTTTGACGAAGCATGATCGATTTTTTCAGCAAAGGGGGAATGCCGCAAGAAAACTTGCATAACACCTTTCAAAAAGGTGATCACCGCCTTATGTATGTTGGCATACGATATTTCAGTGGATCTAGTTGATAAGCACTTGGCAATGGGTGAGAGTCAAGTCATCAACGACCTGAAACCGACCGGTTAATTAACAGGAAACCGATATGAAACCAAAATAATACCCTCAAGACCGTTATAAAACACGACCATCAATCATTCGAGGGCAAACAGAGCCACCCTGATTACCCACACAATTATGCACACACACCACCAAAGAGCAGTGGCGGAGTTAGAGCAAACGAAATCACGGTGCACTATCATATAATATATACTGATTAAACTCAATAGGGTGCACTAATCGTTGATTATGGCATATTTTACGGTACCTTTTACTACTCTCTCGAGATGACTAGTATGGTTTCAAATCTAACCGTTGATTTAGTGGGGCCACGTGGAGTCTTAACTAAATAATCGGTTTTTAAATCACAAATCCAACAAAATATCCCGTTAATTTCGCCTAAAATCTTGGTAATCAAATCCTAATTTTTAATCATAATCCGATGGAGTTCATGTATCCATGCCGGCCGGCCTGCCGGGCAGCACAACGATAAAGATTAAGAACAATCTCGATGGAGTTCATATATTCATGGCGGTTGGTCGGCTCAGGCAGCACCATGCCAATCCTTGGGACAGTCACTGTTAGAATATGAATACGTGTACAACTAGAAGTTAGAGATAGACTAGTATTAGACTTCTTGTACTCCAAGTTTAGCTCCCTCCTTGTACCACTATATATATCCCTTGAGGGTCATGGAAATACAACAATAAAGATTAGAGATTCTATATTTTCTACATATTATCAAAGCGGTTAGCCTCACGGCGCCGATCTTAGGACTTCCACCACTTCCGCATCGCACGCCGCCCCCGGGGAAATTTCTTCTCTCCTCGGGGGCGCGGCACCCGGTCTCGATCAAAGATCGGATCGGTTCTTTAGATTAGATTAGATCCAATTTCAAAATTTCTGCTTCTGTAGATTAGATCCAATTTCGATTTCAGTTTAGCTAAATAATCCCCATATCTACACGGCCCTCAAAGTCGGCGAAAATCGGTGCAAAAGCCGAATCTGTCGCCAAATCCATCGGCCAGCTGAGCTCGTGCCGATCCGGACGTCGGCCTCAGCTAACACAAGCGCGGTCTTCATCGACCAAATCAGGCAGAAGCTCAGGAAGCAGCAGCGGTGCAGCAGGAACCATGCACGGAGGTGGCCACGCGCACGAGCCGCGTCCCGCATGGAGGTCCATGCGTACGAGGCTGCTGGAGTGCATCGGATGCATACGGGACATCATCAACGTACACAATGATCACGTCATGTTTGCTGCGCATGTACTCGTCTTCAACGTCCCCGCTGAACTACACCTGTCGTGGTGGTATCACGGCAGATGCCATAAGATGGCTAAATGTGTGGGGCCGATGGACGCTGGTGGATCCGGGGAGGGCTAGCGAGCTAAAAAGCTCACGCAAGAGAAAACAAGAAACGAACACGAGCCGACCTAGCTCGGCTCAAGAACAAGCAAACACACACGGCACCACAAACACGCACGATGTACCCAGGTTCGGGGCCCTCGTGAGGAGGTAACACCCCTACTCCTGCCTCGCTTCTCTCTATATGTGTCTCACAAGATCTACAAGGCGCTCCTTGAGCTGTTTTGGTAAGAACTAGGATGAACTACAAATGAGGAAGGAGTAAATGCTCTAGCAGTGAATGAGACTATAGTTTTGGCTCTCTGGTTGGTGTCTCTCCCTCACAGGAGGAGTTATGGCGCTATATATAGAGTTCCTGCCGGGTTGTCCGGGAACCCTAATTCCTCCGGGCCCCCCGGACAACAGCCTCCGTCCAACGGTAATGTCGACACCTCTACTACGACCTAGCCGCCGGGCTATCCGACATAGGCCGAGGTAGGCCATGATGCCTCTCGCCGTAGCCGCCGCCGACCTAGGTGATGATGCTCCCCCTGCCAGAGACAGGACGTGCCTTCTCCATGCCTTGTCTCCTCCGTGTCAGACGGGACAGTGTCCTTGCCTGCACTTGCCCTGCACTTGTACTTGCCCTTGACTTGTTGCCCGACATGCGGTATGTCGGACACATCCTCCTATCTCGGCACAAGTATACCGGGCTTGTCTCCGCATGCCGGCATGGCTATGCCGGGCCTGGACCTCCGACATACCTCACCTGGCCCGCACCTGTATGTCGGATCCTCCTTCCTGCACAACACATATAGATAGAGATCTCGGACATGGTTATGTCGGTTAGAACATGTCGGCTACCTCCGACATAAGTTTAAGTCGGCCAAGCATACAACTTGGTCTAGCCGGGACCCTGCACACCAGCACCGAATTTCGGGCGTCGCACAAGAGAATGCCCCTAGGCCCAGCTACACGAAGATGTCTTAGGCTTGCTCCCAAAGACATCTTCGAGAAGCTGGTTCCTAGGAGAAATCTCTGCCTTTGCCTGAATGAGAGTGAGGGGCTGGAGGTCTATTTATAGTACCACCAGGGGAGACAGCCTGGCCCCTGCTCCCTCCAAAGGGCGTCCCTTTACTTCTCGAAGAGTCATATGACCTTTGGCGCCAGGCAAGGTATAGTTACCACTGTAAACACGAATATCTTACCCTCGCCTTTACCCTACCCGGGGGTAGCCCCCCGACAACACCAAGCCAAACATCTACATCAAGTTGTACGATTACAACAAGATTATCGTCGAGTTCTTCATCGCCATCAACAAATCATCGCCAAGGTCTACATCCACGTGGTTTCCCGCCGTCGTCGATAAAAACCCTTCCGCCGCCGCCGATCCCAACGGATCCGCCGCCGCCGCCTACGACAAAAAAACCCTGCCGCCGCCGCCGATCCCAACGGATCCGCCGCCGCCTACGAGAAAACCATGCCGCCGCTGCCGATCCCAACGGATCCGCCGCCGCCGCCTACGAAAAAACCCTGTCGCCGCCGCCGATCCCAACGGATCCGCCGCCGCCTACGACAAAACCCGCCGCCGCCGCCGATCCCAACGGATCCGCCGCCGCCGCCTACGACAAAACCCGCCGCCGCCGCAGAATCCCTGCCGCCGCCGCACAAAACCCTACGACCAAGACCGTGCAATTTTTTTGCGCCTTCGGCGCTCTCGGCTACGACGACCACGACAACCTCGACCTTGGCTACATCACGACCAGCGATCTCGACATCGACACCAAGAACAACGTCTACAACAACACATCGGCAACAACTCCAGTCAACAACGTCCGCGTCGTCACTTGCGTCCACGACACTCCCGTTGTGACTGCGGGAGGGAAGAGAGGAGAGACCATCAGAGACGCAGTTGATGATGCCGGAGAGGAGAAGACGACGATAGTGTAGGATTTTAAATCCAGTCGGAAACGTTCGTTTCTCTCCCGTTACGACTGAGGGGGAATGTTAGAATATGAATACGTGTACAACTAGAAGTTAGAGATAGACTAGTATTAGACTTCTTGTACTCCAAGTTTACCTCCCTCCTTGTACCACTATATATATCCCTTGAGGGTCATGGAAATACAACAATAAAGATTAGGGATTCTATATTTTCTACCGTCACAACAGAGTTTATGTACGCATGGCTGGCCGGACGGCCGGGCAGCACGACGGCAAAGCTTTAAAACAACCTCGCCGGAGTTCATGCTGGCATGGCGGCCGGCCGGCTCATTGCTACCGAAATAACCAGCTGCCCACTCGTATAGGATTTTTTTTATAGAATTTTTTTTATAGAAAGCATTACAGGACGTTCCGTTTTTAACTAGACTTTCCGGTTTTGTTGTGAATGCATATATTAAATTGCAGACGTTTCCAATTTTAACGATGGATGCATTACAACTAATCCTGTTTTATTGACTAGTATGTTTTATACTACTCATGTCTTAGGCACTAGTATGAATTGATACAAGCAGTTAGATCCACAAAAATAAATGGTCCATATCTATTTGAGGGTACCATAAAAGTCCTCTTGATTATAGGGGTACACTGGTTTTTAGCTAATTACAAGGCTGAAAAAATAGCTACTCGGGTGCTTGTGCACCCAGCTGCACTAGTGGAAATCGGGGCTCTAGTCCCGGTTCCAGAGGGGCTGTAGTCCCGGTGTAGCAACCGGGACTACCAAGCCGGGACTAGAGCCCCCCCACCCTTTGGTCTCGGTTCAATACGAACCGGGACTAGAGCCCCCCCACCAATTAGAGCTCCGCACGTGGCCGCGGCAGGGCGCGCGGGGGCGAACCCTTTAGTCCCGGTTCGTGTTACGAACCGGGACTAAGGGTTTTTTTTTTTACATTTCAGGGTTTTGTTTTATTTTCATTTCAGGGTTTTGCTTTTTTTTTTTTTCGACCGGTTTTCTGGGTAGGGGTTTCGGATGGTACCACGTCGATGCGTGATGGTAGGGGGTTTCGGATGGTACCACGTCGATGCGTGATGGTAGGGGGTTTCGGATGGTACCACGTCGATTCTATAGTCGATGCGTGATGGTAGGGGGTTTCGGATGGTACCACGTCGATGCGTCGGGGTAGGGGTTTCGGATGCTACGACTTCGATGCGCGAAAAACACGTATAAATTATTATACGAAGCTAGATGAAGTTGCATCATGCATATATACAATTACATGAAGATCATGTGTTTTTTTTTTTGAATTACATGAAGATCATGTGTTGATAACACATACACAATTAAGTACGCGTGGTACATGAAGATCACGTTTCCCGGTTCCAGATACTTAGAAGTACTTTGTTACATGGAGATCACTATATTTTACATGTCTGCACTAGTCAAAATAGTGGTACTCTCCGGTCTCCGGTATGACATGGTCGAGGTAAAATCCCGTCAACTCCTCTGCAAGTGCCCTGAAGCGGGTCTTTATTGGTAACTCGCTGCGCTTTCTTGCCAACTGTAAAAAAATGACATCACAATGAATACATGAGATATGAAATGAATAAAACTCATCACGATTGATGGTACAAAAATAATGTTGTGACTAGAGCTTTACGTACTTCGATACTTCTTTTGCTCTTCAAACTCTCGTTGACCACAGTGTGCATGTACTCGCAAACGTAGAATCCACATAGATCAGTCCCTATTGGCTGTTTAAGGCAAGTCTATAGAAGAATAGAATTTAATCAAATAATAATAAAGTATGATAATGGTGCATGGGACTAGTTATAGTAGTACTTACATCGTTACTACGCCAGCGCAGTTTCTCTGGCCATCCACTGTTCGGATGTTCCGCGAGGAACATTTTCCAAACGCTGCATGACAAGAAAATAAATGAATGAGTCATAAATTCTTTGATATTAGGAAATGAACGAAAGAGCCGATAAGAAAAGAAAGTACCTTGCCACCAAATCAAAACAGGTCTTGTATTGTTTAGGGCATCTTCTTAACGAGTCAAGGACAACAATTTCTCCTTTCCGCAAGTCAATAACGATAAGAATGTAGTGGTAGCTGCGCACGTTTATAAATAGTCATGCATAACTCATCAATTAAACTTAACATCGGGTGAGAAAAATAGAATGTGTAATAAGCAGTAACACTCACTTGAAGTTGTAAGGCCATAATATATATTTTTTGTAAGCTTGTCGCTTGAAAAACATTAGCAAATTACCCGGTGTATCCTTGTTAAGTATTGGATCAATTATGTTATCTTCATGCATTATAGAGGGGTCAATGAACCCAGTGTGGTTGATTTTCTGCTTCTTGCATTCGAGCATCTTCATTCTGCGTAATAAAGCAAACAAAATATTATAGAGAGGATTATCACAGACAATGAACGAGTAGAGCTAATTAAAGCATTAAATTACAGGAATATATCACTTACAGACAATAGGAACTAATGATAGCTTTGTCGAGGGCCCGGAGATTGTATAACTGAAAGATTTCGGCGAAGTAAAGGACAATGGAGTATTCTTGGAAATAATGCTCTTCCTTAACTGCCATCATGAGAGCGTCTTTATTCGTCTCCTTTACGGTATTCTTGTACCAGGCTTGAAATTGACGCATTCTTGTGGGTAAGTCGCCGTCGACAAAATTCTCCCCGTGAACATAAGTACGAACAACATCCGCGAAGGGGATATCATCTCCCGAATATACCAGCTCCCGCACATTGATGTTTTTGAGAACTCTGTCATCAAGCACCTTGAGCGGGGGGGGCCGACTGTGCGTCTTGTTCTCCGAGTTGGGCAACTTGTTTCCCTTTTTTCGATCGATCATCCATCTCTTCGTCATATGACTTACCAATGTTGCGATCATAGTCTGTTGGCGGCGATGGTGGGGGGTTGTATAGGGCATCGATGCAACGGTCAATTTTCTCCTGAGGAATTCCGGCAGTAAATTTTGCAGGAGGCAATTGTTTCGCTAACGCTTTCTGTTTCACGCCAGCAAGCCAGGCATCCGTATGTTCTTTGCAGGCGGTATCGTTTTCCTCGACGGTTCTCTCCCAAGGTAACTTTGGAGTAGGCGGCGGTGTTTTCTGCTTTCTAGGTTTCTTCCTAACAGGAGAACCAGACTGGCGCCTACTCGAGAGCGACTTAACATTCTGGCGGACTGGCACAGACTGCGATGGCCTCGCGCTAGGAACCCTCTCGGGGGGCGGTTGGCTTTGCTGTTGAGCTGGAGATGGACTCGGGCTGGGGTCCCTATCGGGGAGGTGTGGGCTTTGCTGATGGGGTGGAGATGGACTCCGTCTTTGATCCCTCTCGAGGAAGAGTGGACTTTGCTGGTGAGCTGGACTCCTAGAACGAGGAGTGGACTTTGCTTGTTCTGAAAGGACGATGTATTTCTTGGGCCATAGGGCGAAGGCATGCTTGACGTCTGCCAACGTCTTCTCCTCGTCACCTCCAGGTAACTCAAGTTCCAAGGTTTCAAATCCCGGCATAATTTCGTCCACCCCGACACGAGCGTAGCCATCTGGAATTTGACCACAATGGTAGAGTTCTCCAGGTTGAATTACTAAAGCTTGCCCCACCGCCACCTTCAAAGTTATGTTTCTCATTGCTATATGTAGCTCACAACCTGTAGGCTCTGTGATGTCATCCACTGGGTAGGGACCATCGACTTGACGCGTGGAACCAACGCTGCTTCTACGCTGAGATGGGGCGGCATCTGCTTCATGATCTAATTGGTGCCGCTCCTGAGGTTCCGTTCTTTGCTCCTTCAATGCTTTAAGTTCCGCCTGTGTCTCCTTCAGGCCACGTTCCAATGCTGATATCCGGTCGGCCTCCTTCTTCTTACCTCTGCTACGGCTTCTATAAGTGTGAGCGGATTCCGGCCACGCAGTCTTAAACGTAGCACCGCCAGGAAAGCCTCGAGCTCGTCCAACATGTTCAGGATTCCCCAGGGCCCGTGTCAGCTCGTCATCCTCTCTATCGGGTTTGAACACACCATTGCGAACATCATTAATTGCATCTTCAAGCTTCTTTTTGATTCTGTCAACGAGATCCTTCCATTTTCCTTTTCCAACAATATCTCCGGTTACTGGGTCCAACACTGCCCCATGCGCGTACAACCAGAATTTTGACCTCTCGGGCCAGTCAAGTGTCTTTGGACGGACCCCCGATCGAACCAGTTTTTCTTCATAAGCTAACCACTTAGGAATGGCGCTCTTGTAGCCACCTGTCCCCAATGTATGGTGGTGTACCTTCAGCCCAGCATTCAACTTATTTATCTCCGATCGGGCCACAGCCATAGGTGATTCCCTATACGCCTTAAACGCCGCCCATTCAGATTCTAACTTCTTCCCTTGTGCTCCACTGAAATCTAGCTCTTCTTTTGTTTGTTCATATTGATTCCATAACTTTTTCTTCCAGTTCCGGAATTGTTCCGCCATCTTAATAAGAGTCCACTTCTTGAGGTTGTCCTTCTTCACTTTAGAGAGATCTGGCGGGAGGGTGAAATGTGACAACAGCGTGTTGTAGACCAAATCCTTAAGAACTTGGTGGACATAACATGGGTCCTCCACATCTGCGGCCGCCGGCTTATTCCATTCGCGTATGCTGATTGGGATCATGTCCCTAACAATAACTCCAGCTTGACTTATAAATTTGCTGCGGTTCTGTTTTGGTTCGAGCGGTTCGCCGGAATCAGCAATTTCCTCAATCGGTAACTTTGGATCCTCGCTCGTCATTCTTTTTGCCTTGCCTCGAGGAGCACATGGTGGCTGCTTTTTGGCAGATTTGCTCGATCCGGATGGCTAAAAGAAAAATGAGTCGTTAATAAATGCAACACAAATCAATTAATGCATGTAGTTAACAACAACATATCGCCATATTTATTATAAACACATATACACCTCTCCGCCGGAGTTTGTTATCACCACATCTCGTGACTCCATTCCATCACCAAAGTCGTTCAAAAATTGTTCAAATTCATAATCATCTACATCTCCTCCAGCTCGGGCATCGTTATAAATAAGTTGTTCCATTTGGTCTTCCATCTCCTCGTCTCGTTGAAATTGTGCTTCTTCTATCTGCTCGTCTCGCAAGTGCTCCATAGCTCAAATGTACCTGCAATCCATAGCTCGGGCATTATAATCAAGTTTACATTTATTCATCTGAAAAACATATACAAGTACAATAATTGCAACAAGTATGGATCATATAGCACAACAAGGTGGCAGCGAAGAAAACAGTGTGTGCTCATCTTGCATACCTAACATAAAACTATATATATGGATCATATTTTAGAATTGTGCATATCTAACACAAAATCATCTTTTTTCGTACACATTTACAATCATCTCAATTTGCATATCTAACACACCATAATATATATGGATCATATATTACAATTTCATATCTAACACATTTACAATCATCTCAATTTACAAAACAAAGATAGACACTCAACATGGACTGAAACATCAGGAATGTAGCAATCAATCTAGCCAAGAGTGAGAACAAATGGCAAATTCATCATACAAGCTAGGTTCGTCTTGGCAGCGAGAAGCAAGACCTCCTGCAAGCCGTGGACACACCCGAGCAGCAAGGACCTCCTGCAAGTTGTATAATGAATTGTATATCAATCAAAACAACTGTATAATGAATTGTATATCAGCTCTAGCAAAAAACAGTAGAGAATGTCTTGCAAACACCTAGCCCTCGACATACAAAATCAGTAGAGAAAATGTCTTGCACTATTTAAACATGGTAAGAGATCTTGCCAAATCTATCCAAGGATACATTGCTAAAATCATTTCAGCAATATTAGCACCACCAGATCATGTTGCTCACTAGCAGCAGCCAGGAACTATTAGCACCTAAGGAAAGCATGCATAATTATTTAGTGTATTTGTTCTTACTTTGCATACACATGCATAATACATTGCTAAAATGAAGGAGTGAACTAACATATCACCCTCAAGCACTTATAAGTCATAGGATAGATGCATAACTAAAACTAAAACTAGGATGATTAGAGTTGCGTGTAGATGAATACACACAAGAATTCTTGCATAACTAACCCCATGAGATAAAGAATGATGGCATGCAAGAAATGTAACTAGATTATGTTTTTGTCTTTCCACTTGCGACGTGCTATTTTTTTTTATTTGTTGGAGAAGATGAATATGCGAATAAATGTTAAGAGATCCAGTAAACTAGATTATTGTATACAATAATGTATTGATATTCATTCGAGAACATGTTCCTTTTACTGTCTCGTTTTTAAATTTTAGTGCAACATTACCTTTACACACACATGCCAAGAGTAACTATGAATGCTCATCTCATGACATAACTCATTTTCACTCATGATTAAACTTGCAGAGGTTAATTTAGAACTAAATCCTAACTAAATCCAGCACTCTTCAAATATTGTTGGACGTGTAAGGTCACATAGTGGAAAACATTTCAGTTCTTAATTAGGGAACATCTTGCAAGCGTCTAGTTGTCACCTCGGGGATGGCGACGAGGACGGCCGGAGCAGCACGGAGGAGTAGCGGGCCGGAGCGGAGGAGGACGAGCCGCGGGCGTCGATGCGCTCACCGAAGCGGACGGCGGGCAGCACGGCCTCGGGCCTCGACGGCGGCCAGCACGGCCTCGGCCTCGCGCAGCACGGCCTCGGACCGGGGAGCGGCGACGGCGGGCAGCACGGCCTCGGCCTCGGGCCTCGACGGCGGGCGCAGACCGAGGAGCGGCACGCGAGGGGCGGCGCGGAAAGGAACGGTGGCGGCGGCGGCGGCGGTTTCGCGGGAGCACAGGGCTTCGCCTTTGATTTGGGGAAGAGAATGCGAAAAAATTCGTCGCGACCAGACATAACGCCGCGAAACTGACCTTTAGTCCCGGTTGGTGTTACCAACCGGGACTAAAGACCCTCTAGTCCCGGTTGGTAACACCAACCGGGACTAAAGGTCTGTCTAGGCCGCGAAAAATCGCGCGCGAAGCCCAGCGGCCCTTTAGTCTCGGTTGGTTTTACCAACCGGGACAAATGTTGTTTTTTTTGTTTCCTAGTTTCTTTTTCTTTTTCTTTAACTTTTGAATGGTTTTTGTTTCTGTTTTCTTTTATATACTTTGGTTTACTTTTTTTTGAATTATTTTGTTTCTAGTTTCCTTTTCTGTTTTGTTTTATATTCTTTGATTTAAAGATTCCAAACTGATTTTTTTAATTAGTTTTGCCTAGTTAAATGAGTTTATGTTGAATTTTTTAAATTAATTCAAATTTGAACTACAACTGTTTAATAGTTTGTTCTGAAATTTTGGGAAAAATCATTTTAAGGTACACAAGCATTGATGATTCTGGAAAATATTACCTCTTTCGATGAATAGTCATCGCTACCGTTTTTTCCTTTTTTTAAGTGGAAAAAATGAGGTTTTTTGTGAAGGACGTACAGAAAATATGACTCCAAATGGCACCCAACTAATTTTCACTAAGATTGGTGCACATATGATGGATGATCCCCAGGTATGAGTTTTTTCTTTGAATTCTAACTAATTTCCCCTAGTTAATTGAGTTTATGTTGATTTATCGAAAGTAATTCAAATTTGAACTACAACTGTTTGATAGTTTGGTCTGAAACTTTTGGAAAAATCATTTTAAGGTACACAACTAGTGGTTATATCACAGAAACATTGATAGTTCTAGAAAATATCACCTCTTCCGATGATTTGTCATAGCGACCGTTTTGATCGTTTTTAAGAAAAAATGTAATAAAGTGATAAACACCTCAAAAAATCAAATCCTTTGGCATGGGATCCTTATATGTGTACTAGTTGCTATGAAAAATGATAAACTTGATTTTTGCCAACTTTTGCAAAAAAAGTATTCACAAAAAGGTCCATCATGTATGAACATCTAGAAGTTTCAAGACAAATGACCAAGTTATGGTCATTTCCACGGCATAGTTTGTGATAAAGATTTCATACTCCACACATAGGTGCATATTGGTATATTAAACAACCTTGCCAAAGGGATTCTTCAAATTATTTTCATAAATAGTTTTTTCCTTTTTTTAAGTGGAAAAAATGAGGTTTTTTGTGAAGGACGTACAGAAAATATGACTCCAAATGGCACCCAACTAATTTTCACTAAGATTGGTGCACATATGATGGATGATCCCCAGGTATGAGTTTTTTCTTTGAATTCTAACTAATTTCCCCTAGTTAATTGAGTTTATGTTGATTTATCGAAAGTAATTCAAATTTGAACTACAACTGTTTGATAGTTTGGTCTGAAACTTTTGGAAAAATCATTTTAAGGTACACAACTAGTGGTTATATCACAGAAACATTGATAGTTCTAGAAAATATCACCTCTTCCGATGATTTGTCATAGCGACCGTTTTGATCGTTTTTAAGAAAAAATGTAATAAAGTGATAAACACCTCAAAAAATCAAATCCTTTGGCATGGGTTGAGCCACCAACCGGGACTAAAGAAGCACACGGATCGTGTGTTTCTTTCAAGCACTTGTGAGCCGTTAGATCAGGAGTGTGTTTCTTTCAAGCACTTGTGAGCCGTTAGATCAGGAGTGTGTTTCTTTCAAGCACTTGTGAGCCGTTAGATCCCGGTTGTTGTTACCAACCGGGACTAAAGAAGCACACGTACCCTATATATAGCCCCCCTCCCCTCGGCGGGTAGCAGAGAGCACTCAGTGAAGACATCTTTGGGCAACCAGCGGCAAGACGTCGCTGATGATCTGCGACCGTTCCAAACGGTTGCAGATCATCAGCGATGTCTTGCCGGACGGTTGTAGATCATCAGAGATGTCTTGCCACCGGACGGTTCTATCTACATAATACTTCAGTTCATCGACCGAATACAAAGCATTCGGATTCCCTGCATACGCCCAACGGTGCATTTGATATGCAGGCACTCACGAGCCACCGTTGGGCTGTATGCAGGTGAAATCGTGTGTTTTGTTCCATGCATCTACAAAATACTTCAGTTCACTTGTTCTTCTGATACAAAGCATTCGGATATTACACATCAACAATAATATCCCTATCTAGTGTTTACTTGTTCTTCTGATTGCGTCGTAACCACGGACAATCTTCTTCATTTAACTTGATACTTGGATCAGTGTTCACTTTGAAGGGCGGAATGTCATGAAACTTATCGTAATCTTCTGACATGTCTGTCTTGTCCTCCACTCCCACAATGACTCTTTTCCCTGAAAGAACTATGTGGCGCTTTGGCTCATCGTGTGATGTACTCGCTTGCTTATCTTTTCTTCTTTTCGGTAGGGTAGACATGTCCTTCACATAGAAAACCTGAGCCACTTCACTGGCTAGGACGAATGGTTCGTTCTCGTACGAAAGATTCTTGAGATCCACTGTAGTCATTCCGTATCGTGGGTCTACCTCTACCCCGCCTCGTAGGTTGAACCATTTGCACTTGAACAAAGGGACCTTAAAAGTAGGTCCATAGTCAAGTTCCCATATCTCCTCTATGTAACCATAATATGTGTCCTTTGTCCCGTTGCAGTTTGTTGCATCAAAGCGGACTCCACTGTTTTGGTTTGTGCTCTTTTTATCTTGGTTGGCTGTGTAAAATATATTTCCATTTATCTCGTACCCTTGAAAAGTCAATATAGTTGAAGCTGGTGATGTGGCCAACAAGTATAGCTGTTCTTCAACATTGGTGTCATTAATGAGACGTCTTTTTAACCAACTGCTGAAAGTCTTCATGTGTTCTCCATCAATACAATCTTCAGTTTTCTCCGGGTATTTGGAGCGTAAAACATTCTTGTGTTCCTCGACATACGGACCCACCAAACTGGAATTATGTAGAACGGTGTCGTGTGCTTGAGTGAAAGAATCCCCGTCTTGACATATTGTTGCTTTCTTTCCTAGGGTGCCTTTTCCATGCAGTCTCCCCTCATGACGTGATTCAGGAACACCGATCGGCTTCAGATCAGGAATAAAATCTACACAAAACTCAATGACCTCCTCTGTTCCATAACCCTTGACGATGCTTCCTTCTGGCCTAGACCGGTTATGCACATATTTTTTTAAGACTCCCATGAACCTCTCAAAGGGGAACATGTTGTGTAGAAATACAGGACCGAGAACAGAAATCTCTTCGACTAGGTGGACTACAAGGTGCGTCATAATATTGAAGAAGGTTGGTGGGAACACCAACTCGAAGCTGACAAGACATTGGACCACATCCTTCTCTAAATTTTTTAGAGTTAGTGGATTGATGACCTTCTGAGAAATTGCATTGAGAAATGCACATAGCTTCACAATGGGTTCTCGAACATTTTCCGGTAGAAGCCCTCTCAGTGCAACCGGAAGTAATTGTGTCATAATCACGTGACAGTCATGAGACTTTAGGTTCTGAAATTTTTGCTCTGCCATGTTTATTATTCCCTTTATATTTGATGAGAAGCCAGATGGAACCTTCATACTGCGAAGGCACTCAAAAAATATTTTCTTCTCTTCTTTAGTAAGAGCGTAGCTTGCAGGACCTGGCTGATTCTCTGAATGAGTATCGTCTCGATGCATCTCTTCGCTCATACGTTGATGGGCCTGCCTTCCTTTCGGTGGACCTTTTTTTGACTTCCCATTTTTTGACTTCCCATACACGCCCAAGAAGTTTAGCAGGTTGCAGCAAATGTTCTTTGTCACGTGCATCACGTCGATTGCAGAGTGAATCTCTAGCATTATCCAATAGGGCAGCTCCCAAAATATAGATTTCTTCTTCCACATGGGTACGTGGTTGTTTGCGTCATTCGGAACAGTGAGTCCGCCAGGACCCTTTCCAAATATTACACTTAAATCCTTGACCATATCATGTATAACAGAACTAGAAGGGCGGGTAGGCCTCGGCCGATGATCTTCCTCACATTTGTAATGCTTGCCTTTCTTCCTTAACGGATGCTTGGGTACAAGAAACCGACGATGACCCAGGTACACATTCTTGTTACCTAAATGTATACTATCAGTCCCAGCTAAACAGTGCGTGCATGCATTGTATCCCTTGTTTGACTGTCCTGAAATGTTGCCAAGAGCAGGCCAATCATTGATGGTTACAAAAAGCAAAGCTCGTAGATCAAATTCCTCCAGTTTGTGCTCATCCCACACACGTACACCTTCTTCACGCCACAACTGCAAAAGTTCTTCAACTAATGGCCTGAGGTACACATCAATGTCGTTGCCAGGTTGCTTCGGGCCTTGAATGAGCACTGGCATCATAATGTACTTCCGCTTCATACACAACCAAGGAGGAAGGTTATAGATACATAGAGTCACGGGCCAAGTGCTGTGACTGGAGCTCTGCTCTCCAAAAGGATTAAAGCCATCCGTACTTAGACCAAATCTTAAGTTCCTTGCGTCATCTGAAAATGTCGGGAACTCTCTGTCAATTTTTCTCCACTGGGACCCATCCGCGGGGTGTCTCAACATCAAGTCTTTTTTACGATCTTCTTTGTGCCATCGCAACAACTTGGCATGCTCTCTGTTGCTGAACAAACGTTTCAACCGTGGTATTATAGGAGCATACCACATCACCTTTGCAGGAATCCTCTTCCTGGGGCGCGGCTCGCCCTCAACATCACCAGGGTCATCTCGCCCGATCTTATACCGCAAAGCACCACATACAGGACATGCATTCAGTTTTTCGTGCTCACCGCGGTAGAGGATGCAGTCGTTAATGCATGCGTGTATCTTATGCACCTCTAATCCTAGAGGGCATACCACCTTCTTTGCTTCGTACGTACTAGAGGGCAATTCGTTATCCTTTGGAAGCATCTTCTTAACTATTTTCAACAAATTTTCAAATCCCTTGTCAGAAGTACCATTCTCTGCCTTCCATTGCAGCAATTCAAGTGTGGTACCCAGCTTTTTCTGGTCATTTTGACAAGTTGGGTACAACAATTTGGCGTGATCAGCTAACATACGCTCCAACTTCAACCTTTCGTTTTCACTTCCACAGTCCATTTGTGCATCACGAATGGCCCGACGAAGATCATCGTCGGGCTCATCAATAATGGGATCTTCTTCAGTTTCGTCTTCTCCCATTGTAGTATCACTGAACCAAGGATACTTGTCATTATCCTCCTCTTCTTCATTTTCTTCCATGATAACCCCTGTTTCTCCGTGCTTGGTCCAACAATAATAACCAGGCATAAAACCATTATGCAAGAGGTGTGAGTGAATGACTTTTGAGGTAGAGTGATCACTCATATTCTTGCAGGCACTACATGGACAACGAATAAAACCGTTCTTCGGCTTGTTTGCCTCAGCCACATGGAGAAAATTATGCATGCCATCAATGAACTCAGGACAACATCGGTCACCGTACATCCATTGTCGGTTCATCTGTATTGCATAAAAGTATATCGAACCCCATTATTACACTACTGTCATAAATAATATGTAAGAGCAAATTAATTAATACAATGTCATCCATTAAAATAAGAGTAGAGTAGTGACAACTGGTAATACATAGTTCTCATAAAACATACATTAACTGAAACAAATATAAAAATTATCTAAAGAATTTAAATCCAACAACAAATGCGATCAAAATCGCAACTAAGGTAAATACTGAACCCACAGCATAATGATACCAAGCCTCCCGATTAATGGCATATTTTCTAATCCTTTTTATCTTCAAGCGCATTGCATCCATCTTGATCTCGTTACCATCGACCACGTCGGCAAGTTTGAGCTCTAATTTCATCTTATCTTCTAAGCATTGAAGATAAAGATCTTCACTTCTTTTCAATTTTGCTTTCAAATCATTATTTTCTTTATCCAAAAACTCGACAATAGGGTCAGGTTCAATTTCTGGTTCAACTACCTCCTAGATAAAAATAATTCTATGTCAAGTTGGTCGCCATAATTGCCAGAAACATAGAATGAAATAAATAGTTTTGAAAATATACCACATCCGAATCATAGACCGGACGAGGACCGACGGGGACGGATATCAGAACCATGACACTATACATATAATACAAGTTAGAAAATTATACAAGTAGTAACTATGCATCTAAATCATAAAAGCTATGTTTTTAAAAATCAAATAAAATAAAATATAGAGGCTCACCGAGGTGGTGCCGGTGACGGGACGGCGCGGGCGATCGACGTCGATAAGGCTCCTCACCACACTAAAACACATAAATCATTATTTAGTTTGAGAACAAATTGCACATATACACAAATGAGATCATAACTTAGGCATTCCATCGAACACCTTGCTTACACAAAAAAATTGAAATGAGCAAAATGAGCTAAAGAAACAATGCCGGAAAGAGGATGAAGCTGCTAACCGTGGGGTGTCTTCAATCTGTCCAAATGGTGTAAAATATTGTGTATTATCTAGGCTTGGGGAGAGGAAATGGAGAAGAAATGGAGGGGAAATGGTTTTGAGCTCGGGCTCGGTGGGAAAAATGGAGTGAGCAGGGGTGGAAGAAGCTGATGAAGTGAGGACCTTTAGTCCCGGTTCGTGAAAGGAACCGGGACTAAACGTCTCTGGCGCTGGGCCCCGCCTCTGCTGCCGCATGCGGTGAACCTTTAGTCCCGGTTCGTAACACGAACCGGGACTAAAAGTCCCTCGCAAATCCGGCGCTGCGGCTCTCACACCTTTAGTCTCGGTTCAATTTAAAATCCGGGCTAAAGGGGTGAACCAAAGGCTCCTTTTCCACTAGTGCTGGTAGCATGTAGCTCCGCCGCTGCCAAAGAGTGTGTCTAGGAGCACCATCTCAAGATGATCACAAGATACTATGTTTTGTCGCTCCAAACTATTACTCCCTCCGTTCCAAAATAAGTGTCTCAACTTTGATAGAAAATTGATGTATGTAGACATGTTTATGTCTATATACGTCCACTTTCTATCAAATTTGAGACACTTATTTTAGGACGAACGGAGTATTATTACTGTCAATCCTGTAGAGGATTAACAAGATGTGTACCGGTGACATGGATTGCCAACTAGCAGGGATCTGGCGTAAGGTGGGGGAGCTGATAGCGCGGCAGACATGGATGCATGATAAGAACAAGCGTCATAAACCGACAATATGTCAAGGCTCGTCGATGATTCCGACCTGTGCGAGAAAGAAGATGGTTGTAAATTGGTCATGTGATGACGCACACAATCAACTTGGTATGTACAACTGTATTTTCCCACACCTCTTGATTCTAGATTTTATATAGTTGATGAAAATATATTTCGAGTTTTATACTTGAAATGTTCTGCAATAGCTTATGGTCCAACTTGCACTGTTGTAAATAATAGATCACAAACGAAAAAGTTGCGGACCAACGATTCATTTGTCCAACTTGCACCGCATGTATACTACATCATACGAACCCGCAATTCATCAACTTGGGTGGTGTACCTGATCGATGGAGGGCATGTTGGCCCCAGGCGCATGGTGATCGCCTGATGCTGCCTGATGCTACTCAGTGGAGTGTCGATCGGTGTCGGTGGTCCACAGCACAAGGGCGCGAGCCGGCGAAGACGGGGAAGTGGTTGTCTACAATCTCGTATCCCATGAAGAACAAGATCTAAACGTTGACGGTACGCTGAGACTGATTTCAATTTGTTCCTTAATCACCCTGAGGCTCATGGACGGCCCGGTCGACTAGAAGTTTTAGTTCTTCATTTACAATGTTGACCATATAGAAATGTTGGTAAATTTTTGTTGTAATGTCCCTTTTACACAATTGTAATGAATAGCTTTAAAAAAACTTGATTGTGCTAAAGTTAAATTCTAATTTGCAACAAAATTTCGTTTTCAAATTATGTCATCAATTGTATTAAAATATATAGTTTATACTTATTCAAAATAATAATATCTAAATATTATGACGAAACAAATATCTTGATACAACATTTTCTAGTAGATGACTTCATAACCACATCTATTCTTAATATTAAATTAAATTATTATCATGATTCTTTCCTAATATTTCCTCAGTAAAAAGTGTCTTGTAAGTTAGATTGGCTCATTAATAAGCAGAAATTTATGCATTACACCTAAACTTTAATAGACCGCTTGTAGTTATAATCAAGGAACACAAAATGGCTAGGTAGACATCTAATTTAGTTATTTTCTTACTTGTAGTGTCGTGTTTTATCATCTAGCTTATACAATTCCCTCAATTAAACTTTATGGTATGAGATTAAACATGGTCATATTGTTAGCGTAGATTGCCATACGACTTACTGTCGTCGCCACAACGGTGGGCGTGGTGGGGAAGGCCCAGCGGGAGCCGGGGAACGCGTAGCCGGCGACAGGCTCGTTCACGCAGCCATTGTCGCCGAGCCTGTGCAGCCACAACACGAACCGTGTCCTCGTCAGCGCCGCCGACGACGCCTGATCCTCCATTTTCCGGTTGAGCAAAGAGGGGAGAGAATGATGGTGATAGAGGGATGCAGGATGGCGGTAGGCATGGAGTTGTATTCCGACGACTTCGATTGCCCCGTGTTGACTCGTGACATGGAATTGACTTCAGATGCCAAGGTCAAGATCATGGGGATAAAGAAAAACGGGGACAGAGTAAATCATGGGGAACCAGTCTATTGATCAATTCCAGTTCAGTGTGCGAAGACATGTTTATGGTTAGATCCTGCACCAGCCTGAAGACTGCCGTGACCACCTCCGATGATTATTTCGTCCCGGTGTTCTCCCTGGTGATATGAAATACTCCCTCCGTACTAAGTGTCTTTTATAGACTTGTTTCACATTTAGATACATTATTAAGATTTGGATAAATCTAAGACAATTGTTTTGGACGGAGGGAATATCAAATTTATATGGTTTACATTGATTCGCTTGTGGTGTTTGTCCAAGGATAATAAACGATAGACAAATAAACGATAAACAGACGAAAGATCAACACAACGGGGACACGAGATTTAACTTGTAAACCCTTCCAACAACGGAAGAGAAAAAACCACGGACGCCAAATAGCAAATCTTCACTATGATCGGGTGAGGTTACAAACACCGGATATTTATAATTTTTGACTTATCCCAAATCGACGGCTTACAAGATGTATATATAGTGGCATAACCCTAAATCAGCTGCAGTTTGACTCGAAAACGACGCACTCGCTTTGCTCGTCCGAAATTAGTTTTTATCTTATGAATTTGGATCACCACAAAACAACAAAGAGGTTGTGATAAGTCGGCTCGTGAGGTAATGACTTTGGGTGTAGGTGTAGCCCACATAGGTCTTTTATTATTTATTTATTTTGAAAATGAGGATAATCTCAGGTTCTGTATCGAGTGATGCACATAATGTTTTCTTATAAAGTTTAGGAATATCAAAACGTTGACATCTCAACAATCATAGTAGGTTGAGACATGATCAACCAGGGAAATAAAACAACATAAAGCAAGTATTGAGTTGACTAAAATGCTTCCACGTAACCCGATAGAAAATATATGTGCGACCATCACAACTCGGAACATCATGTGGCCATAAGTTCTTACTGATCCGAATGAAGAACGGAAGTCCATAGCTGTATATAGTACATCACCATATTGATAACTTGCACAACATGAAAGTATTTCGTGTAAAAACAAAGTTATTCTGACAATTTCATATAGACCAATAAAGAGCACAAACTCCAATACGAATCCTAGTCTTGGTATTTTTATCTATCTCACTCAGCAAATTTCCATACAATTAGTAACATTGGTATTGTAGAGCATTATCATGTCATTTCCCATCATGGACAAGATCAGCTGGAGCAGTGAGCTGGAGCAGTGCAGCCATAGCTACGATCTTGGGCCGCAACTCATCCACGTTCTTGGCGGGCACAAAATCTAGCAGTGTAGACTGGTCTCACACATCACCAAGTTCACCTGAATTGATCAGTGCTCACTGCCCTGAAGGGCGGTCTAATTGGTCCTTGGAGGGCTGACAGGCTGGTCCGTAGAGGGTTGGCTGCCTACAACACGCGGTATGATCCCTTGACTAAGGATGAAGTCGATCTCATATTTTTTTTGTTGACAGACATGAGCAACGCAGAATCGGCTAGGCCCTGAAGCATAAATTACGTCCGGGGCGAACTAAAATATTATAATATGTACCAAATTTTAAACTTCATAAAATCATTTTTTTCGTACTACAGTATTAACGACTATAAAATTCTATTATTTATCTGCAATATCTATAATATAGAAATTTTACTAAATTGTTTTGCTGCAATGTTCGCTTTTATTCAATTGTAATGATTATCTTTAAACAAATTTGATTGTGCTAATATTAAGTTTAGTTCACAACATTTTTTAAATTTTGTTTCAACAATGCTAGACTTACTCAAAATAAAAATACCTAAAGATAATGACCTAACAAATATCTTAATAGTGTTTTCTAGTATATGACTTCATAACCACAATTACCAAAAATTCTTGTATAAAAATTAAACTATTATAATAATCTTTACTAAAATGTGTCTTATTAGTTAGATGGGCTCATTAATAAGTAGAACTTCTTATTACACTATACTTCATTATACCGCTTATAGTTATAATCAACAATAAAAAATGATTATATTCTAATAGGTAGACATATAATTTAATTATTTTTTTACCTTATGTTTTATCATTAGTTTATACAAATCTTTCCGTCAGCATCTAAACTAAAATGTCGTATAAGATTAAACATGAAAATCTTTTTAGCATAGACTTCGGTACGACCAAACTGATATGATTTATTTGCTCTACACAGCTAATGCTATATTTAACAATATTATTTAAGTGTAATAGATAATTTTATTGATATGTTTACTATATGGGCCCTCCTCCTCTCGGGGAACGTGTCGATCACCTCGTTTGCACGGGCTATGGACCGTCCAGGTCGACGGTGGACATGAGGTCCCTGAGGTCGCGGTCGTACCCAGGCATCAACAACTTGATGTCAATGAACAAGTCCTTGAAGGGCTGGCTGGCTGAGTCACATGGCATCATCCAGTCCCCAATGATGACATCGATCTCAGAATCAGTCGCCAGCGGCTCCTGCTGCTCGTCCTTGTTTACGACCACGACAGCTATCGTCGGGGACAGCAGGCTGTAGTCCGCCAACCTCTCTTCTCATTGTCCATCTCCACCCTGCGATAGAGGATCGTGGTCGTGGCCGCGGGCAGGTCGCCATCCGAGTTTTCCTCGAGAACTCCTTTAGCGTCGCGACGGTGTCCAAGATGTCCACGTACACGGAGACGAGGTCGTTGAGACCCTTGACGACGACGTTGACAACAATGTATATGCGGAGTCGCGACAGCGCGAAGACGAGGTGTTCGTCGTCCTTGACCTCTCACCGCCGCTGATGAAAACCCTCATGACCTCCACCGGCAAGCTGAACCGGGTGCCCATGAGCTTCTTGATGTTGCCCACCGTCGGACACACTGTAGGACAGAGAGTGAGCACCTCCCCTGCATTGGAGTTGGAGCCTGCGATTTGGATGGTGATCTCTGTGGCGGAGGGGGCGAGGCGCGGTTGCAGGTTGTTGAGAGGAGCTCGAAGGCCGTGGAAGGAGTCCAGTTCCAACCGGTGGGAGGCACGAGCGGGGGCGGAGGAAGCGCTGGAGCGGGCGACCGGGACGCTTCTGCAGAGCGCGTGATCAGGGGCGGCAGTGGAGAGGACGAGGTCGTCGAGCTCCTGCTTGTCGTCCATGGTTGCGCGCGGCTTGGTGGGTGTTGGGCTGGCTTGCTTGGGGAAGGGCTACGGAGGGGAGGGGATGTGAGTGGTATTTATGTTGCTCGCCTTCCTCGATGGCGTGGGCGTGGCTTCACGGCCATGGAGCGAAGGCGAGGACGGGTTTTGAATTTCGGGTCCCTCCTTTTCTTATTGAACGGCCACCCTCGGTCCCTCACTCCAAGATGTGTGCGTACACCTGGCGACCCATCGTCATTCTCTCTCCCAGTCCTAGCATATCCGTCCAAGACGCGGCGCCGTGGCGGCATCTCGAGCGGACCATATATGCAGTGTTGCTTGTTGCATCTTCATAGAGGTGTGAGTGAATCATGTTGTCTGAACATATATGCATTGTTCATTGCACGTTGTTCGCTTACACCGTCCCTGAAGTTCATGTGCGTGTGACCAATTCCATATGAGGCCTTGCTTGTTTTTGATGAGTGCTTTTGGCCTATGATTAAATGGTTACCATTTGCATTCTCAGGGAATGCTCAATCAACCGGGTAGTCTGAACATAAGGGCAGTGTTCTTACCACGTTGTTGACTGGCTATGTCTCTGTGTGTGCTCATTTCCATATGAGGTTTTCCTTTTTCCCAATTTGTTTTGCACCTCTGGCCAATGATGATAAGTGCAATGTTAATATTTTCAGAGAGGGGTCGGTGAACCGTGTTGTATGAATAAGTGAGCATTGTTCATTGGACACTGTTCACTAAACCCATCTCTGAAAATCATGTTACATATTGGGTGTGTGTGATGGCCTTCTTTTCTATCACATTGCATTGCATTTTTACACGATCTTGATGGTTTATCGCAATGTTCTGACTGAATGTGTGGTATGTGTTGTGATGTGGTAACCTCACCATCCGTGCGTGAGAAGAGGTAACCATACTCAACACTGGGCAAGCTACAAAACAGCAGGAGCTCGGTTTGGTCTGGTTTTCGGCTGCATCCCAGACAACCAAACAGACACAACTGCTGAATTGAGCCACAATTTTTTTTCACGAGCTACCAAACGGACGCCTTTTTTTACCCACTGCACGTTCCGAACGCCCCTTCTCCGTGGGGACAGTCCTCAAGGAGATGAGAAATCGAGTGCAGGCTACCAAACTCGCCCTAAACTCACAAAGGTAATGGGTGTGTTGTGGATGTCGAACCACGACGGCATGCGCGCGCCACCCGAAGAAATCAACACACGAAAGCTGAACCGTGGCTAATCTATGATAGAGAGAACGCATTGGCTGGTGGAGGGCAGAGTAGCAGAGTGCTTACGGTTGCATGTGACCGGAGCGGTGGGCGCGGTGGGGAAGGACCATCGGGCGCCGGGGAACGCGTAGCCGGCGACCGGCTCGTTCGCGCGGCCATTGTCGCCGAGCCCGTGCAGCTACAGCACGAACCGCGCCCTCGTCGGCGCCGCCGACGACGCCTGATCCTCCATTTTCCGGTCGAGCAAAGAGGGGAGAAAACGATGGTGACAGAGGGATGCAGGATGGCGGTAGACATGGAGTTGTGTTCCGACGACTTCGATTGCCGTGTGTTGACTCGTGACATGGAATTGACTTCAGATGCCAAGGTCAAGATCATGGGGATAAAGAAAAATGGGGAAAGAGTAAGGGTGTGTTTGGTTTTTGGGGATGAGGGTATCACAACCACCTGGTTAGGGATAGCCAATTTTTCTGTTTGGTCGAGTGTGTGGGATGAGCCAGTTTTGTGTTTGGTTGAAAAGAAAAAATGTGGTTGGGATATCGTTACTGTACAAAAGGAAATGAGAATAATAGATCCAGTAAAGTACATAAATGGAATACGCAAAGCTGAATTGAAAAGGACGATTTTACTAGCTAGCTATCTCAGCCGCATGCAGCACTAATCAACTGTGTGCAGCACTAATCATACTCGGGTATCCAGCGGCCATGGAAGATTGGAAGAAGCACATGTGAGATAGATTTGAGAAGGTCGGAGAGAGCTGGGGACGCGAGATAGGAGCGAACACCAGCGCCTCAACGCCGTTCCACGCCGCCGGCCCATCTTCCCGTTCTCCCGCCCCTGACCGAGAAACAGACCAAGCCCTCGCTGCCGACTGAGATGGAGAGAGAGAGGAGAGGTACTGTTGCTGCCGCCGTTGTCGCCAGCCGGCGGTCCGGGATCGATCCAGCCACCGCCGGTGCCGCGCTCGTGGCACCCGTCGTCGTCGTCTGGTAGTCCAGGATCGATCCAGCCGCCGTGTTCGTGTCGCCCGATTTACCGCCGCCGTTTGGGCATAAGTAGGTCTGACGGCTCTTTTTTGGGGCTAAAAACGAGTTTAGCGGATGAGTTTAGCGCGTTAGCAAAAACTGGTTGGCCTCGTCCGTCACATTTGGCCGGATGATCAACCACCGTTTCGGCAGCATATTCCCAAAAATTGGCTATCCCTATCCTTCCAACCCTCTAAACCAAACATATGACAACCACCAAAAAAGTGGCTATCCCTAACCACTCAGGGGATAGCCACTCAACCAAACACACCCTAAATCATGGAGAGCAGCACCAGTCTATTGATCAGTTCCAGTCACTGTGCGAAGACATGTTTATGGTTAGATGGCCGGCAGTATAATCCTGCACCTCCGACGATGATTTCGTACATCTCGGTGTTCTCTCGGTGATATGAAATACTCCCTCCGTACTTTAAGTGTCTTTATTTATTCAAATATGAATGTATATAGACTTGTTTCATGTGTAGATACATTCAAATTTAAACAAATCTAAGACATTTATTTTAGAACAAAGGGAGTATCAAATTTCTATGGTTTACATTGATTTGCTTGTAGAGTCTGTCTTAAGTGGTTGTGATAAGTCGGCTCGCGAGGTAATGATTTTGGGTGTAGGAGTAGCCCACAAAGGCCTTGTGTTATTTATTTATTTCAAAAATGAGGATAATCTCATGTTTTGTATCGACTGATGCACATAATTTTTTATTATAAAGTTTAGGAATATCAAAATATTTACATCTAATCATAGTAGGTTGAGACATGATCTACCCGGGAAATAAATAAAACATCATAAAGAAAGTATTGAAGTCGACTAAAATGCTGCCACGTAACCCGGTAGAAAATATATGTGCGACCATCACGACTCGGAAACGTCATGTGGTCATAAGTTCTTACTGGTATGAAGGAAGAAGGCATGTCCATAGCTGTATCTAGTACATCACTATATTGATAACTTGTAGAGCATGAAAGTTTTTCGTCCTGTTAAAAATAAGGTTGTTCCGACAATTTCGTATAAACCAACAAAGAGCAGAAACTTTAATAGGAATCCTAGTCTTAGTATTTTTATCTATCCCACACAGCAAATTCCCAAACAACTAGTAACATTGGTCGGTGGAGATGATCTCAATCGTGTCCCCATTTCTGACATTGTAGAGCATTATCGTGTCATTTCACATCATGGACACGAGCGGCTGGAGAAGTGTCGCCATAGCTACAATCTTGGGTCGCAACTCATCCACGTTCTCGGCGGGGCACAACTCTCTATGATCGAATCGGTTCTCCTCGAAATAAACCAAGGAATTGCCACTCCCTCTTAAGCACTACTGTAACTAAGGGCAAGTCATTCATTAAAGTATTCGATATCGCTTGTCGAAGATAAGCATATAATGATTTCGGTTTAATAGGACTGAAATCAAGCCAATACGAAAACCTAGCAGTGTAGACTGGTCCAGACCTCACCAAGTTCACCTGAATTGATCAGTGCTCACCGCCCGAAGGGCGAACGCAATGTCGAATTGGTCCATGGAGGGCTGACGGGCTGGTCCGTAGAGGATTGGCTGACTACAACAAGCGGTATGATTCCTTGTCTAAGGATGAAGTCGATCTCATATTTTTTTTGTTGCGGTGAACATGAGCTAAGCGGAATCGGCTAAGGCCTAAACCACAAATTACGCCCGGGGCGAACTAAATATTCATTTTTATACAATTGTAATGATTATCTTTAAAAAAAATTGATTGTGCTAAAATTAAGTTTAGTTTACAACACTTAAAAAAATGTTTCAACAATGCTAGACTTACTCAAAATAAAAATACCTAAAGATAATGACCTAACAAATATCTTAATAGTGTTTTCTAGTATATGACTTCATAACCACACTTACCAAAAATTCTTGTATAAAAATTAAACTATTATCATGATCTTTACTAAAATGTGTCTTATTAGTTAGATGGGCTCATTAGTAAGTAGAACTTCTTATTACACTATACTTCAATAGACTGCTTATAGTCATAATCGACAATATAAAATGGTGTATATTTTAATAGGTAGACATATAATTTAATTATTTTCTTACCTGTAATGTCATGTTTTATCATTAGTTTATACAAATCATTCCGTCAGCTTCTAAATTAAAATGTTGTATAAGATTAAACATGAAAATCTTGTTAGCATAGATTTTAGTACGACCAAACAAACATGTTATCACCGATCTGATTTATTTGCTCTACATGGTACACGGCTAATGCTATATTCAACAATGGTATTTAAGTGTAATAGATAATTTTATTGATATGTTTACTATATGGGTCCTCCTCCAAACGGGGCGGTCACCTTGTTTGCACGGGCTATGAACCGTCCCAGGTCGACGATGGACATGAGGTCCTCGACGTCGCATCTTGCCCTTGGAGGTCTGGTTGAGAAGCTCCTTGAGTGTAGCAACAGTGTCGAAGGCGTCGAGGTCGATGGCGAAGAGGTTGGAGACGGTGTTGACGAAGACGCGGATGAAGTCGGTGCCGAGAGCAGGGGCGGGTGGCGCGGTGTCGAGGTCCATCTCCATGTTGCTGTGGACGAGAGCAGGGGTGGGTGGCGCGGTGTAGAGGGTGCGGGTGTCGAGGTCCATCTCCACGTTGCTGCGGACGTGAGTAGGGATGGGTGGCACGGTGTCGAGGACGCCAGTGTTGAGTTTATCGTCCGCAGCTTCCATGTCGACACCCGCGAGGATCTCCTTGAGGGTCTGCTGTTACCAGAGAGGATGGGCGAGGCCGCCGAGTTAGGGGAGGGCACCGTCGAACACAAGGTCGTCGTCGAGGTATAGTATATGGGGTCGTCGTCGAGGTCGTGATCCTCGTGGAGCGCCGGCGTCGTGTTGCTGCCGAGAGCGGGAGCGGTAGTGCGGGCGGAGGCGGCGGAGGGCGCGACGGAGACGCTGACTCCGGTAGCGGAAGCGGGGGCGGGGGTGGAGCGCAGGTCGTGGTGTCGCTCATCCATGGCGCGCGGCTGCCGCTTGCGGAACGGATGGGAACGGAATGGGAGGGGGGAGCAGAAGCAGATGGCGGCAGCCTATTTATCCTCCGCGACGAGGCGGTCGCGGCTGCTGGGTACGGACACGGCCATGGCTGGCGCCGTTGAACGGCCGAAGAAGGATTTCAAATGCGGGGCTGCCTTGCCTATACAGCGAGCGTCCGCTGTGAAGCTCGCCAGCGTGGACAGGTGTGGAAAAGAAAATGGTGCGCTGGACCCTTTCCCCTCTCTTCCCTCCGCCTGAGACTCGCCGCTGTGTTTCCGGTCCCTCTCCTCTCTCTCTCTTCCGGCGGCGCTGCCGGCCGGAGTAGGGGAAGGAGAGGGTGCCCGGCCCCCTTGTTAACAGGTAGCAGTAGGTTTTCTGCTTTGCCTCCTTCCCGGAGCTGCGTTTTCGCCGGCGCGCGGCGACATGGGGCAGCTGGAGCTCACCGCGAGCACCTCCCCTCGGTGGGGCTGGTTGCTGGCGGAGGGATCTGGCGGGGCTCGCGGGTTCCGGCCCGGATCTGGCGTCCTGTTACCTGTGCCTGCTGCCATGGTGGTGGAAGGAACAAGGTGCGGGATGGCTGGGAGATCCTCCCCTCGTGCGTGGGCGCGACGCCGGGTGGAGGGCCCAGAGCTACCTCGGCACGTTCCCATGGTGGGAAGATGTTGTTGATGAGTTTTGTCTGTGTCATCTCCTTCTTCAAGCGCCCGCACCCCCGCTTCTCCTTTACTTCTGTAGCAATCGGCTGCCTCTTGGCCGGCCTTGGTGGCGAGGGAGGGGAGGAAGATTGCTCCGGTGCTACTGATTTTTGGGGTTGCTGTCCTTCCTGGAGCATCTTTGCTCTGGTGTTCCTGCGCTGCAGGTGCTGCATCTCTCTGACGAGCTTCTGAGGAAGGAGAACCTGGAGGTGTACCTGCTCGTTTGGCTTGCGCTTTTGTTGTCCAACTGGTGGTGGCTGCTGGGCCTGGACGGTGGTGGTGTGAGTCTTGTTCGACTAGAGGATCTCCTTGGGTGATTCCTTGCTGCTGGTCATGATGAATGTGCGTTCCCTGCTGTTCGAGACATGCCGGAGACAATTGAGAGTGTTTCTACTGCGGTTTCTCAGATTTGACAGTCAGGAACTAGATATATATGGCCATATTTTCAGAATTACCTGTTGTAACCGTGTAAATATATGAGTGAATGGAAAGAAGAGCTAGCTTCAGGACATGATAAACCTACAAGACATGAGTTTGGTTGAAGACTTTATCTAAATCACTTGAAAAATGTTATTAATGAGAATATTGGAGACCTCTACCTGTTATGCTCATCTTCAGCCTCTTGACGTTAGCTGCAACTGGCCTCCTAGGTTTCCCACTACTCTCACATTTTTGTATGGGTGATTGTGCCTCATGTTTGTGATATTTGATCCTAGAGAGATTTATTCCTAGAGATGATTTTTGTAATTGGTTTTGCTAGATTGATTTAATTTTTTGTATTGACCAGCCACCCTCTTATAAATTTTAAGTGTCTTTGGATTGGGTTATGCATAAGCTAGCAGAAGAAATTTGAGTTCAGTCGAAGTGCTTTATCTCTTTCATAAACATCAATTCATTTCTTTCTGTTGTCTATGAAGAGGAAAATTGCAGTGATGGTTATGCACTTGTGAAGATAACTGTTATTTAATGTGCAATTGTGAAGATAACCGTTAACTAATGTGCAATTGTGCATAACCATCACTGCAAATGTCAAGTGTACTTTAGTGAAGATAACTGTTAATTAATGTGCATGTGATAGAGGAAAATGTGAGGTCAAGAAGAAGATGGATCTTTCAAATTCAGAACGTGATAGTTGAACATATATTTCCTGCGAGCATTTCTATGATCCTGCCACTGGAGCTCTCAAGCAGGCTACTTAGCTGATATAACATGTTGAAATGTAAAGCTGATGGCTGTTAGTCCTAAGGTAACTTGTGCTTTGAATAAGAACAAGGGAAATCAGATATGTGAAAATGATGAAGTAGATCAGGGAAATTGACAGAGGTGCCCAAAGAGAACCTTGTTGCAACTCTTGATGTTTTTGCTGACCATGGAGGTTTTATCACAACTTCACAAGGGTTGCAGCAAGATGGTATGCACTTTGTGCAGTAATATTGTTTAGCATGAACATGTTGGTCTTCAAAATTGATATTTATTTTCTCTTTGTTAGATTCTGCAGGTGTATCTTTTGCAAAATGAGCACTTGAATATGAGGAACATCCCAGAAAATCCCTGGCAAGATCAAACTCTTGGTTTGGAATGTTAGAAGCTGGGACTTTTGGTGTTGCACAGTCAAGGAGAAGGGCTTTCATGTGGGCTGCTGCTCCTGGAGATCCCCAGCCGATGGGCAAGGTTGGCATGTGTTTCCACCCTGAACGGGACACCTCTGTCCTCAAATGCGTGCGGTCTCATGTAAGTTAAGATGCTCTAGATCCATCCCCATCTACATACAAATAACCTTAAACATGTTCAAAATACTGCAAAGGATGGTACACAATCTGACTTGGACTTGAACTTATCCACACGTGCAGGGATTTCCTGACAGCTACCAGTTTGGGGGCACCATCCAGAGCAAACACTGGCAGATTGGCCGCGTCGAGCCACCCCCTCTTGCCTCTGCACTTGGGAGGAAGGTCAAGGAAGCCATTGATGCGAAGCGCCACCACACACAACTGTGTCCAGGAGAAGCATCTCGAGATGATCAGCAGATACTCTGCTGTTGTTGCTCTAAACTGCTGTTATTGCTGTCAACCTCTAGTGGCAGGGATTTAGCGTAAGGCGGGGGATCACCCAATCCTCTAGATGTTCTCGATTTTCTGTTTCTTCTCTTGTTCTCTTTTTTTCTTCTTTTGCCCTAGGGCTAACATGTAAATATTCTACCTGCTATTAATCGAAGCCAGTTGTTGCTCGATCTTTAAAAAAAACATCAGGAGTACAGGACCTCCTTTTTTATCCTCATGTTCATTTGGCTGTTTTGGTGCTTTTTACCTGGAGCTCTCCCTTGCTTTTTTGCAGAAGCAGAGTAGTCTTCTTGGCTTCTTGAGCGATCTAGAAATGGTCTGGGTGACCTCTGGCAGGTTCTGGTGAAAATATTATATTTATGTACGCTGACGCCGAGGAATTGTACACAGGTTCTGCATAAAAGTGCTGAATTTATTCGTAAAGGTTCTTGTGAATGTTGTACTCAACTCCTATATTGAGAACTGGAGTTATGAAGGCACCCATGAAATTGAGAATGGAGAATTCTCAAGGTTCAACCATGTAAAAGTGTAGTAGTGAAAGAACAAATCAATTTAGGCTCATTGCTTGCAGTTGCAGTTGAATTTGCACAAATCGTGTAACTGCTGGTAATGTTGCACAATTTATGTATCATGTTACTTATAATTTGTAAATCCACTGCAGCAGCTTATATCATTTTTCTTCGTTTATCATGTGGAAAGTAGAGTCCACACGTGGATTGTATACGTACAACATTGCCAGTCAGAACATTGTTATGACGATGTCAACAATAGTAAATTTGATGGCAACATTTTATGTTGTGTGTGGTGGTTATATGTAACATAGTTTGAGAGTTAATTGAGCAGGCTACAAAGGAGCATTGGACAATGGGCATGCATCAGTAACCAGACTCATGCTAAGTAGGAAACATAGGGTGCATTGGTAGGCTTCAGATACAGATGCAGCATTGGGACTACAATTATTCAGTTACCAGCTATTCTGGAAAGCCTGCCTTACAAATTACAATAATACACACAGGTCGGTCTCATCTCTCAAGAAGTATCTCAACTCAATAGATAGCCACCCAAAACTGATTTCCGGCCACCCAACCATGTTTTTTACGCGAAGAGTCTCCTCTGAGTAAAGAGTCAACCATTCAGCGCAGTCCATCTATAGAGCATGTGTAACTCTGACCAAAGAGTCTCCTCGACAAGAAACAGCAAGCAGAACTCCAGGCCTTCTCAGTCGTGAGTTATTGATCGGATGTGCGCAATGACTTGCTCGATGCTCTCAAATTGGCGGCGGCCCTTCAGAATCGCCTTTGCACAATCAAGTGCACGACGCTCACAGGATGCTCTCTTGCTGGCATCCTCAATCGAGTCGAAATCCTCGACATGAGCGATTCCCACTATTCTCCTGCACATGGAAGAAGGTCAAGTAGATTTTGTAAGTTCTTTATGATAATATTTTCACTGTATAGCATTTCTGAAGTACATTTGATCATTCTCGTTTTGTGTTGGGCATTTGCTTGGCCAGTATGAAAAACACCATGTCAGAACTGTAATCTCAAGCCTATGCATTGGACTAACTTAAAGCATCTTTGAATCATTTGAGTTCAAACAGAAGCTTTGATATATCACTGTAGTCTAGAAGTAGATATATAAGATTCAGCTTCAGCAAAAAAATTGAATATTACTAAGTGAGAAATTTACCTAATCATTTTAGCAGAACCAAACCCAAGACTATCATGAAAAAGGCTTGTCATATATTTCTTCTGTGCAATACTCAAAAGCTCCGGGTTGTTGTATATGGTGGGCAGGTATGCCTCCCCATTCCCATCTTTGTGTTTATTCCACAGTCCCACAAACTTCTGTTGGAACAAATTCCATGACTGCTCGATGGTCTTTAATATCCATTCCTTGTAAGCCTGGAAGAAACGGATAGGCAACTGTCACTGAGTAATACTCAAGATGCAAAGATGCTTATGGACCTGTAGTTACGAAAATTATTCGAAATACCGCAATTTTTTGGGTGACAAACTCTGTGTCAGCCAGTCAGACCTCCTCTATGTGACAACTATAGCCTATAGCATCTTCATTATGTTATAGTGTCAATTATTCATTCTTCTACAGGAGATAAGCATCATATTTAATTTGGGTATATGCCTTCTTTAATTTCTCAACATTAAGATTGACTAGATTCAAAACATTTATCCCATATAATTTCTTAACAAAAAGTAGGCATGAGCAGAAAAGTATGTGATTGACATTACATTAGTGGACTGAGACAAGATAAACCACATAAACTATACTTTTCTACATCACTAAGCCAGAAAGGAAACATTTAATACACAGGCACACACAAACAACATACTAGTCAAGTAAGAGAGGCCTGTCGCAAAATGAGCATGTAATACACTACTGTTAGAGCAAAATTAGGGGCCAAATAGACAAAGTTAACAAGTCATAGAACTGCCATACATACTTCACGGTCATTTGCTTGATCAGCATGCCCATCCTGTGCAAAGTATGCGAGGATCAGGTTCCCCAAGAAGGCCCCAATGTCGTAGCCCATCGGTCCGTAGAAAGCAAACTCCGGATCAATTACCTGAGTGGAATCTGTGGTCACCATGATGGAACCAGTATGGAGATCTCCATGTATCAGAGCCTGCGCTCTCTCGATAAACCTGCAGTTGCAAATCGCATAAGAAAACCACAACATACGGATCACCAATCTGCATAGATTCAGAGGTACTGTAATTACATCAACTTCAGTTCAGCAATTTCCAACTTGAGCCCATCATCCTCTCGCACCGCTTCGGCGTCTTTGTCGAGGAACGGCGAGGTCCAGTGGTTGAATTTGGAGACCATGTATGGGTCAGAGAACACGACCTGCTCCGTGAGCCTGCACAGCTCCACGTTCCCACAGTACTGCGCAACTGCGATTCGATCACAGCACACAAGTTCAGACACAAGAAAGTTGAGTTCAGGGACGAACACTAACAGTGAAGTCAAACGAGCAGCAAGCAAGCAAGCAAGAACACCTCGTTTCTTGTGATCCGTGGTGGAGTTGTAGAGGAGGGAGGTGAAGAAGAGGGTCGTGGCCATGTAGTCGGCCATATGGTCGGCGAGCAGCGGGTACTGGACGCCGGCGACGAGGCCCTTGCGGAGGATGATGTGCGGCGGCCGGATGTAGCGCATCCCGATGAGCGACATGGCGCGGTCGAAGTGGTAGACCTCGGGGACGTGGTCCGGGCAGAGGCGGCCGTGCTCCCGCAGCGCGGAGGCCTCGAAGAAGGCCCGCTCCCTCGACATCGGCCACGAGTCCCCCACGCAGCGGACGTACGGCAGCGCCTGATTGCCAAGACGGATTCGGTTCGGTCAGTGTCATTCAGGTCGGGGGAAGAAGACGAGATTGCGGAGCTGTCGGACGGACCTGCTTGACGACGACGGAGCCGGCGTCGGAGAGGACGATGTAGACGAAGTTGAGGTTGCCGTCGCCGACCTCCTTGACCTCGAGGGCGTCGACGCGGCCGCCGAGGCTGGCGGCCAGCGCGGGGGTCGCCCGGATGTAGGCCACCAGGGACGCCTCGTCGAGCGGGCGGAAGCCCTGCGCCTCCAGCTCGGCGGCAGTGGCGGTGGCGTTGGCCATGGCTAGCTGGTGGGGCGGAGAGTGGATCGGGGGAGTGGCTGGGGAATCGCCGGGGTTTATGCTGTCGTGGCCTCGCCGCCGTGCGTGCAAGAACAGAGGAGCTCTGCTATTAATAGCGCCTTCTCTGAACCTGGACTTGTTTACGGTACCTGGCTACAGACAGATGGTGTCCACTTGCGTATGAGGATTAGGATTCTCTCTTGACTAATAAAGCCTAAAGGAGAGGTAGAGACCAACGGTAACCGGAACTTCGGGTCCACCGGTACTCGGGTAGTCGGGTTTGATGAACTAGTGTACAAGTTTAGAATTTTATTGGAGGAAACCATAACCACATAATCTGTCAAAGTTTCTAATCTTAGGATCTGTTTGATGCAAAGGAATTGTATAGGATTTTTGAAGAATTTAATCCTATGGAATTTTTTCTTTTTTGTGAAATTAAACAAATTTTTGATACATACCAGATCCTATAGGAATGGAGTGGGCGTAACATAGCAATCCTACTTTTCCTATTCCTATTCCTATGTCTTTTCTATCCTACCAATCAAACAAGCCCTTAATGTATTTTGTAATACAAGGTGCCTTAGCCGTCCGCCAAACAATCAAAACATAAGATCAGTCAACTGATCAATTGAGGAGCGTTCAGCCATCGGATCCGTTCGCGATCATCTTTCACCCCTTCTTCTTGACAAAATTGGTCCGTGTCTTCCCTCTCGCCCACGGTTGCCCTAATGGGTCGCATTGCCGCGGCGTTATCTTGCAGCAGCACCATGGAGGTGCCCCGCTTGGAAGACCGGGTTTCTATGTTTTGTAATCTCAAATTACCATACCTTCTCAACTTTGTTGGGATTCAATTGCTTCGTGAGTCTACGGGAAATAGAAGGATGATACGATGAGAAAAGAGGGCGTCGGTTGAAGAGATTATTCTAACTATTGGTTTATAATGTGGTCTCTTTTTGTTCATAAAAGGGGTTTCAACTCATGTCGTTATCATATTAGCTCAAATACCGGACACATCGGCTTATATTTTTTATTTCGTTCGATGCGAGCTATATTCACTATGTGAGTGTTGGTTTAGGATTGTGAAATTTAGTCTCCGCATAAAGTATAGATAAACTGGAAGTTCTAATCAATGATACAAGGACCATGTTAACCATCCGAGCAACTACTTGATCTTTGATCACGTGGAACAAAGTATATGCATATGATTCCCTTTTGTATTTCTGGTACCTCAACAATTGTGAACGTTTATGTATTCCCTCTGTCCATGAAAGAAGAATGTCTTAACTTTGTCTAAATTTTTATATATCTACATACTAATTTTTTTTTTTGAAGTGTTACATACTAAAATATGTCTAGATACATATAAATTTAGACAAAATTCTGATATCCTTTTGTGTACGGATGGCGTAGGATATAGTAGGGTGTACAGAGTACTCCGTTTGTTCCATAACGTAAGATGTTTTAGACATTTGTCACATATATATATATACACATGTATATATACACGTTTTAATGTATATATCCATTTTTTTAACGTAAATGTATACAATATGTGTAACACCTAAAACATTTTATATTATATAACGGAGGGAGTAGTAGTTAATGGAGGGAGTGATAATGATAGAACTTAGGGATCAAAATAATTTGGCTTGTGTCTATTATTGTTCTACAGTACATTTTTCCACTTGAAACGGCTGAGCTTTTTTGCGGGTTTTTTTTGTGACGATTGTGGTGTTTAGCCTTTCGACAGTGTGGGGCCGCCTGCCTTTTTTTTTAATACCGCCTGACGAATTAGGTAACGGGTTCGATGTGCATGCTTCACGCTGTACGTTCTTTCTTTCCAAGGAAACGATAAAGAAATTCTCGAAAAAAAAAAGGAAACGATAAAGAAACGTCTCGATTCTGTCGGCCCCGCGCTGTATGTGCTTCCGAACAAACTAATGGTCGTGTCGTTCTTTGCGACGTGAAGAACCGGCATGGAAACGGTTGGAATATGTACGCCCTGCGTGATGCATGGCGCCGGTTTCTTCAGAGAAAACGGCACGAAACGAGCTCAGCTCCGAGAGAAAATGTCAAATTATTCACTCACGACAGCTAGCTAGTTTGACGTCATGCATAATCTGAAACTAAATTATACTGTACTCCCTCCCTTTCACAAATTAAGTTGTTTTAGGCGTCACACATGTCATGCAGATTCAGACTAAAAAGAGCGAACATATATATTAAAATATGTCTAAATACATGTAAATATGGAAAATGTTTAAAACATTTTATATTATAGAACGGAGGAAGTAGCACATAGTGGACACATGTTTCGGTCATTTGCTCGAGAAATTATATAGTGTGACTCACATGCTCCCCATCTATTTTTTTCCAGTTTTCATCGCTCAAGCTTCGAAAATCACCATGCCCTCGTTCTCGGGTGTTCATGGGCACATATGTCATGTTTGTCGACTCGCTCGCCCTTCACAAAGTGATAGACTTCGCTTGATCAAGTCTCTTTTAGGATATGTTTAGTTGCTGATAACATGGTCTTCTCTTAAGTACTCGTGTCATCTAAAGATAGCATAAAACATGGTATGCAACGAAACATCTTGGTATGAATATTTGTACTATAGTGTTTACACATTTCTAGGATCGTACACAGTGATTAAAATGATACATATTAGAAAACACGTAATTAGGAGAACACGACTAGCAACATAATGAAGAAAATTATCTTAATTATCATAGGTGCTAAGAGATCTTCTCTTAGTTATAAGATGAGTCAATCATATTTTTCATTTCCATGTCTTCACCTATCGTACACCCTCTTTATATTAATGGATGTTGCTTTTGTCTCTTTTAATAAATTTCGTTATCCCGTGCCGTAAAACAAGAGAAAAAGGAAATCCAATATCGTCAAGATTCATGACTTGTCAAGTTACGTAGAAAATAATATGAATAATGGCTATTCAGGAAATAGCACCTTGGGTGTCATGCAATTCTATATTTTGTTGCATATTGAAGCACGAGCAACCACAAGAACTTTGCAAGAATACAAGGGAGAGAAGGTACATTTTGAAGATCCCATCACAATTTTAACACTCCTTAAAATCATATGGAATTTAGATGAAAAAGTAACCCACCAAAAATTTGGTGATCTAATTCTTGTGAAAGGAAGAGCGTCTTGATCTAATTCTTCTAATTCAATGGGTCGTAAAGACAAAAAACTATGGATTGAAATCCTATGATATTCGATGAAAATCCTTCAATTCTAAAGGAGCCTCTCCTTACTGCATATTTTACCTTCATCGGGTCTCATCAAGTTTCCTTCCCGCCCCTCCCTTCTTGTGGTCCTCCATCGAACTTAAGGGAGGTCTCAACCATATGGTATGATGTTCTGTTATGTTTGGTCCACATATGTATTATTCATCTAAAGTTGGTGTGGTCAATCTCACTCAATCCAAATAACATTTGGAAAAGATGACGTGACGGAGAAGGAGAGAATGCTATCATCGCTACAAAAAACATAGAGAGGAAATGATTGCGGATATATAAAAAACGTGGCACCCTATAAAAAATTCCCAAGGAAAGTAAGAAACTCGGCCATATTTTGGAAAATGTAACAACCATAGGCGGCATTTTTTTAGTCACGACTTTTTTTGACTGTAACCGACAAGTGCTCTGCCATTTCATTATTAGAAGAAAGAATTGATCCAGTTTAGAAGGGGAAACCGGCCCCAAACCCATACAAAGCACGGTTAATTACGGGAACCGGCGAAAACCACTCCAAGCACTAAAAAAGGAATTAAGGCACATCATCGGAGCCGGAAACAAGACTCCCTAGGCCCAAGTCCATCGGAGACACCTTGTAATCGGCAACACCCGGCAACACCACCTGGAGATCACTCACCCGACAAAGGGAGAGCTTGCGCCTAGCCATAGGAGTGCAACCACTAACCATTAGCTTGTACCAACTCACGAATTGCCTGGAGCGCCATCGGCGAAGATGGTTGCTTGCACAAACGAAGATAAGACTTCATCTTGTCTTGCACATCATCCTCGGAGCCTTTCTTCAAAGCATGTCCCTTCGGAAGTTCTCCAAAAGACCCTGCCAATCTGAACTCGGCGCGCTTGGCTACTGGAATGACACGCACTTTGTTCTTCTTGTCCAGCCGGATGCTTCGTCGCTCGGCCAAAGAGGGAGCATCCATCCGAAGCTGCTTGTCCTTGGGCATGTCAGCAATCTCACGGCAGAGCTCCATCATCAAAGAAGGCAAGGTCTCCTCCTGTGGCTCAGTCATGTCAAACAGAGCCATCACCTTCGCGGTCTTCTCCTCCGGGCTAGGGGTATCAGAACCCACCAAGTCCTCTAATGCCAAAGTCATCTCCACTCCAAGGTCCTTCATCGGGGGGCCCTGCATCACCGGGGAAACGTGCTCCGAAGCAACAATAGGCGTGGAGGTGGAATCCAGGGCAACTGAGCTAGCAAGCAAATCCACCTCATCCAGCTCCAAGCTCTTGCAAACATCCAAACCTTCATCAACCTTGCCTTGTTCCTCCACGCCTTGAAGGACCATCTCTAGCGGGGCAAAGTCCAAATCCGGAGGATCCTCT
The DNA here is from genome assembly GCA_026929855.1 of Poa annua. Classification (NCBI taxonomy): domain Eukaryota; kingdom Viridiplantae; phylum Streptophyta; class Magnoliopsida; order Poales; family Poaceae; genus Poa; species Poa annua. The sequence goes on from CM049433.1 coordinate 94,213,317, forward strand.
GAAGCTTGCTTGCTCACACCACCAAGCACAGACAAGCAACCAGCCCCAACCTCCGTGCTAGCATCATTGTCATCGTCCATGACGGGAGGCTGACAATCATCATGCGTGCCTGGAGCAAGGCTTCTACCAACTGCCTCCATTAGCTCCCAGAGGACTGAAACCTGCTCAGTCCATCCCTGCACAGCGGCGACCAGCTCGCGAAGGGGCAGGAAGACCTCCTCCAGACGAGCTGCGAACATGGCCTGCAACTCATCGCTCAACGCCTTCGTCTGAGCTGCAAGGAGAGGCTGCAACATCCCCAAAGCATCGGCAGGAAGGGCAGAAATAGCCGCAGAAACACCAGACCCACAAGGATCCTCCAGATTGAGCACATCCTGCTCGGCGACAACCGACGCCCATGTCCCTCGAACCACATGGAGGCGTTGGAGGTGAGCAGGGGCGACGGTGAGCTCCATCGCCATTAGCAGCGGCAGCGGGCGAGGGAACATGATGGCGTGCCAGGCAGTCCCGCTCGCGATGGCCGGAGCAGCGGCATCTCAGGCACCAAATAGGGGCTTGGCAGTCTGCAACGAAGTGCTCCGGCGCCAAGCATCGGAAACAGAGGCCGAAGGTCCTCCGCTTGAAGGCGGTGGAGAGCCCAGTCTCCTTCCTGGGAGGCGGAGCAGAAGACTTCAGCAGCCTCCGGCGTATCCGAGGGAGGGGGAAGCAGGACCTCCATCGCCACCAACGACGGCAGCATGCGAGTAAGCTGATGAATAAGTTCGATCATTTTTGTCAAGGGCAAGTAAGGAATTTCGTTCAAACTTCTTTGATCTCGAAAATGTAGGTGGTATTCGTCTGAATATAATGAATACGAAGAGATAAAAAAGGAATCTGTAGGAAAAATACGTCAAATTCTGTCGATTCCGTCGTTCGAATTCAGATAACCAGTGTTCATAAAGGCAAAAAAAAAAACACACAAAAAAACACAATCCTGGCCCACATGTCCTTGCCCGATCATTCGCGCCGTCCTGAATCCCGATCCAAGGCACGCACGACGGAGATCCCATCTCATCTCGTGCGCATCACCAACCCAACATTCCTCCACCATTCCAAAGCTTAACCGGACGGTGATACTCCTCCTCCTCGCCGCCGCACAGCAAACCCTAACCCCCCGCCGATCGACCCCAATGGCCACCCACCAGCGGCCCCTCCACGCCCGCCTCGGCGGCGGCGCAGGTACGCACCCTCACGCCGCCCGTCGTTTCCGTCCGATCTACGGTACCGACCGACCGACTGACCGACCCTCCCCTGCCTCGCTCCTCGCGCAGTCGCCGACCTGCTCCTGTGGAGGCGGCGGAACGCCTCCGCGGCGGCCGTGGCGGGCGCCACGCTCGTCTGGTTCCTCTTCGAGCGAGCCGGGTACAGCCTCCCGTCGGTCCTCTCCAACGCCGTCCTCCTCCTCGTCGTCATCCTCTTCTTCTGGGCCAAGTCCGCCTCGCTGCTCAACAGGTCCGTTTCCGCTCCTGGGTTACTACTACCCATTTCGCTGCTCCACGGCTCGCCCTACCCGCTGCTCCACAGCGGCACTTGCTTGCTTCTTGAGATCTGATCTAAGTAGAACTGAATTGTGCCCTGCTCTGCTGTACTCGTATGTATGCTCTGTGATCACCGATGCGTACTGCTCACAGATTATGACCATTCAAAATTGGAGTAGTTACGTTCGCGCAGATGTTGAATCAATCACTCGTCTAGGATATATTACTGCTGAACTGTCTGGTGGATTGTTCAAATTATAGTCGTCCAGTAGGTCTGCTACAACGTAGATTTTCCTATTGCACAAGTTTAAAAAAAAAATTGGGGTCTGAGCATTTTGGAATTTGACTGTAGCTTGGGCTCAATCTTTAGGAGATGTAGAGAGGTTTCATCTGTCCATTCAGTTTGAAGTGGATCTTCTGATTTACCCTTGTCTACTAGTACATCAGTTATGATGCACCTATATGCTCCCTTCTCTATAAAGTAATGACCACAGAGGTTGCTTTGCTTTGCAGTTAAGGTGTGATAGCAGCTTGATATTGCTTTTGCTACCACATGTTGTTTTCTTCCTAGCTTGCATTTATACTCTTATGGGCTCTTATGAAAGTGACATGTATGCGTTTCTGTAGTTATTTGTATTAAGTGCTCCATCATTGTCTTTTGATCTGGATCGTGATCCATAACCAGCTTCAGGTGTTTGTTAAATTTGCTCACAAGTCACAACAAGGGTTACCGTTAACTTGGTGGGGACTAGTTTTATATATTTTAGCCAGTCAATCTTACTTTATTATGCTGTCTGATTGATTTGTAGTTTGGTTATGCAATAATGCAAGAACAAATAATGTTGTTTGCAGGCCTCTTCCACCACTTCCTAATCTAGAGGTCTCAGATGTGGTCGTTGAGAAAGCTGCAGATCGGGCTCTTGTATGGATAAACAAGCTGTTGGCTGTTGGCCATGATATTGCCATCAAGAGAGATAGGACAGTTTTTATACGGGTACCCCTCTTATATGCCCATAACCATGTTTTCTACACACACACACACTCAACACAACTACACACAGAGTTCTCTCTATACTGTATAATGTATGGTCCTAATGTACCTATGATCTCTTTTTGGCTCATGTTCTGCGTGGCTCAAAAGGTTATAATGGTTCTATGGGTGGTTTCATGCATTGGAATGCTCTTCAACTTCTTTACGCTCATCTACATTGGTAAGTTATAGTGAATTTGCTTCCCTGTGGCTCCATGGATTTCTGCTATTCTTTCATGATACTTCTTGCATATGATATAATCTTATGCCATTTTGTCTTTTTTCTAGGAGTAATACTTTCTCTGTTGGTTCCCCCGTTCTATGAGAGGTACCAGGATCTTGTTGATGAAAAGGTTGGTTTAGCACACAAGGTACTGTCAAGCCACTTCGATACCATCATGAGCAAGACCGGACAACCAAGCAAACAAAAGAAGGCCGAGTAAAAGAAATATTTAGGCACATTTTGGTGAGTTCTTAACGGAACTTGATTTGTTCACATGTTTGTGATACATGTTTACTATGTATGTGGCATAAGCTTCTATTTTGTACATTTTAAGTTTATTAGCGGATGCAGTTAAACTCTATGTGTGACCAACATTTGCCCAATATCTCTTGGGATCACAAGTTTGTGTAACGGCTCAAAAAGGCAATGCAGTTGCTATTGCTTTAAAGCTTCTTGTCGAGTCTATGGACAGCAAGCATGAAAAGTTAGATGCAGAGGGCTTATAAGGATTTGTAGGGTGTAGAGAGTAGAGACTAACATGAAATTGTTGGTAGTATGTGAACATAGTTTGGGGCATAATTTTTTCTACTTTTCTTAAGCGGGCTTCTGTGACAGGATTAAGTTGAAGACTTGAAGAAAGAACTCTAACCAGTCATATTTTAAACTTAACAGAATTGTCTATGTTGGCTTTAAATATATGAAGAATCATATTTGGTACTGTCACTTTTAGTTATCAACATTGATGTGCTCATCACTGGCTTATTAGGCAAATTTATTAAATGACAGTAACTTGCGCTGCTCACTTAGTTTTTTATCCATTAGGATTCTCTTACTGCTGTAGCTTGTCTGAGTTGTCACATATCATTAGAGGAATGCATTTCGATGAATTGCCACCACCAGTTTTCTACAGGAATGCAAGTTGGGCTAGTCCAGCATACCACTTCTGTCTGAAACTAGGTTCCTCAATCCTCAGCAACCGTGTTTGTTTTTATCCATTTTAATATCACGGAGTACATTTCTAGCAACCCAGATATCTCACAATAAATTTTCTGCTGGATTAAGGAATAGGTAGCCTCATGGTTTATTTTTGTGCTTTACAGAAGTGCATTGTTTTATGCAAGATTCCTGAAATCTAATTTGTGTGCTATGTGAATAAGATGGTGGAAGAAAATACAGTTGCATGCCCAGACCTCAACCCTAGCGACGACATGTGATCCATTCATTAATCTGTAATTTACAAATGTTCTGCAATATCATCACCGTTTTTTGTACCATTGCGGCGTTTCTTAATCACGACTTTTCTTGGCTTTCAGGAAGCTCTTCAGTTGTCCAGTGCAGTAGGCCCCATCCTCAAGAATCTCCGTACCCAGGAACCACTGCTGAAAGTATTTCTGGATATCCAGGACATAATGTTTGACTGCTGATATGTGTGGGTTTAGTTGCACGCTCTTCACATCCGAGAAATGTAATGATCTGTATATTTTTTCCATGAACATGAAACATGCTGAGGTTTAGCCTTTCCTGTAACATCATTGTCGCTAGTCCTACATGGGATACTTTATCTCGCATATACAAATGTGGTATCTCCCTGTGTCTTTGATGCCGCCTGTTTGTTCCGTTGATCGTACCCCAGGAATTTTTGGTATGCCATCTACTTCCGGAGTGTCAAACGCTCTTAGGCCTGTTATGCGAAGCACCGTCTGCTTGCCTGTACCAGCTCGCAACATGATTCTGAAACCAATATTGGTAGATAGTTGTTGCACTGGAAAGGTACCATGCGTAGATGGAGAATAATCCCATTCTACATTTTATACTAGGTTTGCAATGCGTGCTCCCCGTGGTTGAACTTCAGATCACTTTTTTGAACAACTAATCATGGCTCGCTAGATTATTCCAAAGTTCCAGCTCAAAGGTCCTTAACTGATCGGCATTTTATCTTTCGTTCAGACGTACTTTATTTAACGTGGAAAGCTTTTCAGCCGTTCAACCGAAAGGTTTATCATTTTGTGGTCTTTGTTTGTCTTTATTCAAGCACACTTTTCTTTTTTGTTTTCTTTTGTTTTTGTTGAGGTCTAAATATGTACTTGTATAAATATGTAGTATCTAGAGGACCAGAATGTAAAAAAGGAACAAACAATATAGAGTAGAAACAGGGGAGCGAAGGGTCAAGAAGCTCCCAGAAATTCCCCAGCTTGTAGCCTCTACCGTTCTCCAAAATCTCTCTCTGATTTCCAACATGGTATCAGAGCAGGTTAATCCTGTGTGATTTTCCCGTGATTACTCAATTGGTGGAGCTTAATCAAGGTGCTGTGTCGCCGCTTGGAGGTGCTAGGGTTGTTGCGCAGTCGTCATCGTCGTTCGCGAGCTGCCGGCCGCACGGCACCGCGTCGTTGTCATCTGGAGGCTGCGTCGTTGCTGAAGCCTTGGAGGTCGCTCGGTGTTGGTGCGCATTCCTCGATCTGCCCCTGTCCAAGCAGACTTGGTCACTTGTCGCCGGGCATCGACATCCTCCGAACAGCCGAGCAGAGGTTTGTTTCTTGCTGTTGTTGGTGGGAATCGCTGCTGCATTCTTACCCAGGAGCAAATAGCTGCATCATTGTGTCACAAGGCTACTGCATCTTGGGAATTTAGGTTCAAGAGGAGGCATGGGAGATAAAAGTGCAGAGCAGTCTGGGGTTACCGTTGACAAATTATGTGAGAGTATGCAGAAATTGTTTGCTCAGCTTGTCGAACAATCCCAACAAAAATCCAAAGGGACCATTACTCTGGAGCCTAACCCAGTCAAGCTTAGTGGGCCTGGAAATTATTTCAGTTGGTCACGACATGCTACACTGATTTTGGGATCTCATGGTCTCAAACACTTTTTAGACAGTACGGTTATGAAACCTGAAGACAAGGTGAACCTGGAGCAATGGGAACAAAATGAACAACGTGTTATGGTGTGGCTGCTGGGATCCATGGATCCTTCTGTTCGTGAGCAGGTTGAGAATCTACAAAGTGCAGCCCAAGTGTGGAAGGAAATCGCACAGCAATTCTCTGGAAAAACAAACAAGATGCAGGTGACAAGGGTGCTTCATGAGATGAGACAGATTAAACAAGGTCAGAAAACTATAACCGAGTATGCTGGTGAACTGAAAAGGCTGTACAGGGATCTCGAGTTCTTTCGCCCTTTCAAGTCCAACGATCCAAAAGACTTGAATCTTCTGCGTGAATGGTTTCAGCCCATTCTTGTCCATACTTTTCTTGAAGGACTAAATGATGAATTTGATCTTCGGAGGCAAATGATATATTCTGCTACAGATTGGCCGACACTTGATGAAGCAATATCGAGTATTCTTGAGGAGGAGACACGCTTATCGAATCACCCCATGACCTCTCCAACGAGTGTTGATACTCGTGCCGCTCTCTCTTCACTTACTCATGTCCAGTCCTCTGTTGTTCCTAAAGGTGATCTAGCAAATGCAACTAAGTTTGATTACAGGCGGAAAACCAAGGTAATGTGTGGTCACTGCAAAAGACCAAATCACACAAGGAAGGACTGCTTTGAGCTAATTGGATATCCCCCTGGCTGGCAACGAAGACAGTATAATAGGCTCACTGTTGGTGAAAACCGTGAAAGAAAGCAGGATCATGTTCATTTCACCTCATCTACTGGAGAGTTGCCATCTGCTGCTGCACAAGCACTAGAAGAGTTCAAGGCCAAGCTTGTGGCTGCTACTACAGAAGGTCCTGCTGAATCCTCCTCCAGTACGCATGTTGCTCAAGGTGTGAACCACTCATTTAATCCCTGGATCATTGATTCCGGTGCTACTAATCATATGACAGGTTCACCAAAAGAATTTTCATCATATATGCCACGGTCAGGAAAGGATAGGGTTCGTATAGCTGATGGGTCTTCAGCTCGTATAATGGGTTGTGGGACCGTCAGTTGTACACCGTCATTATCTTTAAGTCCTGTTTTACATGTTCCCAATTTTCCTGTGAATCTCCTGTCAATCAGTTCGATCACAAAGTCACTTAATTGTGGAGCTTGGTTTGAGCCTACATTCTGTGTGTTTCAGGAGCTGAAGTCAGGGAAAATACTTGGGACTGGAACTGAACATGATGGTCTATATTATCTCAACGATGCTGCAGCTCCACGTGCGCTTAATACAACATGTACCTCATCTACAAATGAGTTCTTGTTACTTCACTATAGACTTGGGCATCTATCTTTTCAGGCTCTAGGCCGTAAGTTTCCTTCACTTTTTGCTTCCTGCTGCAAGGATAAGCTTGTATGTGATGTATGTGAACTAGCTAAGCATACACGGGCTACTTATCCTAGCAGCAATGAGAGAAGTCAAGATCCTTTTGAGGTTGTGCACTCAGATGTTTGGGGTCCCTCAACTGTAACCTCTCTTTTAGGAGAGCGTTGGTATGTGACTTTTGTTGATGGCTTTAGCCGATGTACTTGGTTATATTTGCTCAAACAGAAATGTGATGTTTTCTCCGCTTTTAAAGATTTCTATGCTTTGATTTGCAATCAGTATAGTGCGAAAGTGAAAATATTTCGCTCAGACAATGGAACTGAGTATGTCAATAGGAGTTTCGATGAGTTTTTATCTTCAAATGGAATTTTACATCAAACCACATGCGTAAACACAGCTGCGCAAAATGGAGTCGCTGAAAGAAAAAATAGGCATTTACTTGAGGTTGCTCGGTCCCTCATGTTTACAATGAATGTGCCAAAGTTTCTTTGGGGCGAAGCTGTTAAAACAGCAGCATATTTGATAAATCGTATGCCTTCAAGGGTTCTAAATTACAAAACCCCAATTGAATGTTTGAGTGGTGCTAATTCTTTCATTGTACCACCAAAGGTTTTTGGTTGTACTTGTTTTGTTCATGATTACAGGAGTTCCGTTGGAAAACTTGATCCCCGTGCTGTCAGATGCATCTTTGTTGGGTATTCTCCTACTCAGAAGGGCTATCGTTGTTGGTGTCCTACGGAAAGGAGATTCTTCGTAAGTATGGATGTCACTTTTAGGGAGAAGGAACCCTTTTATCCCTCATCCATCAGTACTCCTCATAGCATTGGTTGTGAGGGGGAGAATTCTAGTGAAGAAGAAACCATCACTGGTGGTTCACTACTAATTCCTATGCTAGATGCATCTCAGTCAGAACATGGAAGACAGGGGGAGGAAAATGTGAGTACTAATGAAGATAGTAATAACTCGACGGATCATGAGGTATGTGACACTCCTACTCCACAACAAGTCATGCAGCCTTCTACACCATTGTCTACAGGCAGGTCACTACCTCTTGAACCTGTGCCTCATGATGAAACAGAGCAAGGTATTGGACGTACTCCTGCTCCTAGAGATCCTCCATTACTCTATTACAGGAGAAGGAAGTTGTTAGATGAATCTACTCATGACACAGCCGAAGAAGGTACTGAAATACCTCTTACAGCTCCCAATTCTTCCATCGATGACTGTCCTATTGCCTTACGGAAGCCTGTGAGAAATACTGATATACCAGCACGTCTTAAGGATTGTGTGGGCTATAAACATGATATTGCAAAGTTCGTTTCTTACAAAAATTGCAGTTCCTCATTTAAGGGATTTATTGCTTCCCTGGACTCCACCGCTATACCCAAAGATTGGAGAGATGCTATGAAGGATCCTAAATGGAAGGCAGCCATGCTGGAAGAGATGGATGCCTTGGAGAAAAATAATACATGGGAGTTGGTAAAACTTCCGCCAGGTAAGGATCCTGTAGGCTGCAAGTGGGTATATACCATCAAGCATAATCCTGAAGGTAAGGTGGAGCGATATAAGGCTCGGCTAGTGGCAAAAGGATATACACAAACATATGGAGTTGATTATGAAGAGACTTTTGCACCTGTCGCTAAGATGAATTCAATACGGGCTTTAATATCATGCGCATCTAATCTTGGTTGGGATCTGCATCAACTAGATGTGAAAAATGCCTTTCTTCATGGGGATCTTCAAGAAGAGATTTATATGCATATACCTCCGGGTTTTAATACTGCACAGACCGAGGGCAAAGTTCTACGATTGCATCGATCCTTGTATGGTTTAAAACAATCACCTCGGGCTTGGTTTGACCGTTTTCGGCGTGCTGTACTACAAATGGGCTACAAGCAGAGTAATGCTGATCATACTCTATTTTATAAGCGCAACATGGACAAGCTAGCCATATTGATAGTTTATGTTGATGATATTGTCATTACAGGAGATGATACTAAAGAAATAAAACATCTGAAGGTGGAACTGGCACAAGAGTTTGAGGTTAAAGATCTTGGACAACTAAGATATTTTCTTGGAATCGAAATCTCTCGGGGCTCAAAAGGTATATATCTATCTCAGAGAAAGTATGTTTTGGATCTGTTATCAGAAACTGGGCTGTCTGGATGTCGTCCAGTTTCCACTCCAATTGAGCAGAACCACCATCTTTTTAGTGAGGCTGGATCCCCTGTAGACCGAGAGCGATACCAGCGTCTTGTTGGACGACTGATTTATCTGTCACATACACGTCCAGATATAGCTTTTGCTGTGAGTGTTGTTAGCCAGTTCATGCATGATCCTCGATCTCGTCACATGGATGCAGTGGTCCGAATTATTCGTTATCTCAAAGGATGTCCTGGTCGAGGTCTGCTATATACATCAAATGGCAATTTGCAAGTGGAATGTTATACTGATGCAGATTGGGCAGGCTCTTTGGATGATAGAAAATCAACATCCGGCTACTGCACATTCGTCGGGGGTAATCTTGTTACGTGGCGCAGCAAGAAGCAGAGTGTTGTAGCTCGGTCCACTGCTGAAGCAGAGTTTAGATCCATGGCACATGGTGTATGTGAAGTGTTGTGGCTGAGAATCCTTTTAATGGAACTAGGATTGTATCAGTCGAAGCCACTGATGTTGTATTGTGACAATAAGGCAGCACTTGATATTGCACACAATCCGGTACAACATGATCGAACAAAACATATTGAGATTGATAGGCACTTCATTAAGGAAAAGTTGGATCAAGAAATTATCGTTATGCCATACGTGAGTTCCTCTAACCAGCTTGCCGACATCCTAACTAAGGGCTTACCAGATAGGTTATTTTCTAGTCTTTGTTGCAAGATGGGGTTGTATGATGCATTCGCCCCATCTTGAGGGGGAGTGTTGAGGTCTAAATATGTACTTGTATAAATATGTAGTATCTAGAGGACCAGAATGTAAAAAAGGAACAAACAATATAGAGTAGAAACAGGGGAGCGAAGGGTCAAGAAGCTCCCAGAAATTCCCCAGCTTGTAGCCTCTACCGTTCTCCAAAATCTCTCTCTGATTTCCAACAGTTTTGTAGGACCCTGGGAGTTCTTTGTGACAATTTGGTGGTAGTATGATGGAAGCAAAGCAGCAACTAAATGTCTTGGAGTGCCAGATAGTGCCTACGAGTATCACTGTCAATAGCTAGCTTAGCCATACGGGACGTCAGTTGGCAATCCAACCATCCGAGCCGGGGACTGCCGTAGCATAAAAACCTTGATGCAACTTGTTGTGTGGTTACCCAAATTGTAGGGCCCCTGGGAATAAGAAATGAGTGCCTCCTAATCCACTACATGGGGGCAGTTTGCATATCGTCATGAGCTTACTTGCTTGGCTAAAGTTTTGGAATGTGTAGTCATTTGTTTATTTGTTGCCGAGGTTTTTGTTTAGAGTTTTTTTTTTTGAGAAACACAGTACAAACGCAGACGCTCACACACGCACGTACAGACACCCCTATGACCGCACACACGCAAACCCTACGCTATGAGCACCTCCGAGAGACTGGTCCGGCAAATCTTGAGGTTGACGAAGTCACCACGGGCGCCTCGCTGTTGACGGGCACGTCACCTACCACTGAAAGCATAGCGCCGGTTAAATCCTAAAAAATCCAGAAAAATGCGAGCACCCATGTTAAGTCTGGAACTTGAACCTGGGTGGGCTGGTTTCACCACGGAACCAAACCAGTTGAGCTAGGATCACTTCGCTTGTTTAGAGTATTTTTGTATCCACCATGCTGCTATCCCAGAAGCATCCTTGATAGAATGTGTTCTGTGATGAGTACCTTTGCCAGTGGCTCCTATCCAATGATGTTAACAAGAACAGGCTGGGCCCTGAGAAAAACTAAGACAACATAGAACATACTCATGCATCTGATCAAATCTGTCTGCAAACCCAAACCATTGCCTTCCCCACTGACCAAGAAACTCACCAGGTTTACCAAAATGATCTGACCGAATTGAAGGACAATTCAGGCAACGAAACACCTAGACCAGTAGCCGTTGCACCAAAATTGAAGGATAATTCACATGAGGTCGTCCACGTCTAGTTCTGTTGATGCACTCTGCACTAAACTGCACGTTGCATGCGGCTTGTAGTTCTTCTCCTACCGCCGACGAAGACCAGCCGACCGCCAACCCCACTACCATCTCCCACTTGAATTTCTCTCGTTTCCCACCTCTTTCTCGTTTCGACTTCGCTAAGCTATAGTATTGATCACTTGTGCCCACCTCCACTTGTGTGCCCTTGCAGCTGTTTCCATATCGGCCCATGGCGCCGGCCATGTCCCGGTCTCTCCCTTCTTATACCACCCGGCAGCCGCCATTCTCCAGGGACGGGAGAAGCAGAGGCACCGTGTCGACCATGGCGGTTCGAGTGTCCAACCATGCCCTCGTGCTTGCGTTGGTGGTTGTGCTCTCCGCGGCGCCCGGCGTGGTGAGTGCCTCCGAGAGCTTCAGCCACACCCGCTTCGCCGAGGCCACAAGCGGCGGCAATGCGGCGTCCACGGTGTTGCTGTCTGGTTGTGGGTGCACGCCGTCGACGCGGTCGCTGGAAGGCTGCCAATGCCCGCCTCCTCCTCCTCCTCCGGCGGCGTGCCCGCCTCCCCCACCGCCGCCGTGCCCACCGCCCCTTCCGCCTCCTCCCCCAGCGTGCCCGCCGCCGCCTCCGCCAGCGTGCCCACCGCCGCCGGAGCCGTCGTGGGACTTCGAGAACGAGAAGCTGAGGAAGCTGTACCCGGTGATCCAGGCGTTCAAGCGGACGATCACGTTGGACCCGATGGGCGTGACGGCGACGTGGGAGGGCACCAACATCTGCGCCAGCCACAGGAACGGCACCGCGTACAAGGGCTTCTACTGCGATTTCCCTCCCGACGACAACACCACGCTCACCGTGGCGTCCATCGACTTCAACGGCTTCCACCTCTCCGCGCCCACGCTCGCCGGCTTCATCGACGCGTTCCCGGACCTGGCCCTCTTCCACGCCAACTCCAACTCCTTCTCGGGCGACCTCCCGGACCTCACCCACCTCCGCTACTTCTACGAGCTCGACCTCTCCAACAACGCCTTCTCCGGCGCCTTCCCGCCCGCCGTGCCGCCCCTAGGCGGCCTCCTCTTCCTCGACCTCCGCTTCAACGCCTTCGCAGGCGAGGTCCCGCCCCCCGTCTTCGCCATCTCCGTCGAGGCCCTCTTCCTCAACAACAACGCCTTCTCCGGACGCATCCCGGACACCTTCGGCTCCACCACCGCCCAGTACCTCGTCGTGGCCAACAACCGCTTCACGGGTCCCATCCCCAGGTCAATCTTCAACGTCTCCGGCACGCTCTCCGAGGTGCTCTTCCTCAACAACGACTTCTCCGGCTGCCTGCCCTACGAGATCGGCCTCGTCGAGGGGCTCACCGTGTTCGACGCCGGGGGCAACCGGATCAGGGGCCCCATCCCGCTCTCCTTCGGCTGCCTCGCCGACGTCGACGCACTCAACCTCGCCTCCAACCAGCTCTACGGCCACGTCCCCGACGTGCTCTGCTTGCTCGCCAAGACCGGCAAGCTCACCAACCTCTCGCTGTCCGACAACTACTTCCACTCCGTGGGCTACCACTGCATGGAGCTGGTGAGGAGCCGGGTGCTCGACGTGCGCCGGAACTGTATCCTTGGCTTCCCCAACCAGCGGCCGCCCATCGAGTGCGCCCTCTTCTACGCCGACCCGACCAAGCACTGCCCCTTCATCCCGCACATCCCATGCGACCTGCCGGGGTTCAAGCCGCCGGCCATTGCGGCGTTACCGGCAGGGAAGGACGGCATGCATGGCTCCGATGGAGGCGGGAAGTGACTTGGGGTTCCAGGGGATGCATTGTTAGGTGAGGTGGACAGGGAAATGTGGCTTTGTATTTTTTTTATTAAGCAATATATGTCGATCTGATAGCACGAGATCGTGTCATCTGGCAAATAACTCAAATTAACTTGCTTTGTAAGCTCCGAGTCAAACAACTTGCCAACTCGCTCCGGGCTTTCCCTTTTTGTGTTACGAAGGGGTACCGATTAGAGCATCTCCACAGCGGCGCTATTCTTAGCGTGTGTCCAAAAATCGCCAATATAGCGCGCGAGCGGCGGAAGCTGGCGCTCCAGGAGCGGTTGTATCTTAGCGCGAGCGTAATAAATTTTGTAGGTGCTATATGTGCGTTAGAGTGCGCCAGATCTAGAGCTTTCGCTGCCGCGCAAGGGAAAACGCGCGCGTAGACCAACTACCGCTGAAACTTCCCGCCCGCGCTCTCACTTTCCCCATTCCCAAATCCCGCCGCCGCGCAGCCCCTGCCACCGCGCCTACGCCCTCCGCCGTCGCTGACGTCAGCGCTCGATGACATGGCGTCCCGCGACCCGCCACCACCGTAAGTCGAGCGCCCGCATCACCGTCGCTTCGTCAACTCCCGACCGACGCCACCGTGCGCACAAGGTGCTTGACGAAATATCAAGTTATGTAGTGCCCATTGTCGCCATACCGCCACCCCATTGCAAGTTCGAAGGAAAGAAGAGAAGATCGCCCGTTTCATTGCCTCCTACCATGTCATTCGAAGCAATGAGGTGCATGATGAGCTCCAAAAGGATATCATGGCGGCACTGGCGGAGCTTCACAAGGAAAGCTGGGCGGGCCGGCCCATGTAAGAGCATGTTTTGTTTTCATTTTACAGCCAAAAATTCTCTATTCCTTCAGAGTTTTGGGCAGGACTGGGCGGGCCACGGCCCAGTTTAGCTTTGCCTAAGCTCCGCCAGTGCATGGCGGAGTGGTGGGCTTGGAATGGAGTAAAAAGATGTTCTTGTTGTATGATTGTTGTATGTTTTACGATACATTTGTTGTATGCTTGTTGTATGTGTTGATGTTGTATTTGTTATTGCTATTTAAACTATTTATTCATGTTGTAGAAATAATTGAGCTATTTGTTGTTGATTTATTGTGTGTGTGTTTGATCTTTGTTGCTCATATTTGTGTATAGATTGATGTTTGTTCAGTGCGCAAATTTAGCGCGCCTAGAAAACCATTTTATGATCGATGTTGTTTTAAAGCATGCACAACCAATACAACATGATGTCTATTCTCATTTCTCCAATCGAATATAAATTAGACTCCTGCCGTGGAACCCTTCTCAACTAAGCATCAGTACAATTCTGCAGGGCCCATCCGGCTAAATGCGGGAGCCCGCATAAAACTCTAAAATAATGCTTATATCACTAGAAAACTAAAATTAATGAATAATCATAATGTATAGTATAATAAGTTGTGATATTTTGCGTGCAAGAATTCAGTGATGGTGTCACCGATGTATGGATAGATAAACATTGTAGGTTTCGCCTATTTTTATTTTAAACTAGGGAACCTAGCGCGGCATTGCCGCGCCCGTGTAGTAAAAATATATAAATTTCAGTAATGCGTGCATATTGAAATAATATAGGCCTAGAAATTAGTGGAATTGAAAGAAGTGTGAGTTTAAAAATATTTGGACTCTAAAAATTGTTCAATTTGGGGCGCTTTTCAGACTCAAAACGTTTTACTTTCATAAAATGGGTAGATTTCAAAGTTGTTTGAAGTGTTGAAATATGTAAATTTGGAAGTCGATTATGTGGCAGAAGTAGGTAACATTTTTGTTTTATGAAGACATTTAATCGAAAGAATATTGTGCATGTAGCATTTTTTAATGTTTTGAAAATGTAGTTTTTTGATCTTTTTGATATATTTTCATATATTTTGGATGGATAGATTTAAAGATATTGATTTTGTCTCGAACTATTCATCGTATTTGAATCGTTGAAATATATTTGCATAATACCATAAGTAATAATTTCGGTAATGTGTGCATGCTAAAATAATATAGGCCTAGAAATTAGTGGAATTGAAAGAAGTGTGAGTTTAAAAATGTTTGGACTCTAAAAACCGTTCAATTTGGGGCGCTTTTCAGATTCAAAACGTTTTTACTTTCGTAGAATGAGTAGATTTCAAAATTGTTTGAAGTGTTGAAATATGTAAATTTGGAAGTCGATTATATGGCAGAAGTAGGTAACATTTTTGTTTTGTGAAGACATTTAATCGAAAGAATATTGTGCATGTAGCATTTTTAAATGTTTTGAAAATGTAGTTTTTTGATCATTCTGATATATTTTTCATATATTTTGGATGGATAGATTTGAAGATATTGATTTTGTCTTAAACTATTCATCGTATTTGAATCTTTGAAATATATTTGCATAATACCATAAGTAATTAGGTTTATTTTTTGTGGTCATTTTGATATATTTTCCATATTTTTTGGATGGATAGATTTAAAGATATTGATTTTCCAGTTTTAATCATTTTCTGGAATTTTTTCCCTATCTGAAAAAACTCAGGCGGCTGACAGAGGGGGCCCGCCGTGGCGTCACGGTGACGTCACCGGCGGGCGGAGCGGCCGCGGCGGCAACGACGCCGCCGGCGGCGCATCCGCGCAAGCCAGGACGCGCCTCGGTGCGGGCTACGTGGGATGGGCGGCGCCGCCTTTTGTAGGTCGCCGGAACGCCGGCGAGTGCGCGCAGATGCGGTGGCGGTGGCAGAGCGCGCCGGCGACGAACGGCGGCGATTGCGGCCGCCCCGGCACGCGTCCGCCGGCGCGGAGATAGAGTGCGCGACGACGGCGCATCTCTCCGTGCCTTCCGATTTGACGGGGAAGGCCGGTAGCAACGGCGGCGCCTGGCTGCGGCATGCGGTGGCGGCAGAGTCGCGGGAGAGAGAAAACAGGCGTGGTGATTGTGCGGGATGTTTTTGCACAAAAGTCCTTGCATTTTGTCAGAATTACGAATATGTCCCTGAACGTGTTTACTCTTCGAATGCGGGTCACGAGTATGATCTTTCAGTGGTTTTTCTGCAAAATGTCACGGCGACCGGCGGAACCGGCTCCGACCGGCCGGTGACCGGGCGACGTGTCGCGCCGCGATTGGTGGAGAAGCCGGAGCTACAGTAATGCGCGTTTTGCACCCCAGAAACTTGCAATCTGGTCCGTCTGTTGCTCCGATCGAACGGCTGACGAAAATAGGGTGACGTGGATGTTAGATCTGGGCATGAATCTGACGCACTTTCATATACAGGGTATATTACCTTGATCTCGGTTTCGCCTATTTTTATTTTTATATTACCTTGATCTCTGCCGCAACAAGCATATGCCCGCCCATTGGTTGGCTGGTACATGTATCATGTATGCATGCGCAACATTGCTTTTGTTTCCCCGCAAAAAAAAACATTGCTTTTGTTTTTTTAGCGAGCAATATCGCTATCGCACCCGTTTGGAAGGAACTCCATGACTTCACGTGAGACCGCCCGGCCCAACCCCACTCTCCCAGCGTTAGCCGCCTAATGGGCTGCTGAGCCGATAAAAAAAATTGAGGCCCCGTGTGCCGCACTCCCGTGGGCCTAGCTTCGGCAAGACAAATATTTCACGCTGTTGAGTAGAGACTTTTGCCTCGCGAGTTCCAGTCCTCTTCTCATTTAAAAAAAAAAAATCATATTATGAGTTACAAAAATTCTGAAAACAAATTCGGGTGTAACTATCACACTAACGTGCAAGCTATCAACTTCAAATACTTTGTATTTTGAGCTACATAAAATGACAAATTGTGAATCTAAAAGTTTTACCAGATTTGTTACTTTTGTGTAGCCCATAATGCAAAGAGTATAAGATTTAAATTTTGCATGTTAAAAAGATACAACATTGCTTAAACCCATAATTGTTTTCAGAATATTTGAAGCTCATAAATATGATTTTTGATTTTGTAGTGGCGGGAGCACTGGAGGTCGGGAGCAAAGAACACTTCGGGTTGTGATGGACTGATTCTACTCATGCACATGTGATCACCTCAACCACGGACGAGGACATCGACATGACGGAGGTCTAGGAAGAGTTAGGTGCTCCGGTGGTACTCCGCGTTGGATGCCATGAACATTAGTACAAGTGTAGGATCTATAGACAAAATGATTAGATTGAGGGAGAGCTGGAGTTGTTGCTCGGTGTAATTTTTACTAAATATCCCTTTGGCCGTATTTTAGCCTAATGGACCTTTAGAAAACTTTTAACCAGACCCGGGCCTCTCCAAAAACGTGTGTTAATGTGGCGTTGTTGACAATGTAAACTTGGCTGAAATGGCAAATTCATTTGAGATAAGGCATCTTGAATTGAATATCTGGAACTCGGACACTTTTGGAATGTGAAAAGCGCCAAAGAGAATTTAGTGTTCCGGGCTTGACGAGAATAAGAAACACAAATGCCCTAAAAAAAGGCAATGCATATGGAATGTTTCAAATAATTTAGCTTTGTTTGTGCATTTGACATCTCCAAAACACCAACTGAATGACATGTCTGCATATTTAAGTAAGCCATTGGGAATGGCGTTTGTGGGAGGCTCTAGATTTGCTTGAAAGTTTTTTGAGATACAATTAATGATTAAAAGTTTACTAAAGAGCCATTTAAAACAAATTATACTATGGGAGCACATAGGAGATTTAGTGCTTGCTGACGGGCATGACATCAACACCTATGGGGTGGCGTCACCATGTTTTACCCCGACGAAGACGACCATCACCGACCGTGTGAAGTCACGGGGCACCAACTTCGTGCTAAGCTACATAGATGTTCACGGTTAGCTGGCCTGAGGACGCGAGAGCCGGTCTGGATCAGTACTAGGAGCCAAAGACTTGATCGAGTTCTCACTCCATGCCACCTCTTTTGCCCTAGAATGACTTCTTTTTTAAGAAAATGGGAATCAAAGCCCCAGCCTCTGAATCGAAACGATGTACAAGACTTTTTTTATTAGATAGTTAAAAAAGATACAAGAAAACAAACCGACGCCACATGCCTCACGAGTCACGACATAAACTTCACCGGATTACCACTTGCCCTATGGTGTATGACAAACAAAAGAAAAAACACACACTTCTAGGCAAAAACTTGAAGATCGACCTGCGATTCTCATCCCAAAGACGAGGTTTGAGCCATCACCTACATCATGGACACGACGCAAACACATGTCAACATTGTTAATGTAGTTTTCACCCTTCGGGTGAAAACTTAAAACTAAAGCAACTACCAACATCACTGAGCTGATTTTTCATGTCCTACAAATTGAAATAAAATGAGGGGGCAAAAATGCATGTGTGTCAGAGATGGACGGTCTAGATGGGAGTAGCATGTGGAACTGCACTAGATCCGGGCCAGGCCAACCCCTACAGTACTTGCCACCAAATATGAGCCCTCAGCTAGATTTATCCTAATTCTGGTCTATTTTAGAGACTGTTTCGCAATGATCATGACAACGAAGATAGAGACAAACTTGTAAAGTTACAAGTTCGGCCCGATCCACCATGGAGTCGATCCTTATTTCAGAACTCGTCAGCCTTAGGATAAAAAACTTGTCGGGGCTGGAACCTGGTTCGGTTCCGTCTCCACAGGCTCTAATCACGAGGATCAGATTAAAATAAAACGAGGAAGAGCCGGATAAGAGCAAATTTAATAGTATAGCTAACAGCTGGCTATAAGAAATTGCCATGTCATTTATAGCCAACATGTATAATAGTTAGATATAAAAATGTACTACTTTATTAAAATATGGCCCACCCACACTCACAAAGTGCCTAGGAGCACGTGTTAAGAGCTCACTCCCCTTCTCTCTCCTCTTCTCCCTGCTCTATATCATCTAATAAATATTATTCTAATCCTTATAACCCGCTTAAATAAGCCTATTGTACTTGCTCTAAGATAACTGGGGCAAGATTTATGAAAAACACAGCTTTACCCGCAGTGACAGTGCATTTCTGGAAAGCCTTTACTGTTTACTGAGCCGGCTGTCCATGACAAATCCAGCGTAGCGGCACATGGCCGATTAATTACGAAGAGGGTCCAATGCATGATGACCCATCGACAGTGTCGTAATATCACAATAATAAAGTCCATCTGCAGTGGATAGATGCTGTTACTCACTGTACCAACATCTACAGTACGTCGGTAGATGCTGTTACTCAGTGTAGGGAGTACTCTTGTTCCTAGTATGGAACATGTACTGTTTAGCATATACAAGTTTTTGACATATGTGCCAAGTTTTGTGGCAAAATGACACTCGCACTACTCTTTGAAATAAAACAATTAGTGGTCTGAAAATATATTTTAAAATCTCATTTTGGCCACTGATTTTTTTTTTTGCACGGAGCACTGCAAATCATTTTAGCATGGAACTTGTCACGCGTGTTGAAAACTTGTATGTGTTACTTACCAAATTTGTTCAGAATTTTGTGACATGTTTTACTATTTTTTTCGAATTTTGTATTCAACCAGGAGCCGGTGAGCTTAGGAGACAAATTGAATTTATGTTTTTTTTTGAAACGAGACAAAAGTTTTGCCTTTTATATTGATATAGAAGAAGCAAACATGACACGGCCGAGGTAAAAAAAAAGTCATACAAAACAGGGCGTAAAAATTGAATTTATGTTTGGCATGCAAAAAGAAATTGTTTTGACATTAATTGTAGCATTTTTTTTTTGACGGATTAGCTTTCAGAAATGTCCATCCTTCTAAGATTCGTTTGAGAAATACTAGCGAAGAGAGCTTCAGGGACGCGGGCTGGAGTATAATTTCACATTTCTTGGCCAAATTTCTCGGTACCCTGTGACGCCCATTTTCCTTATCATATGATAGACCAAAAGCAGCCAACAAATTATAAGCCACATGATACTGGACTGTTGCTGCAGTACTGCTTTCCTGTAGTTTTTCTATTGATGGCTCTAGTCCAGTACATCGGTTGCCACGCCGCTACAGTACCTTCCTATAGATATCGTGCGTTGCAGTAAGATGTGAGAAGTTAACATTTGGCATCATAGCAGGCATAGGAAGGGAAATTTAATAACAGTAAGCAAATACAGAAGAGCATTTGGGTGGAGGGGTGGCTCCTCTCTCTTGCTGCTAAGATTAAATGGTGTTTTAGCTAGCATCCATGTCTATTTGCTTTGTGTTACTAAATTTCTCAGTTGGGCCATTAAGCTCATCCACTCCGAGATGTCCCACCGACTCTGATATAATTATTAGGATCACTTCGAATATTACCTAGTTTTTTTTTTAGAAATGGTGATCTAAGCTCCAACTTCTGCATCAAAGCGATGCACACAACTGCTTTATTGCGAAGTTTTAGGTAACTAGGGTCTAGTATCTCTGAGAAAAGATTTGGGGGCTTTGGGTATCCCAAACATAGCAAAGATGATAATAGGCTTTGGAAGCAGATTGTTGACTATAATTACAATGTTAATAATCCAGATATATTTTTCCTCCTCCTCGATTGGGGTCTATCCTTCTTTCTGGAAAGGTATTCTATGGGATGCTAAAGCAGCTTGATTAATATATCTCTGAAAAGTATGAAATGGGGTAAAAAAACATTTTTTTTTGAAAGATCAGTATTTTAGCTCATCTAATCTAGATGTCTGATTCGGGGCGATATTATGTCATTGTCAATGAAAATACTGTCAGTACTGCAGATCCTTCAAATGTCAACCAATTAAAAGTCACCTTTCAAAGGTGTTTTGACCATAATCTCCTAATTAAGCGGTACGAGATTCTTCAGATAGCTCAAACGATCCATTTTAACGAGCAAGAAAATACTTTGATTTGAAAGTTTGAATCAAAAGGGATATATGCAGTGTTAGATTTTTTAATGTTGTGATCAATTTTAGAGGGGTTCCTCTGTTTATGTGCATGTCGTGCCGAAAATTAACGTGCCACCTAAGTTACATTTTTCGTATGGTTGGTAGCCCACAACCAAATTCTTACTAGAGACAACCTGGTTAAAAGGCAAAATGTGAATTACCTAACATGTGTTTATTTTTTTTCCCGCTTAAAAAGAATAGTAACATGTGTTTTTTTGCTCTGAATCTGAATCCTGCTCTTATTCTTTGAGTGTGCAGTAGCTGAAGAAATATGGTCTGAGCTAAATCACCTGACTGGTCTTTCCATGCATGTTGTTACATTCGAACCGAATTGTTGGCATATGGCTGTGACAAGAAATACAAAATTCACAATGCTATATATGCTCCTGCTCTCTGGGTCATCTAGAATATTATGAAGGACGTATGTTTTATCTTTTGCCATGGGTTGATCTACAAATTATTTGGCGGATGATGCCATGTATGCTCTCCCGATGGAAGGTACTAATGCCACATTAGTACCGGCCTCCAACCTGGCCAGGTTCTACTAGTGGCGGTTGGTGATCGTGATCATGATGACATGGGGTGGGAGCACCCGCTAAGTTTTATGCTCCGTGGATATAGACGTTAAATGTTTGAGTCGTGTTAACAAACATTGTCACCCGTCTACTTTCTGTAATGTAATTGCGCATAATGCTGCAACGTGGCACTAGCTTAAGTTACTACCGACTTTGGTCATCTTAAAGCAAACTAGCGCATCGCTGGTTGCTGGCTGGTTTACCACCGGGAGGTCATGAGAAGGTGGTAACTTTTCTTGGAGTTGATCGTAAAAAACATATATTGACCCGACCTTGTCTGAGAAAACAACAACTATATATAGCATTTAGTGTGATGTACATGGTGTGCCGTATTACGCCGACATGCATTATGTAAATTGTGACGCACAACAGATCAGCCGATCGCCCACTGCAAGTTAAATAGAAGGTGGAGGCCGAGAGCAGACAGAGTGCAGAGAGACACCAGGCAGAGCAGAGCGAGCGCAAGCAGAGTAGAGCAGGATGAGAGTGGCGGTGGTGGGTGGCGGGGTGAGCGGGCTAGCTGCGGCGCACGAGCTGCTCGCCACGGGCGGCGGCGGCGTGCGTGTGACCCTGTACGAGGAGGAGGACCGCCTCGGCGGCCATGCCAGAACGGTGGCCGCCGGTGACGGCGTCCAGCTCGACCTCGGCTTCATGAGCTTCAACCAGGTCGGTTCGGTTCCCTCATTCCTTGGTTCTGAGATTGGATGGCTGAGATAGCTAGTGAGATGTTCTGGCAGCGTGAAAGGATTTGAACCTATAAAGGCTTCCTAGTGACCTCCAACTTGGACTCTGAACTTATGTCGCAGGGAGAATGTTCACCAGTCTTCTGAAAACTGCTCCATTATTCAGAGGGATGGAAGAAAGCATTATGGCTTTTGGTGGAAAAGGGAAATTTTCATAAGTACACAAACATGTCACAACGAGAATGCTAACAAGGCCTTGTTAAAACTGCTCTGTGGTTTACAGTGAAGAAAACATTATGGCTTTTGGAGGAACAAGGAAATTTCCGAACTAAAAAAATGTCTAGGAGAGTATATCTGATTAACGTTTGGGCATGGTTGTAATCTTGATTGATATTTTTCTTTTACTCTGGTTTCTAAAAGACTTCCTAAAACCTTGACTAAACATGGAACATGTATGTAAACCTAAATAAATTATAAGATGCAGTGGTATTTTTTGTTTACGCTATTTTTTTTTGCATCAAACAAATATAGGCAACATATCCCCACATGATGGAATGGTTAGAAGGGCTCGGGGTGGAGATGGAGAGGTCGGACATGTCTTTCTCAGTGAGTACACAATCGGGCGGCGGCAGGGGCAGAGGATGTGAGTGGGGCAATGGCAATGGTATCTCGAGCCTCTTGGTGCAAAAAACCAACATATTGAAACCCAGTTTTTGGCGCATGGTCTATGAGATACTCAAGTTTAAGAACGATGCTCTGACGTAAGCACTCCAGTCCCTCATTGCTCAAGTGTATGCCTTGTGTTTATAAATTAATTGATTCAATGGTCGATCTTTGGAATGTAGGTACCTGGAGTACCATGAGCATAACCCTGATCTGGACCGTAACGAGACGTTGGAAAAGTTCATTCAGTCGCATGGATATTCCCTATCATTCCAAGAGGCTTATCTTGTACACTTTCTGATCTACTTATTGCTTATGCCTTTTTTAGTGTCCTTCATTAGGTACATCAGGATTTATTTATTCAGTTTTGATTTTTCCTATTTTCTCAACAGTTACGTAAAATCTGTGAAGAGAAACTAAAATTTTCAAAATAAGTAAGAAACATTATGAAATAAATCTGAGCAAAGTTTAATGGCTAGTTTCCCCACAAACATGCATGCATGAGTGCAGCAGGGGGGACGGTTTCAGCTTGTAGAAAATTTTGGGAGTACAAACACAATGTGTTTATGCAGTTTTCAGTTGGTGAAACGTAAAATGTGAATTTGCTGCAGATTCCAGTCTGCACAGGCATGTGGTCATGTTCATCACAAGATGTTTCGAGCCTCTCCGCTTTCTTCGTGCTGTCATTTTTCCGTAACCATGACCTGCTTCAGGTGCCTAGCTAGCTACTTTATATGCATATATGATCCTTTCATATAGCTTCTGCATGCTTAATTCGTCTTTGTGCATTTGAAATCTGATCAGTCGCTGCACTCTCAGCTGTTTCGTCACCCCCAGTTGCCCACTGTCAAGCCTCGTTCGCACTCCTATGTAAACAAGGTACGTATTGCGATCTATCAGCAAATCAGAGCTGCACTCTTTAGACGTTGGCTGCAGCAAAGTGCAGGGACTAAACAATCTCGCATTAGCAGGTAAAAGGAGAATTGGAAAGCATGGGTTGTCGAATTAAAACCAAATGTCGGGTCAAATCTGTTTCAAGTTTTGATGGAGGTACCTACATACATGTGTTGCCATCATATATAAATTGTTGATCCATGCATCATCCACTAACTGAAGCAATCCTCCACCTTGACACTGGCGGCAACTGGCTACAGAGTCTTGGAGAATGATGGTTCAGAGGAAACATACGACAGTGTCATCCTTGGAGTCCATGCACCTAATGCTCTCAAACTACTAGGATCTGAAGCTACACATTACGAACTGAAAATTCTAGGTGCCTGTCAGTATGTCCAAAGGTACTGAAGCCTGTCTACTTTGCTACAGGAACACATAAATAAAGTAATTTGATTTGATCTACTATATTGTGTGACACGTTATGTTCCAGGGACATATACCTCCACTCCGATCAAAATTTGATGCCCCGAAATCCGTCAGCGTGGAGCGCCTGGAATTTCCTAGGGACAACTAGCAGCGGGTTTTCTGTTACTTACTGGCTAAACCATATTCAGGTATTTTTTTTGTTTTTTTCATGTGCATTCTAAAATGAATAAATTTTATGCATGACCTATTTCTTGACAAATAGGCCCTGCCTGGGCTTTATTATGACGACATCGTTGCACGTCCTGGTGATTAGGGACGCCTCTCAGAAAAAACCTAAGGATAAAGTCATATGTTTCCATGTTACAACACATTCACCTAGCCTAATATAACCCCTTCCAGCTATAAAGAGACTTAATTATTAACCGTGGTATATCTGTTATTCTTTTGTACTTCTAGGAAATTGAGTCTGTGAGACCTTTCCTGGTGACAATCAATCCACCTTGTGTTCCGGATCATGTACTGCTTAAATGGTCTACAAACCTTCATATTCCGTCTGTGGCTGCGGCGAAGGCTTATCTTCAGTTTGATCAGATTCAGGGAAAGAGAGGAATATGGTTCTGTGGCGCATATCAAGGTAACCTGTTTCATGAATTTCAGAGTGTGGATAAATTGTTCGTTACAACTTGCGCGTAGATATACGATATACTTTTACTACATTGTTAAGTTTAGATCTGAAATGATATAAAGAATAATAGGCCTCAAATATGTTCTTTGCCTTGGATTCCAGGTCATGGCTGCCATGAGGACGGATTGGAGGTATTTGCATGCACAGCCAATCCATTTTGCCTATTAGACCTGTCTAGCAGATTGAACTGTGCTGTTATGTAATAAATTGTAAGGGTCTGATAATTATGGCTTGCCGGGTGTAATTGGTACCATCGTGATATCAACATAATATCAGGAGTGGGCGGAGGGAGAAAAAAAAAGCTCGGATAGATATACTTGATTATTCTTCTTCTCATTGCTTCATGATATACGTGTTTACACCACCCTGGCATATGCTCTTACTTTCAATCGCATAATTTGGAATGACTATTTCATGAAATAGTTATGTTAGGCCCTTTTTATGGATATATTGAATCAATGCAGTCTGGGAAAGTAGCAGCTCAAGGTTTACTTGGAAGGAAGTATGAGCATCTGCTAAGCCCAAAGCAGATGATTCCATCATGGACCGAGGCTGGGGCGCGATTTCTTGTTGCAAGATTCTTCAATCAATTCATAACCATCGGTAACTTGATGTGAGTCCTTGTATGAACCAATATACTACGAGACATGTAATTATGATTATTTTTATCATAATAATTTTCGTGCAGATTGGTCGAAGAAGGAGGTAGCGTGTTCAACTTTGGTAAAGCTTGTAACAAATGTCCTGTAAAATCTGTCGTGCGAGTTCATGACCCCTTGTTCTATTGGAAGGTTATTATCTTGTTATTTCCACACATGTATTTTAACTTTTAGTTAGTGATGAATCCATGGATGACTATTATTTCTTATATCCTCCACTACAATTTCTTTATCCTACCTTCTTATTTAAACTACATGTGTTAATTCTTTCTCTCTCATGCCTTTAGGTTGGAACAGAAGGAAACATTGGCTTGGCAGAAGCCTATATTAACGGGTATTTCTCTCTTATTGACAAGAGAGAAGGCCTTCTCAATCTTATCCTGGTAAAGCTATACCATAGTCCATGAGCTTATTGTAGCGATATATTTCATATCAAATCCATGATTCATTTATTTGCAGATTCTCATTGCTAACAGAGAGGCACGTAGAAACCGCGGCATTGCCAGAAAAGGGTTCTGAAAGCTTCAATTGTCCACTAAATTACTGTGAATTGTTTGAAAATATGAAAGTATCACCGATGTGTCTGTGACTTATTATGTGTATCTTTTTTGTTGGTTTGCAGGGGTCGGTGGACACCCTTTTATGTAGTAGCTAGTTTGAAATATGCCAAATACTTTTTGCGCCACGTTTCGAGGAAGAACACCGCGACACAAACTCGTCGAAACATCTCTCAACACTATGATCTTGTCAGTACCCACGTCTTTTCTTTACTTATAACAATCCTTCAGGATTGAGATAGCTAGCTTCTTAGGTCAATTTGTAATACCAGAATTATTGCAGATCTTACTACGTTGACATATTGTTGTAACAAACCTTGTAAAGATGTGATATCATTAAGGAATTTCCATACGTCAATAGTAAAAACCGAATAGACTAATAGTCATGTCTTCTTATATATGTGTGCAGAGTAATGATTTTTTCTCGCTCTTTCTGGATAAATCGATGACTTACTCTTGTGCAGTTTTCCAGGTTTGTGATTTTTTTCATTTTGTTCCACAGCTTGCAAATTTTGTAGTACAATTTTATTAATTCATGGACTCAAATTAAATTGGTAGACGGAGAACGAAAGCTTAGAAGCAGCGCAACAACGTAAACTTAGTCTTCTAATCAGCAAGGTAATACGGACATATCTCTACAAATTGTGTCATTAGACTGATTACTACTTAAAGAATATTATACACATGAGCTGATGTTACTTCATTCTTGCAAATTACACACTTAACCAAAGGCTAAAGTCGAGGCAGGGCACCATGTTCTTGATATCGGTAGCGGCTGGGGCAGTTTAGCAATGCAATTGGTTAAGCAGACTGGTTGCAAATACACTGGAGTCACATTGTCGGAAGAGCAGCTTAAATACGCAGAGAAAAAAGTAAAGCAAGCTGGTTTAGAGGTTAGTTCTTGTTAATCCTTTATTTATCCATTACTTTTCCAGTTTAATACTACCTCCGTCCCGAAATATAGGATGTTTAGCCTTTTTTTATTCAGATGTATCTTGCCGCGTTTCAGTTTGTATCTACTATCTTCACATTCCATTTCTATGTAGTCTATATAGAACTATATAGAAATATCAAAATCATCTTGTAATTTGGAACAGACAGAGTAGTTTTTTTAAATAGTTTATCAGTAATTACCATTACCATACGTGTTCGCTGAGAAAGTTTAGTGTGACTATGTTAACCTTTCTATCTCGAGAAGACCTTCTCTTTCTTGTATTATAAATATATGTGAAAGTAAGTATTCCATTTGATAGGGGAAAGCAAAATAAGGCTTTGTTTATGCACTCATGTTTTCTAAACAACAAGCCCCTCGTCGATCTTGTAGAGAAGCCATCCAAACCACATATTGCTTACAGTGATATATACAAGAAAAACTAAAGAAAGTGGCATGAAGTTGTTTGACAAAGTAATTCTATTTTACGGCTGCAAAACCAACTCCTTGTTAGCTAGGACCATATGATCTAACAGCCCGAAATATTTATTAGGATCAAACGGTAGCACTAATTTGTTAACTTGACAACCATAGGCAATTTTCCGTCAAAAAACAACCATAGGCAAGCAACCATGTATTTTCACGCAACCATTTGTTTTATCTTATTATTATATTCTCAAAACACCCCAAGTGTCAAAGTTTGCATTATTGTCTCAAGCAAGCTACATTTATTTTCATTTAAACTACTGCTCCCCGGAAGCAACGGTTTGTGTTGGGACACTAGGAATGTACCAAGCCACTCACCAATTAGATTCTCAATACTATCAATGTGTCTAACAAGGTCAAGGGAAAAAGAATCACTTGTCATATCAACTTATCTAAAGGGGAAAAACAACAAATGATCATCATTTGCTTTCTGAAAACAAAGATGACATGATCATTTCCAGTCCATCCTCTCATGAGTATTTATACTTGGTTAGAACCCTATTTTTAAACACCATCTATCATAAGTATCTCAATCTTAATTGAAATGTTAAACTTCCACATGAATCTATAATTCACAATCCCCACTGATCTAGTGATCCCAAGGTTTTGGACACTAGGCAAAGAAAATTTACTGAGGGGGCTCGGGATTTCTGGTTACCGCGGTAACCAAGAAATACCGGACATTAACCAGAAATCCCAGACATTTACCGACCAAAGTTCAAATAAAATTTGAATTGAAATTTATTTAAAACTGTTAACTAAATTTTACACACTACTATCACACAACAGTGCCAGTATAATAGTAGTCTATTTGGATAGGATCATTCATGCACTAAATATTTATATTCTAAAATTTTAAAAAGCTGGCTTGAGACTCGAACTTGCGACGGTGGAAAGAGACTGCGAGGGCATAAACAGTGTGGAAGATCCGTTTCATTTTATACAAGAGACACATACAATTTATCCTGTCTATAACTTTTAAATTCAAAATTTTAAAAAAACTCAAAATTGACCGGTAAGGCTATTTACCGGGGGTGCTCGGGATTTCCGGTTACCGGGCGGTAACGAGAATTACCGCCTAGTTACCCAAACCGTGAGTGATCCACCTAGTGAAACAATCACCAACTTGCTAAGAGTGACCCATCCCTTGAGCTCCGATCTTATTGGATGAATCAAAAGTGAGAGCAGCCACTGAGGGGCCCACCATAATCAAACGAGGCGGCTCTACTAACCGCGCGCGGATCATCATATGGTGTCAGGGGAGCCAGATTTCCCCTCCCACCAGCACAAATTTCACCTCCCAACCCCACACACTCGTGCTCGCTCAGGACATATTCAGTTAATCCCCTCTCGAAGGACATGTATAGTTGATCCCTCTCAATCCATTTCAATACCTGTCAAACCACACAAGCCCTAAGAGACAGACATGGACAATGACACTGCCACCTTCAAGGAGCACGGGCCGTTGGGCACCTGTACAGAGGGCCAAAGGTAGACCACCCCTCCAGATGTTACTCGAGACAATTTTTCTCTTAGAACACCCCATCTCGGGCTCTGCCAAGGCCTACATCAAGGTCTCCCACGTCCAGACCGAACCTCTCCCAAACTCATCACAACCATATTTGTTGTGACAGGTGGGCCGGCTTAGATCTCAGCATGTCATTTTCCACAACTGATGATGTCTTTCACGGGGTGATGAAGCTTGGAATGTACACAATCATTTTGGTCTTTACACCCTTCATAATATCATCTGGATGGCCTCCCTAGCAAAGATCATCTCAATAGCTACATAATTTATGCAGTGGAAATGTACAGCAGCATATCTAAGACTAGATTGTTTTGAATCGGCATATATTACAGTTAACAATTATAAACAAATATACACGTGCACTAAGCATTAGTATTATTTGTTTTCTCTCCAATCATACTTTGGCAGGGTGAAACTGTAGCTAACAATTCTACTCTCTGTTGTTATTACTTTTCAGGAGCATATAACGTTTCTGCTGTGTGACTACCGCAAAATACCACCTTGCAAGTATGACGCAATCATAAGCTGGTAAGTATTATTTAAATATTACATGTGAGACTTGGACAATGTCCGTGCTTGTAGTTATAATTATACATATTTCTCTTGTGTAAATCAGCGGTATGATTGAACATGTTGGCCATGAATACATGGACGAATTTTTTGCTTGCTGCGAGTCACACTTGTCTGAAGATGGCATATTGGTCCTCCAGGTTAGTACTTCAGGACAAATATAATTGTCGACAACTAAGTATATCTCGAAACAACCTTATGGCCGGATTCCATTATCATTACAACAACAACCAAGTACATGCCTTGTTTTTGGCGCACATCTATATTTGTTTTGGATGTATAGGCAGGAAAAGCCAATGAACGATACTACTTCCAATCCAAGCAAGACCTTACTTAGGTGTAGACGACCATGAACTAACATTTATCTGCACATACATACATGTGTGTTCAGTTCATATCAATTCCAGACGAACGGTACGAGCAATTCAGAAAAAGGCCAGACTTCATAAAAGAATACATATTTCCCGGCGGCTGCCTTCCTTCTTTATCCCGTGTAACAGCTGCCATGTCAGCGTCGTCAAGGTTAAGGTACATTTTACAGGTCAAATGATTCTTGGATGATTAATTACTTCATGGTCATAGTGGATCTCTTGGCCTAATCCTGTCGCACACCGTGCAGCATTGAACATGTCGAGAGTATTGGGTGCCATTACTACACAACTCTGATACGCTGGAGGGACAACTTCTTTGCCAACAAAGAGTGAGTATCATTTGTTATTCACTATTGAAGAATAACAAGCATTGTTAGTTTTAGTTGAGCAAGATACTAATGCATATATCGTATGTCTGTTGAGCAACTAAATTTGTCATGCTGATCTTATCACATTGTTTTTCCTGCAGTCAAGTTCTGGCCATGGGCTTTGATGACAGGTTCCTCCGTATATGGGAGTACTACCTCATATACTCTGCTGCTGGTTTCAAATCACGAGCAGTTGGGGATTACCAGGTACATATTATGCATACACACGCTCTCTCTATATAATTACCTATATGTTATTTCCGGATAAATGGAAGTCATTTGATCCCCTTCTTCTTAAAAAGATGATATTTGGAAAAATCCATGCATGGTCTCCAAGTTATAGCGACCATTAATTTGAACTGTGGTAAATCATAAAACCTAAGGAAAATTTTAAATGATGAAAGTGTGTTTTTAGAAAGACCTAAACATGTGATTTTCACGTATCAAACAAAAAATATATTAGTGGTCAACGTTTAAAACTTCGACCAAAATTATGTCTCAACCTTCACCTTTTTCTGGAAAGGAGGTGCTAGTTGAGGTACTGATAGTGAATTAGTGATATCTGACTGGATGACATAAACTGCATGCAGGTTGTTTTCTCTCGTCCAGGCAACCGTCGGCTAGCCCTGCGCCTTGATGGCTAAAGACAACACATCCTTCTCCATTTAGTTGCCCGACCAACTATTAAGTACTTCTCGACGGCCTACACTCATTTAATAAGTCAATCTCTATGGTTCGGTGGTACGGGCAACGTCCTAAACAAGTGTTCTGGTCATATATGATCTTGTTTTAATAACGCAATGTTTGTGTTGTCATCCATCAATTAATAAACTTGTAAGATGCATGCCTATGTGTTATGCAAGTGCTACATTATATCCTGTTATATCCTGGTATCTAGAATTTGAGAATTGTATGGATGGAACTGGTATGTTGCTTTAATATTCATCAGAATAGTTGATGTCATGTTTGGAGTTATCGATCTATTAGTGTTTGATAGTATTTTTTAATGTTGGTTACTAGAAACTAGTGGTGGATCTAGGATTTTACACTACGGTGGGGAAATTAGTTCAATGTAGAAGTTTTTATTTAGTAAAAGTACAAATATTCCCCATAAATTCATTTACTACATTTATAAAGTCATTTACTACATTTGAAATTTGCACCTATACAAATATTCCACCATAAATTCATTTACTACATTTGAAATTTGCAACTATACAAATATTCCACCTGTAATTTTACATAATTTTAAACTCATGAACCATTCTGCAATGCAAAGAGTTGCTTGGCAGTCAGAATTAGGATGTCTCCAACGGGCGAACCAAACGGACATGTCATTTGGACCATTTTATCCGGTTGGGTCGCCGAACGGACATGCCGTGTCCGCGCCGGTCCGCCGTGCGAGCGAGTGCACCCAACACACGCGACACATTGTAAAAGGCTTTTTCCTTCGTTTTCTAAGGCCAATTTCTTCATTGAGGTGGGCCACAAAAGCGACCATTTTACATGTTAAACTAAAAAGAAAAAGGGACAAAAAAAATTAAACAACGCCCTTCGCGGGGTTTCTACGCCTCGTCATCGGAGGAGAGGATGACGTAGGGCAGCGCCTGTCACAGGTACGCCGGTGAGGCGCGTGCTGGCGGTGTGGGAGGCTGCTCCTGCTCTTCCAGTGGCGTCGACGGCGTCAGCGGCCGCGGCACCGCGTCCTGGTTCCAGTGCCACTGGCAGATGGGCAAAGGGAGGACACCATGCGGACACGCGACCAGTCCGCTGGATGCGGCTCCCCTGACGTGGTGGCCTGCCACTGACGTGTGGGCCCGAGGCCCATAGTCAGTGACCCCACGTCACGGTAGGGGATCCATGTTCCAGTCCGCTGCGGTCCGCACAGACGCAAATGTACACTAAATTTGGGCCAGAAATGGGTCGAGTCGGATGCAAATCGGACGCGCTCCGATTTTACGTCTGCGCGTTTGGCCGTGGTTACGACGCAAACGGTCCGGGACGGACTCGATGGGTCATCCTGTTTAGGAAGGTTATCTTTATAAGAATTACCCTCGATGAAGATACTACACAAACACCTTTATTTTTAGTGGTATCTTCATCATCCAAATTTTCTTATTTTATTATCAACGCAGGCTTGGTTAACGTTTTGTATACGGAATAAACCGAGAATTTACCATTATTATTAAATTTACATTTAAATTTATCTGAACCTTGTGTCGGCTGGACATGGTCTAGCCGCAATAGCAAACCATTCCATGAAACTTGTCTAGGGATAAATAAATTTTTTTTGAACGACACATTCGGTGAAAAAGTTTTTATTACCTTAGCGAGTGTATCGCTTTTGTGTCGCACATTATTGCGCCGGCGGAATAGTGGAACTTCATGACTGAAAATTTGGCAAAGGACGAGCTGCTAGTCGCGATATATGGGACTTGGCACATCTGGAAGGAACGATGTTGGAGGATCTCAGCATCAGAATTAATCATTGTCGATTGGATCAAAGACGATCTTCTACTGCTTACTGCTGGGAATCTACTTGCAAGAACTGTCACGTGATGACCATCAGCTAGAGACAAGCGCTGAGCCTAAACTTTGGGAGTAGCTCGTTTTAGTCTGCTCCTGTTCTTTTATTTTTCCTCTACACCTAGCTCCTCCCTAGCATATAGTCCTACTTGAGTAATTTTCAAAGTCAAAGAATATCACATACTCCTACCCTTTGGTGTTTAACATTGTACAAAATAGATCAAAGCAACAAACATGACCAACTATTTATATATATATATATATATATATATATATATATATATATATATATATATATATATATATATATATAGTTACCAGGGTATAATGTAGCACTTGCATACACACATTCATGCATCGTACAAGTTTATTGATAGACAACAACACTCGGTCACAATAAAACTAAACATTGCATGATTAAAAGAAAAGGATAGATGACCAAACCACCTGATTAAGTGATTAGGCACCAACGGTTCCAGATTGACTTGTTAAAAGGTCATAGGCTATCGAGAAGTAACAATTTGACAGTTTTTTTTCCTTATTTCCAACCGGGCTAGCTCCCCTTCCATTAATTGCTCAACAGAAATGCAAAGCTCCCTAAACAGCAATTAGAGGAGATAGGAAAAAAGGGATAGCGAGTTGGGGCACTAGTAGGAAACCCGCTTTGAGTGTTCGATCTCGAACACCCCTACGGGGCAAAAACCTGCTACCACCATATCAACTAGGGGGGGTCTCTAGAGTACAAAATATTACAGGCCATAAGCACAAACTGAAACAGTCTGACAACACATACTGCAAAACGAATAACAGTTCGACAACTGAATGGAGAAGGATGTATTTTCTTTAGACATCAAGGCGCAGGGCTAGTCGCCTGTTGCTTGGGCGAGAGAAAACAACCTGCATGCAGTATACTTCAGCCAGTCAGGCATCACAATCAGTACCTGGAGTAATACCTCCCTTGCACAAAAGGGTGAAGGTTGAGACATAATTTTGGGCACTAATATTTTATCAAATATTGATTTGATTTGTGAAAATCACATATATTTGTTTGGTCCATCTCAAGAAAACAATTTTATCGTTTAACAGTTTCATTAAGTTTTACAATTTACTACGGTGAAAATTAATGGTCGCTATAATTGAGTTGGAGACCAAGCTTATTTCCAAAATGTCCTTTTTATAATCGGAGGGAGTAAAATACTTCCATTTGTCTGGTAATAACATATATAGCCAAATATATACAGAGAGCATACATATATTTATATGTACCTGGTAATCTCTAATTGCCCCTGACTTGCAACCAGCCGCAGAGAATATGAGGTAGTACTCCCATATACGGATGAACTTTTCATCAAAGCCCAGGGCCAAAACTTGACTGCAAGAAAAAATAAAGCGATAAGAAATTATTAATACAATTGAAAAATTAACTGTAACAATATAATGGTCACAACATATTTACTTGCTCAATGCACATATAATATATGTGCTATTCTTACTCAACTATAACAATAATATTCTTCTATAATGAATGACTACGTGAGACCTACTCCTTGTTGGTAATGAAGTTGTCCATCCAGCGCATCAGAGATTCAGAGTTGGGTGGTAATGGTACCCAATATTCTCGACATGCTCTATGCTACACATTGTACTGTGCTATTCTTACTCAACTATAACAACAATATTCTTCTATAATAAATGACTACGTGAGACTTACTCCTTGTTGGTAATGAAGTTGTCCATCCAGCGCATCAGAGTTGGGTGGTAATGGTACCCAATATTCTCGACATGCTCTATGCTACACATTGTACACCAAGATCAGGGAGGGTCTAATCAATTAATCGAGATCCATCCATGACCATGAAGTAACCAATCAAGCATCGATCGACTGATGTAAAACATACCAGAACCTTGATGACGTTGACATGGCAGACGTTACACGGGCCAAAGAAGGAAGGCAACCTCCAGGAAATATGTATTCTTTTAGGAAGTCTGGTCTTTTTCTGTACTGGTCGTACCGTTCCTCTGGAACTGAGATGAACTGAACACCCATGTATGTATTTGGAAATGAAGTTAGTTCATGATCGTATAAACCTAAGGTCTTGCTTGGATAGGAAGGACGATCTTTCACTGGCTTTTTCTGCCAATCTGAAAGAATAAGGCCTAATCCTTCTTTTGCACCGAAAAACAAGGCTTATATATACTTGGTTGTTGTTCGTCATGATAATTGAATCAGGCATATACTTAGTTGTTGACAATGATATTTTTCCTGCAGTACTAACCTGGAGGACCAATATGCCGTCTTCAGCCAAGTGAGACTCGCAGCAGGCAAAAAAATCATCCATGTATTCATGGCCAACATGTTCAATCATACACCTGAAGATTTAAAGAAGAGGAATACGTAAGTATAATCACGCACACAGGTATCGTCGAAGTCACAGTACGTATCCATAATTAAGTAATACTTACACGCTTATGATTGTGTCATACTTGCAAGGTGGTATTTGACGGTAGTCACACAGCATAAACGTTATGTGATCCTAAAAATTAATAACAATAGAAAATAGAATTGTTAGCTAGGATTTCACCACATCGAAGTAAGCTTGGGACAAAGCAATACTAATTCTCCATAAACATCCACATTTGTTTTATAGTTAGTAATTAATGCAAATTATACACTTTCTCAATGCACACATATGGTGGAATGGTAATTGCTGATAAATTATTACAGTGGACAGGTATTGCATAAAGGAGGGAGTAACATAGAACTAACCTCTAAGCCAGCTTCTCTTACTTTGTTCTCAGAGTATTTAAGCTGCTCCTCTGACAAAGTGACTCCAGTGTATTTGCAACCAGTTTCCTTAACCACTTGTATTGCCAAACTGCCCCAGCCGCTACCGATTTCAAGAACATGATGCCCCCCCTCGACTTTAGCCTTTGGTTAAATGTGTATTTTAAAAGAATGAAGCACCATCAGATCATGTTCACAAGATTGTCTAAATAGTAATCAATCTAATGACACAGTTTCCAGAGATATGTCAGTAATACCTTGGCGATTAGAAGGCTAAGTTTACGTTGCTGGGCTGCTTCTAAGCTTTCGTTTTCCGTCTACCAATTTAATTTTAGTCCATGAATTAATAAAATTACTCTGCAAAAATTACAAGCTTGGGGAACCAAATCACAAGATTTACAAACCTTGAAAATTGCACAAGAGTAAGTCATCGATTTATCCATAAAAAGTGAGAAAAATTCATTACTCTGCACACATATAAGAATATAGAACTATTAGTACTACATAGTTTTTTATTATAGACGTATGGAAAATAATGAAAGATAAAAAATCTTTTAACACAGTTATGTACAAAAAAAATGTATTCAAAATTCTCAATTCAATAAGATCTGCAATAATTCTGGTATTACAAATTGACCTATGAAACTAGTTATCTTAATGTAATAACAAAAGAAGAACGGGCAGTGGCCCAATGGTTTTAGGGTCGGGGCGGGATTTCGGAAATTCTTGCGACGGAGCATCTTTCTATGAAAAAATACCACCAAGGGCTAGTCCCGGTAGGTCTTTTTTTTAATAACAAAAGAAGAGACATGAGTACTGACAAGATCATAGTGCTGAGAGATGTTTCGACGACTTTGTATCGTCGTGTTCTTCCTCGAAACATCACGCAAAAAATATCTAGCATATGTCAAACCAGCTATTACATGATACGGTTTCCACCGACCCCTGCAAACCAAACAATATTATATACATGATTAGTTACAGATGCTAGATTCATAGGTACTACTTCATTTTTATCAAGGAATTCATAGGAATATAGTGGGTAATTAAAAGTTTCAGAACCCTTTTCTGGCACCGCTGCGGCTCCTACGCGCATCTCTGTTAGCAATGAGAATCTGCAAAGAAATGGATCATGGATTTCACCTGAAATGAAGAAGAATAAATCTAGCAAAAAGCTCGTGGACTATGGTATAGTTATACCAGGATAAGATTTAAAAGGCCTTCTCTCTTGTCAAGAAGAGTGAAACATCCGTTAATATAGGCTTCTGCCAAGCCAAACATTCCTTCTGTTGCAACCTAAAAGTCATGGAGAGCCAAGATAAACACATGTATTTTTGGCTGGGAATAGTTTCAAATCCAGACCAAATCCAAACAAAACAGAATTAACAGGAAAACCAAACCAAAATCTACGGTTTAGTTCAAATGAGAAGGTTGGATAAAGCAATTGCAGTGGAATATATAAGAAATTAAGAATCAGGCACGGACACATCACTAAGAAAAATGCTTGTGTAGGCAGAAAAAGAGAAGATAAGATAACCTTCCAATAGAAGAAGGGGTCATGAACTCGCATGACAGATTTTACATGGCATTTGTCGCAAACTTTACCAAAGCTGAACACACTACCTCCTTCTTCGACCAATCTGCACGAAAACTATTATGGTTAAAAATAATCATAATTAGACGTCGCGTAGTATATCGACTCATAAAATGACTCACATCAAGTTACCGATGGATATGTATCGGTTCAAAAATCTTGCAACAAGAAGTCGCACCCCAGCCTCGGTCCATGATGAAATCATCTGCTTTGGGTTCTGCAGAAACTCACATTTCTTTCCAAGCAAACCTTGAGCTGTCGCTTTCCCAGACTGCATGAATTCAATATGTGCAACACAAAAAGATCTCACATCACTATTTTATGAAATTGTCATTCTGAATCATGCGATTGAAACTAAAAGCATATATGTCAGGGTGGTGTAAACAAATAATCATCAATCAACGAGAATAATCAAGTATATCCGTCCCAGTCCCTTCTCTTTCTCTCCCTCTCCGCTCAGTCCTCAGAGAGTACCCACAGGCCAGAGTTGACAGACCCTCACCAATATTAGCACATAACAGTAGGGTCCCTATGCCGAGACAGGTCTAAAAGGGAAAACGGACAGGGTGTGCATGCAGATACCTTCAATCCATCTTCATGGAAGCCATGACCTGCAATCCAAGGAAGACGAGAAATTTGAGACCAAATGTCCTTTAGATCATTTCCCACCTACTTTTAACAATGTAGTAGAAGTATATCGTACAACATCCAGGTTGTAACGAACAAATAATCGACAAACTGAAATTCATGAAACAAGTTACCTTGATATGCCCCACAGAACCATATTCCTCTCTTTCCCTGGATCTGATCAAACTGAAGATAAGCTTTCACTGCAGCCACGGACGGAACTGGAAGGCTTGTACACCATTTAAGCAGTACGTGATCCGGAACACAAGGGGGATTCAGTGTCACCAGGAAAGGCCTGACAGATTCAATTTCCTAGAAGTGCATGAAAAGAATAAATATACATGACAGTTAATAGTTATATTTAATCCATTCAGACTGCTGAAGGGGTTAGACCGAATTTTCCATTTTTTCTGTTATTCTGCGAGCCTGATCTATAGTGTGTTCTAAATGGTGAAAATATGGTTGCTCGTTTGGTTTCTTTCTTTTTGCTGGAAAGGCATGCCTAATCGTGAGGACATGTAGCTTTGACTTACAAAATGGTTTCAGCGTCGTGATAAAGCCAGGGCAGGGCCCATTCGTGAAGAAATGTGTAATCAATAAAATTAATTCATTATACACTGCATATGAAAAGCAAAGAATTTACCTGAGTATGGTTTAGCCAGTAAGTAACAGAAAAACCTCTGCTAGTTTCCCCAAGAAAATTCCAGGCGCTCCACGCCGACGGATTTCGGGGCATCATATTTTGATCGCAGTGGAGGTATATGTCCCTGCAACATAAATGTGTCAGACAATACAGTAGCTCAGATCAAACTTTATTGATGTGTTCATTTAGCAGTAGTAGGTAGGCTTCACCTCTGGACATACTGGCAGGCACCTAGAATTTTCAGTTCGTAATGTGTAGCTTCAGCTCCCAGTACTTTGAGAGCATTAGGTGCATGGACTCCAAGGATGACACTGTCGTATGTTTCCTCTGAACCGTCTTTCTCCAAGACTCTGTAGCCAGCTGCCGTCAGTGTCAAGATTGTTTCAGTTAGTGGATCCATAATATATATGATGACATACACATTATTCATACAGGCAATCAACACATGTACATATGTACCTCCATCAAAACTTGAAACAGATTTGACCTGACAGCTGGTTTTAATTCGACAGCCCATGTTTTCCAATTCTCCTTTTACCTGTTAATGCGAAATAGTTGCATCAGCCAAAGCCTAAAGAGCGCATTAAATATCGTGTTTGACTTTTCACCTATGTGTCAACTCTCTTTCGACCTAGGCTGATAGATCACAATACGTACCTTATTTACATAGGACTGTGAACAAGGCTTGACAGTGGGCAAGTGGGGGTAACAAAACAGCTGAGAGTGCAGTGACTTAATCAGCTTTCAAATGCACAAAGACGAATTGAACAGGAGAACGCAATGGGAAAGAGAAGAACATGTATGCAAAGTAGCTAGGTACCTGAAGAAGGTCATGGCTATGGAAAAATGACAGCACAAAGAAAGCGGAGAGGCTCAGAGCACCTTGTGACGAACATGACCACATGCTTGCGCAGACTGGAATCTGCACCAAATATATATGTTTCATTTCACCAAGTCAAAACTGCATAACCAGGACAATGTGATTGTACTAAAAAAATATACAAGCTAATAACCAGCCCGACTGCCCCCTGCATGCATGCACGTTGGTGGGAAACCTAACTATTAAGTAAAGCAAGATTTTACTTATAACAATTTAAATAGTTCATCTAAATATTTGAAAAATGTAGTTTCTCTTCAGCCTTTACATACCGATAAGAAAACAAGAAAAAACAAAAATTGAATGCAGAAATCCTGCTCTGAGATTTTGCCAAAATGAAGGGTTGCTCGATACACTTAAAAGGAATATGTAAGAAAGTAGATTAGAAGCAGTACAAGATAAGCCTCTTGGAATAATAGGGAATATCCATGCGACTGAATGAACTGTCCCAACGTCTCGTTACGGTCCAGATCAGGGTTATGCTCATGGTACTCCAGGTACCTTCATTCCAAATACAGAACCAGCGAATTAATTGTCATCATATATGAACACAAGGCATATATATATCCAGCTATGAATGGAAGTATTATGTATGCACATGAGAATTGAGGGACTGGAGTGCTTACGTCAGAGCATCCTTCCTGAACTTGCGTATCTCACAGACCATGCGCCAAAAACTGGGTTTCAATATATTGGCTTTTTGCGCCAGGAGGCTCGAGATTCCGTTGCCATTGCCCCACTCACATCCTCTACCGCCGCTGTCCGATTGTGTACTCACGGAGAAAGACATGTCCGATCTCTCCATCTCCACCCCGAGCTCTTCTAACCATTCCATCATGTGGGGATATGTTAACTACAGTACATTTTTTTACAACAAAAATCGTAGTGAGGAACAAATAAATATTGCTCCAGCTTAGAATTGAGGTTTGCAATTTAAGATCTTCCATGTTCGGTCAAGGGGTTAGGAAGACCTATGTTGATCAGGGTAAAGGAGAAATGTCAATCGAGATTAAAGCCATACATGCACATTAATCAGACATAAATTAAAATAAGCCAACATGTACAATGCAACTGCATTTCCAACTATAACAATACAAGTTCAGGTACAGATCTCGCACCTTATAGCTGAACCCAATAGTTAGCTGAAAATCCCCGCCTGCTAGCTGAATGCAGGAACTGCATTTATCCAGCTTAACCCAAAACCCAAATGCGTCGTTTGTGCAAACGCCGGAGCACACCGCAGTGGTGGCACAGCTTCCTGGCGCGGTGGTGTCGCCGGAGCTTCAGGGGCAGACGCCGCCATACCGTCCCGGTCACCGGATCCGGGAGCGAAGCAGGTGCCGGGAAGAAAATACGGTGTGGCCGGCCAAGTTGCTGCCGCACACTGCGGAGGAGGGATGGCCTGGAAGCCGCTCCTTCACCCTGCCGGTGTGCCCCGGACCGGCGAGGGACGGAGGGAGCCGCGAGCAATGGCAGAGGCGAGGCGAGGGAGGAGACATTACTCGGTACAAAAAAAAATACTACTAGAATGGGGACGTTCATTCTGTTTCGTTCGGACGAGATCAAAACCCATTTAAGGCCCACAACTAACAGTATCCAACTTTTTCCTCCATAGACACAAACAAAACCCAATTGCTAACAGGCTTGGCCCATAGTAACCCGGGCCAATTAAACCCACGGTATAAAGCCAAGCCATTTCCCAGATTTAAATAGCTTGGTGCTTTGTCAAAAAAAAAACTTAGTTCTTAGTGCTGTTAGAATCTTCCCACTCGTCATTCGCAGATCAAAAAAATATTCCCATAGGAGCTTATGACTCAAAATTACTTTGTGAATCAGAGTGAAGATTTGATGCTCCTAAGTTCCAATAATCTCACTATTTTTTAACAGTTTCAAGAAAATGAAAAAATCATGCATGCTCTTAATGGTATATCCTACAAGTATGCAAATTTTTAATACAAAATTTGTCATGTTTTGAGCTACACAAAAATAACAAATGTCCAGATCTGATTGTAGTGAGCAATATGTAG
This sequence comes from Poa annua, assembly GCA_026929855.1. Classification (NCBI taxonomy): domain Eukaryota; kingdom Viridiplantae; phylum Streptophyta; class Magnoliopsida; order Poales; family Poaceae; genus Poa; species Poa annua. The sequence continues at coordinate 94,254,570 of CM049433.1, forward strand.
TTTCAAATCTTATCATTTTTATGTAGAGTAAGTACCTCAAAACGTCTTGTATTTTGAATTAAGAATTTGGATATTTTATTAACAACATGCATATTTTTTTCAAAAAAAAACTTGTAAATATATTTTACTTTTAAAAAACGAGATCATTAAAACTCGGGAGTCAAAATGCCTTTTGGAATGATCATATACATTTTAGATCAAGTGAACGGCGAGGCCAAACGTACGTTGCGGAGTCTCTGTTTCGACCTACAGTAGGAAACAAGAAGCTAGACCTGGTTGAAGCTCATGAAGCCGAGGTCGAGCTGGACGCCGTCGCCGGCGGCCACCGTTCTGGCGGCATGGCCTCCGAGGCGGTCCTCCTCCTCGTACAAGCAGCTCGTGCGCCGCCGCCAGCCCGCTCACCCCGCCGCCGACCACCGCCACTCTCATCCTGCTCTACTCTGCGTGCGCAGTTGAGCTCGCTCTGCTCTGCCAAGTCACTCTCTTCTGTGCTCTGCTCTCTCTCGCGCGCCTCCACCTTCTATTTAAGTTCGATCGCCTGGTCTAGTGTACGCTACGCTACGGTATGCCACGTGCATGGCACTAAAGGCTACAGGAGTAGGAATTGCACTTGCTGCCACAATAAAGCAGCTGTTGTGGTGTTTTTGTGTTGTGTTGATTGCTGTGGGGTTTACTCTAGAACAAATGTTACCATCCCCAGAGAGCCTTTTAAATAAAATATCACAAACAACGTTTCAATGCATTAAAAATCAAAGAAAAATCCTAAATGTTGACAATGTTGTTTATACCTACATGTAAAATCTCAACTTGAAATATCTTATACTCCCTCCGATTTTAATATAAGATGTTTTAGATTTTGGCTAGATTCACATGTATCTAAATGTATCTAGACATGTTTTATTGTGCATGTTCACTCATTCAAGTGCGCATCTAGACAACATCTGCAATGTCTAAAAGATCTTATATTTAAAAACGAAGGGAGTATTATTAGAGGCACAAAAATGATAAAAAGATGTCAGTTTTTTTTTTGACCGTATGATGTCAGATTTTTCATATTTGTGTAGCCTAAAATATGTGTTATTGTGAGCTACAATTTTGCAAGTTAGTAAAATGCATCAACCTTGTGGACAAGAAAATATGGCTTTCAATTCTTCAAAAAACAGCCACCGCTTGTGGTTTCTTAGCTGGTAATATTCAAAATGCTGTAGTTATGTTAGTTTAAAAATTGCTTGACTTTAACGTGTCTCCATAGAATTTAGCAAACCGTAAATGCCTAAATGTTTACTTCTCTTATTTTACTGCATCCATACTCCATAGCAAGGCACTGTAGCGGCGTGCCACTCATATTGGACTGGGGCGATCTATGAAAAAACCACATCGAAGCAATGTAGGACAAGTACAATATTTTTTACAAAGACGCAAGTGTAGACTGCCATGTGGCTGAGAAATTGCTGATTTTTTCTGGCATATACTAACTCTGTTTTTTAATATAAAGGTGTTTGATACTTTGTGCGTGTTAACTAGATGCACACTTGATTGGGTGAACATGTACATGAAAACATGTCTAGATACATATAAATATATGAACATACACACTACAACATTTCTAGATACATGTAATCTAGCTAAAAACAAAGACATCTTATATTAAAAAATGGAGGGAGTATATGATAAGAAATTGGGGCGTTGCTGCACAGGGTACCGAGAAATTGGCCAATTTTTTTGAATTCTACTCCATCTCGCCTCCGACCCCATATCCTTCGTTATTTTCTGAGAGATAATGTAAGAACATTTCTAACAAAAAATTGTATCTCTGTGTCCTGAAAACCCGAGATTTTTTTACAAGATCTACCCTTAGAAAAAAATGGTATTACAATTAAGGTCAGTTAAATGGTTTTAATTAGGTTACTACACATGCTTTTAAATCTTGTTATTTAGTGGTATTTTGTGCTGGAGTACAAAACATAACCACTTTGCTTGGAAGTAAGAACAGATAATATTAGTTTTAGAGAACTAGCTAGAAACACCAACAACTCTTTTAGACCCATGATTCATGGTCAGTAAGTACCCGCATCTACCAAATTGTTGATCATGGTAGTGCTTTGGGTTTGAATGTTTTTGCTCCCCTTCCCCGCTTTTCTCTCAAGAGGCAAAAGGTAATCGACTATTCTTCCTCCTTCCATCACCGGCGTTGGTGTGGCTTGGGGTTCTTCTCCCCTCATTCCTCCATTCCGACGACAGGAGGTGAGCAGAGCTCTGAGTCATCATGTCAGGAATCCAACCTTGATGATGTCTTTCCCGGCGGTAGGTACGTCTTACAGGGATTTCGAGTGGAGCCGACATCATTACAGAAGTTTTGTTCTCTGATTCCTCCTCCCTCCTCCACCAAGACGACGTGGCTCCGAGATGGAGAGGTTGTGCATGGTTCGCTCTGGTAGACGATGTATGCGACGACGGTTCTCTTAATTAGGGTCTAGTCGGCACTGGGTCTATGGATGTAGGAGCAAGGTGTCGACATCTTTCATCAACAATGTCGAGAAACGGTGATGTCGTACGGGGTGGTAGCTCTGGGGTCTGCCCCGACCCACGAGCCACGTCGGGAAGGGCTTACCTTGCTTGAGGGGTCCATAAGGGTGCTATATGTTATATTTATGTTTTCAGGGGTTGCTTGTGTAAAATGCTTTGGATGGTTGGTTTTGGCTGTTCTCTCGGTGACGCGTGTGCTGTATACTCCTGTTTGATCTTCTTTAATGTGACACGTGCCTGCCTTCTCAAAAACAAATCTAGAGAACATGCTACTCTAGAGAGTACTACACCACCGGCCTGCTGTGATGTTATTACGACGGCTGTCGATCTGCCACCGTGCATGTGCGCGGCTATGACGCTGGATTTTGCTTGTGGTTGTAGGGCAGGCGAGTGATAAATTCAGGCATGTGAGCCTCTTCAAACTCAACCGTGCGCAGCTACACCGAGAGTTCACACACTGAGATTGCATGGACACGAGCACGTGAGTACTTTACGCATCTACTGCTGTCTCGTCACATCAGGGGATGGGCTTGGCATGTCTTGTCTGTCCTTTGTCCTGTAGCGCTTGGCATGGCATCTACTCCGCATAACCCGGCATGGATATGCCGGATAACTTGCCGACTCCTCTCCTGGGCAACCCGGCATGGATATGCCGGATTCCACCTCTCAACCCGGCGTGGGTATGCCGGATAATCTGCTTCTCCCGAGACCCGGCATGGTTATGCCGGATTACCCTTCATAAACCGTTCTTCCTGCACATAAGAATAACACAATGCATACCGACATAGATATGTCGGGTAAAATATGATTAAGTCGGTTAGAGTATGTCGGGCTGCACCAATATCATATCCCGGTCCCTTCCGACCCGGGCATATGTCGGTCAGCAAGTATGTCGGTTCCGTCTTGGACGTAGCTTTTACCATATCTTTACCCTACCCGGGGTAGTCCCCCGACACTAGTCCCCGAGGCTGCGGGGGACTCGCAGAGTCACGTGCAGACTTAGAAGAAATAACAACACCACCATCTTTACCTACTCCACCGTGTACCTGCAAAAATACAATCATATGCCGGTGCCTTAGCCGCTCTGGGCGTTTTACCGACATAGATGTCTTCGGCCACTGCCGGCTTGACATAAACATACCTCACATGCCGGCTTTTAGCCACTCTGGGCGTATACCGACACGGACGTCTCATGTGCCGGCCTTTAGCCACTCTGGGCGTATACCGACGCAGAGTCTCATGTGCCGGCTTTTAGCCACTCTGGACGTATACCGACACAGACGCCTCCAACCTCTGTTGATTTGACATAAGTGTATCTCGGGTGTCCCGGTATCTCGGCCACTCTGGGCGTATCACACATGTCTCGGTACCTCGGCCACTCTGGACATATCACACGTCTCATTTCACAAACCAACATGAACGATGACCGGGGATACAGGATGATGCCACGATACTATGGCGAACCGAAATAAACGGCGATCTGGAGATACGGAACGATGCCGCGATACATTAGAGAACTAACAAAAGTGACAACCGGGAAATGATAGGCCATTTATAACTCGGCAAGCCGATACCAAAGACTATCCGACATGAGCAACAACCTGGTATGATATGCCGTTTATAATTCGGCAAGCCGGTACCAAAGACCATATGCAACATATCTTGAGACAATAGCAATTATAAGATGGATATCCGACATAACCAAGATTTTCGACATGAGTATTCTCCCGATAAGACCGATATCACCTTTCAACGTCAGTTCATGCATGCATATATAATGAATTTTCCAACAGGAGCAACAACTTTATTTAACACGCCAAATTAAATCTTACCGACATAAGTGACGACACGGTATAATAGGTCATTTATAACTTGGTAAACCGACATCAAAGATAGTCGAGGATACACTTTCAGGCCATAATAAATATACGATCGATCCGAGATAACCGACATAACAACCAAGATAACCAAGATAATCAAGCCCTTTGACATGAATATCCTCTCGGTAAAACCGACATCACCTTTCAACGTTAGTCCAGGCATGCATGTGTAATAAGTATTCAATAGGAGCGACTGCTCTATTTAACAGGTCAAACTAACTTTAACTTAAAGACAAAAATTAGGACGAGTTGGAAAGCTACGCACTAGGGTGCAGACTCGGTCCTCACCGAGTCCCCGAGTTACATCAGTGATCTAGCAGAAAGAATAGAACGCACTGGCGGGCTAATCCCCGGGTCAAGACATCTTGCTCCGGGGAAAACACACAGACAACATACGCCGAATTACTTTTTTGACCGTGCCCCCGAGTTTGTTTTCATGTTTACTATACTCCACAATCTCTGCTCTTGACTACCATTCTAGGCGTTCATCAGTCGAGTCACAAGATCATCTCGGATAGCATACATTACTTGAACTTTGAAACAAGGTTGAAAGTTATTCGGTATCTGGGCAACATATATAAAATATACAAGGCAGTCCCCGAGTTTTACTTCGAGACGCCGGCACACAGATAACAAGGAAATAACCGAAATGAAACATAAGTAAAGACAGGGCAGTCCCCGGGTTCATCCCGGGGTGCCGACATGCAAATATCTCGAAACAAACAGACATAAACCACATGCATACGGATAAACTGATTTCCGAGTTGCTCTACCGACTTAGCATGAAAAGCATAATTGACCGGTGAGCCAGTCCCCGGGTCAAAACATCTTGCTCCCGGGGAAAAATACACAGACAACACTACAGGACAGACCCCGGGTTACGACATTTCATTCCGGGGTTAACAAATAAGCTAGGCATAAAGGGGCAGTTCCCGAGTTACTCTCAAGACTAGCCAATTACATGATACAGACGAAGATACTCACGGATCATTGGTGCGGTCGGGATCGACGGAGCCGACATGACCCGGGCAACTGTCGGGGGGTTACCCGGAATCTGTCGACAGCGAGCGCTGGTGTAGGTCGGAACGGCCTCTGCGTGCGGCAGCAAGTCGGGGCGTGGGGACCATGGTGATGTCGAGTCCCCGAGTTGATGAAGAAGGTCCCGTCCGAAATTAGTCCAGCAAGCGCCACTGATGCCCCACGGTGGGCGCCAACTGTCGTCGTGGTGAACAGACAGATGCCTATGGGTAGGCTAATTTGTGGGGTCGAATGGACGCTAGCGGATTCGGGGAGGGATAGCGCGCTAAGAAGCACACACGGATGAACACACGGACACAAGGATTTACTCTGCTTCGGGGCTCTCGTGAAGAGATAAAACCTCTACTGCAGCATCTAGCTTATTTGGTATATTTCTTGTTTTGTATTTGCGTTACATCTGATGCATCTAAGAGGACTTGGAGGAGAAATGGGAGCAAGAGGCAAATGAGCATGCCCGTGGCCTCTCCCTCAGTCTCTCCCCCTGGTGGTCCTTATATAGAGGGAGCCCAGGGGAAAAGGGGTGGCCCACATGACACAACACTTACACTATTCACGATGTGACTACTGGGGTCTTGTCAGCACTATTCACTGTGTCATGCAATTGTACTCTCGTCACATCAGGGGATGGGCTTGGCATGTCTTGTCTGTCCTTTGTCCTGTAGCGTTTGCCATGGCATCTTCTCCGCATAACCCGGCATGGATATGCCGGATAACTTGGCGACTCCTCTCCTGGGCAACCCGACATGGATATGCCGGATTCCACCTCTCAACCCGTCGTGGGTATGCCGGATAATCTGCTTCTCCCGAGACCCGGCATGGTTATGCCGGATTACCCTTTATAAACCGTTCTTCCTGCACATAAGAATAACACAATGCATACCGACATAGATATGTCGGGTAAAATATGATTAAGTCGATTAGAGTATGTCGGGTTGCACCAATATCATATCCCGGTCCCTTCCGACCCGGTCACATGTCGGTCAGCAAGTATGTCGGTTCCGTCTTGGACGTAGCTTTTACCATATCTTAGCCCCCGACAACGACTGTACTGTAGCCATCTGTGCGGCAGCGTCCCGGCCGGCGGTTGGCCCGCCGAGGTGATATATATCCGGTGCTACACCGCCCCTACTCCATGAGCGCTCCGGTGTCCCAACGGTTCAGCTCCGGTGTCAAAAGGGCTAGTTCAAAATTGGAGTGCCAGCAGGGTACGGTAACTCCGTATATGTAAGCCTCTCTGGCGGATAGTACACGTACTCCACTGCACGATACTATAGGCCTGTGTTGTGTTGTATAGCATGCGTACGTACGTATATTGAATATCGACCCAAGCCTTGGTTCGTAGTATTGATTTTCGTTGATTGTCTTGTTGCTGCGGCTGCTAACACTAGTGCAAAACAATCAATTGGTCCCGGGCCGTAAGGGCGCGTTGTCCCGGTCTTGCACCCGGGACAACGTGTTCGGGACAAAAGGGGGTGGCCTTTTGTCCCGGGCACGCCACGACCCGGGGCCAAATGCCCAACCACGTGGGCCGCGGAGCGAGCGTCGGCAGGCCTACCTTTTGTCCCGGTTCGTTATACGAACCGGGACAATGTTTTATTTTTTATTTTTTCTTTCCTCTCTTTTCTGTTTCATTTCCTGTTCTGTTTTTCTTTTTCTTTTGTGTTTTCTGTTGTACTTTTTCTTTTGTATTTTGATGTCGATATTAGTATTTCATTTCAAACAAGTTGCGTTAACATATTACACGCTACTAAAAAGTATAGAGGATATTACTATTTCATTTCAAACAAGTTTCAAACAAATAGTACTCCGAAACTAATATTTACAATCGGGGAGGCACTACTTTCGAGCTGCTTTAGTACTGCATTCGCCCTTGCTCTTCAGAGCTGCTTGAGTACTGCATTCCGCCCCCCTCTGAAGCACATAGTCCATCAGAAAGCCTGACAGCTCCTCCGCAATTGGGAGTAGACGGTCTTTTGCATCTAGGCGGTTCCGGATGTTTTCAAACTGTAAAGGAGATATCAACAACATTATTATATTAATCATCAGAAAAGTGAACAAAATTGAAGAAAAAAGTTTGAATATATTCTTTACGTACAGATTGCCATTCATTTCGCCGCTCATTGATGTGTGAACGCATGAACTCGCAGACATAGAATCCACATAAATTAGTGCCTTGTTGCTGCGTCGCACACTTTAAGAGAGAATATGATAGGATTCAATTAAATAATAATAGAAGATAATAAAAATGGTATTAGGAACTAGAATATTTAAAGAGATGCGCGGACCTAGCTATGACTACTTACCTCTTCTTGTTTAAAAGTTAGATCCTTACGTACACCCTTGTGGAATCCGGTGAACTTGTCCCAAACCCTGTACGGTATAGAAAATGATTAAATAAGTTATTAATTTCCTATATTAGAACGGAACAGGCCAATCACCTCTGGAGCATTAGTTGCAAGTCAATTAACTTCTCAATCGGTTTGCCTAATGGATCGTATATGCATACTTTTGCCCGTTCAACCTCAATCTCAAGAAGTATCCAGTGATATCTGCGCATGTTTATATACGTCAATAACTCATCAATTACACTTAACATGGAGTAAGCAAATTATTGAATATCGACAAGGCAGTAATTAAAAAACTCACTCGAAGTTGTAAGGAAATAGTATGTAGGTTTTGTAATATTGCGGCATTAAGTATGAGAGCAAAAGCTCCTCCGTATTCTCTAGGTAATTTAATATACCATGATGATGAACTCGATTTGGGTCAATGAACCCAATGTTATTATCAACTCCAAGCTTCCGAGCTTGTATAACCTTCAGTCTGCATAATAATATATTAGAAAAGAATATAGTGATAAGGATAATTACAGGCAATGAAAAACAAGCCAAGCTAGAGAATTAATGACATGCATAAATTAATCACTTACAGACAATAGGCACTGACGATAGATTTGTCGAGGGCGTCAAAATTGAATAACTGGAATAATTCTGGGAGCTCAATATGAAGCTCATCATCACCTGGGCCATAATGAGACTTTTGAATTTTTACATAGATATAGTCTCCATCATTATTGGCCGTGTAAGACATGTACCAATCATGTAACTGGTGCATTCTTGCTGGTAGGAGGCGCAGGTGAGAAGAGTCGATCAGAGGTTGCCCTCTAACATATTGCCGCGCCAATTCACCAAACCCGATAGTGCCGCCCGATTGTAAGGTGCGAAGGGCTGAAACAGAGATACCTATTTCTTGAGCTTGCTTCTCAATTTCTGTCTGTGCACCACTGGCGTACACTCTGAGCGGGGCGACCGATTGTCCCGCCTGCATTCCGAGCTGGGAAACGTCTCGCTTCTGTGTTGCACCCGCAGCCCGTCTTCGTTCCTCCCGCACTCTTCTAGCGTTACGCACCAGAACGCGTACATAGTCATCGTTCATGTTCATCTGATACTGCGATGGCTGCGTAAGAAATTCATAGGCCCACTGTATCGCTTCCGGAGAATATACCGGCTTCGGCGGAGACTTCTTCCGTTTCAAGGATAACTTGGTAGTAGGAGGCGGCGGAGGAGGCGGCGGTGTCATCTTCCTCGCTTTCTTACCCGAACCGCTCTGCAGAGTACTAGTCGACGCTGCGGTGGACTTTCGCTTATTTTGCGGCGGCGGAGTTTGCTGACGCGGCCGCGGAGTTGGCTGACGCGGCGGCGGAGTTGGCTGACGCGGCCGCGGAGATGGAGATGGACTGGCGCCTTGGTCGTTGTTGTCGTTGTCGGGGAGGTCCGGACTGGCATGTGGACTGGGAGGGGGCTTGCTTCTAGTGCAAGTTTGCTTTTGCAACAAGTGTGGGAACACGATGTATTCCTTATTCCATAAGCAGGTAGTCTTGCAGGCATATCTCAATTCAATCTCGTCTTCTCCCGTAGGGTAGTCCAGTTTTATTCCCTCATATCCCTTCATTACCTCATCAACCGCGACAACAGCATAGCCATCTGGAATCGGGCGACAATGATACGTTCCATCTGGTTTGTGCGGTACGGCAAAACCGTCCGCCACCTTCACAGTTATATTCAAGCATGGCACATGTAGCTCGCACAGTTCCTGCTGACTGATACAATCCACGGGGTGACAAGTACCCAAGGGGGAACCTGGGCGAACGAGCTCCGTGGAAGCCACACTGCTTCTCTGCATAGATTTTGGACCAGGAGAAGGATCTGCGTGCGTCTCAGATTCGCAGGAATTCCGTGGACGCCGCCTCTCAGCCCTGAGCTCAGCTATCTCCTTCTCGTGCTCTGCTAATTTATCTTCTAGCTTCTGCATCCGGTCATTCGCAATGTTCTTCTTTCTCGCTCGGCTTCTGTAAGTCCCGACATCTAAGGGAAACCCAATCTTCCACGGAACGGAGCCGGCGGTTCCTCGTGTTCGTCCACTGTGTTCAGCGTTCCCAAGGGCGCGCGATAGCTCGTCATTCTCTCTGTTTGGCTGGAACTTGCCTTCCTCCACCTCCTTCAGTACGTCTCTGATTTTTTTGACAGGGTCTACTCCGTGATCCTCGTTAAAAATACATTCCCCTGTTTCTGTGTCCAACTTTCCACCAATGCCATAGAACCAGTCTCTAAGCCGTTCGGGCCAATACAATGTCTCGAAGTCTATATTTTTAGCCGCTACGTCATCCTCCATTTTCTCCCACTTAGCCTTGGCCGTCCGATAGCCACCTGACCCCATAACATGGTGATATTTCTTCTTTGCTGCATTTTTCTTATTTATCTCTGACCTTTTCTTAGCTTCAGTCGATAGCTTGTACGCCTTAAAATCGTCCCACTCATGTTTTATGTTTTCATAGATCCCGACGAATTCTGGAGTCGTACCTTCAGTTACCAACTTGTTTAGCCTTTTCTTCCAGCTGCGGAACAGTTCTCCCATCTCCATCAAAGCCCAGGCCTTGCATCGCTTCTCTATAACAGGGTGATCTTCATCCTCCTCTGCTGGTAAAGTGAAATTCTTCATGAGCTCGGCCCAAAGGCGTTCTTTGTCTGCATTGGGGACATAAGTAACCCCCTCTCTTGGCACTTTTGGCTGATTCCATTCATGAGTCGTGATGGGGATCTGGTCCCTTACAATGACTCCGCACTAACTTACAAATTTTTTGGCGTGCTTGACGGGAGCAATCGGTTTGCCTTTTGCATCGATTACTTCAATGTGGTACTTTTGAGTCCCGGTCAGCTTTTTTGTGCCGCTTCGTGGCCCGCCTCGTTTCGTAACATCTGACTTGGCGGATGTTTTTTTGCTCGATCTGGAGGGCTAAAACAAGAAAGAATCGGTAGTTAATATATGTATATACACAAATCAATTAACGCATCTATTCAACATAGACGAACACCGGAGGGCTAATATATACCTCGCCGGACGACTTTCCAACAGCAGAGTCGGGGACGTCTATTTCGTCGGAAGGCCCCTCCAATCCATCACCGGACTCGTTCAGAAACTGTGACGTGAAATCGTCCGAGTTGTTCTCATGTCCTTCTAATGGACCTTCGCGGATGATGTCGAACATGTCCTCTTCTAGTTCATGGTCTCTACCGGGCTCCATAGTTTCTGCAATTTATTAAGACAAATTCACATCTTCATTTCTATTTGCATATCGATTAAAGTATCATATATATTATTAACCATGAAGGTGGTGGAGAAGTCGAACAATGTTATTTCCATAGTTAAATATCGATTAAATATCACTAATATAGTCGAATAATCCATTTAAAGCAACAATATTACATCTCGAACAATTCATTTACATTTTCTTGCTCGTCTTTGACAGTGGCGCACTAGTCGAACAATGTCGGGGTTCCGAGAGAGTGGCGGCTTCGAGAGGGCGGCGGCTACGACGCGGTGACCAATTCGAGTACCTGCACGCAACAAAAATATGTCACTCAGAATAATTGCAATAATATTCCAACACATTACTACATTGAAAATTTAACTACCACAAATTCAAAAAAAAATACAATCACAAATTATTTCACAACTAACTACAACTAAACAATTTTTCAACACATTACAATAAGTTTACCTAGACTACAACTATTTCAACAGATTACAATAAGTTTACCTAGACTACAACTAAACATCAACAAACTTAACAATTGTGCAATTCTAACAATTATAATTCTAACACATTGGACTAATATCATATTTGTAATGATATTGTTCTAATGAAAAGATTAGCTAATTTTGTCATAGAACTTTATTAATATCAAATTTGCATGCATATATAAGTTTTTTGCATATTACACATAATAATATGTTTTTTTTGCATAGAACACATACAAATACGTACAACTAACTATAACTAACTAACCCTAAACAGTAGGAAAATAAATTAACAATAAGGATAAATCATCCGTGACGTCAGCATGACGTCACGGACGCAATCTCGCTCGAAATCGCGAGCAATCGGCCGGCAGCGGCGGCGTGGGCAACAATAGCGGCGGCGCGGGCAACGGAAGCAGCGGCGGCGTGGGCAACGGCAACGGAGGCGAGGGCGGCGCGAGCTCTGCGCTACGGCGGCACGGACGGAGGCGAGGGCGGAGAGGGCGGCAGCGGCTCGCGCGTAGGGAATAGAGAGAGGAGGAGGGGTTCCGCGCGCGCATGCGAGGGCAACGGCAACGGAGGCGAGGGCGGCGCGGGCTCTGCGCTACGGCGGCACGGACGGAGGCGAGGGCGGCGGCGGCTCGCGCGTGGGGAATAGAGAGAGGAGGAGGGGTTCCACGCGCGCATGCGAGGGCGGCGAGGCTCACCAAGTCGCCGGCGGACTCGAGGACGGAGGCCGGAGTCGAGGTCGGCGAGGGCGGCGGCGATGGAAAATTTCGGCAGCGTAACGGTAGGAGAGTGAGGATTGCTCCGGGTTGTGGTTCGAACCGCGGCTAAGTGCCGCTTATATAGGCACCCCCCCATTTGTCCCGGTTGGTGGCTGGAACCGGGACAAAAGGGGGGTCTTTTGTCCCGGGTTGAGCCACCAACCGGGACAAATAGCCAATTTTCGGCCGCCTCGACTTCGCGCCTTTACACCCCCCTTTTGTCCCGGTTGGTGGCTGGAACCGGGACAGAAGGGGTATTTTCAGTTTTTCTTTTCCATTTTCATTTTCCAAATAATTTGAATCTGATTTTGAGTAGCTTTTGCATATTATGTAATTTGGCAAAACTTTCAGTATGAAAAGTGTTTGAATTTGACTAACTAAGACAACACTATTTTCTGTTTTCTATTATAATCATTTTAATTACTTTAAAAATAGTTTGAATATGATTTTGAAGAAATTTTGTATATTTTTGAATTTGGCAAAACTTTCAATATGAAAAGTGTTTGACTTTGACTAACTAAGACAAAACTATTTTCTGTTTTCTATTATAATTATTTTAAGTACTTTAAAAATAGTTTGAATATGAATTTGAAGAAATTTTGTATATTTTTGAATTTGGCAAAACTTTCAATATGAAAAGTGTTTGAATTTGACTAACTAAGACAACACTATTTTCTGTTTTCTATTATAATTATTTTAAGTACTTTAAAAATAGTTTGAATATGAATTTGAAGAAGTTTTGTATATTTTTGAATTTGGCAAAACTTTCAATATGAAAAGTGTTTGAATTTGACTAACTAAGACAAAACTAGTTTGAATACGGATCGTGTGTTTCTTTCAAGCACTCGTGAGCCGTTAGATCGGGGGTGTGTAGTTCATTTTTAAGCCATGTCAACACTTAGTGTAGTTCATTTGATATACAAAGCCACCGTCTGGCACTCATGAACCACCGTCGGCGGATCCATTTGATATGCAGGTAACAAAAACACTTCTTCACATAAAATGTTTAATACATTATTACAGGGTCGGAACCATGGAGCATCTTCTTCAGGGTCGGAACCATGGAGCATCTTCTTCATTCAACTTGATGATTGGGTCAATGGTCACTACGAAGGGCGGGATTTCATCAAAGTTGTTATAATCATTTGACATGTCTGTCTTGTCCTCCACTCCCACGATGTTTCTTTTTCCTGAAAGAACTATGTGACGCTTCGGCTCATCGTATGATGTATTCGTTTCCATATTTTTTCTTTTTTTCGGTCTGCTAGACATGTCCTTCACATAGAAAACCTGAGCAACATCATTGGCTAGGACGAATGGTTCGTCTCTGTAACCAAGATTGTTTAGATCCACTGTTGTCATTCCGTACAACTTGTCTACATGAACCCCGCCTTTCAGATTGACCCATTTGCACCGAAACAGAGGGACCTTAAAATAAGGTCCATAGTCAAGTTCCCACATCTCTTCTATGCACCCATAATATGTGTTCTTCTGCCCATTGTTGTTTGTTGCATCAACGCGAACACCACTGTTTTGGTTGGTGCTCTTTTTATCTTGGAATGTCGTGTAAAATGTATTCCCATTTATCTCGTACCCTTGGAAAGTAGATACAGTCGTAGATGGTGCCCTGGCCAACAAGTATAACTGTTCTTCAACATCTACTTTATTCCGGATATGTGTTCGCAACCAACCGCCGAAAGTCGCCATGTGTTTACGTATAATCCAGTTCTCAGACTGCCCCACGTGTAGGGAGCGTACAATATTCTTGTGTTCATCGATATACGGTGCCACCAAGGTAGAACTTTGTAGGACTGTGTAGTGTGCTTCAGTGAAAGAATGCCCATCCATACAAATTATTGATTTCTTTCCTAGTGTGCCTTTTCCACTCAGTCTCCCCTCATGCCGTGATTGTGGAACACCAATCGGCTTAAGATCAGCAATAAAGTCAACACAGAACTCAATGACCTCATCCGTACCATAGCCGTTGGAGATGCTTCCTTCTGGCCTAGCACGGTTATGAACATATTTCTTTAAGACAGCCATGAACCTCTCAAAAGGGAACATATTGTGTAGAAATACAGGACCGAGAACTCGAATCTCTTCGACTAGGTGAACCAGGAGATGCGTCATAACATCGAAAAAGGATGGGGGGAACACCAACTCAAAACTTACAAGACACTGGACCACATCACTCTGTAACCTAGGTAGAATCGCCGGATCGATTACCTTCTGAGATATTGCATTGAGGAATGCACAAAGCTTCACAATGGGTACTCGAACATTTTCCGGTAGAAGCCCCCTCAGTGCAATCGGAAGCAATTGTGTCATAATCACGCGGCAGTTATGAGACTTTAGGTTTTGAAATTTTTGGAGTCTCACATTTACTATCCTCTTTATATTCGACGAGAAGCCAGCCGTGACCTTGATACTGCTCAGGCATTCAAAGAATATTACTTTCTCTTGTTTGGTAAGAGCGTAGCTGGCGGGGCCTTCATAGTGTTCGGGATTTAGACCGTCTCGTTCTTTCATACGTTTCTGGTCCTCCCGTGCTTCCTCTGTGTCTTTTTTCTTCCCGTACACGCCCAAGTGGCCTAGCAGGTTCACGCAAATATTCTTTGTCACGTGCATCACGTCGATTGCAGATCGGACCTCTAGTACCTTCCAATATGGTAGCTCCCAAAATATAGATTTTTTCTTCCACATGGGTGCGTGCCCGTTAGCGTCTTTCGGAACCTCTAGTCCTCCAGGGCCCTTTCCAAAGATTACTTTTAAATCCTTGACCATATCAAATATTTCTTCACCAGTACGGTCGACAGGCCTCCTGCTGTGATCAGCCTCACCTTTAAAATGCTTGCCTTTCTTCCTTGCGGGATGCTTGATCGCAAGAAATCGACGATGTCCCAGATAAACACACTTCTTACATTTATCCAAATATATACATTCAGTCTCACCTAAACAGTGTGTGCATGCATTGTACCCCTTGGTTGTCTGTCCTGAGAGGTTCGCAAGAGCCGGCCAATCGTTGATCGTTACAAACAGCAAAGCTCGTAGGTCAAATTCCTCCTGTTTGTGCTCATCCCACACACGTACACCTTCTTCCCGCCACAACTGTAAAAGTTCTTCAACTAAGGGCCTGAGGTACACATCAAGCTCGTTACCAGGTTGCTTCGGGCCTTGGATGAGCACTGGCATCATAATAAACTTTCGCTTCATGCACAACCAAGGAGGAAGGTTATAAATACACATAGTCACAGGCCAGGTGCTATGACTGCTGCTCTGCTCCCCAAAAGGATTGAAACCGTCTGTACTTAGACCAAACCTTAAGTTCCTTGCGTCATTTGCAAAGTCCGGAAACTCTCTCTCAATTTTTCTCCACTGCGACCCATCAGCGGGGTGTCTGCACATCGCGTCTTTCTTACGGTCCTCTTTGTGCCATCGCAACAACTTGGCATGCTCTCTGTTTGTGAACAGACGTTTCAACCGTGGTATTAGAGGAGCATACCACATCACCTTGGCAGGAACCCTCTTCCGGGGACGCTCGCCCTCAACTTCACCAGGGTCATCTCGTCTGATCTTATACCGCAATGCAGTGCATACCGGGCATGCATCCAAATTCTCGTACTCACCGCGATAGAGGATGCAGTCATTAGGGCAGGCATGTATCTTCTGCACTTCTAATCCTAGAGGGCACAGAACCTTCTTTGCTTCGTACGTACTCCCGGGCAACTCGTTAACCTTTGGAAGCATCTTCCTAATTATCTGCAGCAACTTTCCAAATCCCTTGTCAGTCACACCACACTCTGCCTTCCACTGCAGCAATTCCAGTGTGGTACCCAACTTTTTCTGACCATCTTCGCAATTTGGATACAACAATTTCTTGTGATCCTCTAACATCTGCTCGAACTTCAACCTCTCCTTTTCAGTTCCGCACTCTCTCTTTGCATAGCAATGGCCCGACCAAGATCGTCTGCGGGCTCATATGGTGCCTCTTCATCTTCAGCTTCCCCCGTTGCAGTATCACCGTAATCCGGGAACATAGGATAGTTGTCATCATCATCTTCTTCATTATCTTCCATCATAACCCCTTCTTCTCCGTGCTTGGTCCAACAATTATAGCTGGGCATGAAACCGTGCCGAATAAGGTGGCATTGAATGGTTCTCGTCTCTGGGTAATCAGTGTTATTCTGACAGTCCACACATGGACAACACATGAAACCATTGGTACTGTGGGCCTTGGCTATCTCGAGAAATTTCTTCAAGCCCTTCATGTACTCGGCAGTGCGTCGGTCACCGTACATCCATTGCCGGTCCATCTACATTATATAATTAACTATATCAAGAACCATTAAAGAACATCGAGAAATAACCACTGAACATGCACTGTATCAATGACAAATGAAATGAGAAAAAAAATTAACCTCGATCGAAAAAAGGATAAAACTTAAGTGTGCATCAAATCATTTTGTGAACTCTCTCGGGCATTTCGTCGAACACCTTGTATGCATACTTAAAAAAAATAAACTAGCACACACCCTCCTAGCATAGTAAAAAGAAAATGCCTCCACTGGTCTTGGGAGAGGGGAGGGTGCTGAGTATATATAGGCCTCCACCTTTTTGTCCCGGTTCCAGTCACGAACCGGGACAAAAAGGCTGGTGCGCTGAGGCACGCACCTTTTGTCCCGGTTTGTGGAACCGGGACAAAAGGTGGCCTTCTGACGCGCGTGGAGGCTGCAGGCACCCATCTGTCCCGGTTTGTAATGCAACCGGGACAAATGGGGCATATCTCTTTGGTCCTATTGCCTGTTCTCTACTAGTGTAACGTCCTGGTGCATCGTTTTTTTTTTGTTTTTTTTAGATAAAAGGCATAGGCCCGGTTTTGAATTAACAAAGCAGGAGAAGTACAGTATAATGCTGCGGCATACAGCTTCGCCAATACAAATGATGTGGCATACAGCTTCGCCAAATAACTACGCTAGGCAGCTAAAAACTAAAGATAACACGAAGGAAGCTTTCATGGCGTCGATTCACATGGGTTCGTTTCTAAAGGTTGTTGATGCATTCTAGAAGATTGGTTACGAGCTTTTTTAGGTGGTTGATTTATGTTGCCGATTTGGCTGATTCATGATTGTAATAATCTGGTTTGATAGTTTGAAACATGCTTATTTCTTAAACTCTTTTTAAAAGCTGTGTACATCGTCATAATATAGAGGCTGAAGCTTTGCTCGCAATTCGAAAAGAAAGCAACAGACTGTGCTGCGTGCTGCATTATTGAGGTGGAGGTTCGCTAAGAGTTTTTTCTACCTAAAATAGGGTATATTTTAGGGTATTGTTTGATAGTTTGGTGGTTGAAAAGAAAGGAACTCGGAAAACATATGCCTAGTTTTAAAAACCGGACCGTTCATTGAACCGGTGAGGTGCCTGGTTCGTTGGTTCACCGGTCGTTCACTCGGTTTGATAGCGACAAAAAACCGGAAAATTTAATGAATAATTAAGCTAATTTTGGAAAAAAATCATTGCCAAATCGTATATAAATCATATAATTCAGTACTATAACACAAACAGACAGTAGAGCAGGTGGTATTATGCACATGCGGGATGTTTGTTGCGTATCTCCAGCTCTCAAGTTTTTTGATACCTCGGTCTTTTGCGCTTAAAAAACGGACAGAGCGTCGGTTCCGGTTTTTTCCGGTCAGACCGCCGGTCCGGTCCGGTTTTAAAAACTAGGCTACTATGTCAAGGCGTTTGATCCAGCTGGCTTTGAACAGATCGAGCTACGCTTATATTATGGGTAGAGCGCTTTTTACGAACATTTGTATCTTCTAGCTTTTAAACGCCACATAAATATGTTGTTATGGCAGGATTTGCATGTCAACTAAAGACATAAACTGGAAAAAAATGTGGAGGTGGGGCTTATTCTTATCATATCTATTCTCTCGCCTCTGACAGCTCCCACCGCGTCCCTAGGTCAAGCCGAAGTCGACCAGATGGGGGCACCGCTGCTGGCGTCATGCCGACATAACACTAGAGTCAGTGCTGATATGTGGGTCCTACTTGTAGATTTTTTAGGAACTACCAGGATTTTACAATTTCTCGATTTTTTCCCTTGCCAGAATGAACATCTGACCTCTGGGCTCCACGGTCAGCATTCTGATAATTTACATAATTGCAAAAAAACATAAATTGAAATAAATTTTGAAAATTCGTATCTAATTTATTCCAAATCTGAAAATAAGTTCAACGTATATAAATGTCCAGAAAAAATCCTATAAAAATATCGAATTCAATGCCCTGTTTTTAGAATTTCAATAATTTTCGGATATGCAGGAACTCCATGATTTGAACTAAACTCTGAATTAAAGTCTGGAAAATATGCTCAACATATCAAAATGTCTAAAAAATTACTGCTATGTTGAATCCATGCACGACTCAACAACTTTTAACCGTGTTTACTTAGAGTAATGAGATGCAGTTCTACGATTTTAATTGAACTTTGAATTAAAATCCATTTGAATTTCGAATCAAAATCCGAAAAATGTTCCACATATAAAAATGTTCATCAAATGAATCCTATCTATTTATGCTGAATTCGTGCAGGACTAAAAAAATCAGAAAATGAATCCTATCTAATTATGTTGAATTCATACATGTCTGAGCAACTTTCAACCATGTTTATTTAGTTTAAAATAACAATTTTGTCGGTATTTCTCAACGGTACTCAAACAGTGAACTCGTCGAGATACTTAAACCCAGGCTAGGCTCTTTTCCAACAGTACCCAAACAACAATCTTCGACAAACTTTGAATTAAAATCCGAAAAGTGTTTGACATATCAAGATGTTCAGAAAATAAATCTTATCTATTTATCTTGAATTCATGCATGACTTAGCAACTTACAATCATGTTTACTTAGAACAACAAAACAAGATTCTAAGATTTGAATTGATTTATTCTTATTTACAATAACATTTTTTTTATCTTTTCCAACGGTATTTAAACAATGATCTCCACGAGATTAGTTAAATCCAGAGGACGTTATTTTCCAAACGGTACATAAACAACAATCTTTGACGAATTCTCAACCACGGTGCCAAAACAGCGATCTTTGGCAGAACAACTATAACCTAAAGCGGTGCGATGTTTTTCAACGGTACCCGAACAACGATCTTCAGCGAACGAGTTAACCCGACGGAGGCGGCCTGTCGCGGCGCGCCAAGTTGCCCGGTTACTTCTCTAGACGACGTGAAATCTCTGACGACGCTAGCTAGCACCAAGGCGGCAGCTCCCTATCCCAAATTTATAGCTACTGATCCGAGTTTGGTCGCCCTATCTCCTTGGTACTCGTGGCACGTAAACAGCTCGCATGCAATCCGCCCGCTCTGCCATGTTTCCCGCATGGATGAGTCTGGAGAGACGGTCAGCTGCTTTCATGGTTGAGTATGGAGACGGTCAGTTGCACTGGTCACTCTGGTCAGTAGTAGTGAAGATCTTAACGTGATGAAATCCCATTTTCCCAAGGAGTTTACTCCTCCACGTCTAAGAAAGCAGCAGATAATAATCCTTTTGTGTCATGCAGGTGGGAGTTGAGGAGACGCCGACATTAACTCATGCCTCTGAGTTGAGAGGAGGCACTCCAACTTTTAAATACAGGCGGGAGGCGCGGGAGAGAGAGAGAGCATAGCAGAGCGAGAGCGAGAGCTGAGCAAGAAGTGGCAAGATCGATCGAGTCATCGAGCAAGAAGAGTAGTAGAGCAGGATGAGAGTAGCGGTGGTTGGCGGCGGGGTGAGCGGGCTGGCGGCGGCGCACGAGCTGCTTGCCGCGGGCGGCGACGCCGTGCGCGTGACCCTGTACGAGGAGGAGGACCGCCTCGGAGGCCATGCCGCCAGAACGGTGGCCGTCGGCGACGGCGTCCAGCTCGACCTCGGCTTCATGAGCTTCAACCAGGTCTAGCTAGCTAGCTTCCCGTTTCCCGTTTTGTTCGTCCCTTGGTTTTGAGACGTGCTGGCAGCGTGAAAACATCTGAACCAACATGCAGTATATGCATGGCTAGCTGCTTCCTACTTTCCTAGTAGTTCAGAACTCGAGACTCAGCCGATTCATGGTGACGCCGATCGCCCGATCTCACCGGCGGTCACTTCAGAGTTAGGCTAATCTAGTTGTTCCCGTTAAGCATGTTCGTTTTTCAGCTGCAGGCTGGCTCCTGCATGGGCATCTTCCTTGTAGTAGTACGTTGTGCATACGAGTTTGCTTTACTTTTGAAAACTGGTACTTCTCCGGTCAAACATGTTTTGAGAACCTGTCAGGGCTATATGGCACAGCAACCGGTATGCATCAACCTAGACTTGGCTCTTTGGGCCGGTCTTTTTCATTACATAGTGTTTTTTTTGTTTCTTGGGCATATTTCACATAGTTTTACTTAGCGAGGCGTAATGTTAGAAGTTTATGTTATTCTACACCCTCTGTTACTAAATACAACTTTTTTTCTGATTCACGTATGTAATCAACAAGCGAAATATGTAAAACATCTTATATTTATAAACAGAGTGATTAATTACTAAGCAAAGCAGTCGTTTGCTAATGTAATGACGCATCTTTTTTTTGGGAACGTACCCGTGTTCTTTTTGCGCCATACCGTCATAACACCCAAAACCACGACCTTGATTTCGAGCCGCTGCTGCAACGTGATTTAGATTCGCAACTTATGTCCATCTCTAAAAGATCACTTTGCACCCGAGTGAGAAGTTTTCTTACCGTGAATAAATCTGGAAATGGTTTTTGAATAATCATGGACCAACCATAGACCATGTTCAATAAGTGGAACACTTTAGCCGTTATTATGGGTCTAATTTATCCGGGTTGTTATGGGCCAAGTCTGTTAACAATTGGGTTTGGTTTGGGTCTACGGAGGAAGAAGTCGCCTACTGGGCCTATACGATTCGGCCCATTTGTTTTACCGAGTACGCCTCCCCCTCGCCTCCTCTGCCACTCCACTCCACCTCTCGCGGCTCGCCCGTCCGGTCTCACCGGCGAGGAGAAGAAGCGGCCTCCGGGTCCCCCCTGCTAAACAGCCGGCGGCGGCGATATGGCCACATCTTCTTTGCTTCCATTCTCCAGATTCGCTCCCGGATCCGGCGACCACGACGGGCATGGCCGCGTCTGCCCCTCAAGCTCCGGCGACACACAACGCGCCGGGAAGCTGTGCCCCTCCACGGACTCCTCTTTCTCACGGATGGTTCCTTCCACGACAAAGACCCTCCCTTCAGGCTTCTTCTTTGTCCACAACCGCGCCACCGCCCTCCTATTTCCCCGGCCAGCACGCGCTGTTTGATAAGCGTGCCGACCAAGTGGCCGTCGCCACCGCGGCGGGCGCCATCGTTCCACACACAGCGCACTTGGGTTGGGGTTCCTGCTGTCAGATAGGGCTTGGGTTCAGCTAGCAGGTGGGGATTTCAGCTAACAATTGGGTTCAGCTATCAGGTGCGAGCTCTGTACCTGAACCTGTACTTTTATGGTTGGAAATGTGGTTGCAGTTGGACATGTTGGCTTATTTTGATTTACTACATCTGATTAATGTGCATGCATGGTTGTAATCTTGATCCCCTTGACCGAACAAGGAATATCTTAATTTGTAAACCTCAATTATAAGATGGAGCAATATCTATTTGTTCCTCACTTCGATTTTCGTTGTCAAAAAATGTAGTTAACATATCCCCACATGATGGAATGGTTAGAAGAGCTCGGGGTGGAGATGGAGAGATCGGACATGTCTTTCTCCGTGAGTACAAAATCGGACAGAGGCCGTGGAGGATGTGAGTGGGGCAATGGCAACGGTATCTCGAGCCTCCTGGCGCAAAAAGCTAACATATTGAAACCCAGTTTTTGGCGCATGGTCTGTGATATACGCAAATTCAAGAAG
Organism: Poa annua; assembly: GCA_026929855.1. Classification (NCBI taxonomy): domain Eukaryota; kingdom Viridiplantae; phylum Streptophyta; class Magnoliopsida; order Poales; family Poaceae; genus Poa; species Poa annua. The sequence goes on from CM049433.1 coordinate 94,276,772, forward strand.
GATGCTCTGGCGTAAGCACTCCAGTCCTTCAGTTCTCATGTGCATACATAATAATTCCATTCATAGCTGGACATATATATATGCCTTGTGTTCATATATGATAACAATTAATTAGCTGGTTTGATTTTTGGAATGAAGGTACCTGGAGTACCATGAGCATAACCCTGATCTGGACCGTAATGAGACGCTGGGGCAGTTCATTGAGTCGCAGGGATATTCCCTATTATTCCAAGAGGCTTATCTTGTACTGCTTCTAATCTACCTGCTTGCCTGCCTTTTCTATTTTGGCAATATCTCACACGAGGATTTCTGCATTCAATTTTTTATTTATGTTGTTTTTGTTATCATTTATGTAAAAACTGTGAAGAGAAACTGCATTTCCATCTATTTAGATGAATATTCAAATTAATATAAGTAAAATCTAGCCCTACCTAATGTCTAGTTTTCCCACCAACATGCATGCAAACAGGGGTGCAGGGGGCAGTCAGGCTGGTTATTAGCTTGTATTCCCTCCGTTCCAATTTAGTTGTTGCTGATTTAGTACAAGTACGAAGTTGTAGTTGTACTAAATCAACGACAACTAATTCGGAATGGAGGAAATAGAAAATTTTGTGACTACAAACACACTGTCCTGCTTACACATTTTTGAGTTGGTGAAACGAAAAATATATATTTGGTGCAGATTCCAGTCTGCGCAGGCATGTGGTCATGTTCATCACAAGGTGTTCTGAGTCTCTCCGCTTTCTTCGTGCTGTCATTTTTCCATAGACATGACCTTCTTCAGGTGCCTAGCTACTTTGTATACATGTTCCTTGCCTTCCAGTTGTGTTTGCACGCTTAATTCATCTTTATGAAAGCTAATTAAGTCGCTGCACTCTCAGCTGTTTCGTTACCCCCAGTTGCCCACTGTCAAGCCTTGTTCACACTCCTATGTAAACAAGGTACGTATTGCGATCTATCAGCCATATAGGTGACAAAACACATGATATTTATTTCACTCTTTAGGCTTTAGCTGCAGCTATACGCAGGGACTGACCAATGCAACTATTTCGCAGGTAAAAGTAGAATTGGAAAGCATGAGCTGTCGAATTAAAACCAGATGTCAGGTCAAATCTGTTTCAAGTTTTGATGGAGGTACATAAGAACATGCGTTATTGTTTGTTAATTATCTGTACGAAAAATGTGTATGTCATCATATATATTATTGATCGACTAACTGAAACCATTCTCTATCTTGACACTGGTGGCAGCTGGCTACAGAGTCTTGGAGAACGACGGTTCAGAGGAAACATACGACAGTGTCATCCTTGGTGTCCATGCACCTAATGCTCTCAAACTACTAGGATCTGAAGCTACACATTATGAACTGAAAATTCTAGGTGCATGTCAGTATGTACAGAGGTGAAGCCTGCCTACTGCTGCTAAATAAACACATCAATAATGTTTGATCTGATCTACTATATTGTCTGACATCTTTATCTGCAGGGACATATACCTCCACTCTGATCAAAATATGATGCCCCGAAACCCGTCGGCATGGAGCGCCTGGAATTTCCTAGGGGCAACAAGCAGGGGGTTTTCTGTTACTTACTGGCTAAACCATATTCAGGTAAATTCTTTGCTTTTCATATGCATGGTATAATGAATTAATTCATTGATGACACTTTGTGTCATAAATGGGCCCTGCCCTGGCTTTATTACGACGCTGAAACAATTTTGTACGCCAATGTTATATGTCCTCATGATTAGGCATGCCTCCCCAGCAAAAAGAAAGAAACCAAAGGATAAAGTCATTTCTGGGTAGCAATGCAACTATATTTTCATCACGTTAGAACATACTATAGATAAGGCTCACAGAATAAACAAACAAAAATGGAAGCTTGAGCCTAATCCCCCCAGCTGTATGAATGGATTACTTATCTTGTAACTGTGGTATATATTTGTTCTTGTTTTTGCACTTCTAGGAAATTGAATCTGTCAGGCCTTTCCTGGTGACACTCAATCCCCCGTCTGTTCCGGATCACATACTGCTTAAATGGTGTACAAGCCTTCCTGTTCCGTCCGTGGCTGCGGCGAAGGCTCATCTTCAATTTGATGAGATCCAGGGAAAGAGAGGAATATGGTTCTGTGGGGCATATCAAGGTAGCTTGTTTTATGAATTTCAGTTTGTGGATAATTTGTTCGTTACAACTTGGACGTAGATGTACGATATAGTTCTACTACATTATTAAAATTACGCGTGAAATGCTCTACAGAACATTAGGTCTGAAAATCTCTTCTTCCTTGGATTGCAGGTCATGGCTTCCATGAAGACGGATTGAAGGTATCTGCAAGCACACTCTGTCCATTTCCCCATTTAGACCTGTCTCTCATAGGGACCATACGGTTATGTGCTAATATTGGTGAGGGTCTGGTCTGACAACTCTGGCCTGTGGTGGGTACGCTCTGAGGAGTGAGTGGAGTGGGAGAGAAAGTGAAGGGACTGGGATGGATATACTTGATTATTCTCATTGTTTGATGATATACTTGTATACACCAGTCACCACCCTGCCATATATGCCTTTAATTTCAGTCGCATGATTCAGAATGACTACTTCATAAAATAGCTAAGTGAGGTCGGTTTTGACATATTGAATCGATGCAGTCTGGGAAAGCAGCAGCTCAAGGTTTGCTTGGAAAGAAATATGAGTTTCTGCAGAACCCAAAGCAGATGATTCCATCATGGACCGAGGCTGGGGCGCGCCTTCTTGTTCCAAGATTTCTCAACCAATACATATCCATCGGTAACTTGATGTGAGTCCTTGTATGAGTCGATATACTACGCGACGTCTAATTATGATTATTTTTAACCATAACAATTTTCGTGCAGATTGGTCGAAGAAGGAGGCAACATGTTCAGCTTTGGTAAAGCTTGCGACAAATGCCCTATAAAATCTGTCATGCGAGTTCATGACCCCTTCTTCTATTGGAAGGTTAGCTTCTCATCTCTTTTTCTGCCTACACATGCATTTTTTAGTTTTTCTGATTGGTTATGTGTCCGTGCATGATTCTTAATTTCTTATATGCTCCACTCAATTACTTTATCCAACCTTCTCATTTGAACCACATTTGTTTATCCACGGCTTTTAGGTTGCAACAGAAGGAATGTTTGGCTTGGCAGAAGCCTATATTAACGGATGTTTCACTCTTCTTGACAAGAGAGAAGGCCTTCTGAATCTTATCCTGGTATAACTATACCATTGTCCATGAGCTTTTCGGTAGAGTTACTTCTTCATTTTAGATCAAATCCATGATCCATTTCTTTGCAGATTCTCATTGCTAACAGAGATGTGCGTAGGAGCCGCAGCGGTGCCAGAAAAGGGTTCGGAAATCTTCCATTGTCCACTAAATTCCTGTGAATTCTTTGATAGAAATGTAGTACTTAAGGACCTATGCTTCTGTTACTAATAATGTATATATTGTTTGGTTTTCAGGGGTCGGTGGAGACCGTATCATGTAATAGCTGGATTGACATATGCCAAATACTTTTTGCGTGACGTCTCGAGGAAGAACACTGCGACACAAACTCGCCGAAACATCTCTCAGCACTATGATCTTGTCAGTACTCATGTCTCTTCTTTTGTTAGTACATTCCATCAGGATTAAGATAACTAGTTTCTTAGGTAAATTTGTAATACCAGAACTATTGCAGAACTTATTGAATTGAGATTTTTGTGTACATAACTGTGTAAAAAAGAATTTTTTTATCATTCACTACTTTCCATACATCTATAATATCAAACCAAGTAGTACTAATAATTCTGTTTTCTTATATGTGTGCAGAGTAATGAGTTTTTCTCACTTTTTATGGATAAATCGATGACTTACTCTTGTGCCATTTTCAAGGTTTGTAAATCTTGTGATATTCTTCTTCAAGCTTGTAAATCTTGTAAATTAGTTTATTAATTCATGGACAAAACTTAAATTGGTAGACGGAGAGTGAAAGCTTAGAAGCGGCCCAGCAACGTAAACTTAGCCTTCTAATCGCCAAGGTATTACTGCCATATCTCTAGAATTTGTATCATTGGATTGATTTCTATTTAGACAATGTTGTGAACATCCCGTGGTACTTCATTCTTGCAAAATACACATTGAACCAAAGGCTAAAGTCGAGGGTGGGCATCATATTCTTGAAATCGGTAGCGGCTGGGGCAGTTTAGCAATACAAGTGGTTAAGGAAACTGGCTGCAAATACACTGGAGTCACTTTGTCGGCTGAGCAGCTTAAATACTCTGAGAACAAAGTAAGGGAAGCTGGCTTAGAGGTTAGTTCTATGTTACTCCCTCCTTTATGCAATATCTTTCCACTTAAATATTTTATCTGTAATTACCATTCCACCATATGTGTGCATTGAGAAAGTTACTAACTATAAAACAAATATGAACGAGCATGGAGAATTAGTATGGTTTTGTCCCAAGCTTACTTTGGTAGGGTGAAATACTAGCTAACAATTATATTATCTATTGTTATTATTTTTAGGAGCACGTCACTTTTCTGCTGTGTGACTACCGACAAATACCACCTTGCAAGTATGACGCAATCATAAGCGTGTAAGTATTACTAAATTATGGATGAGCACAGTGACTTCGACGATACCGGTGTGTGTGCTTATACTTACGTATTCCTCTTCGTAAATCAGCGAAATGATCGAACATGTTGGCCATGAATACTATGAGGATTTTTTTGCCTGCTGCGAGTCTCACTTGGCTGAAGATGGCATATTGGTCCTCCAGGTTAGTACTGAAGGAATAGTATCATTGTCAACAACTAAGTATGTGCCTGATTCCATTATCATCACAGACAACAACAAATTATATATGCCATGTTTTCAGTGCACAAGAAGTATTAGGCCTTATTCTTTCAGATTGGCAGAAAAAGCCAATGAAAAATACTCTTTCCTATCCAAGCAAAACCTTAGGTTTACACGATCATGAACTAACCTTTATCCGCAAATGCATACATGTGTGTTCAGTTCATCTCAGTTCCAGAGGAACAGTACGACATATTCAGAAAAAGGCCAAACTTCATAAAAGAATACATATTCCCTGGCGGTTGCCTTCCTTCTTTGGCCCGTGTAGCTACTGCCATGTCCACGTCATCAAGGTTCTGGTACGTTTTACATCAGTCGACCGATGCTTGATTGGTTACTCGATTAATTGATTAGACCCTCCCTGATGTTGTTGCACACTGTGTAGCATGGAGCATGTCGAGAATATTGGGTACCATTACTACGTAACTCTGATGCGCTGGATGGACGACTTCATTACCAACAAGGAGTAAGTTTGACTTAGTCATTCACTATAGAAGAATACTGTTGTTACAGTTGAGCAAGACTAGCGCATATACCATATGATTATTGAGCAAGTAACTTTGTTGTGACGATTACAGTTAATTTTGCAGTTAGCATTAATAATTTCTTATTGCTTTCTTTTTTTCTTTCAGTCAAGTTTTGGCTCTGGGCTTTGATGAGAAGTTCATGCTTATATGGGAGTACTACCTCATATACTCTGCGGCTGGTTGCAAGTCAGGGGCAGTTAGAGATTACCAGGTACGTATAAATATGTGTATGCTCTCTGTATATTAACCTATATATGATATTTCCAGACAAATAGAAGTCACTTACTACCTCCGGTCTTCAAAAGGGCCCAGTTATAGACTTTATAGTGGCCATTGATTTTCACTTCAGTAAATTATAAAGCTTGATGAAATTGTTAATGTGAAATTGTTTTCTTGAGAAATACCAAAACATGTGATTTTCACAAATCAAATCAAAACATTTTATAAAATATTAATGACCAAAATTATGCTCGAACCTTCACCTTTTTGTGGAAAGGAGGTATTACTCCGGGTACTGATCGTGATTCCTGACTTGGTAACATATGCTGCATGCAGGTTGTTTTCTCTCGTCCAGGCAACAGACGGCTAGCTCTGCGCCTTGATGACTAAAGACAACACATCCTTGTCCGTTCAGCTGTCGGACTGTTGTTCGTTTTTTAGTAGTGTATCGTCAGACTGTTTCAGTTTGTGCTAATGGCCTGTAATATTTTGTACCCTAGAGACTCCCCTAATTGATATGTTGGTAGTAGGTTTTTGCCCCGTAGGGGTGTTCGAGATCGAACACTCACAGCGGGTTTCCTACTAGTGCCCCAACCCTGTATCCCTTTCTTTCCCATCTGGCCATCTCTTCTAATGCAGTGTAGTGAACTTTGCATTTCGGTTGAGCAATTAATTGAAAGGGGGCTAGCCCATTTGGAAAGTAAAGAAGAAAATAAAGATGTTGAAAGGGGGCTAGCCCATTTAATAAGTCAATCCTGGAATGGTTGGTTCATACCAGCGGTCTAATCAGGGGGTTTGGTCATATATCCTCCTGTTTTTTCATGACAGTGTGTTGGTGTCTATCAAAAAACATGTATTGCCAGTGCTACATTACAGCCTGTTTACTAGAATTTGAGAATTTGTATGGAAGGAGGTAGTCTGTTGCTTTAATGTATATCAGAAAGAGTTGGTGTCCTGTTTGTAGTTTTCGATCTATCCGGTGCAATGCTAAACACCGAAGGGTGCTATGTACTATTCTTTGACTTCCAGAATTACTCAAGTAGGACTATCTAGACAACCAACTAGACAATCATGAGCACACTTAGTTATTAAATATCTAGACAATCATTCTTCAAATGTTCTATGACTAAATGAAATGGCCCTAGAACTACCACGTAGTGAACTATCACATGAATCTTGCACTGCAGAAAAGCTTAAAAGGCTTTTATTTAGGAACGGAATTAGACAACAAGGGCAACAAGCTTACAAAATGCCTAAAAATGGCACGCGATGACTAACATCATGCAACAACTTTTCACCAAAACCTTTTGGTGAAAACATAGATAATAACCAATGTAGCAAGAGCAATACGGGTACGCTGCCGGAGCCAGAGAGTGAACGCCATTGATAGCACAATGACTACACACAGGGGATCAAATCCATTTGCTTCTCTTTTCGGCCGTGCAAGAGGCGCGCTCCACGACAGCGTAACCTCGCCGTCGCCGCCCTGGTGGAGGTGGTAGGCGAGGGGACGAGCTCGTCGGCGCATCGCGGCGGGATCGGGTCTATGACTCTGTGTTGACTTTTGAGTGAGAGTTGAGAGAAAGAGGGTGACATGTGGGGCCATCTAATTTAGGGACTGACATGTGGAACATATGACGGTACTTTCAAGTACTTTCCAATACTTTTTCTCTAGTACTTCCTAATACTTGCAATCTTCCCACCCGTTGGATCTAGTACTTTGACGGTTCGTAAAATCGCCAACCATGGTAAAACTTATATTGAAAGAAACATTTTTGAGAATCACAGGAGAGCACATGGATTCAACAAAATACAGAGCTGTCGTATTAGGAAATATAAAGGTAGTATTTATTTAAACAATGATACAAAAAATGCCGCACGATGGCTAATATCGGGAGACCGCCAGTTGCAGCGCAAGCAGCACCGATTACTCTTCCAACTTTTTACCAAAACTTTTTGGCGAAAGCATAGAGAAGAAATAACAGTGCAACAAGAGCAATACGGTTACGCGGCCGGAGGCAGAGACTGAACGCCATTGACAGCACAGTGACTACCACCCAGGGGATCCAATCCATCTGCTTCTCTTCTGCGTCGACCGGACCATATAAGATCGAACGCCACCAGCTGCTAACACGCGGCAAACATAAAGAAACAAATACCCAGAAATAAAGGCCATAATCAGACCATAGACCAGACCATCGACCAGGAGGAGACGCCGCCGTGGGCGCCAAAACGCTGGCCAGCTCGTCCTCCTCCGGCATGACGGCGTCGACCTCTTCCAGCGCAGCGAAGCGGCGCGTCCACGCGGCCAGGAGCGGCGCGGTGCCGGGGTCGAAGAAGGTCTTGGCGCCCTGATCAGTGGCGCGAACCCAAGGGAGCAGGCCGCCGAGCGCGACGTCCACGTACCCGGCCGTGTCTCCTCCGAAGAATGGCTTGGGGCACTGGTCTCCCAGAGCTTTCTCCAGGGTCTCCACCGCCGCGGCCGCCTGGCTCTTCCCCTCTGCTCGCTCCCCGTCAGTCTTGCCCCATGACGCCTTGTACATCGCCTTGATGAGCTATCTCAAAGCATACAAAGTCAAACTAAGAACAATTAATCATGCGTATGAGACACTCGATCACTTGCAATAATACACCAATCAATCATGCAAGAGAAGAAAATTCAGTACCGTGTCATCGATAACATCCGCCAAGTAGCGAGCATGAGCACGCTTGGAGGGGTCGTCGTCGGGGAGGAATAGGATGGGAGGGCCGACGCCGGGGAAGGCCTCGTCGACGTAATGTACTAGGTTCAACGACGTCCCGCGGACGCGCTCGCCGCCGTGGAGCAGCACCGGCAGCGAGCTGTCGAGGAGCAGCAGCTCGCTCCTGTTCCTGTCCTTGTCGGGGTCTCGCAGCTCCAGCTGATCCACGTACTCGTAGCTCACGCCCTTGAGGCCGAGCGCGAGTCGCACGCGCAGGACGTGCGGGCTCGCCGACGGCCCCAGCAACTTCAGGTCGTCGTCGTCGTCTCCTCCTCCGGCCATCCCTCGAAAAACCTCGAAAATATCTAGTACTGGTAGTTATCTTGAGTGGGATCGAGCTCTGCTTTGTAGGTTGATGACTTCGAACCCCAGTTAGCTAGTACTATATCACTCGGCGTGGAAAAGGAACCACGACCTTCTAGAATTCTTTGACCCAGCTCGAGCACTAGCACTAGCACTAGCACTAGCTGTGGTCGATGTCGATCGAAATCAAAGGAAAAGAAAAAAAAGAGGTCGGGGACGAGATGGGCTGCGACTGGGCTGTGCGGCGTTGCCTGCGGCCTGGCTGGGTGAGCCAAGTTGGGTCCACTCCTTTTTTCTGATTTATTTGATTTAAGCCTTATTTATGTACATATATATACATATAGGAAAATATATATAATAAGGGAAGGATGGTTTCTCATGTTAAATATTACTATATCCGATTCAGAAAAACTGCCGGGAGAATGTACAGCTGTTATACATGTTACTACATTTTTTAGGGATTAGAGGGAGTACAAAATATTTGTATACACTTTGTCCTAATATAGATATTTTTGAAATTTCCAAAAAAAACGATTAGGTTTGAGAAAACAAAAGTTATTTTATAAAAAAATCAAAACATGGATGAATTATGAGATGCATATGTGACATGTGTAGATCCAAATTTATGAAAACTACGACGCTACACATATTTATGGCAAAATAGGTCATAAAACTTGACCTCAAATTATGGAATAAAAATATTTCTACTTCCTTCGTCCCTACGCTTTTTGTGTTTTTATTTTTAGTTTTTGTTAAATGTTTTGACCACTATTTTGACAAATAACATGTGTCATTTGTTATAAAAAATGTCCCATTCTAAAATTGATTTGAATACAGATCCAATTGTATTACTAAAGTGATATATATGATTATATTCTTTAATTCATTGATCAAACTGATGATCAAAAGTAGAACTCGAGAAAAGTAAATGGGATGCATGAAATACAACATTTTTCATGTGGCAAGATCACCGCAGAGCTAAGCATAAATCTTTGGATGCCAACTTTATATGCGGGAAAATCCTGAAATATGTAGAAACACAAGACCAACTTTATATACACGAGTGTCTTCCCAACATGAGAATTACATGAAACTAACTAGGGGCGATTTACATTGTATTCTCCTATCGGGGCTATGACCTTATCAAGCAAAAATTCAGCTTTCCTCTTGAATTCCTTTTATTAGAAGATAAAGCATTTAAAAAAATTAAAGTACCCTTATTTTGATATGTTACTGGTAGAAGTGTGTGCATGTGCACTCCTATCTCTCCGTGTATGGGCATTACGGCCGCGCCCTATCGCCGTATTTCTTTCCTTTTTTCGAGGTGTATTGCATGATTTTTTTTTTTTGCTCCGGTGCTTAATTTGATCACGCCGTTGGTAAGGTGACGGCGTCCATGAACTCGTGGTCGGCGACGAGCCTCTCGAGCGCGTCCGGCGCCAAGGTCACCTCCAGCGACATGCTCCCGCCCCGGTCCGGCCCCCCGAACACCGTGGCCTCGCCGTCCGTCTTGTCGCCGAGGCCGGTCCGCACGCCCACCGGCCTGCCCCACCCGAAGTCGTTCCCGTACACGTCGAACCGCGGCGAGCCCCCCGTCTCGATCCCCGCGCTGCCGGCCGACAGGCTGGTGTACGAGAACGTCGGCTCCCGGACCCAGCGGTGGAGGTGCTCCGTCAGCGCCGCTTCGTCCAAGGACGCCACGGCGCGGTTCAGCTGCCACGCCGTCCACCCCAGCCCCTTGTCCATGATCTCGCCGGCGGCGCAGACCGCCCTGCCGGGCAGGATGGCGCTTCCCACGTAGCCTGGCGGGATGCCGCTGACGCGCCCCCGGCCCCCGACGATGACGGCGTAGAACGTCTCCTGGCCCGGCTTGAGGCGCCGGGCTCGGCACACCGCCCGCCAGAGGTGCGCGAGCAGAGACTGCAGCGAGGAGATGGGGGCGGTGGCAATGCCGGCCATCTCGTCGTTGGCCCTCGCCTTGAGCTTCTTCACGCTCGCCGCGGAGAAGGTGAAGAAGCCCTCTCGCACCGGCGGGAGGTCGAAGCGCTGGAGGACGTGCTGCAGCTTGCTGAACGGCAACGGGACCGGCACAGGGTACGACTCGGGGAACCACCTCCCGTGCACCGGCGCCGAGGCCGTCAAGAAGCCATTAGTGCCGCCGTAGCCGACGGCTCGGTGGATCTCCGACCAGGCGTTGAAGAACTCCCAGAAGGAGGTGCCGTCCCCGACGGAGTGGTTCATGGAGACGGCGACGAAGACGCCGTCGGCGAGCTCGGTGAGCTGCGCGGACAGCACGGGGAGCGACTCGATGGCCGCTTCCGCGTTGCTCACCCCGTTCATCGGGAAGAACTCCCAGGTGACCTTGGACGGGCTGTACACGGAGCCGACGACGTCCTGGACCGCCACGCCGGGCGCGGACGCGTGGACCAGCTCGGCGCCCTCCCCGGTGCAGCGCAGCCGGACCGTGACCGTCCCGACGTCCCCGCGCTCCTGCTCGTCGACGGCGAGGCGGCCGGCGAAGTGGTAGAAGCGTGCCAGGGCGCGCGCGAGGGAGGACGCGAGGGCCTTGACGAGGCGGTCGCCGCCGACGGGGGGCGCGGGCAGGAGGACCCCCATCTGGACGTACTCGATGGTGAGGAGGCGCAGGTCCCACGGCGTGAGGTGGACGTCCTCCTTGGGCGTCGCAGCGCCGTCGTCCGACGACGGCCGGACCGTGCGCCGGGACAGGACCCGGACGGCGCCGCCGGCAGTTTCGTCCATGCACCCGATGCTGCCCATGCTGCTGGTTCACTCGTCGTAGGAGCTGCTGCTGCTTTGGTGCAATCATCTTGCTACTGGGCGAGTGATATATATAGAGGCTAGTAGCATGGCATGGTTGTAGCTAGCTTGTAGGATCGGCATTGCGTTGGCTCTCCGGCAGGTCGACGAGCCGGCGATTTTGTGCCAGTCGTTTCTTTTCTTTTTGTGGAGATGAGATGAGGAGAACGGTCCGTGTGTGTGTGATGAAATGACGTTTTGTGGTAACAGTACCAGTCCACATCGAGATCGGGATCGCTGTCGACGGAGAGTGTACACGTTGCGCACGTTGCACCGTGCTTCGAAGCAAAATGGGACAGGTGTCCTGGGATATTCGCATCAACGATCTCAAGAAAATCAAATGTAATGCAAGGGCCCCAACTGGAGAGTACAATATCTGATCGTAAAAACAAGTCGGCACCCTAAACCATCGACCAAGAACTTCCTGAGAACACTTATAGTCTTTTGTTCCAGTGCTCCTTCGATGTATTCCTTATTCAGTTCAGCTTCCATGGATTGAAGCCTTGAGAGTACACGTGGTTGAAGTCAGAGATGCCGAAGACGACAGACATCTTCAGTTCAACAGGCTTGGATGTTTGGCCAAGCTGTTGTTTAGTTTAATTTCACCAGTTAAGTGGCTGCTAAAGACTGCTCGTTTAGATACCAAGCCTCTTGTTTAGTGTAATTTCATCAGTTCGCTGCTAAGCACACTGCTCGTTCGAATACGTCTAAGAAATGTGAACTCCTTGGCTGCTAAGAAGACCATCTTGCGCAGTCTATGACTATGACCATGATCAATGTACTACCTCCAATACATAATAAGTATCAGGTCGGTACACAACCAAAAAGAACAACATAAGGAATATTATTCAAACATTTAGTGATCGAAATAAACTTAGGATAACAAGCAAAGTGTATACTGACAGTATAAGAAACGTAAGGAATACGACGTGTAGACGTATAAGTTCTCTTATGATTTGTCAATGATTCACTAGTTCCATTGATGCATATTCTCCTTCTCGGGTAGAGATTATTTCAAACACAAAATGACCAAAGCAAAGGTGGAATACGCTAACAGCAACAATAGTCTACCAAAATACATGAACAATCTTTGAGACGTCTCGTTTCATTCTGCGGAACTAACATAGAGATACAACTAAGCAGATAAATTCTTCAAACTATGTGCTCAGCCAGCGCCAGGATCTTGAGATGCTTCTTCTTCCTGAGCTCATGGGGGACGGGACCAAAGACACGAGTGCCAATCAGTTCACCCTTGTTGTTCACGATGACGATCGCGTTGTCGTCGAACTGGACCTCGCTGCCGTCGCTGCGCCCCTTTTTCATGGCAGCACGGACAACCACTCCATAGACCACATCTCCTTTCTTCACCTTACCGCGAGGCTGCGCTTCCTTGACAGAACCGATGATCATGTCCCCTAGCCTCGCTCCTTTCTTCCCCCTAAGGGACTGTATGCACATCACACGTTTGGCTCCGGAGTTGTCAACCACCTTGAGGTTTGTTCTCATCTGGATGAATGTTCTGATTTGCTGAAACTAGAAGAGGAGCACATGTTACCACCTCTCTCCTTGGAGAACATTTGTCAATAGATAAACACGCACCTCAAGAAAATTATACATTCCACTTCCAGCTTTGCATATAACAGGTTATGACGATGGTTTTTTCTTCACAAAAGACATTTTTGAACTATTATATTTTTCGAAAACAGAAAGCAATGAAACATGCTTAAACAATGCCTCGTGAAGAAAATCCGAATATATGGTGTTCAATAAGTCCCATGAATCTAGCTTGTAACCCAATTATAGACAATTGAGGAAACCGAAGAAAGCCCCAGATCTACCTAGTTACTACTGGATCATGGATATCAAAGGAGCAAGACAAGATATACACATTGTATGGAGCTTTTGAGTGCTCACTACAACAAGGTTACGTAATGGCTTAAAAAGGTCATGTGTTTTACTCTGACTATTGACAAATTAAGAGTGGGCATGTTAATTTTGATGAAACATTTGTGGTTGAAGGAAGCAGCAATAGTGCAATACCTGGCAGACAGCATCAGAACGCGATGGTCTTGTCACTGCTTCAACGGACGAGTTAGCACCCCCGTATAGATTGTTTCCAATGCTTCCCATCAAAGTACGTCCAACTACATTGACCAAGAAAAGCATTTATATCATGTGACTTTGCTAAAGATCGCATTGCAGCATCATAGGCCAAAAGAATATGTAACTGGCTGCATTTCAAAGGATTCCAGATAGAAATTCAACTAGAGATACGTGTTGGTTGACCTGCCGGTTTGGTCGGGAAAGCAAAATAACTTTAAGTGGAGGGGTCACGAACCAACATCCGTGCCCCTCACCCCCAACTAATGCGATCTGATCAGGGGCGAAGGGAGCACCGGCAGCATACAATTGACCAAGTTCACGTACTGCACCTAGGTCCCCAAAATCCCATCTACTCTAAACCAATCTGGGGGAGTGCTGCAGCCACGGAAGACCTACCCTTCAAGTGGCTGTACCGGGGCAGTGCCGGTGGTGACCAGAAGGATTCCGGTATCCCAGGCAGTCGGCTACTTTGACTGCACCTACAGCACCGCACGCCTGCATCACGCAGGCGATCCTTATACCGTTGGCATCTCAATTTGGCAGTAAGGATACTCCTAACATACTGTGTAATGATCATTAGGTGTTCTAAGTATGCGATCAGATCAATGTTACGTTATCCCTAATGCTGCTAAAGTGCTAATGATGACCTAACAATACGGGCTTCCAGTTACTTCACCTAATCATTTTCTCATAGTGAGGACATCAGTCATATCTATCATAATCAGTGATGTTAGTTCTTTAAGAATTTATAAGTTTATAGAAATTAACGATAACCATTACATGGTCAGATTCCTATAAACTACAAAAGTTACCTTTTTAGGCAAACATGAAGTCTTAAGTCCGGACTAACTTCCTTCTTTTTTTTGCGCGGGGGGGGGGGGGGGGGGGGGGGGGGGGGCTAACTAATGTTCAACTAGCAGACCATTTACAAAAAGGTTCAGCTAGCAGTATTGTAAAAGAAAAAGGTTCAACTAGTAGCCAAGATTTTTCTCCACGGTTTTGATATACCACATTCTTCTCGTACCAATGTCGTCAAACACAAATGTGTGCTAGAGTTTTGATCTACGAAAAAAGTAACAAACTGATACTACAAAAACATGACATGTCTCCTTCTCGAAACAGGCTGTAGCCCTGCTTTATAAAAAAAAATTGAGCTCTTGTAGCCCCGCTTTATAAATAAAGACAAGCTTCCTTCCAAGATGAATGTCTGATCGAACTTCACATAAACTGAATCTCGTTTACCACAATCTCAACTCTCAAGTCAACCTCTACCATACTACCATCGTAAACGAGCGACAAGAGAACTGAGCAGCACATCCTGAAATGAAAGACATTGAGAAGGCTCAAACTAGAAGTACCTGATGAACACTTTGACCTGAGGAACGCCGCCATTTCGTGTCACCCTGCTCTGTACCTAAACTCTCCCTGCAAAACGAAGTCACTCAATTTTAGAACAAAATACTGCAACCGAATGTGCCTAGCAGCAAGACCGGTGGAACCAAATCTGGCGCAAAAATCTTGGCTCGTGGAAACCAAGAAAAGCTAGGGCTTCCTTACACCAAAAGGAATCGCGCGCGCCCGGATGTACCTCCGCTCCGAGCTTTCCCAGTAGACGAGGGGATCAGGAGGAGGAGGAGGAGGAAGACGAGGAAGGAGAGCTCCTCCGCTTTCGAGCTCGAGGTAGCAAGCTTCGTTGGGAGAAGGGGGTTTCTGCCGGCGGCGGCGCGAGACTCCGGCACGGACGAGCAGTAGCACGACCCAGCTCCACGGCCCACGACAACGAGATCTGGGTAGAGTTACGGCCTGGCCCGGCCCGTTATCTCAGTGCCATCATTTAAGCTTACGAGCCGGCCCAGGCTGATCCTAGTACAGTACTTTTTTTCCTCTTCCGATCTCCCCTCCCCCCCGTCTCCGACAGAGAGTTTCCATAAGCTTCGCTCCCCTCCCGCCGGCCGCCGCCGATTCCTCGAGTAGACTCCACGCAAGCGTAGTTCGATGGCGGGCAAGAAGAAGGCAGCCGCGTCCAAGCCCCGCAAGCCCAAGCAGCGCGATGCGGTAAACAGCAGACTGCGCCTCGATCGATCCGTTTACTTCCATTATTGGATCGAATTCAGTCTGGGCCAGGGAGCGAAGCTTCGATTAATCTCTGCAGGTGAAGAAGGTCGGGAAGAAGGCCGACATGGCGGAGTTCAGGGCGCAGCTGGACTCCATCGGGGTGAAGATAGTCGAGGTCACCGCGGACGGCAACTGCTTCTTCAGGTTTTGGACCGTCTTCTTGTCTTGGATATTTTGGTCGATTTTTGTTCTGTTTTGTTCATGGAGTACTGCTGCTCTGGCTGTGCTTGCTTTCTTTTGAGTTACATGACTACTCATCGTAGTCTGCAGGGCAATGGGTGACCAGCTTGAGGGCGACGAGGAGCAGCACATGAAGTACCGGGAGATGGTTGTGCAGTACATCGTGGTATGCCATGATACATATTTTTATGAAATAACTTGCTTGTAAATTGTAATATCAGTTAGGACTTTGGGGCTAATGTCCCACCCAGATAGTGGGATCGGATATAACTAAGGGAATTGCAGAACAACAACTCGAGAATTATGTATCTATGGTTCTTCACGGCAAGGGAGGAGACCCAGTTGTATTTTTAGTAATTGCAGAACATTGTTCTACGGATAATTGAACCATACCTCTTCACGGCACATACACGAGCTTATATAGCACTCATAGTTACTGCAGTTAAAGCTAGAGCGAAAGTAACAGTAAATGACAAAGGTAGAAAATAAACAGAAGTTGCAATAGCTTGTCCGGTTCAATCACGGCCGCCGAACGAGAGTAAGGGCGGCCGTCTGATAACTGAAGATAATGCGTCCTGTCGATGTAGAACAGACACTTATAGCTTCAGGCTAGTTGCAGGGTCTGACAACTAATTACACGTGACGCTGAATTGCTGTACGCACTGCCCTTGGATGATAGCACTTTTATAATCCTTGTTGTGTGCATCTTGTAGGAACACCGCGGGGAGTTTGAGCCGTTCATCGAGGATGAGGTGCCATTTGATGAATACTGTGGCTCTATGATGAAAGATGGGACTTGGGCTGGTAATATGGAGTTGCAGGCGGCTTCCCTTGTCACGGGCAGAAACATATGTGTTCACATGGTACTTTCCAATGCAAGCCTTCCTTCTGATTTTTGATTTATAGATGGCAAAAATAATGCACTCACCATTTATATCGCGGTGACTGTTAGTGTGCCTCTATGTCCCTAGATGTTCTTCAGTTTTGGTTAGGTTCATTTATGTATTAAAAAAATTATTTACATTTGCGCTGTTGCTGCTTGGTTTACAGCTTAACTCGCCGAGATGGTACATAAACAACTTTTCTGGTCGTGAAGCTAGCAATATGGTTCATTTGTAAGTTAGTATTTTCTGTCATGTGTAACTAGTATAGGTTAGTGATGATGGTAGTAGACATAGTTCTCATGCACCTTCTAATTTGATGTAAATGCAGATCATATCATCACGGTGAGCACTACAATAGTGTCAGGCTGGCTGAAGATCCATGCCATGGTCCTGCAATGCCAGTTGCTATCAAGGTCTTTTCTGTCCTCGAAGGACAATGGAATACTGTTTTTTAGGGTACTGATTATGCTGTTGCTTATCGTAGTCTAATTTTGTTTTTGTCAACATATTACAGACAGACGCCAATGTAGCCAGCACAAGCAATAACGCTCAAACAAAAGCAAAGGACCTAAAGAAATCTTCAGGCAGATCAACCTATGACGATACATCAGTTAAACTGGTCATGGCTGGAACTGGATGTTCTGATGTTGCTGTTGTTGAACATGTACGAATTGTATGATTAATCACCATTTTTACGTTGCATTTGTGCACTTGCTTTAGTTTGATCGTTAGCAATCATTATCTGTTGACGTCATTAGTCATGATCATGCAGGTCTTGAGGGAATTGGATGGTGATGTTGATGCTGCTATTGAGTACATGATAGCTGACCATTTTTCAGTGGGTTCTGATTATGTGGACGTAGATCCTTATATGGACTATGCGTGGAACGGTAAGCCTTGAACTACCACGCAGTGACTAAATACTTCTCTGTTTTTCTGACTGTTTATTTTGCATGTGTTTATATTGTGATTTGTGTAGTAGTTCCCCATTTGTGAATATACAACACCATACTGCATTTGGATGACTTTTAGTAAATGTTATTCCCATTTGAAATTTGCACTATTTTGGAGACAACAGTAGTTCAGTTTTCAGAGTTGAATCCTGTTCTGCAGTGTTCTTGGTTTCTTCCCAAAATATGAACTCGGTAGTACACCTATATTGGGTGATGTAACATCTAGATTTTCTGGGTCCTCACGTGATAAAAGATTACCATCTGCTGGTAATTGTGGGAATTACTCAATTTCTATTGTCAGTTTGAACTTCGAAGACAATACTGTGCACATGTGGGAAAGCTCAAGCATTCACGGATTCTTGGCAAAATATGCTACTTCGCTGTTTTGGATGCATTTCTCCATTTGGTTCTCCAAGAATTGCTAAAGGCGATTGACATGTTAGTTAACATCCATATAGTTGCATATTGTGGTAACAAGAAACACTGCAGTATCCAGTATAGACTTATTTTGGGTACAAATTGCTGGTTCTTATGAAGTTAAATTAGGTGATATATAGGTAAGTGAACATCAACAATTTTTGCTTCTATCTGAATCACGATCCTTTTTCAACTATGATTTTCTTCTCAAAATTTATTTCGAAGTGTTAGTGAACATTTTTTAACAGGATATGATTGTGCATTAATAATTGTAAGATCTTCACTAGTTCACTAGCACCAAGTCCCCAAAATCCTCTCATGTAGGAATTCTGTAATTTATTAATCCCATTTGAATGTTCTGAATTCTTGAATAAACCTATTGAAGAACAGTTGGATGCTGACTCATTCATACTGTGCATGTTTGTTGGATGATCATAGTCTCTTTGTTTCGTAGGAGATGAGCTTAGCACATCCCAGAATCAGGACAGAGTACATCAGCAGAAGGAAGAAGAAAGCTGTTCTAGTAAATATGAAACAGTTCAGAATTCCAAAAGTTCACATGCTAAGAAGGTAAATATGATGTGGATACCTCTTGACTCAGTGTTCTAATGCTAAACTGCCTCGCATTGTTTCACTATGTTGAAAATAGAAATGCAATAAAACTGTCCCTCGTTCCTTTCTGCAGGAAAAGTCCAAAACCAAGGAGTGCTCTTGTGGATCTGCAAAGAAGCACAAGGCTTCTTGTAGTTTAGCCATGGCTGTAGCGTCAAAAGAACCTCCACGGTATGGCTTCTGAATGTTTCCATCCTTTCTTAGTATTTTAGCATATTCTTTGCTACTTGTGAGCTTCTTTCCTGTTGCTTTCATGGCAAACATTCTTCTAGAAAAAAGCAATATCACAAATCTCCTTGTGCCCAGCATGTCTCCTGTACTCTATACAGTTTATGAAATTCAAACAGTAATTCAATGTGAAAAGGAAAAGTTATTAGTCATATCGCATTTATGAATAATGAGAATATTGTTCTGTCAAGCACCCGTTGCATCACCACATCAGTTACACATTTACATCTAATTAGCAAAGCCTGGTTTTCTTGGTACAACGTGTAAGTGTGATGAAGTATAAACTGATAGTGCCTTTTTATATGTGCTCAACACCTTTCAGGACCAAAGGTGCCCAAGGGAAGGCTCAGAAAGGGAAGAAGCAACAAAAGAAAGAACAGGTCGAAGCAGCACCCGTGAAGGAACGCAAGTTGTCTACGGTACCCGTACCAGATCTAGGAGCTCTCTGCATATGAAGACACCTTTCTTAAAAAAATATATATATGAAGACTCCTTTCAACGTTGATCACAATCCAATATGTGGCAAGCCAGGCATAAGTTTTGAAGAGAGATGCCTGACTTTCGTTGCTTGGCTAGGCTGTGATTCCTCCTCCCCGGTTCGCCATGACGGGTAGCTCCTATTTGAGCTGCCCTGTTGGGAGGGTTGATGATGTCGGCGTACTGGTGGGTTCACATGTGTGTTACATCACATAGGACACTGATTTCTGTTGGCGAAACCACACTTGTGATGGATGATATGTGAAGCATTTAGTTGTTTGGGCTGGTTGCAGATTGGCGCTGAATATGGTTGCTCTGTCTGTCCATTCTCGTGGCGAATAATTACCCCTGAGAGTTTGTTCATTCACAAGAGTTTCCTCAGTTTCCTGTCGGGAGTGGGACATTCTGAGGAAATCTCAGTTAAAAAAATCATGTAAATAATGATGTGAAAGGGTGAATAAGACGGATTTTTTTTTTTAACGTCAATCTTATCCCTTGGATGCATTCCCTTCATCCCATAATTAAGATCACATGGGGATGGGGTGCGAGAGCCGAAAGAGATTCCTTGGTCCGTAGTAAGGGCAAAGGCTCTTTTGTACTCGAATTCAGATGCTTCTTTTGAGGAGACTTTTCTTTAGAAAGCATTGACATGGCCAGCCGCTAGACAACGCGAAGATGGGGAAAGAAATCGGATCAAACTTTGATCGACTGTGTCTTGACTTGGCGAGGCCTTCCTTGTAGATAGCGTAGGGCAAGGGTGTTCTCCTTGGGTCGGTATTGATTAGGTTTACAATCATTTGAAACGATTCTTTAGGAGAACAATAGTGTCAAGCAATGTACAAGAATAAATAAAGCTCCGTCCCCTGTGAGATATAAATAGTTTGAAGGTGCCCTTATCCTATCTTTGAGGCGGCGTCCTGTCATGGGCGGATGTCTCAGGACCAGTATACAGCGTGCGGGCATGTTCTTCTCCTTGTTTTCATTCAGACGGCGAATTGTGAAGGTCGTATCTAGAAAATGCTCACGTTCTTACCTGCCCGGTGGGCGGTGGCCACCCTAGCTACGTGCACTCTAGAAGAGGCCAGTTCAACTGTTCTTGTTGAAGGAGGATGCATGGAGTCGATCGATGTGGTATTGCTGAAGGAAGATGTGCGTAGCGTTTGGACGGCAACCCCTGCCCTGGCCATGATTCGGCCGGCGAGAGAAGACGGGCACCGAAATGGCTTCACAGTTGCACCATTGGAGGACCGGTACAGAGGTGTGCTAGCTACGTGTATCTAGTAGAATTCTAGATTCTAGGGCGATGAACGTGGATTCGCAAGGAACGCCTCGCGCGAAGCAACAAATCAACGGAACGGGGAAGCGAAATCGGCCTCGTCGGTCGATCGAGAGGGGCACTGTCCCATGCCGTGCCGATCGTCCAACAATCAGGGCACTAGGGCAGGGATGCATCGATCCAGAACCAGCTAGGCGATCGAGTATGCATGACGGATGCGCTTGATCGGTCGAGGAAACGAACATGCACATCGGAAGGGAACAT
This sequence comes from Poa annua, assembly GCA_026929855.1. NCBI lineage: Eukaryota > Viridiplantae > Streptophyta > Magnoliopsida > Poales > Poaceae > Poa > Poa annua. Next base: position 94,297,737 of record CM049433.1, read on the forward strand.
GCTGATACTATTCCTCCACGGGTTAACTACTCCCTATCTGCTACAGTACGAGTCGCATTATTTATCAATCAACGGATGTTCAACTCTGCAAGCTAGGAATTAATGGTGTAGCCGGCCGGTCCGCACGTCCCCGGCCGTCCGTCCATGTTCCCGGCAGCACGGGCCACCCCTCCGGCTCCCGAGGAGATAGACTAGACTGGGGCTTGTCTGCAAGCCCAAACGGACGCAACTACTTCCGGTGGTCATCGCAGCACCGTTGGTTTCACCGGCGGGCGCGAGCACGTCACCGGTGGCGGTGATCCAACTCCCAACAGACACGGGATTCCTCCTTCCTTCCTTCCTTCATGGCTAGGAAAACGACGACGAAGCTAGGATCACCGATTCCATCGGGGCCTGCGCTAGCTAGCCGCCCCAGCGCCCCGCGATTCGCTCCTGCCGACGACGACTCACGGCGGCGGGCGGCCATGCATCGTTGACGGCTTTCGTGGCCGGAGATGATTAAGTTCTCCTGCGTACGCACGACCAACGGAAACGGTTCGCCGTTCGTGGAAAGAGTCTGGCCGGCCGGCCGGCGTGCCCACGCACACAGGAGCCGCGCGAAGCTTTGACGCATCGTGCCCCCTGCACTTCTCCACGAGTACACGACCTGCCTGCAACACTCCCTTGTCTGTAACAAAGTTGTAGTTTGTATACTCCCCACGTGTCTAAGAGCGATGCAACTAACCTCATGAGAAAAAACCCATCACTTTGTAGCACCTTTTTTTTCATTTCACCCGATTATTATAGGATCTGACTAAGGATGTGTGAAAACGGGACCCGTTTGTTCCATTTTTTCCCGATTTTATACATGTGTTGTCCAAAATTTTGCACTACACGCATACATAAAATGGAGAGAAAAAAAAGGGACAAACGCGATCTGTTTTCACATCCCTAAATCCAACGAGCCGATAAAAAATAGACGTTAAGCGTGTCTACTTTGATCCATTTGAGCATTCAGCGTGTGTACTACTTTGATCCATTTGAGCATTCAGCGTGTGTACACACTTTTGTGCCATGGCACAAAACGGGGCGACACATATTGGAGATCAAGTCAGGCGAGCTGTTGGTGGAGCTACCGACTCCTCCACCTTCAGCGTGGCACAGAACTCCTCTGACGCTACCCGAGGCTCTTCCTCCTCCTACTCTGGCTCTACCAACATGACCTCCTGCTTTGGGTTTTCCAAAGTCACTGCAGCGCGCTCTCTTTAAATGGAATACGCCGGGTGCAGCTCCTCTTTAGTGTCGGGGACATCGAAGTATGCCTCGTCCATCGTCCTCTTCACCTGCGTCGATTGGCAGTTTGCGTTGGGCTTGTGGCAGTGACAGTGGTGACAATATGCCATGGCACATAAGGCTCAACATATTCTCTCTAGACAACCTGCCGCAAGGAGGGTATGGAGCTTAGTACTCGTGAAATATTTATACTAAACTTTTGTCTCTTTTCATAACTTATTTTTTATGAAACAACAATGTACTAACTAATACATCTTTCTATTGATTAATTTAGCAACAACATAACATTACTACTAATAAAGATTAATGGTTTTATTTATTATACAATTTTAAATTCGATCACAAAAAGTGCATATACAATGTATTATGAGTAGGCCTTATGTTGTAATAAAGCGTATTTTAGTTTTTTCCCTTCTTGAAGACATGGCCTCTATAGTTAAGACAAATCTCATTAAATCTAAGAGAAATAAAAATTAGAAAAAAAATCGCCCTATTAATTTGTGACACTTGCATGAATAATAACGTGCCCCTTAAATGTTATGGAAGAGATCTTTAAATTTTATGGTCGAAATATCTTGACGGAGGATTCTAGTATCTAATTTTGATGGAGGATTCTAGTTTGTATGGAAATAAGAAAAAGTTACATTACGTATGTTGTATATGAGCATGTCATCGTCTCACAGGCATTGTTGCTTTATTTGAGCTTTTGTGGTAAAATATATTGTTTTTGCAAGTCAAAATAATAAGAAGCGGACATGCTCAATCGTTCGGCCCAAAGATTCTACGGCCATAAATATTTACACGTGATCACAACTTCTAGTAATGTTTTACAAGAATCTAAACTTGTCGGTATTGTGCAGCTGATAGGTCTATATGGATCAGGACCACATGTTCTATGTATGGAAAACTATCCAGAATACTCAAGAGAGATCGAGTTATATGTTTCAAAAAATGTTTTTTTTATCATATATATGTCCCTTTTGCGTACCGTATTTATTTCCATGGTTTCCGATTTCGTTTCTAATTTCGGCGAGACGAACGGAAACGAAAACGATATACCATGCTTACGCCGCGTCCGTTTCCGTTCCGTTTCTTACTTATCTTTTTTTTTGAAACGAGGCAAAAGTTTTGCCTTTATATTGATAAAGAAGAAGAAGAACAAGTTGAACGGTTTATGAGGGAAACCGTCCGAAATCATACAACACAACACACCACGCCGGCCCCAAGGCCATGCTCCAAAATCTAGTCGGCGATCATGCTACCCTATCAACCATGACCGACACCAACACGGCGGAGACGACCTCAACGCAAGGAGAAAAATCCGGAGCCGCCACTCCGACATCCACACCGGCCCCAAGGCCACGTCCCAGAACGAGTCGACGAACATGTTGCCCTAGCAACCACAACCGACACTAACACGGCGGAGTCAACCTTAACGCAAGACGATATCCGGAGCCGCTACTCCGACATCCACGCCGGCTCCAGAGCCGCGCACCACTGATGCACACGGTGGGTGTGTTGTTGGGAGACCCCAAGAGGAAGGTATGAAGTAGTGCAGAAGCAAGTTTTCCCTCAGTTGTGAAACCAAGGTTATCAAACCAGTAGGAAATAATGACTTCCCCCGAGGTGTCAACAGCGCCAGAAAAGTCTGCGGCGTAGGTGACGTGGAACCTGCACACAACACAATCAAGATACTTTGCCCCAACTTAACGGCGAGGTTGTCAATCTCACCGGCTTGCTGTAACAAAGGATTAAACGTATGTGTGGAAGAAAGATGTTTGTTTGCAGAAAGTAACAGGTTTGCAGTTTGTGGTTTATCAGATTAAAGAGAAGGACCGGGGTCCACAGTTCACTAGTGGTGTCTCTCCATAAATAATAATAACATTCATGCGGGTAAACAAATTACAGCTGGGCAATTGATAGAATAATGATGAGCAAACCAATGCATATACCAATGTTATGATGTCTAGTGTGAGATTCATTCGGGCATTACAACAATATACATAGACCGTTCCAACCGCATCTATGACTAATAATCCACCTTCCGGTTAGCATCCGCACCCCTTTCAGTATTAAGTTGCATGCAACAGATTATCGCCTTAAGCAATGTGTGTAAAGTAAGTAAGTAACATCATCCTTAGACAAAATACTACTGTTTTATCCCTAGTAGCAACAGTACATCTACAACCTTAGAGCTAGCTGTCACCACCCCAGATTTAATAGAGACATGAACCTACTATCGAGCATAAATACCCCCTCTTGGAGTCACAAGCATTTACTTGGCCAGAGCATACACAAGTAACGGAGAGCATGCAAGATCATTAAATAGCACACACATGATATATTATGAAGCAATAACTTTAGTACTCAATATTCATCGGATCTCAGCAAACACAACATGAAGTATTACATAACGGTGATCTTGATCATGATAGGCAGCTCACAAGATCTAAACATGATAGCACAAGAGGAGAAGACAACCATCTAGCTACTGCTATGGACCCGTAGTCCAAGGGTAGACTACTCACGCATCAGTCCGGAGGCGGTCATGGCGACATAGAGGCCTCCGGTGACGATTCCCCCTCCCGGCAGGGTGCCGGGGAGGAGTTCTGATCTCTCCCGAATTGGTGTTGACGACGGCGGCGGCTCGGGACCCGTGGAGGAAAATATGAACACCGTGCTAGGGTTTTTTGTCTGGGGGGTATATGTAGGCGAAAGGGCGAAGGCGGTGGAGCTCCGTGGGCCCCACACCACCTCCTCGCGCGGCCAGGAGGGCTCCCGCGCCTGGGGGTGGTGTGGGCCCCTCGGGCTCCGTCTTCGACTCCTCTTCGGTGCTCTGGATCGTTCCCAAATAAAAACTGACTTCTAAAAAGAAATCGTCCAATTCCGAGAATATTTCCTTAAGTACTTTTCTGAAACCAAAAACAGCAGAAAACAGGGAACTGGCACTGTGGCATCTTGTTAATAGGTTAGTCCCAGAAAATGCATAAAACTATATAAAATGCATATAAAACATGTAATAACTTGGTATAATATAGCATGGAACATAAGAAATTATAGATACGTTGGAGACGTATCAACCACCTAGCCGAAGACGAAGAAATCGCCGCCGCCAACCACCAACACTCCGCAACACCCTCTGACCGGTGGGACGTCCAAGGCGAGGCCTCAAGAGGCAAGCGACGCAGAAGCGCCGCCCTCGCCCGATCCCGCATGGGATCAAGGGTTTCCCCCGGAGAACCCGGCGCAGAGAAGCGAGAGCACCACCTCGACGACGCCTTCAAGAAGGATGCGGCGCCCGAAGGCGTCGCCGTCGCCGGCCTCGGTCAAAACCGGGGCAAGGCTTTCGCCCGATAATGTGTCGCAGGCTCCGCCAACCGCCCATCGAGGACCGTCCAAACCACCTCATGGCTAGCCACCGCGGCACCTCATGCCACGGCAGGTGCCATGCCGACCACGAACCAGACGTAGTCGTAGTTCCGGGGCCGCCGCCCCGGCTTCCTCCATCCCGACCACCAAAGTCCTCCAGAGTCGGGGGGCGAGAACGATCCGTCCTACACCCGGAGCTCCGCGTCGCGCGGAGGCACCAGGACGAAGACGGACAGCACCTCTGAGCACCACGCCGGCAGGAACACCGCACCTCCAAACTCCGGCCGCCGCCCTGCCCCAGAGCAGCCGCGCCGACCGCCCCATCAGCACGCCCCCTCCTCATCGTCGCAGCCGTGCCATCGATCCGGGGCCGCCGCCCCGACTTCCACGCCCCGGGAGCCCAGGCCGACGGAAACGACGGCCAGCCCGCACCCCCTCGCCGGCAACCGCGCGCCGCCGCCACACCAGCTCCTCGCGCAGACAGCTCGTCGCCCGCTCGGGCCCGCCAGGCCCAGATCGAGCACGAGACCGAGGCCACCAACGCCGATGGCGCCCACCGCGCCGCCCCGCCGCCGGACGGCCTCGCCAGCCACCAGCTCCGCCCGAGCCCGCCGGCTCGGCATCCTCATCCCCGACCCCACGGACCGGCCGCCACCGCACAAGCTCGCGAGGACCACCCCCCATCCACCTTTTGGCAGCGGGCGGCGCCGCCACCGCCGCGGACCAAGCCGGCGACGGCAGCGGCAGAGGCACCGGCCGGAGGGAGCGCTCTGCGGCGGCGGCTTTCTCCCCTGGCGCCGCCTGGGGGAGCGACGCGAGGGGTCGGGACTTAGCGAGGGGTATGCTCACGGTGTTCCACTGACAAGCCGGTCGCGGCTCGCGGTTCCGTTTCTTACTTATCACTGTTAGTGATTTCATGTCTATCAAGCAGGTACACTCTGAATGTATACACCATATAGCAGGGGTTGCTTGCCTTGTTGAAACTAGTCCCCTTGCTGGCTCGGAAGCACCAGACCTATTCGTTTCACTCGAGAAAGTCATTTGCTTCACCGGTTCGATATGTGATATAAAAATCCTTTCCTAGCGGCAGATCAAACAAGAACTTAATGAAAAGATAGAAACAAATTAGGAAAAATCCGAAGCCCACTTTAATCCAATTTGTTGAGGATCTTTCACTTATTCCGGCCCTATGTTTACATGATCCAATTTCATGTACCTATGAGTGACGCATGTAATTGACCCGAATCCTTAGTTTGGGATCATCAAGAAAGACTGCATTATTTCCTCTAATCTTTCTGTCCCACACCCCTCCTATAGCACGTCCATGTTTCGGCACGGCCGCCTCTCCGGTTCACCACGGACCACGGTCCCAACTTCCAACCATCCAATTTCCGAGCGACCCGAGCAGCCAGAGCCGCCGCACCGCATGATCCGCATATTCCTTTCCGGCTAAGCAAAATGGCCAAGGGTCCTAGCTAGATTCCGTTGCCGGATCTCTACTAGTGGTCTCCTAGCTAGGCGCTCATCCTTGTTGACGGCCGGCTTTCTCAGCTGGAAGCCATACGTTCATGGAAACTGTATATTTCACTCCTTAATTTTGATCACTATTAGTGTAATAAAGAGATCGTTAGGACACATTTCATTTGAATCCAAATCCTCCGAATCACAAAATCAACACAGAAAACATTCCGAAGTATTCCAAGTTTCCAACCCACCAAAATTTGTAAATATGAAAAAAAAAGACACGTAACCTTCAATGTTACGATGACCGGGAGCTATGTCTACGTGACATGATCCGGCCGCATTTACGCCTGGGATTTCTTGATTCTTGCTCAAGCTTTGCCAATTCCGGCCAGACGCGTCCTTCCGAAGCCTCACTCTTTAGATGCACGCACTGCATTTTCATTCAACTCGACAGAACGGTATACGATTGCATATTATCACTAGAGTAGCGGTTCCAAACTTCTAATCGTTGAGAACTTGTCTGTGCCAAGATGGTTAGGAGGGTGGTTGTACTCCTAACCCATCAGAGTTCAAACACCACCAGAGTTCAAACTCCAGATTTGATGCTGGTGTTTAGGCGGAATATTATTCAGTGGGAGGCGAAGTTCCCGTCGACAGCGAGGCGTCTATGGTGACTTCGTCAATCTCAGGACCTGACCCACCGGCTCAGTCTCTCGGAGGAGTAAAGATGGATACATAAAATGAAAACATCGTGGATTACCCAAATTGGGACGACGATAGTACATTTCACTTTCTTTCGCAATATTTCTGATCATGACTCAACCACTAGCAAAGGGGATTGCTTACTCTCAGCCGCGTTTTCGCTCGTAGGGGTAGGGTGGTGTGCGTGCGTGCGTTCATATGATGAGTGTGTTCGCGTATATATATGAACAAAGTTCTTAGTACATGCAACAGATTTCACGTTCTCTATGATACCGAATTTATAAGCACGTGATATAATTTTTTTTTTAAATTTTTTTTTCTCGTAAAAATATCACATAGCAGAGAACATGACTTATTATAGGACAATGGTTGTATCCATCAGAGAGTTAAAATCTTAAGTTTAAAGTTGGTGTTTTTTGTTTTGGCGGAATATTTTTCAGCAATGAGGGTACTTTTTTCATCGACAACGACACACACACGTATGATCACTTCATCAATCTTAAAACCCTCTTAAAACCAGACATGTCGGCTTGGTCTTTCAAAAATACCGATAGGAGTAGGTTGTGTGTGTGCGTTCATAATATGAGCGTGTACACAGTTTATGTAAGTATCTGTGTTGTACTGTGTTTTTTAAAAGAAAAAAAAAATCATCTGATGGACGAAGCAAAGATCTCCCGAACGTGTCCACGCGGACGGCCTCGATTGACCATGGTGACGTGGCCGTGGATCCAGAGTCCTTATCCGATCCGACCAACATCCGTAGGGAGAGAGACAGGATCGTGCTCAGTCAGGATATCAGAATTCGAATCACCTTAAACAAATCGATTAGAATTCAAATCAGGATTAAATTATAAGCAACGAACAACCAAACCGCACCTCCCAACCAGACTCGAACCCATCCAGGACTCATCCCCAGACCGACCGAAGCCCAATCTATAAAATCCGACCCGCACCCAGCCCAACCCCTCAGCCCCACCGATCGAAACCAACGGGGAAAAAAAAACTCCGAGAGAGCGACGCCCGTCTACTCCTGCACGTCGCCGTTCCCCACCTCCTCGCCACCATGGCGCGCGCCGCGGCCACCGCCGCGCTCCTGCTCGTCCTCCTCGCCGTCTCCGGCATCGCCTCGGCCGCCGCGGACATGTCGATCATCGCCTACAACGCGGAGCACGGCGCGCGGGGCCTGGAGCGCACGGAGGCGGAGGCCCGGGCCGTCTACGACCTCTGGCTGGCCGAGCACGCCGGCGGCTCCGACTCCTCCCGCAACTCCAACGCGCTCGGCGACCGCTTCCGGGCCTTCTGGGACAACCTGCGCTTCGTCGACGCCCACAACGCGCGCGCCGCGGCGGGGCAGGAGGGGTTCCGGCTCGGCATGAACCGGTTCGCGGATCTCACCAACGCCGAGTTCCGGGCCGCCTACCTCGGGGTCAGGGGCGCCGCCGAGAGGAAGGCCAAGGTGGTCGGGGAGAGGTACCGCCACGATGGGGCCGAGGCGCTGCCGGAGGCCGTCGATTGGAGGGAGGAGGGCGCCGTCGCGCCCGTCAAGAACCAGGGCCAATGCGGTGAGAAAATCTCCTGCTCCTCCCTCTCTCTCGTAGACCGATTTCGGTTGGGTGCTTAGATTAGATCGATCCCCTGCTTTGTTAACGGTAATATCGGATCTAGTCTCCGCCACCGTCACTTTCGCCCTAGTTCTAGCGGATCCTAAATCGGTGATGGTAGTGGCGCTGCCGGAGTTTGATCTTTTGGGTTTGGTTGGTTGCATAAAATTTCACGTAGGCCTAGGTTTAATTGCTGCTTATTAAGAAGGTGCATGTTTGATTCGTATACTTTGCTTACGACGGAAGCAATGGCTGCCAGTCGCGCCGCTTTGGCTTGAGGAGGAATTTATGGCGGGCGATTCGTTGGAGCTGCCTTGCGCTGCGTGGTTTCCTTAATTCCAGAGTCGAAGCTTAGCTCCAAAATTCCAGAGTCGAAGCTTAGCTCCAAAATTGTTTCCCCTGTCTTTTGTCCGCCTTTAGGGGGATATATTTTGTCTGTTCTTGGTGCATCTGTCAGTCTAGTACTCCTGACCGGTTGTTGATCGTCCGGCTACTTATAAGGCTACTTAAGGCTAATTTAGCCAGATCTGCAATGTTTAATCGCTCAACTATTTTAGCTTTTCAGTAACACTATAACATATAATCGTACAACACGAATTGTTCTGTATAGCGATTACGCTGTTGATATCGTACCACACTAATGTGTTGACATGAAATTCATCATATTAGTTAAATTGCTTGAAATAGTTTGGTTCACCCTTTTCCTGTTACCTTTGGCGATGAGAAAAGATAGTCTGAGTCGAATTGGCATGAGCCCAGGAACATCCAAGTTAGTCTGATTGTAATTCTGGCCCTCTTTGAGGGCATAAGTTGTTTTGATGCTGACTGATGGATTGTTTTTATGGTGGTGTGCAGGAAGTTGCTGGGCTTTTTCTGCAATCAGCACAGTAGAAAGCATCAACAAGCTTGTCACTGGTGAGCTGGTCACATTATCTGAGCAGGAGCTTGTGGAGTGTGACACCAATGGGCAGAGCAGTGGCTGCAATGGTGGGCTTATGGACGACGCCTTTGAGTTTATCATAAAGAATGGTGGCATTGATACTGAAGATGACTACCCTTACAAAGCCTTGGACGGCAGATGTGATGTCAACAGGGTACGTTTTATCTGTTCTTCAAATAGTCTCTGTATCCAGATGATTCTCATTGCCGATGTTCTAACTGTTACGTTCTGTCTGATCTTTGCAGAAAAATGCAAAGGTGGTGAGCATTGATGGCTTTGAAGATGTCCCTGAGAATGACGAGAAATCGTTGCAGAAGGCGGTTGCTCACCAGCCAGTCAGTGTTGCCATTGAAGCTGGTGGCCGGGAGTTTCAGCTGTATCATTCCGTAAGTGAACTTGCTGCAGCAAGCGATATACTTTTGTCCAACGTTTAGGCCATTCTGTTGATAACAGGGCCCTTTGATCTAAAATTACAGGGTGTGTTCAGTGGAAGGTGCGGCACACAACTTGACCATGGTGTGGTTGCTGTTGGCTATGGTACTGAGAACGGCAAGGACTACTGGATCGTCCGCAATTCATGGGGGCCAAACTGGGGAGAGGCTGGGTACCTCCGCATGGAGCGAAACATCAATGTGACCACTGGGAAGTGCGGGATTGCCATGATGTCGTCGTACCCCACCAAGAAGGGTGCTAACCCACCCAAGCCGTCTCCAACACCTCCCTCACCACCGACGCCCCCTCCCCCGGTCGCCCCTGACCACGTCTGTGACGAGAACCAGTCATGCCCGGCAGGCAGCACCTGCTGCTGTGCGTTTGGCTTCAGGAAGCAATGCCTGCTATGGGGCTGCTGCCCGGCCGAAGGCGCCACATGCTGCAAGGATCATGCCAGCTGCTGCCCACCCGACTACCCCGTCTGCAACATCAGGGCTGGAACTTGCGAAGCGGTAATGACTTCTTCTTTTCTGTATTTTACTCCACCTGCAGCATCAAGTGTTCAGCTCATGCAAGGTAGACAGTTTAGAGAAGTCACGTCATATGCATGACTAAACTGACCGATTAATATCGGTAGTTATGCTTTTCTTGGAATGCACAGTAGTACTGTAGTAGATAATATGTTTTACTTGTACATCTGAGGCTGAGTTTAAAAAAACCATAAACAGATGGATTGACTCCTTTTGTTTTGCTTGAGCAGAGCAAGAACAGCCCGCTGACCGTGAAGGCTTTGAAGCGCACCCTTGCTAAGCGGATCACGGCATGAAGTCGTCACCCTTGCTAAGTGGATCACCGCATGCAGTCGTCGAGACAACGGTGAATAGAAGAAGGATGCGGCTGCCTGGAGCTTTTCGACCTCTGTGCACCCAGACCTTTATGCATAATTTGAACCAGACATTGCTTTTGTAGGATTGTTGCTTGCAGTTCTAGTAGTACTGCTCAAGTTATCTTAGATGTCATTGTACATATCTCGCTCCCATTTGTACTCTTACGTTATCAAGAAAATATTCTTCAAGTTAATTAGTGATTATCTTTGTGTCTGTTATGGAGCCTGAATCGTTTGTGATATGTTGGTTGAATCTGTGGATGCCGTGGTGCACTTTGGTCCAGTTATTGTCCCAGTGATCATGTTATGTGTGTTCTTTTGAGCTGTTCGGCATTGATCATGAAAGGCAATACTCAAGGTCAGCATTGTCCTGATTTCCCAAGTATCCTGTTTGAAATTCCTGGAGTCTAATTTTCCTAGAGGATGGTCAGTTGATCTATCATATAGCTGTTGGCATCGTTGTTGATTAGCTGATGAATTTATTTACGTTAGCTACAGCAGCATGATGCACTTTCTTTTCATCATTTCATGCCTTCAAGACACAGAAGGCATAGTCCACCAGAGCGAGTCTCTTTGGGAAGATGCCTAGCTGGTGAATTAACATGAGTTCAAAGGCCTGGCACTTGAGTCATCGGTTAGAAATAGTACATTCAACCCGGAGAAGAAACCTTAGGTAATGATTGACTTCTAACGATGAATACCATAAAATAAAATAGGTATGTTCCTTAACACCACGTTCTGACTTCCTATGAGTCAGCATCCGTACTCTGACCCGAGCAAGTTTTACCAGAGATTCTGAAATTCATTTTCTGAATAAAAAATGTTGCGTCTCTGCTGGCGATTCTGTTTTCATCTAAACCCCTAATCTCATGGGATGACAGTCGCTCACGTAGTATAGCTGTCGGCATTGTTGTTTGGCAGATAAATGGAACAATGCAGCACAAGCTACTGTTATGGTCTCGCGGTATCATACTTCCAAAGCGGGAAAGTGGGAGAGTATTAAGATGTGTATCACTAGAATAAGCAGGTGCGTAGATCAGCTGGAGTCAAACTTACTAAGATGTCTACCGCACGAACAAAGTATTTTGTACTAGCTTATTACAAGTAGGTCCATCTCAACTGAAACTGTCTTTTCTTCATCTTGGAGTGGCAAACTTGGGTCTTGAACATGTACTGGGACCAAGCTCTCCAATCCCATGGACCATGGAACCCTCTTAGTCTTCCAGCACAATATCATCCGGATGCATCCACAAGATCGACTTCACGTTTGGATCATCAGTGCCCTGACGAAGCCGATACACACAAGCAACAGTTTACAACAAATCAAGTAACCAGCAGCGTGTTAATTAGTACTCCCTCCATATCAATATATAAGATGTTTTCGCACAAGATATGTCCACAAGATATGTATTTTGATATACGGAGGGAGTAGAAAAGTATCTGTTACACCAGAGATATCCCTTACCGTGAACAGAAGTCTCAGCTCTTTCTTCTTGGCTTCTACCTGTAAAAGATAGTGCATTCCACACATGTATTTTAGCAATAAAGCAACAAACATGTTTAAGAGGATTGATTGGAAACAGATCACTGTATAGTACATCGTCGTCGGAGTCGCTCCACTCTGAATAACGTGGCAAGCCCCTATCCAAGTGGCCACCAATGTACTCATCGGCACTGGCGGGGTGCTTCATGTTGCGGGTGCAACCATGGCAGTGTCCTTCATTGATAAAAATTGTATAAAGTTAAACTGCATAGTAATTAACAAACCAGGCACCAATATATATAGTAACTGAAAGGTATAAGATTGATGTTCAGAAGTCCAAGTTAATGCGACCCACACAATGTATTTAAACAAACCTCAATCCAAGGGAAGGGTTGTACAACATACCATTTTTGGTAGGTTGAACCATGCAGAAACAGCTGACATACATTTCTTCTTGTTTTCCCTGTGGTACACATTTGAGTTCCGCAAAGAATAGATTGTCTTCGCCACAGTTGAAATCGCGTGCTACTTTGGTCAGAGTGAAATTGAGATGATAGAACCAAGTAGGCTTCTCACAGAATTTCTGGTCGTGCACAACATCTTTCAGTTCATATGCAAGATCCTATAACAAGAAGCATGGGTCAGATACAGAATTCTTATATGGACATAACAGTAAGGCATAGGCCAATTAATTAGGTAGCAGAAGAGAGAGGAAGCAAACCCCAAAAAGCTTTTGATCATCATTAGGCGCATTTGACTATCGGTTTGAGCAGCCAAAAGCGATTTCGAACGCTTCTTCCTTCTGCCATCAGGCCAGTAAAGAGCCTTTTCTATAGTCATGTCAACTGAAGGAACCCCACCTTGATTCATTAACCTAATTTAGAGAAGAGCATATTATATGGTTAGTAGCATGTATTCTCACAGAGTGGATAATGCATAGCTATACTAACGACTATACATATGTTGTGGAAACTACTAGTAGTCACCAAATACCAGAACAAATGACTGCTTACATGCCTATTCTCGGTAGGTAGCCCTTACAGAAAAAACACCCCTTCTCCGATTTCAGATTGTGCACTGTTTTGATCAGTGATAGAGCTTAAAGATCTGGCTATCGTCATTAACGGAAACAAAGCCATGTAGGACTAAGGCTAATCAACTATACAAACTGATGTCCGAATGAAAATATGAGAAGTGGTACTTTGTTAGCATCAGCTACTCTTATGATCTGTGCACACTTTATAACAAATAGAGTTTGAAAGATGTTCCACTAACTTGATGAGGCAGCGAGAGAGGAAACAGAGTTGTGTGGGGCTAAGGGTTTATCAACTGCACGTTCAAAAAAAAAAAAAAAGGAAAAGTGCTCCACGTACTTTCATGATTTATGCATAATCTCAACAGGTTTATGGTTTGAAAGATGTTCCACTAACTGGGCAAAGCAAAGAGGAATATTCAAATAATTGTAGACTGGTGTTCTTAGTTTCCCTAATATTTAAATCAGCTTGACATATTATCCACAATATTTAAGGGTCATTTTGTTCTTAGTTTCCCTATTCATGTGCTTATCTTTTGTGGCCTACAAGGCTACATCAAAGAAGTGTGTGGCTAATTAAGTAACCCTGTTTGAATAAAATCATTTGCAGGTGTGCACACAGGACAAAGATATTTTTTTTGATGAAAATCTATATCTAGAACAGAGTCTTGAGAAACTTTACAGTGTTGGATCCCGATGTTCGTGGAAGTAGCGATCCATAGCGCTCACAGCTTCCTCTTGGCTCTGAAACGGCCCGCCCGCGTGGGGATAGGTGTGGAATGATCCCCCGTGATCGACCCTTATGTAATACATGAATCCCCAGTCATGCCGTAGTCGTTCCCAAACGTGTGACCCTGATGGTGGCGAGGCGGCCATCAAGGTGTCCTGATCTGAATCCCGAGAGGAAGAAGACGAAGAGGAAGCGTAGGTGCTACCGGACGGTTTCTCCCCCAATGTGGTGGTATTGAGCAACGCCTTGAGGGACTTGACGTCTACAGGTTCCTGCGGCCTTGGCGGCGCAGATGGTGTAGGGCGCCTAGGAACATTCTCCACCATGAACCTGAACTGGAACATGCCATCGCTGGAGACGAAGCAATCGAAAAAATAGTGATCGATAAGCAAGTAAGGTAATACTAAATCGATTGGATTTTACTGATCGACCAGTAATAATAAATCGGTTTAGTTAGATCTGTTATAAGTACGTACGTTGAAGGCGGCGGATCAAGGGGTCTCTTCCGGCGACGCCGGGAGAGGTAGATGCCGGTGTAGTAGTCACGAACCGCGTCTTCGAGATCATGTAGGTCTCGGAACGGCCTGCCAGGGACGGGGAGATGCTTGGGGTGGTAGTTCCCGTCCTTGGCGCGGACGTGGATGGTGATCGGCTGCACGCCGCCGGAGGGACTCCGGAGGAATCACGGTGGACGCCATGATCGAGACTCGAGAGACTTGTGTTGAAGAGCAGGCCGGCCCAATGTCGCACGACAGAGGCTTTTGCAGTTTATTCGAGTACTTCTTTTTTACAGAACGTAACCATAGTAAAAACAAATTTGCGCAAAACCAACACAAAACACAAAAACATGTAATCGTATCGTTTGACAGCTAATTATCATTGTGGGCACAATGTTTGAAGGTATGTGGTAGACACCTTAGTATATTCAGCAGCTCCTATTAATTTTCAACGCATTTTTCATAGTCATTTGACCAATGTTTTTGTCTTGGGCACTAATTTTCAACTACCTGGATTTACTTGAGATGACCTAACATATTTAGTAGATGTTTCATATGCAAGGTGGACAATGTGCCCAACAGCTAATTAGTTGCCGACTATGTAGTTACATATTTTTATGTCCTGTTCAAGTCATTATCCTAAACATTGGTGTTTCCGCAAAAATATTTGCTAGGGTTGCTGTTCTATGAGAAAAAAAAAACAAGAGGTGGTGCAAAGTACGAAAAACCTCCACGCGAGTCGTTTGAAATACGTTGATAGGATTCTCACTCTCGATTCCCCTCTCTCAGTTTTTAACTAATTGAAATAATTTGAGTTGACTAAAACATTTAGTAGATGTTTCATATGCAGGTGGACACTGTTCCCAACGTGCTAATTACTTGTCAAACTATGTAATTGCATGTTTTTACGTTCTATGCAAGTCATTATCCCAAACGTTTGTGTTTTCCAGCAAACAAATTGCTAGGGTTGTGGTTCTCTGAAAAAAAATGAACCAACAAGTGGTTGCAAAAACCTCATTGTGACACTACGCTTGAAACACTCGGTAAAGTTCTCAATCTCCTCTCCATCAAGATCGATTCCCCTCCTGCTCATGCCGCTGCTCGGTCGCCTGCCACCTCCAAGAAATTGGTCGGACGCAGCCGCTCACCGCAAGTTGGGCTGAGATATGCCTTTGTTCTAAAAATTTCCCTTGTACTTCCTCCGATTCATAAAAAGTGTCGCCCATTTTATACTAAGTTAGTACAAACTTTGTACTAGATGGACGATACCTTTTGTGAATCGGAGGGAATATATATCTTGCAGCTATAAAACACGACAAGGGCCGCAATATTCAATTCGATAACAGCTCGAGAACAAGGATCATAAAACTAGCGCTCGCTTCTTTGGTCAGGTTGACACTACGAGCTCAACACTACAAGAGATTATCTTTATGCAAGGACAACCCTTGAACAAATATATCACTGAAAGATAACTTAATTATTTACAGTAAGTAAATCATGTACTACGTTATATACAATTAATAAAGAAGAAATAATCGACGTTTATTTACAAGAAAACAGAAAAGTAGAGCAAATTCGCCTATAACTAAAATACAGAATCAATTAGATCCAAGATCGACATGCCCTGTCGCGTCGCCGGCGCCGGCTTCGTATTAGGCCCGCTCTTGATAGGGTAGGACGCGAACATGGCGATGCCGCATTTGCCGACGCCGCCTACCCCGCTCACGTTGCGTTCCATCCGGATGTAGCCGCCCTCGCCCCAGCCCGGACCCCATGAGTTGCGCACAGTCCAGTAGTCCTTGCCGTCCTCCTCCGTGCCATAGCCCACCGCGACGACGGCGTGGTCGAGCTCCGTGCCACACCGCCCCGTGAAGACGCCAGACTCATAGAGCTGGAACTCGCGCCCGCCGGCGTCAATGGCGACGCTCACGGGCTGGTGCGCCACGGCCTTCCTCAGCGACGCCTCGTCGTTCTCGGGCACGTCCTCGAACCCGTCGATGGACACCACCTTGCGTCCCTTCTTGGCGAGGTCACACCTGCCCTCCTTGCCGGTGTACGGGTAGTCCTCCTCGGTGTCGATGCCGCCGTTCCGGGCGATGAAATCGAAGGCGTCGTCCATGATCCCGCCGTTGCACCCGTTGTTCTGCCCGTTGCGCGCGCAGTCCACCAGCTCCTGCTCCGACAGCGTCACGAGGTCGCCGGTGACGATCTTGTTGATGCCTTCCACCGTGGCCACCGTGGAGAACGCCCAGCAGCTCCCGCACCGGCCCTGGTCCTTCACGGCCGCCACGGCGCCCTTCTCCCTCCAGTCCACGGACCCCGGCAGGGCCTCGGCGCCGCCGTCGTGGCGGTACCGCTCGCCCACGGCGTTTCGGCGGATGCCGGCGGCCTTGGCGCCGAGGTAGGCGGCGCGGAACTCGGCGTTGGTGAGGTCGGCGAAGCGGTTCATCCCGAGGCGGAACGTCCCGCCGGCGCGCGCGTTGTGGGCGTCGGCGAAGTCGAGGTTGTCGCGGAAGGCGCGGAACCGGCGGTCGTACTCGCCGAGCGCGTTGTAGGAGCGGCCGTGGCGCGCCAGCCACTGGTCGTACATCCCCCGCGCCTCCGCCTCGGTCCGGCGCCGCGTCGGACGACGGTCACCGAGGACGCGCGCGGCCGAGGCCACCGGTGACGAGCTGCCGAAGAGGAGGATGATCAGCAAGGCAAACCCGATCGCCCTCGCGGTTCGATCTTTCATGGTTGTCGCGGTTGCTCTGCTATTCTGCCTCGGCTAGGTTGTCGTCGCGATCGAGCGTACGATCGAGTTGCTTGGTCTGGTTCATGGTTCTAGGTTTCCTTGGGGGGTGGTGATCTTATAGTACTGGTCGCGATGTGGCCGTGTGGAGTCATGATCGGGTTGTGTGAGAATTCTTGACTTCTTGTAGACCGACACGGGGAGGGAGTTTGACGTACGGCCCACGTATTTGCAGTACCAGACCAACTGTTTTTGTGAATATGAGACTAGTCACAATGTGGAGTAACATAGGAGTAACATAAGTGCCACATAAGCAAAAATGATGAGGTGGCATGCAATTAAAGAAGAGAGAGACAAATGGAGTAACTAGCTATGTTACCATAACATCACATATTTCAAGACAAGATGTGTCTACAACCTAATTAATAAGGGCTTGCATAACACCACACATATGTTACTACCCACTATGGGAGGTAGTATCATAAACTCGTAAAACGTGTATGTTACTAGTCTATGTTACTCCCCATTGTGACTAGTCTGAGACCAACTGCAGTTGGAGTCATAGTCCGAGCTAGATCACGAACTAATTCACGATCCGATTCCGAGTAAAACAAAGAACAAGGATTTTACTAGTCAAGCTTAAAAAAAATGATTTTACTAGTCAAGGTGGTAGCTACACGTCATAGCATTATAGGGCGATGTAATCCTATATACCCGTTTTAGCTTGTTTTTCTAGTAGAGAATGAATTTTTGATGTACCAAACTGGTTTGAATTAAAAATTTCAAAAATAGTGTTTGGTCGTCGCTTTTTAGGCTTGACTTTTTTCCCTTATATAAGTTTAAAAACATTAGTCATGCACTCGAAATCTATACCAAGATATTTTCTACATACGTTATAGAAGTATCTACCAAAATTCAAGGCTAATTGATTTAAATAAAACACACACACACACACACACACAATTATACACATACACGATACCAAATGTCACATTCTATCCATGCGGGTATGTGATTTTCCAAAAGACAAAAATCATATTTAAGGGAATTGGGTGGAGAGACCCATTTATTACACACACAATGTTTTAAAAATCAATGCAACTTTCATTACAAACACGGTCTAAATTTAAATGAATGCAAATATATGTTTTTCCATTGGTATAGTTACAGCTTATAAATATGATTAGAACAATATGTTGTGCGATATTTTTAATCATTAAACTCAGTAGTAATTTTATAAAAAAAATGTTGAACAAGTATAGAAGTTTAGTATTAAGGTTGTTTGCTTAATTTATGCACGAGCATATTCAACAAATATATGTTGCATTATTGGGTTGTTGTTGATTCTAGGTTGTCACCTGCATTGAAAACCGAGGTATCTAATACTCCCTTCATCCAACAAAAAATGTCGCGCCAAATATTTTACGAAAACCACCTCGCGTTTCTTCTGACAAAAGTCGTAGTCTATCATCCCCGTTCCGCTTGCTCCGCCGCCTGCAAATCCTGCTGCTTGCTCCGTTGCCGACGACCCTTGCGCCGCGCGTCGTCCACCTTCCAGCTTCCTCGTCTCCCCGGCTTCCTTCCTGGGTCGGCGCCAAAAAGAATGGAACCGATATGTATAATTTCGGTGCCAAGCTCTCTAAAGCCGATCTGAAGGGCAAAATTTAAAAATAGTTTTGAATAGAGATCAGGTTTAAAATTAGTTTTGTTGCCATATTTAGAAGAAGAAAAATACTTTACATACTTCCAAGCATCGGTAGAGTGGTCGTGGTCGTTAGGTGGTTCGAATATCTCGATGTAACTTTGTTATGTTGGTAGTTATTGCGGGGATACATTACGACTTTCTGCAAACTGGAGTTATTGTTTGGAGCTTTCTAGCTATGTCATATGTGGTCATGGTTTTTACATCGGATGATAATTCAAGCTTTCCTCTCACGTCTTTCTTCGTGACGATCGTACACTACGTGTGACCCATGAAATGAACTTATGAGATGAATGCACGTTTTGTCGTGGAGAGAAGAGGAACCGGAGGAGCACCATTACCGGTCGGAAATGAGAAAGAAGAAGAGATGCCCCCGCCGCCGGCGCCGCACCACCGCAACCACTACATGCCCCCGCCGCTGGCACCAGCCAAACCGCCGGCCTCCCCGCCCACGGCTGGCGCGCTGCCGCGGTGCCTTGCCTCCCCACCCTGCCCCAATCGCTCCCTCCACCGATCCACCGCCGCCGAGACCATCCCTCTAAGGCCTTGTTTACCTCAAGTGTATTTTAGGGGATGGGAGGGGATTATCCCAAATCTCAGAAAATCCCCACTAGTCTGTTTACTCCTAGTGTATTTTAAGGGATGGGAGGGGATATTCCCCAAATATCCCCCACCAACCACCTCAACTTTACACAAAACAAAAACTCTAGCATGCACTAGTGTATTGTTGGGGAAGAGTATTTATGCGGATGTGTGGGGATTGGGTGTTCACCAAATCCCTTTCTATCCCCACTCTTCCCATCCTCTAAAAAACCCTGGAAGTAAACAAGGCCTAAGTGAAGGGGATCGTGTGCAGAAAACAAAATTTTTCCTAGCAACGATATCCTTAAAATATGCCAAGATCTATTCTATGCAGATATAGTAGTACGAACGGAGATCGGAATACATACCCTTGTAGACCGAAAGCGGGATTACGTTCCCGCACGAACGTTGACGATGAAGACCGACGAAGCCGACCTCAAGGTCGTGTAGAGGAAGCAGACCTCTCAGCACCGCTAGCGCAGCACCTCGCAGGGCGTTACACACGTACGGTGGAGACGACGGCCTCCGAAGCTCCAGTCCAGGACGAGCAGCGGAAGACTTGGACCGGAACACCAGCAGCGCGGCAGCGGGCTATGGTGGAAGAGATCCCCCTCTCAACTCGGCGCAACTCCGACAAAGGGAATCACGAAATCGAGAGAGAATTGGGAATTAATTGGATGAATTAAAAGGCCAGGGGTGCCCCTCTATATAAAGGCTCCCGGGGGGGAGCCAACTTGCCAGCCAGGCAATGTGGGACAATTCCCACATGCCTGGTTCGGCATGGCTGGTGCGCCGGCCCCATGGTGGGCCCCTTGGGCCCACCTAGGCCGGCCATCATGCCCCCCACCGAATTCCCTAGGGAATTTTCCCCTCTTGGGCCTTCTTTCGACCAGAAGGCCCATTTAGAGAAAACAGCCTAAATAAATTCGAAAATAAATATATAAAATCATATTTAGACATTAATTACACTAATTAATATCAAACATATTATATATAATTTATTCTAGCTCCGAAAACTATTTCGTCGCTGCCCGATCTCCATCGGACCTCTCCCGGGACGTTCCCGGTGATCTCTTTCCTTTCCGGTTGTCTTGTCGAAACCCCTTAAGTGTGTTACCCTAGCGGTTCGATATAATAACAGGTATGATCGAGACTCCTCTCTGATCAACGACTAACTCGTAGGCCTGGACCCCATGAATTAATCCCTGTGATATAACGAATGACTTTCATCTATCAAACCTGAACGTAAAGTCTTAAACCTTTTGCCACAGCGATACTCAGCGTGTCCGAGCGTCGTTCATAGATATCTCCATATCTAGCTGACCTCGTTACCGACAACACTATCTTCTACTCGTCTATGATTTCATGTCTCCGTGACCTAGTCACATGCTTGCAAGCTCATTAGACATAATCTCACCGAGTGGGCCCTAGAGTATCTATCCTGCTATGCGGACTGGCAAATCCCGCTCTTGACCCCTCGTCTCAACTACTCCTTTCCGATACCCAAAAGTATCACCGTTATTGTCATACTAATTAAGATACGACGTTTGGTGCAATCAAAGTATCTTCCAGGAATAACAATAAGAGTTGGTCTCACGGTCAAAGGCGTAATGACTACGTCCTACAAATATGGGTATGTCCATCACATCGTTCTCCAACGATATGACTTCCATTGCCGACCGGCGCCATGCCCTATGATCGGGAAACCTCGATCATCGATCGCGCAACGAAACTAGTCTTAGTAGAGGCTACTAGGGACCTGGTTGTTTACGCATCACACCCGTATTAATATTTCCGCTTAATACGGTTATAGCATGACACAAAAACGTATTATGAACAAACGAGATATGATAAAGAAATACTCTTTATTAATTGCCTCTAGGGCATATCTCCTTCAGTCTCCCACTTGCACTAGAGTACAAATTAATCTAGATTACAACTTGGTAACAGCCGGACACCCATAGCATCTTGGTGTTTCACGTGCTTGTCAAGCGGAAGAGGCTTCGTCAGAGGATCTGCCACATTCAGATCCGTATGCACTTTGCAAATCTTTACATCGCCTCCTTGTACGTACTGTCGTATCACATGGAAGCGTCGGAGAATGTGTTTGGCGGTGGAGTGAGACCTCGGCTCCTTGGCGTTAGCAATGGCACCCGTATTGTCGCAGAAGAGGACCACGGGGTCTTGCACGCTTGGGAACACTCCAAGTTCAATGATGAACTTCCTCAGCCACACAGCTTCATTCGCGGCTTCGCAAGCAGCAATGTACTCCGACTCCATTGTAGATTGTGCGACGATGGGTTGTTTCCCACTTCTCCAGCACACGGCGCCCCCATTCACCTTGAACACATAACCTGTCTGTGACTTAGAGTCATCGGGGTCTGAGCAGAAGCTTGCATCCACGTAACCAGTTACGCCAAGTTCTTCATCGCAGCCACCATAGACAAGGAACATTTCCTTTGTCTTATTGAGATACTTAAGAATGCTCTTAACAGCAATCCAATGCGCCATTCCAGGATTACTCTGGAAACGGCTTGTCAAACTTAGAGCTAATGCCACATCAGGTCTAGTACTTAACATTGCATACATAATCGATCCTATGGCTGAAGCATAAGGATGTTTAGTCATATCGGCCTTATCCTGTTCCGTTACCGGACACTGTGCCTTTCGCAATGTTTTATTCTTGATAACCGGCAGAGAACCCTTCTTTGCCTTCTCCATACCGAAACGCTTCAGTATTTTATCAAGATAAGTACTCTGACTCAACGCTAATAGACGTCTTGATCTATCACGATAGATTTTAATGCCTAAGACGTATGCAGCTTCTCCTAAGTCCTTCATGAAAACATACTGTTTAAATAACCCTTCACGCTATTCAGAAGTTCCACATCATTCCCAATTAGCAATATGTCATCTACATATAGTGCTAAGAACACAACCGAGCTCCCACTCATTTTCTTGTAAATGCAGGTCTCTTCCAAATTTTGGACAAATCCAAAACCTTTGATTACCTCATCAAATCGAAGATTCCAGCTCCGAGATGCTTGCTTCAATCCATAAATGGAGCGCTGAAGCTTGCATACCTTGCCAGCATTTTCTGGATCGACAAAACCTTCCGGTTGTACCATGTACAACTCTTCCTCAATGTTTCCATTTAGGAAGGCTGTTTTGACATCCATCTGCCATATTTCATAATCGTAATAGGCAGCAACTGCTAACAAAATCCGAATAGACTTCAGCATCGCTACCGGTGAAAAAGTTTCATCGTAGTCAATCCCATGAACTTGTCGGAAACCTTTTGCGACAAGCCGAGCTTTATAGACGGTCACATTACCATCAGCATCAGTCTTCTTCTTAAAAATCCATTTATTCTCGACGGCCTTGCGCCCTTCGGGAATATCCATCAAAGTCCACACTTTGTTATCATACATGGATCCTATTTCGGATTTCATGGCTTCTAGCCATTTCTCGGACTCTAGACTCGCCATTGCCTCCTTGTAGTTCGTAGGTTCGTCTTGTTCAATTAACATGACGGTGCAAACCATGTTGCCATACCATTCTGGTGCGATACTAGATCTACCAGACCTACAAGGCAGAACACTTTCCTCGACAGTTTCTCCCACTCCATCTGTGGAGGACGTTTCCGGAACAGCTTCCGTTGCGCCACTCGGAATCTCGAGTTCAGGATCAACGATCTCATCGAGGTCTACCTTCCTCCCACTTACTCCTTTCGCGAGAAACTCCTTCTCTAGAAAGGTACCGGTCTTCGCGACAAACGTTTTGCCCTCAGCTTGGTTGTAGAAGGTGTATCCTACGGTTTCCCGCGGATATCCTACAAAGACGACTTTCTCCGACTTCGGTTCGAGTTTGTCGGGCTGTAGTTTCTTAACATACGCCTCACAACCCCAAACCTTCAGAAACGATAACTTAGGCTTCTTGCCATACCATAATTCATACGGTGTCGTTTCAACGGATTTGGACGGAGCCCTATTTAAAATGAATGCGGCTGTTTCTAACGCATAACCCCAGAAGGATACGGGCAAATCGGCAAGAGACATCATAGACCGGACACTATCCAGTAGAGTACGATTACGTCGCTCGGACACGCCGTTACGTTGCGGTGTTCCAGCAGGCGTAAGTTGGGGTACGATGCCACTACTCTTCAGATGTGTGCCAAACTCAAAACTCAAATACTCGCCACCACGATCGGATCGGAGGTGCTTGATTTTCTTGTTAAGCTGATTTTCAACTTCACTTTGAAATTCTTTGAACTTTTCAAAAGTTTCAGACTTGTGTTTCATCAAATAGATATAACCGTATCTACTCAAGTCATCAGTGAAGGTGACGAAGTAACGATAACCATTGCGTGTCGTTACGCTCATTGGTCCACACACATCTGTATGTATGATCCCCAATAAATCCGACGCCCGTTCAACGAAACCTTTGAACGGTGTCCTGGTCATTTTGCCCATAAGGCATGGTTCGCATGTATCGAGGGATCCAAAATCCAACGAGTCCAAAAGTCCATCGGAGTGGAGTTTCTTCATGCGCTTTATACCAATATGACCAAGACGGCAATGCCACATATACATGGCGGTATCATCACTACACTTAATCCGTTTGGCTTCTATGTTATGGATGTGAGTACTACGATCGAGATTCAACAAGAATAAACCATTATTCTCGGGAGCATCAACATAAAAGATATCATTCATATAAATAGCACAACTGCTTGATACTGATTTAAATGAATGACCGTCTTGTAACAGGCAAGACCCACTTATAATGTTTACACTCAATGATGGTACAAAATAACACTTATTTAAAACCAAAACTAATCCCGATGGTAGATGTAGAGGGAGCGTGCCGACAGCCACCACGTCGACTCTCGATCCGTTGCCGACGCGCATAGTCACCTCATCCTTAGCCAGCCGCCGTTTATTCCGTAACTCCTCCTGAGAGTTACATATATGAGCAACAGAACCAGTATCAAATACCCAAGTGTTGCTACGGGCGGATGTAAGGTACACATCTATAACATGTATATCAAATATACCTTGCTCTTTTTCGACTATCTTGCCAGCTTTCCTATCCTCCAGGTACTTGGGGCAGTTGCGCTTCCAGTGACCTTTTCCCTTGCAGTAGAAGCACTCCACGCCAGCTCTGGGACCAGATTTGTTAGTCTTGGGCTTGGCAACCAGTTTGCCCTCCCTCCTGGACTTCCAGCTCTTCTTTCCCTTGCCACCGGATTTCTTAAAATCGACGGTCTTGTTGACCATCAACAGCGTGTGCTCCTTCTTGATCTCCACCTCAGCAGTCTTGAGCATCACGAACACTTCACCCAGGGACTTAGCCATGCCCTGCATGTTGTAGTTCATGACGAAGCCTTTATAGCTAGGGGGCAACGATTGCAGCACCCTATCAATCGCCAGCTCATCGGGAATCTTGCATTCCAGAGCATTCAGGCGTTGAACGTAGCCAGACATCTTGACCACGTGCTCGCTCACACTACTATGCTCCTCCATCTTGGCCGAGAAGAAAAGCTCGGAAGCTTCATATCTCTCAGCCTTAGCCTGCGGCGCAAAGACAGCCTTGAGATCAGAAATTATCTCGAAGGCACTCATCTTCTCAAAGCGCTTCTGCAGGTCGGCTTCCATGGCGTAGAGCATGCCACTCTGGACAAAGGCGGAGTCCTCCGATTTGGTCTGGAAGACCTTCTTCTCATCCTCAGAGGCTTCATCTGCGGGAGGGTCACCTATGGCGGCCTCAATGACGTAGGCCACCCTATGGGGAGTGAGGAGGATCCTCAGGTTGCGGAACCAGGCCATGAAGTTTGACCCATTGGTCTTAAGCTTTTCTTTCTCAAGGAACAGACCTAGGTTAAACGAGGGGCGAGACATCTACAATGGAATTTGCAACAACATAAGACTTTGTTCATAATAATTTTGAGTTATAGTATTTTTTTAGAAAATAACTAACATAACTCCCACTCAAACGAACATCCCTCCTGGTCGTTTAAGCGATTACACGACCCCCATCCATTGCACCACCCCTCATCGTCAGAGCCGGCAGCACAACTTCAAGGGTAGACAATTGTCCATCACAACAACTCTGTGACTCATGCTCGACCTTTCGGCCTCCGTGTTCCGAGGCCATATCTGCATATGCTAGGCTCGCCACTATAACCTCCACGTAACGCTTGTGCAACATGGCTTACACCCACTGTATGCGAACGACGATATGTCTGACACCCGATCGTCACGGCCTGCCTCATAACGTAGAACTTTCTTGGTGGTGCTCGTTGGAGGAAGAACACTAGTGGTATTTTTGAAGAGATCATCTTATATATGACTACCGCCGTGTAACTAATATATACTAATATATATAATCACACAATATAAGATGCACACAAAACATCAAATGTAATGCGATGTGATATAGTCCATTGCGCCATGGTCTTCTTGGCGCCCGCAGTTCATAAACAATTTAATAAACCTACCTTGACCATATCACATTGCCCCTCCAAAATAAAGTTAGACGCTTCTACTTTATCTTTTGCATATTTTACGTGGCTTGGGGCTGTCGTAAGTAGAACCGCTTCATACCTACGAACCTTATGACCACAACAACGATCCAATAATTGCATGTTTAAGCATCCCTTTCGGGCCCTCCATTGAAAATGCAAGACCAACTAGAGAGAGAGAGACAGACACCCGCCAGCCACAGATACGGTACAAGCCGTATGTCAGTAGTGGAACCAGTCTCGCGTAAGCGTACGCGTAAAGTCGGTCCGGGCCGCTTCATCAACTCGATGCCGCTGGAATCACAAGTGCACGCTAGAGGGTAGCAAATAACAGGAACGGTGCCCCCGTGCAGAACACGGGTTCTAACAGCGCACAGCTATATCTACGATAGATCGGCTCTGATACCACTGAAGGGGATCGTGTGCAGAAAACAAAAAAATTCCTAGCAACGATATCCTTAAAACATGCCAAGATCTATTCTATGCAGATATAGTAGTACGAACGGAGATCGGAATACATACCCTTGTAGACCGAAAGCGGGATTACGTTCCCGCACGAACGTTGACGATGAAGACCGACGAAGCCGACCTCAAGGTCGTGTAGAGGAAGCAGACCTCTCAGCACCGCTAGCGCAGCACCTCGCAGGGCGTTACACACGTACGGTGGAGACGACGGCCTCCGAAGCTCCAGTCCAGGACGAGCAGCGGAAGACTTGGACCGGAACACCAGCAGCGCGGCAGCGGGCTATGGTGGAAGAGATCCCCCTCTCAACTCGGCGCAACTCCGACAAAGGGAATCACGAAATCGAGAGAGAATTGGGAATTAATTGGATGAATTAAAAGGCCAGGGGTGCCCCTCTATATAAAGGCTCCCGGGGGGCGCCAACTTGCCAGCCAGGCAATGTGGGACAATTCCCACATGCCTGGTTCGGCATGGCTGGTGCGCCGGCCCCATGGTGGGCCCCTTTTGGCCCACCTAGGCCGGCCATCATGCCCCCCACCGAATTCCCTAGGGAATTTTCCCCTCTTGGGCCTTCTTTCGACCAGAAGGCCCATTTAGAGAAATCAGCCTAAATAAATTCGAAAATAAATATATAAAATCATATTTAGACATTAATTACACTAATTAATATCAAACATATTATATATAATTTATTCTAGCTCCGAAAACTATTTCGTCGCTGCCCGATCTCCATCGGACCTCTCCCGGGACGTTCCCGGTGATCTCTTTCCTTTCCGGTTGTCTTGTCGAAACCCCTTAAGTGTGTTACCCTAGCGGTTCGATATAATAACAGGTATGATCGAGACTCCTCTCTGATCAACGACTAACTCGTAGGCCTGGACCCCATGAATTAATCCCTGTGATATAACGAATGACTTTCATCTATCAAACCTGAACGTAAAGTCTTAAACCTTTTGCCACAGCGATACTCAGCGTGTCCGAGCGTCGTTCATAGATATCTCCATATCTAGCTGACCTCGTTACCGACAACACTATCTTCTACTCGTCTATGATTTCATGTCTCCGTGACCTAGTCACATGCTTGCAAGCTCATTAGACATAATCTCACCGAGTGGGCCCTAGAGTATCTATCCTGCTATGCGGACTGGCAAATCCCGCTCTTGACCCCTCGTCTCAACTACTCCTTTCCGATACCCAAAAGTATCACCGTTATTGTCATACTAATTAAGATACGACGTTTGGTGCAATCAAAGTATCTTCCAGGAATAACAATAAGAGTTGGTTTCACGGTCAAAGGCGTAATGACTACGTCCTACAAATATGGGTATGTCCATCACATCGTTCTCCAACGATATGACTTTCATTGCCGACCGGCGCCATGCCCTATGATCGGGAAACCTCGATCATCGATCGCGCAACGAAACTAGTCTTAGTAGAGGCTACTAGGGACCTGGTTGTTTACGCATCACACCCGTATTAATGTTTCCGCTTAATACGGTTATAGCATGACACAAAAACGTATTATGAACAAACGAGATATGATAAAGAAATACTCTTTATTAATTGCATCTAGGGCATATCTCCTTCACTAAGCTCTCCAGACTTCTTCTCTGTCGTCGACAAGCCTGCACCACACCCCCGTCGTTAAGGTTCTTCCTCGCTTCCGCCGCTCCGCGTCTAGCGCTGCTTCCGGCGAGGTCCAGCGTCACCGTCGCGGACATGGATCCCCTAACGTTCATCACCCCTGACGCGTGGTCACTGATTGTGGGCCCTGGACCCACACGTGAGTGGCTGCACGGCACGTGAGGGGAGCCGCGTCCCACTGTCGTCGCCGTCTCCGCCGCGGCGGGCCCACCACCTGCAGTAATTGCGCGCATGCGCGTGACGGAGTAACCGTACGCACAGGCACAGCCACCCGGAAAGAAGCTCCTTCGCGCTAGTCGCTAGATGCGCTTGCCCCCACACGCTCACCGTATCCAAGTCCAAGCCCACACCGTACTGTACTACCTGTGCGGCACAGCGACCGCGCGCGCGCCCCGACAAATTGGTTTGCCTCCCGCGGCCGCTTCGCTCCCTCTAGCCCGCCGCACCGCGCTCGGAGATGGCGGCTCGCCCGGGCGGCGCGCTCGCGTTCCCCTCCTCGCCGACCTCCCTGCTGCTCTCGCGCTCCCGCTCCGCCCCCGACCTCGCCGCGGCCCCGGCGGTGACGGGCCGGCGGAGGCGCTGGCTCGTCGCCGGCGTCCCGGCCGTGGCGGGGGCGCTCGTGGCGGCCTCGGCGCAGACGCCGGCCACGCTGCTGCAGGACGGCGGCGCCGCGCTGCTCGTCACCGCCGGGGCATACTCCCTCGTGCGCGCCTTCGACGCGCTCACCGAGCGGCGCCTCATCGAACAGGTCTCGCGCATCCGCATTAATTAACTTCCTACTTCCCCTAAAATGGGGATGAGATGTGCTTGCAAGCTTAACTACTACAGTAGCATCAATCACTAGGAACACCCTCTGCGCGCGTCCACTGAACTTGACTCAGCTACAAGCCCTAGCTAGACAGAGCTTCCTGCAGTTAACTGGCCGCTGCTCAAAATTTACGATCGATTTCATTTCAGTCTGTACACTCACAGATAACAAGAAGGCATAACCAATTGACCGATCAAATACGTGCTTCCTCGAGAATGTTTTGCCTTGATGTTTTATCCACAACAATTAAAATCTTCGTGCTCCCCTAAAAATGAACTGAAAAAGCTTTGTGCACCGCTGCATTAAGAAAAAAGTGAAAATACAACCACTGGTAGCTCGAGAACGCGGTATCATGCTGGTTACAGTTACACCTCGTTCGGGTTTCTTGCTTGCTAACTTGTGGTACTTGTCACCGTTCAAGGCAGAACCTAAGCAGAAAGATCGTCCATGTGCTATCCGGGGTTCTGTTCATGTCTTCATGGCCACTCTTCAGGTCATCCCTCCAACTGTTTCCTCAAACTGGCCTCAGAATGCCTACGATCTTTAAATCAGAATAGATATCTCAAAGTGGGTATTCTCTGTTTTGCAGCAATTCGGCTGAAGCGCGGTTCTTCGCGGCCGTAGTCCCATTCTTGAACTGTATAAGGCTTCTCACCTACGGGCTCGGTTTCTACTCTGACGAGGCTCTAGTAAAATCGGTGACCCGTGAAGGCAAACGAGAGTAATCCCAATGTTGCCAGCAACGATATGTAGCTATTATCCTTCGTTCTTCTTTAAGACACAACACCTTGATACAGAATATGGTTGCTGGCAGGGAATTGCTTAGAGGTCCTCTCTACTATGTCATCGTGTTGCTGATCATCGTTCTAGTCTTCTGGCGTAACTCCCCAATCGGAATCGTCTCCTTGTCCATGATGAGCGGCGGTGATGGTAAGATGGATAGCTCTGGCATCAGGCATGGCTACGAGTTCTGTGACACCCTTATACTTGACGACTTGTTCGTTTTCGCTGAGTTTCTGGGCTTCACAGGTTTTGCTGACATTATTGGAAGAAGGTTCGGCTCACTGAAGCTGCCGTTCAACAAGAAGAAGAGCTGGGCCGGGAGCGTCGCGATGTTAATTTCTGGGTCCCTGCTATCCGCTCTGTATGGTTCTTGTGACGCGCGCCTCTTCTCTTCACTGGTTTATGTGCTCCTTGTTGACGTATTCCATATGTTTCGTTGTTGCAGGATGCTGTTCTACTTCTCGTGGCTTGGTTTCATCCATGTCAGCTGGGATCAGGTGCTTGGTAAACTGGTTCTCGTCGCGTTGGCAGCTACTGTGGTGGAGTGTATTCCTGTAATTGACATTGTAGATGACAATATCTCTGTTCCTTTTGCCACCATGTTGGTAGCCTATCTGTTGTTTGGGAACACTGCAAATTGAATCTATGAACAAGATGTTTTGAGCTCCTGCTATACTGGCACCAGAAGTTCTCTCATCTCCTCAACCGCAGCAAAAGTATTAGGACACCCTATCTGGCAAAGCATTTGTTTTCAACATTAGTACCATTACACATTAATCCGTATTCAGCTTTCTTTCTCTGAATAATGTGGGGAAATCCCAGTTCCTTTTCAATGGACAAACTAACAAACTAACCTCGTACAACACACTGAACAACGTGGAAAACCATTCCTGAATACTACAAAACAAAAAAGTTCTGCACCTACTGTTACATTTGCAACTACCAACAAATAATATCGAGACACCTAGTAGTGAGCAAAGCCTTTCATGGCTGGATGAAGAAGAGATGTGGTCATGTACAATGGCACCGAAGTGGGATCGATGCTCCTTCAGGCTTCCGCTTCTCCCGGGTGACTGCTTCTCGAATCATCGGCACTTTCTGGTGAATCTTCTTCCATATGTAGTTCACAGCACCATCTTCACCATGATGACTGTTTTCGTACTGAAAGACATGCTGGACTCGAGCCAGGTTTCGTCGGAATTCATCCTTCTGCTGCTTCGGGATATTCCTCAAGTGGTCTTTCAGCCATTTCGGTCTCATTGCATTACTGACTGATACAAAAATGGAGAATTCTGTGTAATCTATCATTCCTTCGAAGGGAAGCTCGATGTCATCACTCACAATGACTGGTATGCAGAGACTCGCGACAGCGTCAAATAAGCGGCATGAACTTGGGGTGTCACCAGCTGGGTGCAAGCAAAACTCTGATGTCCGCATCCCTTTTATGGATTGTTCACGCCCTGTGGCGTTAGGAAAACCTTCTTCCATGATAACACCAGGCTCATTAACCATCAAGTCCCATAGTTTTTCACGCACTAAGCCTCCCTGAAAAAAGGTTAACAGATTAATCAGATAAATGGATCTGTTTGGTATTCCTATTTGACCAGCAGCATAAGAATCCAATTGTTATGCTTAGGTTAGCCGAAATCAAGGTGATAATTTGGTCTTACTGCTCAATCATGTGTTTCCAGTGGTCACTTTCTGTTCTTAGAAAGCAACAAAGCCACAAATATGAAACTATGCCCTAGAATTCTGCTAATGTAGACTGTATAAGCGACAAAGTCATGTACTTCAAATGATATTTCTGGGATAAATATACACCTAGACAAAGATCTAGAAGATAATTTAAGCAGAATAAACCCTTAACTACAGGTCCATTGCAAGTGTTATTTTCAGGTACTACATAGGCGATAAACAATTTACAAAAATTCAACCTGACAAATACGAAATTCAATAGAAACCAGTCTCAGAAAGTAATACCATATATACTAAATGTTTTCACAATTTTTTGAAAATTATGATAAAATGCAAGTGAATATTAAGGTACAACACAGAGTCCAGATGCAGATTAACCTTTCCAAATATACTGAACAAATCAGGTGCTTGATTGTATAATAGAGATAGTACAAACCCGATGCCTGTGCTTGGCTCCCTTGAAGTACAGAAGAGTGGGACGATCCATATTTTCCGACAAGTGCAAGTTAGGGAGCAAATGTGTATAAGGTATGATCACATCTTTCAGCAATGACACTTGTGTGTGTTGTATCATATTAGAAGAGTTACTGCCTGCAGATTTTGAATCTAGTTTGTACCAGCCACCAAAATCGACCACCAACAGAATTGCTGGAGCAATCTCCGCCCGGACATGCCACATCGCCATAGGGTCTGTCAAAGAATGCCTCAGTATTTAACATGACCTGAGCATTCAAAAGACAAATAAGCTGCTACACATATAATTCTTCACCAAGACATAAACAATACACAAAACGCTTCTGCATCAGTTGCATAAAATTACAGTATTTTCTCTCCAATACTAGAGTGTGCTAATATGTAGACACACTTGCATGACCCAAAATAAGTTTCTTAACTGGTGACAGTTCTAGGTAAGCCAAATCCTTGGTTGAAAAAGTTCTAGGTAAGAAACATAACCAGCTATGTTTACCTCAATCCTAAGTATGCAAAAGTTATTTGCAATTTGTGGGTTAGTGCATTATAAGGATTTTCTAATGATGGCAAACAAATTTAAGGAGCTATAGCAAAAAACCATATCTAGCCAACAATTAGTAAAACTAATAAAGATCATTGCGAGCTTTTATCTGTTCATAGTTTCAGAGTTGGTTAGAAAACTCTACACAATTTCATTTCAGATAGTGTCAGCTGCAGAATTTTTGGCTTCGGCATATTGACTAGCCAACAGGGTCAAATTGTGCAGATTTGAGTGAACCAGCGGCTGATTATACTGATTTGCATTTGTTTGATTTAGATCAAATCTGAAGAAGCATCTCAAAATCCGTCTTGCTGAGAATTACCTGTCAGAACGAAGACGTGGTCGCGGCCGCCGGAGCGTTGCCACGCCGGGTGGGCGGTGACGCGGTCGACGACCTCCCGCTGTCGTCTGTAGTCGGCGTTGCCCTCCTTCCTGCGGAAGGCGCCCTTGGTGGCGCCCCACCCGAGCTCCAGCTCGGCGGAGAGCGTGGCGAAGAAGGGAACGAAGACGAC
The DNA here is from genome assembly GCA_026929855.1 of Poa annua. Taxonomy (NCBI): domain Eukaryota; kingdom Viridiplantae; phylum Streptophyta; class Magnoliopsida; order Poales; family Poaceae; genus Poa; species Poa annua. The sequence goes on from CM049433.1 coordinate 94,330,601, forward strand.
GTCGGCGTCCCTCCAGTCCGCGACGACCCTCACCGCGGACGCGGAGGCGGGGCGGAGGAGGGAGGCGAGGAGCCAGTACTCGGCGCTGTACTGCCTGATGAGGGGGCTGGCGGGGTAGGGCGGGCGGTCGAGCGGCGGCGGGTGGTCCGGGTCGGAGGAGGCCGGGATGCGGGAGTCGGGGGACGGGAGTGACCAGTAGAGGTCGAGGAGGCCGTGGTTGAGCGCGCGGGGGAGGTCGGCGACGTAGACGCTGAGGCGGCGGCGGTGGTCGGGGTCGGAGGTCTGCGCGGAGAGGGGGAGGAGCGGCGGGGAGGAGGGCCTGAGGAGGAGGAGGGAGAGGGAGAGGATCACGAGGGCGGGGACGGCGAGGAGGGCCAGGCGCTTCATGGCCGGCCTCCGGATCTCGCCGGAGATGGCAGGAGGCGGCATCCGTGGGGAAGGAGGGAGAGTGAGAGAGCTCGTGATTTACACGTGGCGCGAGCTGAATATGTGCGATGCCTTCGTACTATCTCAATTCAATTTCAAATTCCAAGATTTTTGAACAAAGAACTGTGTACGTGCTTGCTCGCCGATAATACAATTTTTGAACAAGATTTTTGCACAATTGCACATACGCCAGAAGCATAAAACTGTGGTGTCAATCGAAGTTACGATGTCAAAATCATGTTTTCCTATGAATTTGTACTATTTTTTTTCACATGATTCTTACCCTATACGTGAATAATTTGCGAAACTGTTGTGTAGTTATTTGTCTACACAGTTTTTTTTCAAACGAAGGTAAAAACTTTGTATTATTCATTAATTAAGAAGAAGGAGGTGCCCGGTTTATTAATGAAAGAAACCGGGCGAAATCCATACAACAAACACCCCAGGACAGAGCCCGCAAAACCTCGAAAACACCTAATGCCAAACCGAACCCAAAACTACGCAACCGGACGACCGGCCCTCCACCCTTGCCGAAGAGAAGAATCCATGCATAAAGTGCTATTTGGCTACACAGTTAAGTCGTGGCTCCACGACTGCTCGGCGGAATTGTCGTGTGGGCTCACTTTGGTCACCGTATTTCGGCAATACTATTTTACAGCAACTAAATATAATTTTGAGACTTCAACATTGTATTTGGTGACGTGGCAAGTTCTGACTTGCCACTAGCTCTCTCACACAAAAAGTAACCATACTAGTATGCGAAAAAACAAATAGGACTTAAATGGTTTCAGTCCACAGTTTGAATGACTTTATTATCTCTGGAAGAGAAGGAATAATAAGAAGTAAAGTAGGGGTGAGACGATTTGGCTCTCTTCATTTAAAATACATTTGAACTGTATTTTGAAATGTTTAAAATATTCGCACATAGATCTTAACATGTTATGTGTTCAGAAAGCCGTTTCACGGAAAAAGACAGTTTTTGTGGCCTTTGTAAAAACGAAAAAATTGGTACTAAAACAAGTATTTTCATTATAAGTTTTTTGTATTTTGTTTTACAAAGATCATAAAAATATCAGTTTTCCCGAAGCGACATTGTTAACACATAGAATATATTACAGTAAAAACACATGGAATATGAAGATGTATCGGCAAAGTTTTATTTCAATAAATTTCCACATTTCAAAATGTGTTTTTTAAATAGCAGTTGGTGTTTATGCACCCATGAGTGTCAAAGAGGATTTCTCGTAAAATAAAGATAACAAACAATACTGCATCACCCATATAAATGATCAAAATAATTAACTGTCCATCAACAAGATCAGTTCAACAAAATAGAGTGTACTCCAACATTAACAAGATTGCACGGCTATATGCTCGAGCAATATTTGTGTGTCGCTCTGTTCTAACAGCCATAACACAAAAATCCTCAACATGCACAATTGCATGCATTCTGCAATTTGAGATACTGTCCTAGTGAGCATCATGGATATAGACTAATGGGATAATTAACAACATATAAATGTAAATTTTACTCAATAGGAAATTATAATACATCATGAATATCCTAGGATTTTGTCCTTGTGAATTTAACCCACTCTCTCTTGTATTAATACTAATGCATATCTCGTACCTAAAGCTAGTGTTATTGCCAAATCAAGGACCATATGCCATATCCTCACTCTTTGAATCGTGGGCAGGCTGCACTTTAAGTTTCTCGTTGGTTGAACCTGATATTGTCTTCACACGTATTTCTTCGGCCTTTCCATAAAGGTACATATACAATCCACCAAAAATCAATGCGCTCCCCGACAAACTGTCACAAAATATTTAAAATGTGTTGGTAATGGCACAAAAAGAGTATATAACCACGATCCATTCACATGGACATCATCCACAGACCAGCCCTCTAGGGCCTGCGGTAGCTATTCCTCTCATATAAGGAGTTTTTTTTACATTTCTCATACAAGGATAACTCCTAGGATGGCCATGTCTTGAACTATAATGCGAGTATTAGTTTTGGTAATTTTATGGTAACTTTTTCAGCAAATGTTAACAATCCACGACCTAGAATGAACAAATAGTACATGGCACAAGAGGGAGGGGGCGGCTGCCTCCGGGGTAGCAGACTATTATCTACATACCGTACTTATGCAACGGAAAACTACAACCTTAAATTATAAGTCGTCCAAGTGTTAGACAAAATGGTTGTAAAAATTAGCATCTTATTATCATACTGACATCTTCTGTATGCTTTCGTATTTTATGTACATAATGTAACTGGGGATGTTTTCCTACCACAGAACTATATATCAATTCTCTGGAGGTTGACATTTCACTAGAGTCTAATTTAACCATAAATAGTGCTATTTAAGGGTATAGTGTTTAGTTTCTTCCTTACCTCCCAACGGTGAGGTTTTCTCCTAGTAACAGTATCCCTAGAATCATGGTGAAGACTGTCGATAATCCGCTAAACATCGGTGGGAAAACAGGACCTCGCTTTTCAACAGCGTACAAATAAAACCAATATTTGGCTGATGTCCCAAGTGCAGCCTGTAGATCAAAATAAGAATTTGTGTATTTAGTGCATATTCATTTTAATTCTTGATTTAACCTCTAGAACAGTGAACAATGAATAAGAATACTTGGTTTGCTTGACATAATAATATTAGCTTGCAGTAGGTGGTTGCATTATTAGATATCTAAGATTTAAAACAAAAGTGGAAATCAATAAAACTTTACACCATAGTAAAGGGGAATTATCATAGACTTTTTAAATTGTAATCAAGTTAAAAATTTGAAGAGGACTTACCGAGTAGACAATGGTTATTAGTTGGATGTTCCATCCTATTTCCCAAGCAAGTTTGTCCCTTCTAAAAAATATACCTATGGCATAAGTTTGCAGGCCACCCAAGGCACATGTCAACACCGAGGACCAATGTTTCCATGGGTACACCTTCAAAACTTTCACCTGAATAAGTGTTTGTATTACTAAAATAGAAAAATACAGGTTTGAAAGCAAACCAAGAGTAAAATAACAACATCATGACATGGTTCTTATGGAAAAAATGTCCACACAATTTAGAAAATATCAGATTAAAATTTGACGTACTTGTATAGGATACCAAAATGCACAGCTTATGCAATCACCCAACAAAAGTAAGGTGCCTCTCAAGCGGTGTCCTCCAACAACGCCATTAGAGTACTTAGGGATACCTCTTATAATTGCACACCAAAGATGCAATTCCTTTCCTTTGTACATGGTAGTCAGTAGAGCCCCACCAAAGCAAAATAATGCTCCAGTTACCTTTGCGCTTCCATTCTTGGATTGGAGGTGCACTTCCTCCATGCTGCAAAACAATCACGAGGTTTACATTTTTATTACCTAATAAAAAAGTGTAAGTGATCTCTTGTACTAGATTCTGCTGTTACTAGTTTAGGGTCTAAAAGACCATGTTGTTGCTCTAAATAAATTTATTTATCCTATGTGTGTTACGCAAAATATTTAACTCTTGTATCGAGTGGATTTCCAACTACGGGAGGGGTGGGGTATAGTTTATATTAGGTGTAGGAAAAAAGGAACATGTCAAGCTTTTAATTTGTAAGGTAGTGGTGTGCTATCTATGGGAAAGATAAACATCTACTCACTCCGTTTTTAATATAAGATGTTTTAGCCTTTTGCCACATGCACATGTCCAAACTTGTATCTAGACATGTACTCCCTCTGTTCCCAAATATATGACATTTTAGGTACTCAACATATTGTCTACATACACACTAAAATGAGTGAACATGCCAACTAAAATATGTCTAGATACATTTGCATACATGTGAATGTGGACAAATGCTTAAACATCTTATATTTAGGAACGGAGGGAGTAGACAACATGTGCAATAGCTAAAACATCTTATATTAAAAAACGGAGGGAGTAGTAGTTTGAGAACAAAGTTTTTGTAACCTTGGAATATCAACAACCGAAGGAATTACACCATGATTTTTTTCGTTAAATACAACTAAAGAATATCCAACTATAGCACGAAATCATTTGAGCTATCATTTTTTAAACAGATGTAAGGATTGGTTACCCGAGCAGTAGAGATACGGCGAAAGTGAAGAGTGGTGTCAAACATGAGAAGATCACTGCATAAGAGGCAGGTGTGTCCCGTAGCCCGTAGTAGTACAAAGTCATAGGCAATGTATATCTGTACACATTAAAAATTATTACCAATGAAACTTCTTCCTTGATTGTGTACAGAAAGAGAAAGCAACTATAATGCATTACAAACGACTAATTTTATGATAGTACATGTTTTGTAGATAGTTTATCGATACGTACCCCGCAAACGCATTAGTGAAGAGCCACCCAAGAGCTTTCTTATCCAATTCCTTCCACTTGCCACTGTAGATTTTTTTTATTTGCTTGAATCATTGTAGAAGATATGGTAGTTCGTTTCCGCAAAAATAATAGGTTCATGTCCTGACCTTTCGAGGAGTAGAGCAAATGGTAATAGAAAAACGGCACCAAGAATGCTTCGATAACATAGCCACGAGAATACAAACATGCCGCTATTGAGTGCTACCTTGCCTAGAAGTATAGTCCCTATGTTGAAGAGCTCCGAAAGGATCACACACAGAGTTGGTTTCCATTTGCCAACTGTGCGACAATTTCAATCACAATATTAGAAGTATCAAATATTTCCTCTATGCAATCCATCTAATCCTGGTTTGAAAATTAGAATTGTGTCTCTATGTTTCTACCATGACCTTTTTTGTGAGATCTATAAGATCCATCTAGTGTGCCAATAGTTTGTTGCGGAGAACAAATAGAACCGAGGCTGTCATCTCATGAAGGATGTGCACGAGGGAATGAGTATCCCTAGTTCCCAAACTATCCAACTTTAAAGTTCTTTTTGCAATCAATATCATGATATATTATAGTAGCGAATAGTACACACATGAGCTGACTACAACGATTATAAAATAAAGCTTAGAGGAAACAAGAAATTTCGAGATCTTCACACTCCTTCTTGTTACATGACACAATCTTGTACTTTTCTAAACACAACCATAGGAAAACAAAAAAGATACCAAACCACGAACCTCTAAATACCAATGAGGGTCCCATAATTTAATTTTAAGTTGCAATGTGAAGACTACGTGCACGCATGCAACCACTCAAGTAATCAATCAACATCGTCAAGAGTACCAACACTAGTATTTTGAGGGAGAAACAACCGAGCAGCCTCAGCGATGTTGCTGGGAACCAAGAGCATGAATCACCCTTGTCGAAGATGTAGCAGTCGGGACAGATATTACAAGGACAATCCTCATCGCGGCAACCATGCATGAGGGAAAAAAATCAAAATCGATCTGGTGGAGAAAGATCTGAATGACGATACACCACCATTGTCTTCGGGAAGGAGATCTCGTCGTTGAACGAAGGGCCGAAGATTACTTATTACCATCTCCATTGATAAACAAGAAGGCTACCAAAAACCTAAACCGATCTTATTAAAAACACTCCTTTTTGTCAATAAGCAGAGGAGCTTTCCTTTTTGATTGTATATGCGAAGTTAAACTAGAAAAGATCTTATACTTTTCGATCCTAGAAAGCCTAACAAACGTCGGATGCACAGCCTTTTCGATAAGAAAAACTCCAGAGGAATAAAGTTGTCTTAAATTCCTGTGGAGTTCCAATTAATTGCTTGCAAAAAGCTGATTTGGAGCAACACATGTCATACCTTGGACTTGGGCGGTGGTGTCCTGGCCGTGACCAGGACACACTACGTCCTTGGCAGTCGAGCGCGAGCTCAAGCCCGCACCAGCCCCGGTCGAGCGCAGGCCATGGGTGGCGGTGGCGGTGGAGGGGAGCTCGCGGGAGGTGGGAGAAGAGATGATGGGCAAGGTGGCCGTAAGCGTGGACGCTGCCATGGGAAAGAGCTGTGCTCGACGTAGTGGGAGTGATGGTGGAGCTAGCTAGCGGGTATCAAGCGACAGTGAAATATGGGTCGAGCATGGAAATGGATGACATCGATGACCACTTGCTGTAAACTAATGATGACTGAACTGCATGCTTGGTGATGACATCGGTACGTAGATGCACGTTTTCATCAGCAAAGAGACCGAGGACGGATGCATGCATAGACACGTGCTTGCTTTGGTACCTGCAATTTGGCTCCTTGATCGTATCGATGGCGCATCGACAGTCTCCGTCCCGACAGTCGGTCCGTGCATGCAGGCGGCTCGCCATACCGGTCTGCTGCACGAGTCCAGCTTAGTTAATTTGCAGCTTGTTAATTATGTCCGTTTGGTTTGGTGTACTCAAACGCGTCCAATTAATCTCAGCGTACGTAGCTCGGAGCTCCAAACTATTTTCACTGTCCAATTCTCAGCCTGCGCGACTCAAGCATATAGGAGGACGTGTTTGGTTTTCTGGCGTCATTTTTGCACAACTTATATGTGTGGCTCCCATCACGTACCTGTCCTGGAAAATAATGTCAAGTACTCCCTCTGTATAACAAAAGATGTCACACTTTATATCAAATTTGGATGTATCTATACAATAAGTCATGTATAGATACATCCAATTTTTGATCAAGTTGAGGCATCCTTTATTAGACGGGGGTGTCCTTTGGATTTCTATAATGTATTTTGATTAGCTGACACCAAGCTGGAATAGCTCAGTTGGCCAGAGCGTGTGGCTGTTAACCACAAGGTCGGAGGTTCGAGCCCTCCTTCTAGCGTTTTTTTTTACACTGTACTTGTTAATTCTCTTTTCTTGCTCCAACTCGGTAGCTGGCTAACTTGAAATTTTGTTGTTGCATTTTTAGAAAAAAAATTATTTCGTTTTTGTAGCTCTAACGCTGAATCAGTTCAATACAAAATAAGTGGCATAGAGCCCTTCGAACCGCAGCACCAGCCCAGCCCAAGTGGCTATACCGGCCGACGTCTCATACCACCACGCACACGCAGGAGCAAAGACGGGGGAAAACAGAGAAACTCGCAGGCGCTCAGGCGACGTGACGGCGCGGCGGCGGCCGCTCCACGCTTCACAGGCATAGCGCGCTGACGCGAACGGGCGGCTCAGGATTAGCTCCACCTCTATCGGCGGCTACGCCGCGACGGCCGGTGGTCACTCTTCAGAGCAGGGGCGGTTGGCTCTCTTGGCGTCCCTGCCGGGCAGCTCCGGGCCCTCCGCCGCTGGGACTTGCTGCGCCGTCAGTGAGTCGTTCCCCCCGCCGCCGCAGGGATTCCGGATCGCGCCCTCGGTTGTTGACTTGTAAGCATTCTGTGCTCTCTCTCTCTCTCTCTCTCTCTCCTCATAGCTTGGCGATAAATCTTCAAATATAACGGGGGGCCTTGGCTTGGCGTTTAGTATTTCGAATTCGCAGGCTAATCAGCAGAGCCCATGACCTCAATGAATCCTGTAACTTAGTTCGGCATAGTTTTGGACCGCACTGTGCAGGGATTAGGATGAGTGGGTGAGGGCAGCACATGTCGCTGCGCCATGTGCCTTAGAGCTGTTTGATGAAATGCTCAAGTTAGACACGGTGATTATAATTGTGCATTCTTCCACTGTCGTTCTATTTATTTTTACTTCCACCGCTTGCATTTACGCGCTTGGACGCTTAGTGGAACACGTGGTTCTACTGTGGCCAGTGTACGTCATTTCAGTGCCAAATAATGCGGCGTATTCAGTTTCTGTTTAGTGAGTGTTGCCAAATGCTTGTACAGCAGTAGTGCAAGAACTTTTATGCTTTATACTACATTGTGTAATGTGCGTGGCTTATGTATGACATCTTTATGTTTGGCCCCTTGTTTCTTGCAGCGTTACCAGTGGACATTCAGAGAGCAAATTTGTTTGTCATCTGGTTTCGCATTTGTGGATTTTTTGTTGAGAGTTTGGATGCCTATAGTTGAGTAAATCATGCGGGGAAAACTTTGGATAAGATTGTCTCCCTTCCTTTCCAAGCATTATTTCTCTAGCTGTCGGAATTCCTCGTTGTCCCCATCCTCGTCGAGCTCTGCGATACAGCCATGGCTCTTTGTTGGTCTGGGTAACCCTGGTGAGAAGTACCAATCCACCAGACACAATGTAATTTCTACTTGTCATCTTTCATTTGAAATTCTGGGGCTCAGCTTTATCTCAGATTCTCTTGCATTGTTTTGCCTTCCAGGTTGGGTTTGATATGATAGATGCATTTGCAGAGTCTCAGGGCATATCCATGACCACACTTCACTTCAAAGCACTATTTGGTGAAGGTTTGGCTCCATCCATATGCCTCCTGAAAGGATGTTTATCTTCACTTTTCGAGGATCGGATGCTCTGTTGTCAAAGTGCAAAGGGGTTGGATTGAACTGAAGGTTCTGTCCTTTCCATTGATGCAGGAATGATTGATGGTGTCCCCATTTTGCTTGCCAAGCCTCAAACATATATAAATCTCAGTGGTGAATCTGTATGTAACATTTTTGGGAGTCTTCTGAATATTTATTATACGATTTCTACCTTGCTATATTTTTTTCTTGCCATGCAATCCCTTATTACAGGCTTGACTGTGCGTTGTGACAGCTTGTTTAATGCTTGTGATGCTGACAGCCCTCTCCTTTTTTTTCCTTATTACAGGCTGGTCCCCTTGCTGCCTATTATAAACTTCCACTTCACCGTGTCCTTGTGGTAAGCGTCTGTGTTCTAATCTTCATTGGTTCTACCTTATATGGCGATCTCACTTCTATGTTGTATGTGTTTCAGGCATACGATGACACAGACCTGCCATGCGGAGTTCTGCGTTTACAACCTAAAGGAGGATATGGGCGTCACAATGGGTTGGTAAACCTTACTGTTATGTGCCTTGTGATTTTTTTTTGTGTCTGAAAAGTTTACAAAGGGAAAACCATGTATATGTTTGTTTTGTTTAAATCCATAAATAGAAAAGCGGCAGGTCTGTTTCCTTTTGACGGAAATCAGCAGCGCTGATTTCATTAGTTAAGAGTAAAATACAAGGTCTGAAAAAGAACGAAGAGAAAAAAAACTAAGAGAAAACAACTATACAAAGGTTGGTGGTGCAACTAGTTTCAGCCACCACCAAAGCTAAGAACAGGGAACCTCAGGGAGGGTCGAACCATCTTGTCTCCTTAAGCACAGCCATCCTCCAGTTAGTGAGATCATCGATGATAAGTTGGAGAAGACTGGCTTCAGGCCTGGCTACCGCGTTGAAAATTCTTCTAGTGCCTTCTTTCCACACTGTCCAGGAGAAGAGCATGAGAAGAACTGATCATTTTTCTCGGGTATTGGGTTGGATGGAGTCCAGACATTGAAGCCACCATTGAGAGAGGGAGCAGTGAGCTGAAGCCACTTGAGTAGCAGGAAGGCTGAAGCTAAACTGCACACGCTGCCATAGCCGGGAGCTGTAGGAACAATTCATCAGAAGGTGGGGTACTGCTTCACTAACCTCTGCCGTGAGGCATTTTCCATCAACCGTCAGCCACGAGAAGAATTTGCAGCTGGGGGTTATCTGATGCTTCCATATCAACTCACTCATCGGGGATTTTATGATTCCTTCAAGCAGAAAATTGTAGGCAGATTTGGCAGTATATAGACCTGAAGCAGTCCATTTCCAGCTGATACTGTCCTCAGTCGCAGGGTTTAGTGAGACATGCTGAATCTTGTTGAAGAGCCAGATAAACTGTTGAAGGTTTTCCATCGAGGGGTTGGGTTTAAGGTTATCAATCCAACCATTTTCAAGGATTGCGTCACAGATCGAGCAAATTTTTTTTTGCGAGTACGCCACTATAAGAAAGAGAGTTTAATTACAACAATCAGCCCTAACTTGCAAACAAACCGGGCTGGAAACTCTGCAAAAGAAGAAAAAGCTAACTACTCACGGCAGGTGGTATCTCCCTCCGACAGCAACCTGCTCCCAGGTTGCCCACTCATCTCTAATCCTCCTAACTAGCTGAGTTGCAGTACATTGCATGTTCATGTTATTGATAGCCCACGCATTTCTATGCTTCCAAACAGTCCAGCAAATGAGAATGATTAGGGTAACCATCCTCCTACGTCCGCTTTACTGCACTCTGTTCCTCGCTGTCTGCCACCAATGACGACATCAGCTGTGCCGAAACAGAGCTCGGAGCTTGGATTTGAGGATAAGACCCTCGAAATCAGTGGTCGTACCATAAATTAAACTTTTCACTGTTTCCCATAAGGAAGTTAGTGGATGCGATGGACATGCTCTTAATGCGTTGATCAATTGACAATGGCAAACTGTGCCAGGCCTTTCCAGGATCTGTATGATAAAAGCAGAGCCAATGGAGCTTGAGGTCGTTACTTTGCAGGTGGAGGTTGGGAATTCCCAGGCCACCGAGAGCTTTAGGTCGCTAGCTTGTAGTCCATTTGACAAGGCACGTTCCCCAGAGCAATCTTCAAGACCAGCCCAAAAGAATGAACGGAGAAGATTGTGGATCAGCTTAAGCAGCCATTTAGGATAATTTAGAACCATTAGCTGGAAAATGGGTATCGCCGAAAGAACTGTGACAAGAATCAATCGACCAAAGGTGATTAGTAATTTGCACTTCCATCCAGCTAAGATGTTTTGAGGATTTTGATAATGAGACCTTGATAGCCCGAAAGATGCAACTTTTTGTCAAAAAGAGCCATGTCAAGGTATGTGCGTGCAATTTTTTTAGTTTGGCATCCCATGATCAACTGGATAAGGGAAAGATCAATACCTTCGCATTTGATGTGTGTGAGGCTGCTCTTGCTGAAGTTGGTGTGCAGTCCAGAGGCTTGTCCAAAGAAACTAGCACGTCAGAAACAAGCTGGAGCTCTTCAGGGATGGCCTTGAGGATGGCGTTCATCGACGCACGGAAAGGCGTGTGCAGGCAACCCAGAGGGGAGAGCAGACCATGATTCTGAGCTTGGAGAAGGAGTTGACTTGGCATTCCGTTACAACGACAAAAAGCAGAGGCTTGTAGCAAGCCTCGTCTGTGCATGATGATGTAACTTACCAGTTCAAAATGGCAGGCCGTTGTCTTGGTCCTCTGATCTAATCCGTTACTATTTACTTAGGTAAACTTTCTCATTGACGCGGAGATGGCATAACTTCTCTTCTGCTCTGTAGCTAGTTAGTACTTGCATTTCTTGTTTGTTGTGTTATTTCTGCATACACCTTTTTTTGCTCATTTAATCATGTTGTCATGATCATATAGTGTCTCTTACAGTATTACTTGTTTCCACTTGACGTTTTGCATATCCTGTGAAGCCCAATCAGTTACCAAAATCTTCCAAACATTCCACTATTCAGTGTGATAAGAGTGTTCCCCCTAACTTCTTGTTTTTGTGCGTGCGTACACAACACCATTCAATTCAACATTTTGTTCATTCGGGTTTGATTGTGTCACGGGGCTTTGCACTTCGGCCCCATTGTGTGAATACCACATCAAGGTGACAGGATTCGAACCTATGGCCCTCTGTGCCCAAAACAGATGTGCTGACCAGACTGCAACAATGGAATCAGTATCCGTGTAATGACACTCACACTCATCGAGTGAGATAAATGGATACATTTTCATATGAGCGTACGCTGAAATAGCTGCAGACATTTGCCCTCTCTTTTTCAAAACTTCTATGTCAGCGATGACCTGAACCACACTTTCTCTGTAGAATTAGATTCCCAATCAACCAATGAATCGGTTAGATCAGCAGGCTCGTCCCTCTAAAACCTACTTCTCATTCGATCGATGCTTAAGTACCGGTTTGCTTCTACGTCTACGGTTGAACTTGAAGGCCTCGGATTTCAAAACCTGTAGAGCTTGCACAGATCCAGTGGAGACGGGTGGGCCTGTAGTATTTTGGCCAATAAATGATGAGCTACAAAAGGATTCTTTTTTTCGTGTCACAGCTGATTACTCCTTTTTTTTTCTTTTTAATAATTCCCCGGATCCTTGTGATGTCTGTAGATTAGGGCTTCCTTTTTTCTTGACATGAAGCATTTATCTCGTTAGTTTATCAGGTTGAAGAGTGTGATCTACAATTTTCGCAAGAACCGAGAATTCGGTCGATTAAGGATTGGTAGGTTCGATAACTGCAAGATTCGGCGTTCCTTTTCTTTTTCTGGGCCAAAAGTAATAGTTTGCCTTATGTAGGTATCGGGCGTCCACCAGGTCAGATGGATCCCAAAGCGTTTGTGCTTCAGAAGTTCAATAAGACTGGCCGTGAACGGGTAAAAAACTACATTGCTTTAACCTGAAGTTCTAGTTTAATGTTATGCTTGGGTATCTTATGTTAGTTCTTCATGAATTAATTTTAAAACACATTCATGTGCTCTATGATTGGATGATCCTGTTTATTCGCTAGGGCAGGTGTTGCCAAACAGTATTGTATTGTCTACGACACCCTTGGCTATATTGTTTATAGAAGCAGATTCTATATTTAATCTTCAGTTAAAAATCGGCAAATGTTTATGCTGCTTCCTGCAAATGGCAAACGCCTTACCAGTACAAACATAAAGTTCAGACTGAAAATAGTCTTTATTGGCTGGCTGGAGGATTATGCCGCTCTTTCTTGTGGCAAAACCTGAGCATCTCTTAAGAAACACAGTAGCACGATAAATAAATTTCTATTATGACAACAAGCTCACGCCTGTGCTTATATTACATCTTTTGCTGTGAATGAATCTAGATCGATTCAGCCATAAAAGAGGGCGCCGACATCCTGAGGTTGGTGGTCACCAAGGGTCTGGCGGAGGCGGCGAGACTGGCAAATGTGGAGCAGAAGTACAAGCACCTGAGGTCACATGACGAGCAGTTCTAAACATGACCACGGACCGCTTGCCCGTGAAAAATTCTCATGCATCATACTGTTGGATCGGATGTCTGTCCGACTGCCCTGATGTGAGAACATCTCGAGGTACAAGCCTGAAAGTCCAGCTCTAATGAACATGTTCAGCTGATCTTGTATAACCCTGTAATTTAGCATGCCAAATGAACTGAGGTCGCTGTTTTCTTGTGTCGATGAAATGAACTCGGGGTGTTCTTCTTCTTCAGAAAAATGATCTGACGGACGGGTTACGGGTAGAGCTGACCGAGCAGCAGGTTCCCGTAGCTGAGCGGCCGCGGTTTCGTCCACGTCACCATGCACGGAAACCACCGAACGGCCAGCCCGATCGGCGGTCGGCACCGTGGCCGCTTCACCCGGCGCCACCACCTGGCCCCTCTCGCCGCTGCAAACGCAACGGATACGCTTGTCTTCTCCCCCGACCTGCACCGCCTGCGCTCGACTCCAGTGGCTTCGCACATAGCGATCGGCAGCTACAAATAGATAGCCGTAGCTCGCAGCTAGCTCATCGCAGCAGCTTCGTCATCCCGACCGACCGTGGAAGGAGAGCAGCTCGAGGCTGAAGATAGCTGCCACGCGTCAATGGAGGCCGCCGTCGCGTACCTCCTGCTCCTGCCCCCGCTCCTAACCTGCACCATTCTCCTTCCCTTCCTCCGCCTCCTGCTGCTCCCCGCCTGGAAGACGACGTCCAAGACCAGTACCGGCTGCCTCCCGCTGCCGCCGTCCGTCCCGGTCATCGGCCCGCTCCTGTGGCTCTGGCGCGCGCGCTCCCGCCTCGAGCCGGCGATCCGCGACCTGCACCGCCGCCACGGGCCCGTCCTCACCCTCGGCTTCCTCTCCCCGCGCCCGGCCATCTTCGTCTCCGGCCGGCACGTCGCCCACCGCGCGCTCGTCCAGCGCGGGCCCGCCTTCGCCAGCCGCCCGCCCGCCATCGCGCCCTTCCTCGTCCTCACCTCCGCACAGCGCACCGTCAGCTCCGCGCCCTACGGCCCGCTCTGGCGCTCCCTCCGCCGCAACCTCGCCTCCGGCGTCCTCCACCCGCACCGCGTCGCCCGCACCTTCGCTCCCGCGCGCCGCTGGGCGATCGCGCTCCTGGTCTCCGACCTCGAGGCCGAATCGTCAAGGAGCGCGACTGGCGGCGAGGTGACCGTGGTGGAGAGCCTCCAGTTCGCCATGTTCTCGCTGCTCACGTACATGTGCTTCGGCCAGAGGCTGCCGGCGGGCCGCGTGCGCGCGATCGAGGCCGTGCAGAGGGAGCTCTTCTCGTCGTACATCGGCTTCCAGGTCTTCGCGTTCTGCCCGGCGCTCACCACGCGGCTGTTCCGGCGGCGGTGGCGCACGGTGATGTCCATCCGGCGCAGGCAGGAGGAGCTCTTCCTGCCACTGATCGCAGCAAGAAGAGAACTAACCGGCAGTGTGACGGCCAGTGGCGGCGACGATGAAAACGGCTGCCTTCTGGCCTACTGCTACGTCGACACGCTCCTCGCGCACCGGCTCCCCGAGGAGGAGACGGGCGGCGAGCGCGCGCTCACCGACGCCGAGATGGTGAGCCTCTGCACGGAGTTCCTCACCGCCAGCGTCGACACCACCGTCACCGCGCTGCAGTGGATCATGGCGAACCTGGTCCGGCATCCCGATATTCAAACGAAGCTCAGGGACGAGATCGACGCGGCGATCGCCGACGACGGCAATGAGGCCGTCGCCGAGGAGGACCTGTCGAGCATGCCGTACCTGAAGGCGGTGGTCCTGGAGGGGCTGCGTCGCCACCCGCCAGCGCACTTCCTGGGCGGCGGGGAGGGCGCCGGGGTGGACCTGACGGGGAGTCGGGAGATCAGGATGATGCCGTTCGGGGCCGGCCGGAGGATCTGCCCCGGCATGGCGCTCGCGCTGCTGCACCTCGAGTACTTCGTAGCGAACCTCGTGAGGGGGTTCGAGTGGTCGGCGACGTCGATATGGCCGAGAGGCCGGAGTTCACCGTGACCATGGAGCGGCCGCTGCGCGCGCGGGTGGTGCCGAGACGCCGCCGGCTAGTACGACCAGTCTGATTGTGTGTAATACTGATGGACTTATGGTCAGCTTAATTAACACAGTAAGAGGACCACACCCTAGTAAAACGTAATCCAGACACTCGAAACTGTCGGATCAAGGCTTCAAGATAAAAAAAAAAGACGGTTTTGCTAATTCTCAGCTACAAGAGAATTAGCTTAGGACATGTATAATGGTCTTATCTTAGAATATCACTTAGGATAATTGTTAAATTAGAGATTTGTCTTCTTTTAACTAGAGATGTTAAGAGATCATCTATCATCTCCTAGCAACAATTATCTCACCATAAATTTAGAGGTATTTGATACTAAAGATATGACTAAAAATAACCCCTTGTACACCATATTTTTCGTCATGTCTTAATTACGTGACCTATTTAAGATAAGACAGTCTTATTACAATGCCTTTAGGGCTCAGTCAACACCTAAACCATCCGATCATGGACACCTTAACCATCGAATAAGGTAGTGTTAAGATTGGGACGTCCCTATTTCACGACCCGTGCGGAAACGATTCACTCCCGCACAGGGGTAGCGCTAGGTGGGCCGGCCCATAAACAGCTCCTTCCCCCTGCTTTTTTTTGTGTTTTTTCTTTCCAAATTTTAGAGAAAAATAACATGATGAAAATAAGAAAAACAAAAAAATCGTTTAAAAGAAGTAATTCGCATCTGAACATTTTTCTATTTTGAACAATTTTTTAATGTGAACAAATTTTAAATTTGAACATTTTTCAAAACTGATTTTTTTTCTAATTTAAATTATTTTTGAATTTGAACAATTTCTTAATGTGAACAATTTTAAAATGTGAACATTTTCAAATCTGAATAATTTTTAAATGTAAACAATTTTCGAATGTTTTAACAATTTTTCAATGTGAGCAAAAAAAACCTATGAACGAAAAAAGACTTTGAACAGAAAAATAGAAGAAAAAAGAATTTGAAAATCATAAAGAAAAATGAAAAATTTAAACAATAATAAAAATATTTAAAAATATAAACCGAAAGGAAAATGAAAAAAAGAAACATCCAAAAAACGAAAAAATAAAGAGAAACAGAAAAAAGAAAAAGAAATTGAAACATGAAAAAATTCGGAAATGAAAAAAAAAACCAAACTGGGCCGGCCCATGAAGTGCGGGGGGGGGGGGGGGGGGGGGGTGCGTGCAGGATTAGCGCACGACCTGGTCGTGAAATAGGAATTGCCGTTAAGATTCGTATAGCTATAGTCGTGATAGCGACCTATTCTGCGCTAGCCTACCCGTTATCTTTTTCTGTACCTGCCCAAGAACTTATTTCTTGATGGACGTTCTTTTTATCAAGAAAGTTCCGCCCTTTGCCCATATGTGGGCTTCTTTCCTTATACATATTTTTATGTTTCTTATCATTTTATTTTCCCTAGGTAATGCTCAAGTATACTGATTGTCTCTACACTGTTATTTGCGCTTGTTACATAGTGGAGAATTTTACTTTTTATAGACTTTAGTGCGTCATTTTTAAATATTTGTATATTTTTTCTTAATTAGATTTATTGTAATTATTAAATCTTAGTCATATAAATCTCAGTCCACTTTGGCCGCCAAGATTTATGCGTGTCAATTAGTTAGTTTGTGTTATTTGTGTACCGACGTGAAAATTGTTCTTTTGCGCGATATGATCATGGGCTCATATTTTAGCGACGTAATTATAGGAATTTTCTATGTTATTATATTTTGGTTGCAACTTGCAAGTCGGGTTACGTGTGACATTTTTTGAATTGGCTAATTCTCGATCAGCTAAGAATTAGTTTAAGTCTTAGTCGATTGGCCATCCGATCTAGCGTCATGATTCGAGTGTAGTCGTTTGTCACTCTCTAGGTGACGAATGGCGATGCGACCTATTTGTGCGGAGGTATTTACGTTGTATGGGCGGCCTATGTCTCTCTAGCATGATGTGTTTTTTTCGTTTTACTTTTTGTATACAAAGGTGGCCTTATGCACATTTGTGATTCTTTTTTTGTGCTCCGTTGCTTTTCTTTTAGATGGGGAGCAAGGTGCTATAGTATTTTTTGTTTTTTTGTATCTTATACGTACTTCCCTTTGTTCTGTTTATAATTCACATTTCTCGATCAAATGACGCCAATTGCAGTCCTTCTAAAGGCATGGAGTATTCCATATGAAAGCAGTGATCGGGGATCGCACAACAAATAGCCCATGTGGCTCAGCTTCCCATTTCAAATACTTCCTCCGTCCCAAAATAAGTGTCTCAACTTTGATAAAAAGTGGGTGTATGTAGACATCCACTATGAAATTGAACCTCTTTCTTACCGGTAGGTGCTACGACCGGCTTCACGAAGGTTGCCCACCTTGGATATATGACATCCACAAGATAGTAGCCCATCTTATATGTGTGGTTGTTGGCTTGGAAATCCACAAGTGGTGCTTCACATTTCAACCGGGATTTAGCTTTCACTCATAGCCAAATGATCATCCACAAGATCAGCCGGAATGACATATGCCATTTCCCTCGGTGCGGCCGTTACCTTTTGATAGGTGTTTGTGGCCAAGTTCCCTGGTAGCACCTCTTCTTTGCTGATAGAAACGATTTTGACGCTTCATGCGCTCAGCAATCTTCTTAAACAAGTCTCAAAACATACGGAACCGGCGCCGAAATATTCTCTCCGGCATAATTGGACTTTCACCAAATTAGTTCCGCATCAAAGTATAGTCGGCTTCAACTCGTAGCCTCCGAATCTTCTGACGGCCTAACTGTGAGCCGCCGTGTTTCGGCTTCTTGTTCTTGTGTGCCAACAACACCATCATACTGTTTTCATCTTCCTCCATGTCATACTCCTCATCAGAGGTAGAGTAATCAAACAACACCATCAACAAAACATAAAACTAATTTTGTAATTATCTAAACTTCATCAAAACGAAAATAAAAAAAGTTTGGGACATTCGAACATACCGTCGAACAACTTGTGTGCAGCCGGCAGGAGGTGTCTGCAGCGGCGACGAAGGAGATGGCGTGACGGTGGCTCTACAGGCCGGCTGTGGTCGGAGGCGGCCACCGGGCGCCAGAAACGACCACGGCGCGGCCAAATCCACCGTCGACGAGCTCGTCATGGGAGCAGCAATTTATAGGGCATGCAGCTAATACAGATAACTTTTGTGGCAGTGTCATGTGGGAGAGGAAAAGAAACGACAGTGTCATCGAAGTAAGAAAATAACTGCATGCATGGTCAGGGTGTACTCGTACTAAATAACACTAACTTGTGTCAACTGAAACTTGTTAATTCGGCCGGGTCATGCACTGTTAGTCCGTCGGACTGTCCCACGAGTTTAATATGCATGCATGTTGTCTTGGCTTTGCAAACATGGAGTACGTTACGTATCCATCCTAGGAGGTGCGATCGATGGGGGCAACGCATAGGAGACGAACCAACGGCACAGACGGGCTGGTTGAAGGGCAAGTAGAGACTGATGCCTGGCAGCAGTATTGAAAAAAGGCAAGCAGGTTGGAGATTGAACGTTAGAATTTTATTTTACTGATAACACGGGCCTATTTATAGTAACTCGTCAATGTGATTAATAACATTTTCTTCCTTACAAATACTGTATGTGATTACTAATAAGATCTCCTTTGTAGCTAGGCTTCGTACGTGCAGTGAATAAGGGTCCTTCCGTGCCTAATACTCCAGTAGTATATTCTCTAGGTAAAGACTGGGAATGTGCCTACTCGATCGTCCAAGTGGATTTGCAGCGCGACGGTATGTCCAAGCGCCGCGAGCAGAGCGCATCCCGGCCGCCGCCGGTAACGTGCATGCAACTACATATGCAAATGCAATGGTTCATGTACGTCTCTTAATTTCATTCTACTTGTGTTTCACCAACTCAAATACCAATAGTTACTTTGGACTGAGAGTTTAGTTCTAGTGCGGGAAATTAATTAAGAGGAAGCAGCTATGATTTTTCTATGGCCAAAGTGGCATCGTTGGAATAGAATCACCACCGTACCGAACTCAGGCGATGTAGCGCCATTGAAGCACAGAGATATTTTCTCCCTAGCTCTAACCTGTTCCTTGCGTGGACCAACATTCTCTCCACCCGCACGACGTTCTTGAGTTCTTCTCCATAAACCCCGTCCGGCCCCTACTAGAAGTAGAACGAGAGGCCAAATGCACTGAACCGACCCACACCCAGTCGCTCCGCCATGGCCGCCACGGTGCTCCCGACAACAATGGCCGTCTCCTCCCCCACTCCCCCTGCGTCAAGAGCTTCGGCCTCGCGCGGGCTTCCCTGCATGCCGCGCGGCCTGCGATCCCCGGTGCTCCACGCCGAGCCGGGAGCTGGGAACCGCCGAGCCGTCGTCGGCCGTGGCACAAGTGTGCGCGCGGGCGCGGGCCAGGACACGGCGACGGCGGCCGTCGAGGACCAAGGTACGAGCGCACTCATTCAGGTTCCCTCTTACGCAGACACAGCGTACGGGTTGAGTAGCGTTCTTCTGTTCTTGCCTGTTTGATGGTACAAGGTGACCAGGTCCAGGAGTGGAGAGCTTCGTCCTAGCTAGTACTCGCAGAGTACATATGCGCCAACTTTTGAGGTCCCGGACACAACGCCTCCACCGATCTCTTTCTTTTTGTCTCTTGTCTTCCCCACCAACTTTGGTTTCTCCAGCCTTCCCGCACGATCTTGCTCTTTTCACTACCGGGTTCTGTTGCCGAGAGGCTACCGCGGTGGGAGAGCGCATCGAGGCTACCTGCGTGTGCGTGTGACGGCGGCCGGCGGCCGGGCGTTGCCTGCGCGGGAGGGCGCCGCACATGAGTCAGTCGACGCGCGTGTGTAGTGTACTGTGCTGTAGCCATCGGCTTTGGGCTCGCGCGCGCGACCACCCGGCGATGGTCGAGCGGGTCGGGCCGTCGGGGCAGCAAGTCCAGCGACGCCGGTGACCGGGCGGCCATCTGCCAATGCCAAGCAACCCTCTACGGCGAACGACGGACTTCTATGTCGAGTGCTGGGAAAGGAAGCTGCCAGGGCGCCTTGATTCCACGAGCGGCACCGCCTCCACTCTAGGAGGAGGAGGTAGGGGAGAGGCTAGATCTGGGGTTTTCCTCTTCTTTCTTTGTTGAAAGCTCAGGTTTTTTTGCTGGAAACCTGTCGTATTTTGACTTTAAATTTTGAAAAAAAATCCATTTTATTGAAATAATTTTCAAAACTGAAAGGAGATATAATTATGAGAAGTTGTTCCAATTTTTTCTTACGATTTCTGTTTGCTAGATTAAATGTACTAGTACAGAGTCCGCTCCGATTTTTGTGCTCAACTCTGAAAAAAATTGGCTCATTTTTTCAATGTTCATTTTAGATTTTTCAAAAAGTTCAGGAAAGAAGATGAAAGTGGGTAATGTAGGAAGGTGGGAGAAGGTTAAGTGAGTGGACACTGCAGAATTCTCATCCCATCAATGCATCTATGTTGATCCTTATATAAGTTTCAACGAGGTTCTCAACTTGTTTTGCGTCGAGGGATACTAGTTGCAGTTGATGGCTGTACTTTTAATATTATGCTTGAAATTGTCACACAGGAAGCCGATGGAAACCAGCTCTGTGCGTGATTCTTGTAGAGCTTTTCAACACGGGGACTATTCTGCTAGGCAAACTCGCGGTTGATGGTGGGATGTTCGTCTTCTCCCTGCTGTGCTATCGGAGTATTCTGGGTGCCATCTTCATCCTGCCCTTCGCTCTACTCTTCGAAAGGTTACGTCATTTTCTATTCAGTTTATTGATAAAAACCTATTGTCTGTCATGAAAAAATAAGCTACTGCGTGTGTTATAATTGACTGGAGCCAATAACATATCTGCAGTGGGAAATGGAAGGAATTGGACAAGAAGAGTCTCGTGTGGCTCTTCATCAATGCATTTGTCGGGTATAAAGTTGATCGACCATCTTATGAATCTTTGCGCAATAATCGGTTCTGGAGTTATTTTGTCTTTTGGTTCCATGCTTGATGCTTCTATGTTTTTGTCCCTTCTTCACATCAATCTTTAGTAAGCCGAATTGGGGATGAGGTATTTAAATTTTATATAAATGTCATGTGTGTTGTTTGATGATGAACCAATCATTCTCCTGTTAGTTCAATCAACACACCTACTCCATGTCAAAACATAAACTCAAAAGCGTTTAAAATAAACATAAACGCAACATCCTCAAACCTTGTTGCTAGCAGTTTTTCACAAAACTTCCCCAACACCATAAACCAAAAACTTGCTTACCAGATTCTTCAAGTACCCCATGTCTCCATGGATTATTATTGAGTGAATTGCATTTTTACCCCCTATTTTCACCTTTCTGACGGTATTTACCCCATTTAGCAGATTTTCCACATTTTTACCCATTTATCTTATTTCCACCTCGGTATCTTATTTATCCTATTTATCACCGACTGACCTCTACTCTCTCCTATTTATCTTATTTCCACCTCGGTGCTAACTAAACTGTCTAGGTCGCATGCACAATCGGCACAGAAACAGGAAAATACTTAAATGGGGTAATTTATGGCATAAGTTTGTTAAATTGAGTAAAAATGTCAAATATCTGCTAAATGGAGTAAATATTGCCACAAACCGTGAATCTAGGGGGTACAAAATGGAATTCACTCCTTATTATTTGCTGACAATCTCAAACTGAACTAAGATGTTGAGATGCATGATTTATATTTAACCACTTTTGTGATTTTAATCAATTAGATCGAATGTGCAATGCGATTTTTTTATGTACACGATAAGGAAGAATGTAATTTGTACAGGTATTCGTTGCCGATGGCCTTATACTACTATGGGCTAAGGGACACAGCGGCTTCATATGCTGTGATATTCTCGAGTCTCACTCCACTTTTCACCTTTTGCCTGTCCATACTGCTTGGGTAACACTTTCTTCTTAACGTAGAACACTAGAAAACGAACCTATGCTACATGTGAACATTCTGTAGTTTATTATATCAATACAGTTTCAATTGTATTTTTTCTAGTAGTTGGCATTCCATCGTAAAATTGACTTTGTTTTCAATAAGTTCGCCAAATGTTGTTAGTGAATGATATTATTATAGCTATAACATGCTGCTACTTTACAAAATACGTGTCACATTTGTTATTTTTCCTAAACCTAATAAAAGACAGGCTTGATGTGAGCTACAAGTATATGAACTTAAACATTTAGAAAGAACGATACCATCTTAAAATTTCTAAATACATACATGCTGAAGTTAGTTAACCTCCGGTTATACAAATTCGATACATAAGAACTTTATGAGTAAAAATTATAAATTTTTATTATATTGGAGCACTTCTCTATTAGAATTTGTGTTACCAATGAATACAATAGTTCAGTATTTTCTGTGACCTGTATGATTAAAATGTTTAAAACAATACTCTGGTATTTTGCATGCTTGTTATTCACCTGGTATCGACTTCATTATTTGATTGGTCAAATTAATTTGCTTCAACAACATACTAAGTACTGATGAATAAAAAATATTTTTGAACCACGCATGATTATTTTGTCGAATGATCACCATCTTGTTGTTGCTGTGCGTGCGTGCAGAACCTTTTCTACCTTTTCAGCATATTAAAATGCAGGCTTTGTCAAATTAGTAGAACCACCTGGAACAAAAGAAAATAACCACAAGACTAGAGATATTGACATATTTACATATGAAGTATTTTCCAGAATGAACAGTATAGTTCAGTTACATGTTTTAGACAGATATTAGTTATATCCAACATTACATTAGGTGCATCCAACTATACAAGAGTTTGTATCCAATTAGGAGTCCTAGTCTTGGCAGTCAAGTTTTGTTATTGTGTTTGTACATTAGGGATATGGGTCGACCTGTCGGCCTAAAGATCTATATAAGATGTGTATCCCTATTATAAGGAGACAAGCAAGAAATGGACTATTTCTCTTCCAGTCACCATCCCTACCGTCTAGCTTCTCTATCTATCCCCACTACCTTTCCTTGCAGCCAACCTTTCCTAACTTATGAGTACTTGAGTTACTGTTGCAACACATATCTTACTAGAGAATTCAAAAATATAAATCTTGCAGCATGGAGCACTTGCGCCTCCAATCCAAGGATGGCAGTGCAAAGCTGATTGGAGCAGTGATCTGTTTTGGTGGGGCTTTGCTAATAAGTCTTTACAACGGAAAAGAACTGCTTCGCTGGAGTCCAGTTATAAGAGCGGGCCCTAAAGGTTCTAATGGAGCTGCTGGAGGGCACCATTTGAGGGGCACGTTGCTGTTGCTGGGTGACTGCTTCTGCTACGCCTTTTGGTACCCAATACAGGTACATTCAGTTTTAAATTGGTGTTTTCTGGACTAGTCCGGTGTCTATTTTCCGCCATAAGAAGCATATCATAATATCAGTAGTTTATTCTTGTTTACTTAAAATGTGTATTCTTTACTGTTAATAATGTATAAATGTTAATAATCCAGGTGAAAGTTTTGAAGGTGTATCCATGGAAGCATTGGTCCTCGGTGTTGACCTGTGTTCTGGGTGGCATGCAAACTTTTGCCATGGGAATAATTATGAGAAGGGACAAATTGGCCTGGCAAATAGGATGGGATATTCAACTGCTAACCATTGTCTATTCGGTAAGTTTTTTAAGAATTTATTGATAATTATGTTTTCTGTGCAAAATATGTGGGAACTATCGTAAATGTCGAAGTGAAATGGGCTCTGAATGGATTTGGTATGTCAATCCTCGCTGTCCCTTGAGATATTTGCTACTGTATCTGCACTTTCTTCCATCAGCTTCTTGTGCATTGGACTGGGTTTAGACATAGTAGGATAAAGACATAGGGCCCTGTAGCATGTAGCTATGTCAGTGCCATTGCCATACTATTCAAAGATGGAGCAGCAAGTCCGGTTGTGATTTGGATTTAGTTCTTCTTGACTTCTGATTTGGTTCCAAGAATATTTTTGCTGTGATTTAGATTTAGTTCATCGGAGTACATCAATACTTATTTAAGTTTACTTCGCAACTGCTGATCATATGTCCTGTAATCTGAAAGTGCCTTCTTTCACAAGTCAGTTCATTTGTTTGGATTGTTTTGGTTGCAAGATTTGAGCGTGAGTACACCGTCCTGATCTCAAATCCCAAAGAAATTAAATTTTTATATGTGACTGGCTAAACATGTTATACTTTCGAGTTTTGACTAAAGAAACTTGAAAAGCTTCAGTAATGGTTCTTTGAATGCTTACATATGTATTTTTTTAATCTGTGTATTGCTTCAAACTTGGTCTGATTTTTTTTTGAATTTCAAACTTGGTCTGATTAGTCATCCTGGACTAAAGTTGTTGCTAAGGCACCACACCATAGTTTGTAATGTATGCTGCCACTTTATGCAATATTAAATTTTGAACTAAGTCATCTAGTATTTCCAAGCTGGTTGAAAACAATAAATTCTCTGAAAAAGGGCACCGGGACAGGTTGGTGTGGAGAGCATGCCATAGGACATTGACCGTTTTTACCATATGGTATACAGAAATTAGTCAACCTGACCATTAGTTGCACAGATCTCAAAACCATGTTCTGACCCTGAAAACAGAATGGCAAAATCCGCTTTCGAGAATTATTCTTTACTATTGTGTGAATTTTTACTGCGATCGCTTTCCTCATTTTTGTAGATCTAGGTGATCTTAAAATTCTACCACTTACTGTAAGCTAATGTTATTGTGTCAAGCAAAAATCAAGCAACCAAAGCAAGACAGTTTCAATATAGCTATAGAAAAACTTGTAAGGGAAAATATTGCCCGATTGGTGGCAATGCTGTATTTTACCTTGATTCTGTCTAGCAGATCTATGTGTACATAATTAATGCTAATTTTAACAGCTCACTTCAAATATTTGACAAACTGCCTGTGAGGACTTCCTATATGGTTTAGAACTATGGAAGCACCACTTTCGACTTTGAAATATTCCGTTCTGTTTTTCTGTATTTTTAACTCAATTTACGCGAATATGCAATAAATTGACAATAAGTTAACTCAATTGCCTGTGATTTGGAGCCACAGGCTGCACTTGGCACAGCAGCCAAGTATTGGCTGAACCTGTATGCTGTTGAAAAGAGGGGCCCAGTTTTCCCACCGATGTTCAGCACCTTATCAACGGTCTTCACCATAATTTTGGGAACGCTGTTGCTAGGCGAAAGCCTCACGGTCGGGAGGTGAATTAAACACCATTTCCTGGAAATGTGGATATTAAACAAGAGATTGGTTCTTCTAATCTTGAGTTTACCTTTACCTTTTACATTGTGACATACTGCTTTATGCCTTAACATGTTCGCATTTTTTGTTTGTGACAGCTTGGTGGGTAGTGCTTTAGTTTTCGGTGGTCTATACATATACCTCTATGGAAAGGCCAACGAACAACATGCGAAGACGTCATCAGGTACAGATCTGTGTATGTACCATATGTCTATGTACAGGTTGCCTAAGGCTGTGATCAAATATTTAGATCATCTGTAGACCAAAAAAAAAGAATGGTAGCTTAGGGATTAAAGATCTGGTGAAGATGGATAGTAGTTTGTTGTGTAAGTGGTGGTGGAAACTAGAGCATTGTCGTGGTAATATGGCAAAAATTAGTTAGTGCCAAGTATATCTTAGCGTTCTTGAACATAAGCAGAGTGATTCAGCTTGTTGGGCTGAGTTGCTGAAAGTGAAAGCTCTTTATATTTGCGGTAGGAGGTGGGTTGTGGGGGCATGGAGCAAAAACTTGTGGTGTGATATTCGGTTTAGTATCAGCAGCTGTTTGTAGCTGAAGTGCATGCTAATGGTTTGCTTGTTAACTTTAATAGTCGTCTAGATTAAGGTCTACAGGATCACCATCACATAGTGCATGATCTGCTTTTGACTGCCTCTCTAGGTGAGGAGGAGGATAGGCCTAAGTAGACCTGGAAAAATCGTGGAAAATATATGTTGCATCTTTGTATGATAACGTTGCTGCATGCTGGGTAAACAGGCTCTGTAAACACTTGCACAAAACACAACTCCCTGCTAAAATCATCATCTGGTTGTGGTTGATTTGGCATAACGCCATAGAAACTAAGAATAATATGAGCAAACGGAAATGGCTGGGGGATTTGCATTTTAGGTTCTGCGATTGGTTGGCAACCATACATCACTTGTTTTTTCCGTGTCCTGCTGCCAAGTACATGTGGAGTGTCGTGAGTTTTTTTTTTGAGCCACAGAGTATTACTGCAGGGGCGAGCGGTAGGCCTGGAAATATTCCACAAGGATTGCTCAGAACTTTCGAGATTATCCCCATTAGCATGTAGTTGGAGTAGCAGCTTTGTGCTGGGCACTATCGAAAGCTTTGAATTCGTGCTTGTTTTGAGAAGCTTATTTTGTCGCCCCCGAGATAATCTTCTGTGTGTCTTCCTTTATAAAACATTGGGCAGGGATGCAAAAGGAGGGGGACAAGGAGCCAATGCCGTTCGAGAACTCTGTGATAAAGATTGATCAGGAGGGCGACCCTGGGGTTTCCAACTGAAGTTACTAGCGTCATAGCTGGCAGTGGGAGCTCTTGTCCATTTTCTTGATCTATCTGGGATGCATGAACAACATAAGCTGGAAATGTAATATGGTTTAACTGATAGGCCTGGTTGGTGTCAGGTGATGGTAGATGTGGGATGATTGTTGGTTTATATCTTCCCTTTAGCATTTGCAGACTTGTCAAACTGTTGCTATGTTATCTTAGGGCTAACTGCTAACCTGCTTAGTATCAGGTGGTGGTATATCTGGGATGTTCATTGTTGGGGAGATTTTTTTTTGAAACTTGTTGGGGAGAATTGTTGAAGTGCCATAACATCTTGATATCAGACTCTTTATATAGTTGGGGTAAATTCCTTGCATCCCTGCTAATTAATGCTAATTAAGAATGTTGTATGTGGTGTCTCTTTCTCTATGGTTGCATGCACCATGCATCATTTGCATTAACGTTTTACGAAATGAATACTATCTAATGATGGAAGGCTAAAAAACGCATTTCAGAAAAGAATTGATTAAATATATTTATATCATGTAATATAAGACGTCGTAGAAGGCTAAAACAACCTATCAAAACGAGACGGAGGTAGTAGTAAAAAACGAATTGAGTTTTCCTTATTGGAGAAGACTCGCATAAAATATAAATCTGATTTTTTTCTCATTGACTAAACTTTTGTCTGTGGCAAGATACATCATCCAGCCCCGACGCGCTACGGACAGAAGCTGGAGCATGTAATAGGGCTCTACAGATTGTCCAGGACTTGAGCATTTCTCGAACTGAAGTTGAGTCCGACTCGCAGTTACTGGTGCAAGCGATCAACAAGGACGAAGATAATCGTGGTCCGTATGCATTTCTTCTTAGAGAAATCAAACAATCTATTTTCCTGAATTTTATTTGTTTCGGTGTGAGCTATTGCCCTAGGGCCTGTAATAATGTTGCGGACGTGCTCGCCGCCGCATATGGTGCAAAGCTGTGTGATGTTTCCCAACCCGTTTTGGCCGGATCATGCTCCAGCTTTTGCCTAAGTTTTTGTTGCCAGCCATCTTGCTGTGCCTGTTGAGTGTTGAGTAATGCAATGCTTTTACATTTAAAAAAAAAACAACTTTGTTCCTTTGGTCGTTCCTCTTGTAATTGTTCGGCCCAACAGGGCGATCCGCCCGGCCCCTGCAGAGGGGAACGAGGCCCACATAAGGCAGCACACTCTGCATAACCTGGGCCACCTACCCACTCCCAGCCGTCTTCCTCCTCCTCATCACCCACCGGCACCGGCACCGGCACATTTCCACTCCTCCCCCACCAATCCACCAGACCCCACCCACCCACACTCCCGCCGACCCAACACAGACACACAGAGGACAGCACGGGCCCGCCACCCCGCCGCCCGCCATGGCCGGCGCTCCCCCGACGCCCGCCGAGAAGGACGCCCTCGTCTCCTCCTTCCTCGAGATCGCCGCCGGCCAGACGCCCCACGTCGCCACCCAGTTCCTCCAGGTCCGTCCTTCCGCTTCCTCCCCTCCTCTCCCGATCGGGCTCGATCTCCCCCGCCTGACGCGCGATCCATTTGGCTGCCGCCGGTTCCCGCAGATGACGAGCTGGCATCTGGAGGAGGCGCTGCAGCTCTTCTACATCGACGGGGAGGCCGCCCTCGCCGCGCACCCGGCGGCGGCGGCGCAGGCGGCGGCGTCAGCCGAGGAGGCGGCGCAGGCGGCAGCGGCCGCCGCGGCCGAGGTGGAGGAGGGGTTCAGGTAGGTCGCCCGGAGCGGCATTTTTAGGGTTCGGCTCTAGGCTCTTGGCTGCTGCTGCCGTCCCAAGGGAGTGGCTTTGGTCTAATGGTGTGCGCATGTGCTGTTGATGTGCAGATTCCACCCGCCTCCGGCGGCCGCGCTGGAAGATGGGATGCTGCAGGGGCTGGGGTACGAGGACGACGTCCGTGCGCCGCTGCCCGTGAGGCGGGAGACCCTCTACGGCGACGCCCCGGTGGTCGTGTAAGTAGTGCTGCTTCATCACCTAGTGTAGTGATTCTGCATGCAATTGATGTTTTGAGTCTACATCTTCTGTTGTTCCATGATGAATCCGTGGCAGAAATTCGACTGAATCACTGAACAGACAAACAGTACATGTGTCAAAAGGGGACTTGTGCTTGACTTAAAAGACTTGTTTTTTAAACAGGGGAAGTGTTAAAAGACTTGTTTTTTAAGCAGGGATGTGTTAAAAGACTTGTTTTTTAAGGTAATTCGGAACTGGAGTTGCCAACGAATGTCCTAATAGTGTATTCGGTTAATTTCTAACGAGTGACATACAGTCATACTAGTTTTGCTCTCAGACAATAAAATGTACCATGTGCGGTTGATATTCGTTAACGGAATCATGCCAATATTGCTCTTTTAGCTATCCTAATAATATTTAGACCAAACAGTTTGTAGCTAGATTACTCGGACTCCCTTATGCCTATTGAACAAGATCTCTCTTTCCAGTAGTTTGTGACATGTGACAAATGAACTATCATGCGATCCGCTGTTGATTTTTTCTGATACAAACATATTGCTCATGACTACAACTTGGATGCTCACTCAATGTCGAATGGATGTGATGCCAAGTACTGGCATGGTAGGCACTTATTTTTTGGTTACAAACGCTTAACAAATACATCTGCTGCCAAACATGTCTGAGTGTAAGTACCCAAATTTTTTAGTGACATCATGTTTACCTTTAGATTGATATTTCTAATATGGATACAATTCTCATGGCTATGAGACTTATATAATAAGATAAACTTTAGGCCCCATCATATAAATCTATTTGCTGCTCACATCACTCATCCCCTTACCTTATTAAAGCCGCACCATCAAATTGAATCTAACACTTGGGATTGTCCATATGCCAACATATATAAAAAACATCATTTATGTTGTAGCTCCAATTATACGCGTCACCTTCTTATGGCAGTTTTAGTATAATGTTGTTTCTTCTTCATATAGTTAGCTTTACTTAGTGCTGTAAGGAAGTGAACAGTGCCACTTGCACGTGTGCTTGCTGATGCAAGTTCTACCATACTGATAGGCATGCTTAAGAAACTACCTGCTGGTTTAACTATCGAATGCATATGGTTTTTCCAGTCTCTTGTGATGCCTTGACTACTGCATTGCATGAGCAATATTAATTTATAATGGTTTGGTCACTTCTTTTCAGAACTCGCCCCAATGCGACAGTTGCATTTCGTAACTTTGAAGAGGAGGCAAGACAATCTGCTTGGGACTCTGAGCAAAATGCCACATCTAGTTCTCGTGACAATCTGGCTTCTTTATATCGCCCGCCTTTTGAGTTGATGTTCAATGGACCATTTGACAAGGTCAGCTGCATGTATTTGTATACTCTAGGTTTGACAATATCATCTGTGTTGTCCATGGTCATGTTTTGACTATTCTGGCAAATTCCATCCACACTGTTTGGGCTTCATATCATGTATGTCGAGAAAACTCTATTAATGATCTATTGACCGTTATCATTTCACAGTATGGGTAATATGTGAAAACTCCTATCTCCATTGCCTGATCAAACCCTTAACTGTGACGTACACTAAGGTTTATCTGTTCATTTAGTAAATTACTCAATAAAAGATCGCCGCGCTCTTTTGTTTAGAAATGAGGGCAAACATTTTTATAATGTGTTTGCCGTAGTGTTGTTTCTGGAATGAGGTCTGAAAAGCATATCGACGTTTTTGATAGTGTTGTTTGAAACTCATTGTTTAATGACAGTTGAACTAGTTGCCAGTTGACACTTGCAGACTTCACTATATTAATTCGCTAGTCCTTCAAAGTTATCTACCACTCATTTATTTATATTTTACACTGAATGAATCCCATCAATGTAGGCAAAGATGGAGGCCTCTTGTCTAGACAAGTGGTTGTTGATCAATTTACAGTCAACCGAGGAGTTCAGCTCTCACATGGTAGGCATTCTTATTTTCAACTTTTCATGCAGACTTATGTTGATCCTTCATTTCATGACTTGTTAGTGTTTTGACTGTCGAGTTTTTCTCTGTTGAAGCTTAATCGAGACACTTGGGCAAATGAAGCGGTTGCTCAGACAATTCGGTCAAACTTTATTTTCTGGCAGGTTAGTCCTCTTTACATCCTCCTTCCATGTCTGAGCCTTTGATCTAAGGGTTAATTGGATATATGCCATTGCAACTTTCACTGGTTGGAGAAATGCCATTACAAAAATCAAAGTTGGAAATATACCACTCCAACTCTCTCATACACCTATCTATGCCATTCTCTCTAATATCAAACCATACACGGACATTATACTACCATACACCTGCATATGCACCGGTATGGACACATAAAAATAGATTTTTTCCCGACTTAGGTAGCTCAAACGGAATCAAATTCCCCACTCGAACTTGCTCGCATGCACGAGCCTGTGGCGGCGGTGGTCGAGATCGGCTAGAGCAGAACACGCTCGCGTGCGCCGTGGCAGGAGGCCCCACTCACGTGACGCCGCTGCTGGAGGAGGGTGCGGTTTGTGGCGGGCTGGGTTGGACGTGGCCGCTGCTGGAGGGAGGTCGCCGCAGGGCTGGAGGCTGACGGGTCTGGACGTGGTGCCATGGTGGACAGGTTAGACTCAGCTCCATAGGTTGCCGATCTTCCTTGACCGTCCGGCCTCCGTCACCATCCACCAGATCTCCCGTCCGCACCAACCTTGTTCCTAGATTTGGTTCGAATTTTTAATGGATGTGCTGGTGCTGATGTGAAGATTCAATTAGCGGCTATGTTCTTCTCGAAATAAGATTTATCGATTAGCTTCTTCCTCTGAATTTTGGCTGCACGGAGCAACGACTAAATCAATGGACTGCATGGAGTGTGCAGTATGCTAAACCAAATTGGGTCAAAGGGGCAGTATGGTCAATACTGAAATATACACTTCAATACTAGTATTTTTCAAACTGTTATTCTCTTAAGTGAATATAATGGCATAGGCAGTGGTATGTGAAAATTGGAACGGCATATTTCCAACTTTGGCTTTTGTAATGGCATTTTTCCAACTTGTGAAAGTTGCAGTGGCATAGATCCAATTAACCCTTGATCTAAACCGCCATCAAATGTACTATCATTCACATTTGATAAATCTGAATATATTCGCATTTGGATGCTTCTACGCTTCAGTCTTCTAGGGTTTCTTTTTGCGCAAATACTAACAAGCCAAAGTTGAAGGCCACCAACCTAATCAAGTGCTTCAAGATTCGTGTAACTATTGTAGGAGTGCAGCACACGTGGTGTTTTCTGTGTGTATTAGAGGTCAAAGTATTAGGACGTTGACTCCATGCATTCTAAATTGACATCTATTTGATATGGAGCAACTATATGGCAATAATTCCAGTTATATGGTAACTCCTGTTGATGAAACCATGCATGTGCACTTCCCAGTTTTTGTTGATACGCTGTATTGTATTACACATAGGTTTATCAAGACACCAGTGAGGGGAGGAAGGTATGCACCTACTATAATTTGGTCTCTGTTCCTGCCATTCTCCTAATTGACCCCATCACTGGGCAAAAAATGCGTGCTTGGAGTGGAATGGTTTACCCAGACAGTTTGCTGGAGGTATTTTTTTTAACCGTGTCTATCATCTCATGATCAAATATTAGGTGTGATATACTGACCAACCCAAGCATTCCTCACTATTTTCTGCATGTGTAATGTACACAGGATCTGATGTCTTACCTGGATAAAGGTCCAAAGGAGTACCATGCTGCTCAACCTCAAAAACGCCCAAGAAAAGTCGACCAGGAAGCTTCTACGGGTAGACAAGGTATTGATTCTGTGGATTTAACTAAATCGATGCCAGCATTATTGACTGCTCAGAAGTTCTCTTCTTGTTTAAAACATTCTAACTAGAAAGATATTGCCATCTTAGCTTTCTCTGTATTAACTTCCTGTGGAATATTGACTGCTCAGAAGTTCTCTTCTTGTTTAAAACATTCTAACTAGAAAGATATTGCCATCTTAGCTTTCTCTGTATTAACTTCCTGTGGAATAAACAAAATGCAGTTGGGTATTCTCTCAGATACATGGTTCCAAAAAAATCACAATTCAAATCATTTGGATAGGTTTCTAGTTCTTGAAAACTAGCAGAGGGGATATGTGAGGTGCTCTTCTGTGTCCTTATCCTTGCATTGATGCTTTCACAAATGACTGCTCTCTGTTTCCTTGCCTTTGTAGACGTTAGGATTTTTATGTGTCAACAAACGTAGATCTTCTGTGCAGATATACATTTGGAAATAATAGCATGTATGGTTGGAGGTGACAGGCTGACAGCTAGTTTTTTTAGCCGTGCCGTTGCTGCACTATGTTTGTGTCTGCAGTTAGGTTATATCAAATTTGACTTCTGTTCAGCCATGACCCTGATTAGTTTCAAACAGTGGCATGTGTGGCTAAAATTAGCAAGCCATCAACCCATACCACAAAAAAAGAGTACAAATCTGAACATTGGTTATGAACTTATGATTGGAGATGTAGATACTTACTCCCTCCGTATCTTAATATAAGACGCTTTGGTAGTTCAAATTGAACTACCAAAACATCTTATATTTAGTTACAGAGGAAGTATATTACAGGAAATAAATTCTTATAGTTATCTTGAGCCGATCCTTATTCATTTTTGAAACAAACATGTTGATCTTATGTTAGACATAGCTTATGTGGCTCTTTTCCTTGTTAGCCTTCTGTAATCATCTGAATACAAGCAATACACAATGCTGTACCATACCATCTTTGCAGGTAACTTTATGTTCACGATGTTTCTCTTTCCAGGTAAAACAGCTGTCGAGGATGAAGATGAAGAACTAGCACGGGCGGTGGCGGCTTCCTTGGAGGAGCACAAAGGAGCTGGGGCATCAGATGCCAGCGATGACAAGACAGATCCTGAGGAAGAAAACGAACCCAGCTTGAGCGCCAAGCTCGAGTACCCTCCTCTACCCGAAGAACCCAAAGGAAGCAGGGAGCTCCTCTGCAGGGTCGCGATCCGGCTACCCGATGGCCGGAGGATCCAGCGGAATTTTCTCCATACAGATCCCATCAAGGTGACACACACTACTGAAACCACTTTCCCTTCTAACCTCAAAGCATGGTTTCTATTACCTCTTAGTTTTGTTTTGAGTAATCTATTACCTGTTAGTTAACCTGACGATTTTTCTCTCCCTGCAGCTCCTGTGGTCATTCTGCTCTCCTCAAGTGGAGGACGGCGATAAGCGGGCCTTCCACTTCGTGCAGCCCATTCTTGGCGCGTCCAACAACAACCTGGAGTACCAAAGCGAGCAGACTTTCAAAGAGGCCGGGCTGGCCAACTCGATGATCAACCTGTTGTTGGACTAGGCTAGGCCCATTTCATCATGTTTAAGCTGTTCTATTCCTTGATGGTTTAGCTCCTGGATTTGATTTATCGCCTTTTTTTTTGTTTTCTCTCGGTGGTTTGTTGGGCCAAAAGGACAAATGTAGCCATGTCCCGAGCTGAGCTTAATTGTGAAAAATGCTGTCGGTGGCCCCTGTTTTGTTTATAGAACTTGCCGTGGGAGTTTAGTGAGTACTTGTCGTGCTTTTCTTTCCGTCTTATGAAGTTCTGAAACGGAGTGTGATACTAACTGCATGTTATGTTTTTTTAGATGTTTTGTTTGTTGTTATCTTTTATCGTTTCGTTATGAGCTGAAGAATAGGCATTGCAGTTTGAATCGTTTGATGTACCTGATCCGGTGCCAACCTAAATGTGAGGAATTGGGTGGTCCCAATTTAGTGTACTTGTTAGCAGGCACGGCGGTGGTGCATGCATGGCATGATCATCAGAGGCATGGTGTCTCTCCCCTCTCTCACAACAAAAACATGCCCAGATGATGATGATTGGTGAAGAAAGAAAGAGAAGCTGCCCAGACGGTGATGAGACAGGCTTACAGGCTTGGCCTCCGTGAATTATCCATCCCACTGCGTTGTGCGTTAACGTCGAACGTGCAGGCTGCAGGCCACAGCACGGATTGCTGTCACGTGGAGTTTTGACCGGCCACAAGGCTTTGTTTGACTGGCAGAGCACCATCACCATGGACGTGGTGGGGCTGGGGCTGATGATTTGCCTGCTCTGAATCTCTGATGCTCTGCCTCCGCCTGCCTGCTGCTGCGTTGGCCGGTGTGACGGTGTCGACCTATTATTGCAGCCAGCCATGGCTTGGCTTCACTTCCTCTAGCTTATTACACGAGACAATGGGAGGGAGATCGGGTTGGTTTGGGCCGACGCCGACCGACGATGCTTGGCTGCTGGCCGCGGCGCCATGCTGCCCATTACTTCTCCGCAGAAAATCATGAGTGTTCTCTTCATTTCAGCGCATGTTCAAGGAATCTCCCCGGCCGATTACGTCAACCCAGCATGTTTAAGCTACGTACCTAGTCAAGCTAACCACGCATTGCATGCAGTAGGGGCCTGGAGTTGCATCAATCCATCGTGTTTATTACATACGTCCTTGCTCTAGATCGAGTTACCGCCGCTATTACAGACCAGTGTAGCGTACTGCTGCTGTTAGCCTGTTACGCTGCGCTGACTGGAAGTTGAGCTTTCAATCAGCGTGACTGCGTGAGCTAAGCATAGCATAGTGCGCGCGTGGAGAACCGTGCATGAACTGCACCGCGTGGCTCTTCAACAGAGCCGGGTGGTGGTGGTGGTGGTGGCTCCAGTGGAGTGGAGTGTAGCTACGTACTGTACGTACCTACTAGCATCCAATGCTACGCTCTGCTGCCGCTGTGTGTACTGGCTCTAGCTCTAGCTAGCTGCCATTGTTGGAGTACCCGTTGTAGCCAGGCTCCATCGTCGTAGCCATCGCACCAGATGTAGGGAGTGGTAGAGTACATGCCTAGCGGGCGTCACTTCTGGTCTTGCACGTACTCATCTCCAGGGAGGATTCACAAATTTCCAATTTTCCAAATATGCATACAGCAGATACAATGGACACGGACTCTTCCAAGTTCCAATACGTAGTATGGATTTTCGTGGTGAGGACGGACAAGCTAGCCGGCCGGCCAGCCAACAAGGAGGTGACTGCATTCATGGCCAAGTTGGTGCCTGAATCCTGATACGGATGCATGGGCATGCACCAGTATATGTTGATACGGAATACGGTGAGCCTACTGGCAGTTCACTTTTCACGGTCCAGTACAGCAAGGGAGAGAGATCACTGGACTGGAGCCGGCCTGGAGTTGTTTTATTTTATGAGAGTCTGCTAATCTAGGAGAGGCGGATGGAGTGAGCACGTACGTAGAGGGGTATTTTGGGGACAATGAAAGCGAATCGATGCATGATCAAGATCAAGTGGCATCTCTCTGACAGACATCTGCGGTCAAGGGGGCTTTGACTATACGGCCCTGAGCTGAGCCTTTTCTGTTCTGAGTTCTGACACGTAGTGAAAAGGCGGAGGCACACCCATACCATACGTGAAACTTTCCCCAACGGACAAGCCGCTCCCGTGTCACCGTATTCTCCCATAATCGCGAAACCCGTTAATCCGAGTATGTGCGTCTGGTTAACATAAACCGTGTAAGGCAGGTGAGCTGAGAACATCTCCGCTCGCGGTATTGACGTCGTCCGAACCGCTGCGGGCTAGCTGTTGACCCCTCCCAATTTCTTTTATTTTCATCTAATTCAAATATTTTGATAGGTATAAATATATATATATATATATCTCAGCTATTCTACAACCACTTGTATAATAACTATTCTACAACCTTTCTGAATTTCGTCTTTCACGTAAGTGAACTTCGCCTGTCAGAGAAGTTAACTTCGGATTTTTTCACTTGAACTTCACAGAAATTTTACAAATGAATTTTTTTCCTGATAATTTTTTTCCTGAACTTCGCCCGTGCAGTGTGAACTTCGGAACTTCACGTAAGTTAACTTCGGATTTTTTCAAGTGAACTTCACGGAAAAAAATTACAAATGAATTTTTTGACACAATTTTTTTCCTGAACTTCGACGTCCAGTGTGAACTTCGAAACTTCACGTAAGTTAACTTCGGATTTTTTCAAGTGAACTTCACAAAAGAAAATTACAAATGAAATTTTTGACACAATTTTTTTTCCTGAACTTCGCACGTCCAGTGTGAACTTCGAAACTTCACGTAAGTTAACTTCGGATTTTTTTCAAGTGAACTTCACAAAAGAAAATTACAAATGAAATTTTTGACACAATTTTTTTTCCTGAACCTCGCACGTCCAGTGTGAACTTCGAAACTTCACGTAAGTTAACTTCGGATTTTTTTCAAGTGAACTTCACAAAACATTTTACAAATGATTTTTTCAGCTGACATTTTTTTCAAGTGAACTTCGTGACATTTTTTCGGAATTACCTGGGTGAATTACCATTCTTTTGAACTTCACTCATCAGTCGTCACATTGTGAACTTTTAAAAAAAATTCACATTAACTTCCTATTTAATTTTTCAAAATAACGGTTATTTGCCGGACTTGATGAAGCGAACTTCACTGTAAAAAAAAAGAGAACTTGACAACCTGAAAAGCAAACTTCCCACCTCGGTTTTTCTAGACTTCGGAATCAAAAATAGTGAACCCCGTGCGGGTACGATACTTAGAGACGATGCTTCACCTAGAGGATTCACCCCGGGTGGCGCGACGTGGAGGTCGAGGGCCTGCACGGCGGTACGCAGTGGAGGTCGGGGCCCTCCCGGGGGTGGCGAGGAGGGAGGCGCTAGGCGGGCGGCGAGGGGGCTCGGCGGCGTGCTGTGGAGGTAGGGCCGCTGGCGGCGCGCGTCGTCCTCTTTCCCGGCGGCGGCGCGTCCCCGGCCGCGTGCTTCTCGGCGCGGCGGCGCGGCGCGTCCCCCGGCCGCGTCCTTCCCGGCGGCGGCGCGTCCCCGGCGTCCTTCCCGGCGGAGGCACAGATCGAGTGGGATGGGGAGAGCAGGAAACGGGGGAGGAAGAAGGTGGGGACTGGGGGTGGGCATCGGGGGGCAGGTGGAGGTTGACCGAGTAGGGGGGTCGGGCTGTTGGTTTTTAGAAAGTCTTTTTGTTTGGGGAGGGGTTGTAGAATAGCCATTCTACAACCTCTTAAGGGGGGTTGTAGAATATATATGAACGTTTCTGTAACACCATGTTGCCCTCCCATGGTCTGCCGCCCTCATTCTCTGACGCGCCCACAAATGGTCGACTATATCATTTTAAAAAAATAAAGTTAGTGATGCACATTTTCATCGTGAATCTCCATATGCATGGAAAATTCAGCAAAATCTACCGACATGTTGTGATCGACACATCGGCGAGAGGAAATCATATGGCATATGATCATATACTGGATTAGCGCGCCTACTTTCGATGATCATGTTGTGCATGACCACACACGCGTTCATCACCTCCCACATCTACTCGTACCACCATGTGAGATGGATCATCGAAATGCCGGCTTGACATCCTTTTTCACACTCTTTTGTTCAGATGCAAACCAACACGCCTTGTTGCCCGCCAAATTGGAGAATGTCTTAATAAATGTATCCCACCTTGGATAGATGCTATCGGCTAGATATTACTCTTTGTCGTACTGATCTCATAGTTGATTGTTGGAGCATGGACTTCGACAAGCTTTGCAAACAACAGATAGGGCTGCAACACGTTGATGTCATTATTACGGGCTAAACACATAAATCACCGTCATGCAGTACATGTACACTGATTTCATAGCCCTAGACTCCGACGTGCATAGGTAGTCATCTTGACCACCTGCACGAGCTCCATATGTAAGTTTCCTCATGCCAGCAATGCACTTCTAGATGGATGAGAAACCAACCATTCCAACAATATCCTTCTTGAACTTAAACCATGAATCGTACTCCCTGACAGCATGCACGATCCGTAAGAACAAGCCACATGTTGAAAATTGATGTGAATCGATCAATCACCCGATCATCGGCTTCAACGACAAATTGTCGAAAAAATAGGCCTACCAGCTAGCCAATCAGCCGAATACCTTGCATGCACGGTGTTTTGTGCGAGGTCGTTGAGGCGGCATGTGCTCGTTGGAGTCGACGAGCGCCGACGTAGGAAGCCAAGTCGAGATGGGAGCGGGCCAACTGTGCGATTATTTGTACCCTCTCAAGGTGTGAGATGGGGAAGGTGTGAGGGTGGACGCGTGCAATTGAGGGTGAGGAAAGGCGGACGGAGTGAAGCGAGGGGAGATGAACGGGAGATAAAGCACATAGGTTATTGATGTGTCTATGGAAGGGATGATCCGCATGTCACAGTTTTACGTGGCGTCTCGTACTACTTCGTGCGGTGCAGCCCAACGACTCCCACGAAGAGGGAATGGATTGAACGTGCCGAACCTAATTTTAGATCTTGTCGGACAAAATCTATGTTTAGACGCCGTGAATGCACGTCAAGTTTTAGCCGACACGCTCTAAATAATTATGGATGTTAATTTGGACGTCGAGAGTGAAGATGCTCTCAACGTGCCAACGATATTCTTCTCGGAGGAGCAAGGGAGTACGTGAACAGTGGCAGTGATGATTGAGAGTGAGGTCGGCATGGCACGTACTAGGTGATCAAAGCGGTATGGTTTGGCTGAATCTAGCCTGCAAATCATGCATGTTTCACGCGCTTTACTACATAACGGACTAGGGTCCACATGTCTCAACGTTACCAGGATAACCGTTTTTGTCTTCGCGCGCTTAAGCTTCTCAATCAGGGAACCAGCACGCGACGTTTAGGCCTTCGTGCATGAGAACCGAGAAGACAAAAGGAAAAAGTCTATTCTAAACCCTGAACTTGTAGTGGTTCGGTATAATGAACCCTAAACTCTAAATCCCTGTTGTTTATACCCTAAACTTTGCGATCCCGGTCTAAAGTGAACCCTGGACCTGTTTGGCACACCAGGAAACAGAAAATCCTGACCGGGAATATCCACTGTCTCACCGACAGGTGGGGCCCATATGTCATATTCACCTTCAATCTCAATTCATCTTTTCCCCTTTTAGAAAAACAGAAGGCAGGGCCGGGGAGAAGATGGCGCGAGCAGGGGGCAGGGGAGCGAGCAGGCGCGTCCAGCAAGCTCGCGCGGCTGGGGAGCGTGGCCGGCGAGCACGCACGACGCGCGAGCAGGCTTGGCCAGCAGGCGAGCGCGGCTGGGAGCGCGGCCGGCGAGCAGGCACGGCCAGCAGGCGAGCGCTGGGAGCGCGGACGTCGAGTACGCACGGCGCACGGCGCGCGAGCGGGCGCGGACAGCAGACGCACTCACGCACGCAGCCGGCAAGCAAGCGCGGCCGGCGAGCACGCACGACGCGCAAGCAGGGGTGGCCGGCAGGCGCACGCAGCCAGCGAGTAAGCACAGCGCGCGAGCAGGCGCAACCAGCAGACCAGCGCGGCCGGCGGACACACGCACGATGCTCGACCAGCGAGCTCGCACGGGCGCATGAGCATGCGCGGCCAGCAGGCAGGTAGCCGTCCGGCTGGACAGCATGCACACGGTCGGTTGACTCTTTTTTTGGATATTTTATTTTTTTTGTATTTTTAGATGAAATGGCAATGTGGGCCTTTTTTTGTCGCCGTCAAAAACACGTACAGGCTTCATTTTACACCGGGATTGCAAAGTTCAGTGTACAAACGACATGGATTTAGAGTTCAGGGTTCATTTTGCCGAACCACTACAAGTTCAGGGTTTAAAATGGACTTTTTCCAAGACAAAACTGCCCCTACCGTTCTTGGGCGTGCCGGGACTTGGGTGACGATGGACGTTAATCACGCCGTACTCGCAAAGAAGAGGGAGATCTCCCACACCGCGATTCCGCCCGTCACATCTGCCCGTACGTACGTACGTGTATGGCTCCGTCCTGTACTGACCATCTTGCACGTACAACGTACTCCATCCTAGCCTTTTCACTGCGGGCGATCCTATAGAGCCTTTCCACGTACACGCTTGTGGCTCCACTCCATGGTAAATTCACATCGAGGCCAGAGCTCAAGTTCGTGGAACCGAGCAAATCGATCGCACTACAGATTACAATTTGAAAACAAAACAAACTGAGGCGGGTGTAATATTGTAGCAGGATGGAATTCATAAAAGACTCATATTTCTCAACATATCTGAGCGTAGCTACGATTTTTTTTCTCCTTTACCTGTTTTATCATTAATACTATATAGGATATACAAAGTTACTAGGTCATACCAACCTTATGTCTGCTAGATGACCAAATTGTACAATAGCAAGTACAAAAGTTCAGAATAACATGGACAAATAAACGCTATATGAATTGGACTACTGTCCATGTTTTGGAATTTATTCAATACAAAACTGGAAGAGACAATCTGTTCAATAATATATATGAGCCGATTTTTTTGATTAAAAAAAACAGACATCAAGGACCATAAGGAAGAGGTCTTTGACAATACTTTTATGAATCTATAAGAGATTGCAGTTCCTTAAATGAGCAAGGGACCACTGTAAGATGAGTATGCAAACAAGCACCTAGAGAAACAGTGCCACTCCAATAGCGCAAGGATGAGTTGGGTGGGATGGATGGAACAAAAATAATCGGTACGACCTCTATTGGTTAGTTTAATGCATGAATAACAACTGCTAATTAATGGATTTGTTTGCCAAATGATAGAGCAAACTGTACCAATATGGAATAAAACTTAAGAGTGAACTATATATGTGTCTACATGTTACAATAAATCTGTATGGAAAACAGAATTTAGTTTATATTTGATATTCAATCTATATATACAACTTGAACATGAAATAGAAATCGAGAATAAGCAATGTTATAGCACTACTTTTATTCGATATCACGCATAATGCATTCAGGAAGACCAATGTGAACGTACGTGGCTCAGATGTACGAACATTAACGTAGTATGTAAAAAGGACGGACAATTAATGGAGATGGATAAGCCTTACCAACTTTGCATGGTTGAGCAAGCGACTAAGACTAGTTGGGGAGTATCATGTAGTGGTATCATGCATATGATACTACTCTTACTATCTCAATAGTGGGTGATAACATATTTGTAGTATCATATAGTCATGCATTTATTAGGCTATAGACTCATCTTGTCTCGAAATCCGTTATGTTACGGTATCTACCTATGATACCACCACTACCTCTCTCCTCATTAAATACTTGTCACATCACCATTTTCGTTGGGTTACGGGTGGAAATACAAAAAAAAATCTAACAAGCGTAACACCTTTACCCCAAGAATCTAACTAATTAGTAATACGGTAACGATTGTGGTATCGGTCACATACCTCTTGAAGACCGATCGCGGGGATTACACCCCCGCACAGGTGTTGACGATGAAGACGTGCGTAGCCGACCTCAAGGTCGCAGAAGAACTTGGTGCAACGACCCGGCGCCTCAAGTGTGGCGCCTCCGAGTTTCGTACACGTACGGTGGAAGATGAAAACCTTCCGGAACTCCGATCTAGCAGAACCGCGGAAGTAGATCTGTTAGATCGTATCTGGAGCAGCACGACGTCATGCGTATGGTGGAGAATATCTCTCTCTGGCGCAGCTCTTCGAGGAACCACGTGGGAGAGAGAGACACGAGAGAGCAAATTTCAAAGGGAATTATGGGACAAGGAAAAGGGAGGGTGTGCCCCTCCTTTTATAGGAGGAAGAGGGGAAGAGATAAGGCGGGGGGGGGGGGGGGGGGGGCTAGCCGCCGGCCCTGGGGTGGGCCAGGGGGTTCGGCCCTCCAACCCTAACCCTAGGTCGGTTGGGGCTCCACCTTCCTTGGGGGGCAAGTTGCATGCACTCCCTCTTGGGCCTCCTTTCCTCTCCTTTTGGCCCATTTAGTGGGCCTTTATATTAAATAAAAATTTAATCATATTAAATCCATTTAAACAATAGTAATTCACTAATTAACATTTATTTAACTTAGTTAAAATATTTATATCATATATAAATATCACCACTCTTCCGGAACTCTTCCGAAACCCTCCGAACTAACTTCGGGTATCCGATACGACTTCGGAATCTCTCCGGAACATATTCCGATGATCTCTAAATTATTCTCCACTAACTCCGGACATCTAATCCATCTTATAATTCATCGACCCCTTAAGTGTATTACCCTACGGTCCGAGAACACTCCAGACATCACCGAGACTATCTCCGGTGAATGATCAGCAGGGGAATCTGGATGTCCATATTGACCCCTATGCGTTCACGAAGATCTTTTGTCGTTGAACCGCAAACGTTGATAATGAATATCCTATTCCTTTGTTCCTTTGATACTAACTCCGTCAGAGATCTGATCGTCGATATCACAATACCGGGGTTGAATCTCATTACTGACAGATGCTTCTTTACTCGTTCCCGTGATTTTACACCTCCTGTGACCTAGTCACTTGCTGCGCAGCGTTGGATGTAAACTCACCGAGTGGGCCCAGAGTATCATTCCTTTCACTCGGATGAACAAATCCCGATCTTGATGCATACGCCTCAACATACCCTGTCGAATGCCCAACAATGACCGTTCTCAATGCTGCATGACTAAGCATCTTCTGGTGCCATCAAAGCATTCTCCGGGAGTAGTGATTAAGTATCATCTCATGGTCTAAGGATTTACGTTTCAACGATTCTTATCAATGAAACTTGAACATCGTGTCACGATCTCATTGCAATGCTAATCTTTGGGTAAGTCCATCACAGCATTCACCTAATGGTGTGACCACATTTACCAACCGACATAATGTCCATGATCTGAATCAAGATCATCAGTTGCATAATGAACTAGTATTAATAAAGTCTTACTAGGGACATTGGTTTGGTTAAAT
Organism: Poa annua; assembly: GCA_026929855.1. Lineage (NCBI taxonomy): Eukaryota > Viridiplantae > Streptophyta > Magnoliopsida > Poales > Poaceae > Poa > Poa annua. The sequence goes on from CM049433.1 coordinate 94,374,239, forward strand.
AACACACCTGTATTAATGATTCCTATTAACACAGTTATAGCGTGATATAACCCTATTATAAACTTAATGACATATGTCAATAATCAATATATTATTTGCCTCTAGAGCATATTTCCAACAATTTTTTGTTTATGTGACACTTATGTTGCTACTTATGTTACTCCCACTATGACTAGTCTAATAATCATGCACATAAATGTGTAGAGACACAATCTTGCACTACTGAAAACTGTAACAACAACACTAGCACCAATCATTTAGGTGTGGGAAAAATTTCAGGAAGGACCTTAAATGTTAAAATTAAAATAGATGATTTCTCACATAATTATTGGTTTAATGACAGAAAACGAGAGGCCGAGAAGGAATGGACAAACCTCAATGTTTTTATGAGATTATATTGTTTTGTATAGTTACCAATGGATATAAGATCCCTCGGTCGCCTTTTACCGGTAACCTACATCAGCATAAATATGTTCAACATAATGTAGTAAGCCAAATCTAATCAATACGAGCATGTACAAGAATGAGGGGCAACAATCGTCACGTTCATACACATAGACTTAATTATCTTGACCATTAATTTGTGCCTAACATTTTTGTACGATGAATTGTATATAGACATTAAAGTAAGGACAATGTGAATTACTATAATTGGTTGTTAGGAAAAAATTAATGAAATATATTTTATTACTCCATAAAACTTCGAAATAATAACTAGTTTTTTGATTTTTTTTCATCAATTTGTCAAAGTACAATCTTACCATTTATATTTTTATATTCGATTTAGCAAAATATGAAACATTTATTACTTTGTTATAACTTATGAGAGTACAATATACTTTAGTGGTATGCATTCTTCTATTACACTTATCAAAATTTATCACATACTAGTAATGCCACATATTATTATATTAATTAAGCGAAGATATTCTTTGTTGTAGTGATAAACAACGCCTAATTGCACATCTATTTGCATCAAGTTTAATTCGTATTAACAATGAAATTAGATTATTCATTTATTTCCAAACAATGACCCTAAGAATTCTCCTTTTAAAAAGTGTCCAGAGAGGGAGAGACCGATTGCCATTTGATTATTATAGAACAAAAGTCATGGAAATGTTCATGTCCACAAGGGATCGGACCTTAGTAAATTTGAGTACCGGACAACGGCCCTATTAATTTAGCATTAATGTAGTTGTTGATATGAGAAAGTAATGATAGGAGAAATTGCAGTCTTTCGCATACTAATTATGTTATATATATATTTGTGTGTTTCTAGGTATATTTTCTAGTATACTTAAATATGTTGGCAAGGATCTACACAAATATCATGATACAAATTTTTGGAGTAAACAAATTGTCTATCATTGACGCAACTAGTATACAATTTTCTAGATTTAAATGCATGGTCCTGGAATCAATAGCATTGTTTCTCTTAATAATCCCAGGGGCTAGTTACAACCTTACAGAGATGCACACGCACACATATGTCTCGTATCGGCTTGTGGGGTTCCGGATTGGCGTTGGATGGCGCTGATGCACGACGAGCAAAAACATGACCACCGTCCGGGCAAGTCTGCATTCTCCGGCCGTCCGGGCGGTGGGCTAGGCCCCAGCCGAAGCCACGATCGACAAATATTGATACAACACCGACACGACCTACAAGTTTAGCTGTAAAGTGCAAAGTCTTGGTCTCTTGGACCATACTATACGCACCTCTGCTCGCACGTCCTCTCACTGTTTCTTGCCACACACTTCGACACCGCTTTCTGAATTTACCGGTCGCATGTTTTCCCTAATCATCTGAAATTACGTATAACCAAATCTCAGATCTTAATCTGAAGTTGGAGTATTCTGTTTAGCTAGAAATTTACTGCGATTTTCTTGGTTATATCCCCTGAACCCTCATAGTGCTCTCCTCTTCGTAATGTTTTGTCCTGACGCCAACCGGCTATTGTTTTAGCAACATCCTGGATCCCGGAAAGCATATGCTTGATAACAATGCTTGGAAATTCAAAAACTCTGAACTTTTTTACAGCATAGATGTTAACGTTCTAGCATGTGTCTGCGAAGTTTCATGTGTAAGAAACATATATGTAGTGTCCGAGGCATAAAATAACAAAACCTAGTGATAAAAAAAGCATTTTTCGAAGCACAAAATTTGTTTTTGTTTTCAAACAAGTCACAAAACTTATGGCGTGTCAATAATTTTTTTGTACACATGTGTATTGACATGTCTATTTTTTCAAAGAACAATTACATAGGAAATATCATATTTTTCAACCAAGAACATATACTCTCCAGAGCCGTTTTGTACATGTTTATTTTCTTGTCTTCCTTCTCATTCCTCTCGTCGTCTTTCTTCTCTGAGAATATCACTTATTTTCTCCCTTCTCCTATTTCTTCACATAAATCCGTCATATCAGTCTCTTCCTCATTCCGCCATCACTACAGTCTACAGCCATGTCATGCCACCGCTGCTTCCGAGCGAGTAGCCCTAAGCCGAGAGTGGTATTAATTCCACATGTGTCATCGTTGGTTGTCGTCATAGACCTAGGTAGTTAGCATTGTCTGGATCAACCGATGGATCGCCAACACCATCGTTGCTCCTCGAGAGTGGATACATCATGAAGAGGATGAGCATGTAAATACCGGCGACACCGCGACAGTGATGACTAGCTAAAGGACGACGTAGGACAAAATGACTCGTAGCACACCAACATGTTATGCACTCGATTTTTTAACGACATGGTGATAGGCACCCGTGGCTACCACATTGGCCGGCACTTATTCCCACTTGGCGGTGGCACCGACGATGCCACTTCAAGGGCCTAGAGGAGGCCTATAGGTCGGGAAAATTGGGCAAGCTCCACTGGCTTTGAGCGTACAAGGACCCCGAATTTTAAAGTATTCTCGTAAATCATTGCACAATTTTTTTATTCAAAAAATTAATAATCTCTAAAGAGTGTTTTTGTTTGTTTATTTGGAAGAATTCTTCACTAGATTATCTTATAGGAAGAAACCAACCTAGTTGTACCTAGTCAACATTGACAGTGTTAATTAAACTGATACTCTCTCTGCTGGGCCCAACTGGTTGTAAAACGAAATATATGATAACTAAGTATTTAATTTTAATATTATATAGAACTTTATAGTTTAGAAACTTACAGAGAAGTTGTGTACACTAGATAATAGCGAACACATTCCGATGAGCCTACAGACCGAATAGTATGAATTTCGTAAGTTTTAGAATTCATTATATTTTTAGAACCGTTGGTGCTTAGTTTAAGTCTTTATCTTTCAATATAAAGTACATAGAATGCACGTGCAATGGGTTATTATTGAACATAGTGGTACTTGTAAGACATGAATGACCAAAAAAAGATGTGGGTGAAGCTAACAATTCAACTTAATGCTTTTGAAGTTTTTTATTAATTTTCATATGCAATGATACATTGGAAATTAATATATGTGTTAGAATATACTAAATAGATATGTCTCCCAAAATATTATACATAATTAAATCTTAACTTCACACTGCAAAACTTAGAATGGGCCCAAATGTTTTTACGATTTTAGTTGACTCTACCTATACATAAAAACAATTAATTTTGGTCACAAATTATTTAGATGCAACACAACTCCATTATCTAGATGAAACACAAGGCCATAATGTGTAACGGAAGCACAAACATGCTTTGATAGCATTATAGTATTGATAGCATTATAGTTTTGTGAATCATCCTGTTACACTTAGCAAAATTAACCACACAATAGTGATGCTAAATATTCATCTAATATGTTTTTGTTTTACATATATTTATCGCCTATGATTGCAAGTATACTTGCATGAACTTTAATTTGTACTTGCAATGAAATTACATTAGTAATTTGTTTCCAAACTATGCCCTTAAAACTGATTAGAGCGAAGAGACCCTTCGATATTTGATCACAGAAGATATGAGACATGTTCGTGTCACAAGAGGTCGGACTTACCTAAATTTGAGCACAAGACAACGCCCCTATTAGTTTAGGACTAATCTAGTGCTTGATCTGAGAAGGATATAACATAACAATTTTTATTTGGTCGCATCTTAATTATGCCTCTTAGATGAGTATATATTTTGTGTGTGTTGAGGTATTTTTTTAGTATAGTTAAATATCTTGGCACAGATCCATAAAGCGAATGATCTAACAAAAATCATGATAAAGGTTTCTAGAGCAAACGACTATCTATGCTAGATGCAAAAATTTCTAGATACAAGTTTACAATGTATATTACATGAATCATTAACATTGTTGTTTTGTTTTGTAATAATACTGGTGGCCTATCATGCATGCAAAAGTATATGTCTCGTGTCGGCTTGTGGACTAGGTTCCAGCCAGGCGGTGCACCCGTTTAAGTCCAAACCAGTTTGGACTCGATGCCGTATTATGATAGTTTTGGATGTAGAAAGAATTTGTGTTGATCTGTTTATAGAGAGTGTGTACAGGTTTGAAGGATGTGGCGAGTGATATTTAGTTTCCCAACATGGATGGCGGTTTAGTCTGGTCCTCCACGAGCAGCATTGACTTTTCACGATGATTTTAGATGCATGACTTATGTCTTCATTTTTTTCTGGTTATTTGCATCCTCAAGGGCCTCTTTGGATGGTAGGAATTTCATATGATTTCAATCCTTAGAAATTTTTCCTATGAATTGCCTTTGATTTAAAGGAATTATGTTAACAAAATCCAATGGATTGAATTTCTTTGCCTCAATGCCATAGAAATTTTAGCATCCACTCCAATCTAATTTTTACACTCAAATGCATAAGATCGAGACATTTTCTTCTATATTTTTCTTGCGTTCTGTCCAAATGACAATTACCGCAAAATTCATGTGTTTTGCAATCTTCTCTTTTACACTTACAAATATGTGAAATTTCTATAATTTTCATATTTCTGTGGTTTCCATCCCTGTGATCCAAGAAGGCCTAAAACATGCAGAGGCCGAATAAAAACTTTGTATAGATGTGCACTTTTAAGTTGAATAGAGCGTTTTTCAATAAAGGAAACACTAATAAATCCACCGACGATACTCCTGCCATCGCAGTGGAGGCCGGCAACGACAGTGTACTATTTCCTTCTCCGAGTATACATACATAAAGAGCCATGGACGACAATGTAGCTTGGCTATACGCTTCAAGTCGACCTGCTAGCTAGCTAGCTAGCTACTCCACGCGCCACCTAGCATGGCAGGCGATTGCATTGAGTACACTCGTTGAACAATCATACAGTACATGTTGAGATCCAGTCCAATACTAGCAGCAGCGTAGGTGCCATGCAACACGAGGGCAAGACCGGCATTCCATGCGAAAGCGCAGGCAGGCCATCACGTGACAGCAGTGAGGCTTGCTTAGCTTCCGCGCAGCATGCAATGCAACACTCATCATCACCGTCCACGACAATACCCAAAGCCCAAGAAACTCTACACCACCACCTTCCCAGATCTTACTCGATCATAATGCATGCCAATAACACCAAAAAAATAAGCGCTTCTGCTAACAATTGCCCTATCTACATCCTGGTTTCTCGATCAGCAGCTGGTGCCAAATCCATGCAAAAAGATGACATCTTTTCCATCCATCCATGCATGCGTCGCTGAGCTCCGGGGTCGACGGCCGGATGGATCACGATCACGACCGCCTGGAGGAGTCGCCGGTGCGGTGGTGGTCGGAGGAGACGAGCGCGTGGATGGCGCCGGAGAGGCCGTTGACCGCCGCCACGAGCCCCGCGAAGCCCTGGCGCCGCGCCTCGTTGCGCTCCGCCTCGAGGCGCAGCCGCCGCTCCTCCAGCTCCAGCACCTCCCGGTGCCGCCGCTCCCGCCTGTCCTCGCACGCCACCAGCGTCCGCGCCAGCACCGTCGCGCTCCGCACCACGCTCGACCCCAGCCGCTCCGCCCGCCGCCGCTGCCGCTTCGCCTCCGGCTCGTCCGCTGCCGCGTCTCCGGACGACGCGCCGCCGTCCGACCCGGAGTCCGACGACCCCGTCATCTCCTCCTCGGCTACACACATGCACGAACGAAGAAAGGATCACGATCACAGAAAACCGAATTAGCTTATTGACATGCATATGACTGCATGAACACTACATTACAAATGGACCAAAAACAAAATAACCACGGAAGTGCACACCCACACTAGATTTAAGAAGAAACCGAAACGACGAAAGGTGCTTTCTCTGTCGCATGCTTGCGCCATGGTTCCAGGCTTTTACCATCTGGATCTCACGTAGTCCAGGCTTTTAAAAGCGGTTCCAAGGTCGCATTAGCATGCGTTTCTTTATGAGTTGCATGCAGAGCAAAGCTGATAAGTCATATTGTAGCATCAGGCCTAGGTCTACTACGTAGACGGCAGAAACGCAGCAGAGTCACGGAGCAATACAATACCCTACTTCTATTGTACCCTTGTGTGTCATAATTTAATTTCGCAGCTCTAAATAGTTAGATTCCTGTCAACTTTGCTTCCATGCAGCTTTACGACCACCCTGCATTATCACCGTGCCACCGGGCGGTAAAAAGGTTAAAAGGCGGGCACACCGCCATGGCAGAGCTCGCAAGGCATGAGGTAAATAATTACGCCAACTCACTCAACGCACAGTGTGTGCTCCGGCCGTCCAATCATAACGCGCGGGCCCACCCGCCAGTTGAAGAACAGTAAGTTAATGCAGCATGGGGGATGGTTTAGGTAGAAGGAAACAGTAACGTATGCCAACTCAGTCTCGGTTAAGGTGGGAACGCGCATTACCGGAAACGGACGACGCCGGCGGCAGCGGCAGCCCCGCCCCCGGAGGGAGCTGCAGCGGCGGAGGTTGAGGGTGATGGTGCAGCTGGTTCTGCTGGTGCTGCGCGAAGAGAGGCTGAGGCTGAGGTGGCTTGGGCGGCGATGGTGGCGGCGGCGGGGGTGGAGGAGGCGGCAGGGCGAGCATTGGCGGTGCGATGGCCGTGGGCGCGATCGTGTTGCCGCCGCGGCGGGCGGCGCGGCGGGAGAGGACGTCGACGAGCGCGTCGTAGACCTCCGGGGCGAGGTTGGTGGGCAGGTTGCGGTCCTTGCGGTCGTGGCGCTCCATGGTCCAGTAGGACGGCAGCGGCTGCGGCTGCTGCGGAGGAGGTGGAGGCGCGACGCCGGCGCCGGGCGCGTCGGGGAGGGCGGTGTGGGAGGCGGCTCGGCGGCACTCGTGGTCGCGGACCTTCTTGTAGTCGCGGAGGAGGTTGTCCCACTTGTCGTTGCACTGGTTCTGGCTGCGGAGGCAGCCGTTGATCCAGCAGTAGTTCTCCACCCACTTCCACCGCTGCTCGGCCGACCGCGGCGTCAGCGGCGAGGACGGCGTCATGGCGCCGGGCATGGTGGTGGCGGTGGCGCCGCCGGCGCGGCGGTCGTCGTCGAGGCGCTTGGCGGTGATGAGGATGAGCGTCTCGTGGAGGGTCCAGTTGCCCTTGCGGTAGTCCCTGGGCGCGGACGCGGGCGGCGCCGCGGGCCCTGGGTACGCGCCGTGGGACGACAGGGCGGCCGGAGGCGGAGGCGTGGAGAGGTGCGGGTGCTGGTGGTGCGCGCGGAGGAGGCCCGGCGCCGAGGAGGACGGCGACGGGTCCGACGACGCCGACATCGCCACGGATCGAGCAAACAAGTTAAGATCGGTGGTGTGGGTGCGAACTGCGCTTGCGTTGGCGTTGCGGCGAGCCGGTATTTACATGGGCACGCCGTTTGGTGCGTGCGGTACGGTACGGGGTCCCGTCTCCCCCACACCACACCACCACGCCTCTCTCCGCCGTTTTCTTTTCTCCATGGTTTGTTTGGCGGTGCGTTAAGCGTGATTACGGGTGGCGTTTTGTTAGTAGAAAGGCGGCAGTACATACATATAGTGCATTAGTGCTGTGTGCGTACCGGGAGGGAGCGTGGCAGGGTGTGGCATGTGACGATGTGAGTGGGGGCTCAGCTCAGCTCGTCTCTCACAGTCTCATGTGGAGAGATCAGTGCCCACTGCCATGGCAGAGCGCCAGCCAGCAGGCTTGACTCTCCCGGCCCGGCCCTCGCATCTCACACTGAAACCATCTGCTCCCTCGTGTTCTTGACCGGCTTCCTTGACTCTCTGCCACTTATATTTTATTTTAGGGTCTCCAGTTAGCTTAATTTTTAGTCAAATGACAATAGGCTATTCGCATTTTCTAAGTAAAGTTGCAACTCCTTATTAGCACGAGTCCGGAAACAAATCAAATGGTTAGGAGTCGTTGTAAATTCACTTACGACTCAGTTGACTGAGAATTAGTGTGATTCTCATTCAGATGATGTCATCAAATCCCAGTTACGAGTCGACTCGCAACTGATTTCAAATCAAATGGTGAAACAGTTGCAAGTCTACTTGCACGTCACCTGCTAAATTCTCAGTCGGATGAGAAATAGCAAACTCGTTTACTTCATTACGAATGTTGAGCATCTCCACCCTCTACCCCGAAGTATTTATGGATTTGAGATCCCAATGGTGCACACCCATGTATCCAAACCGACCCAAAAACTATCTGGCTCATTGGAACTCTAACTCATTGTTGGAGGCTTGTTCGGTGCCGACGGAAACAAAAAAAAAAAACTAAAAAAGGCGGATCAAACATGTCAAACACGCAAGGAGACCGTCATGCTCGGTCACCGTTGATTAATGGAGATTGGCTAGGTCTCACAAGATGGACAACCAGTTTCCCGCGCGCCGCCAGTTGCCTACGCATCCACCTGCATGGTCACGCTTCACCTGTCCGACATTTTATAATGCAACCTCTAGCGGGAGGACCTCCCCCGAAGTTGTGTATTTAGTGGCATCCCTACAACGGAGACATTCTCTACATCGACGACGATAAGTAGACATAACCTACGATTTCAAGTGGTGCCGTGTCCCGGCCGCAACAGAAAAATCACACTTGTCCTACTAACTAAGTCTACTTATCCCGCTACGCTATATTATTTTTCAAAATTTGGTTTAGGGTTGAGGCCACCACACCACCCCATTGTACCATGGGTTATATGTTCGGCACCTAAAAAACGAGACACATTTAGGGTGTCGGAAAAACATTCGGGACTGCCTGTGGAGACCCTCTTACCTTGGTGACTTGGCAAACGGACCTGAGCTTCTTAATCACAAGAGGTAATTTTCCCGTTGGTTAAACAACCGGCTAATCGTAACTGCTACCGTAATAGTACGGATTACTAGCACCTTGTGTCTGGTGTCATCGCCGTCGAACTGTGGAACTGTGGAAGCACCGTGGGCACGAGCAGCGCAGTGGCCGGGGCCATTGATCCTTTTCCACCGAGGCACTTTAACCCGATTTGCGTACGGACGGACGGACGGCAGGGACCAGCTATATATATAGCTGTTGCCATGAGTGATTGTGCTTGGATGTGCTTGAGATTGTGGTACATCAAAATAGTACCCAGATCAGATCCATCCTACTAGCATAAAGATGCTCCTACATAGTTAAAATATCCTCTTCAATGCGTATATTTAGTCAAAATTGTGCTGAATACATGTATACGGTTATAGTCCGAATTGAATTGCGCGGAAGTTTAGAGTTTCTTTGATTACAAGAATTGCATAAATTTTTTTAGATGGTCGAGGAAACCTTGGTCGTTTGATTTGTAGGATTGTATGATATATAGGTACTTTTCTAAGAAATCATGTGTGCTACTTTCTATATAAAATCTAGCATCCAGTCCAACCTCCTTTTGAAATTCTTGTGATTGAAATCAAACAAACTTTGGTGCATCCAAGATTCTATAGGAATGGAATGAGCACGACACATTGAATTCCTATGATTTTCCTATAGCTACATTTTTCCTATCCTACAAATCAAAGAGGCCCTCGGTATTTGAATCGAATGCTTGTAAGAATAGTCACCGAAATCTAACAAAGTATATTTTTTTAATGCAATACAACTGATTTTATGGATGTAGAAGTAAAAGAGTATAAACAACTCAAAAGAACGAAAAAATTAAGGAGAGACAACGAAACGGCTCAACCACACTAAGGACGAAGGGGACAGTACACCACGACAACAACAACAACACAACCAAGCACAGAAGGTAATGCATATATAGTTCTCGCCTTGAGAGAACTCAAATGGTCGACCGAAGCGGAGAAGGACTCCGACTTCCGTTATCATCTAAACCAAGCAAGGCCCAATCAAAGAGAGATAGGGGGTGTTGCACGATGGGTTGATCCAAGGAGGATCACAGTCACTAGCCCCGTTTCAAATAAAAGTTTCAAGCCTGTCCGCAACATGGCGGAACGAGGTCACATTGGGCATTGGCCAACACCTCCTGTGAAGGCCACCAAGTACCACAGATTTCTCCAATCGGTGCCGACCCTAAGAACGAGGCCCAAGGGGTGAGTGAGTCTCTCTAACGTTTGCACTTGTGTTTGAGGATAGTTGTGCGTAGACATTGTTGAACCATCATGAAGCTTAAACTCAGACTACTCGGTATGTCTCCAATGTTAAATCTAAGGACCATACGTACACTTGAGGTTGGGGAGACTCCGTAGACCCTAGAGATGTTATTGAAGCACATATACCTTGCCTTGCGCAATACAATTATCGATTTGGTTCAAGAAAGCACCCTATAGGTCGCACAGTTGGAACAACAACCAGCAAGAAACAGAACTACGCTCCTAGTCTCCGGCTCTCCTCCTTGAAAAAGACTTTCACCCCGATTTATAAAGAAAACAATCAACCAGAAGTCATACAAGGCTCAAGTTACACGCCCAAAAGGAAAGTGAAAAGGGTCCGCTGGAGCCACAGGCCCAACACGAAATAATCAAGTGCTGATACAACTCCACATGGAGTAAAGCTCAACGGTGGACGGTGTAGAAAGTCAGCGTGTCGTCTTAGGAGATCCTCGATCATACCATCCAACCGCTCCTTGTCGCGTTCTCTATAGAGCGGGTGCCACTGCTCCAAAAATGTTAAGAATTTAAAAACCGAGTCAGAGGCCCGTCTAAAAAAGACACGCTCGATAACCATCTTGTACAAATCGTCCATAAGGTCTAGATCATCACGAAAAACACTAACCAGAAGAGACGCCTCCTCCTGCCGGTACAGTTTGCCTGCACTTCCAGCAACTCCGCAAGTTCTTGAGCCTGCCACTCACGCCCAAGCGACTCAGCGGGAAATCTCCATAAGAAACGAGTTGCAGAGCAAGAGAAAAGAACACGAGTCCCGACTTTGGGACCGGCGCATAAACGGTAGGTGCCATCCCCTAGGTCCAAGCGCTTTGCGACATCGACTCTCGAAGGTGGACGATCACTCAGCAATTGCCACGTACAGATTTTAATTTTCAGCATCAATGTAGCCTTCTATAAGTAAGAGGTGCAGGAGAGTACGGACCCTCTAAATAGGGTCCGATACGCTGATTTAACCGTAAATTGGCCCGAGAGCGAAGCTCACCTTGTAGATTCGATTAATAGACATGGCGTTTCCCACCTTTTGTTGCATCATGTAGTAGCTACGCTAGCAAGGAGCCCTTTTTAAACCAATGTAACCCCATCCTCTTTAACTAATCATTAACGACACAAGATGATGACGGTCTGAAGGAATGATCAGCTCCTAGCACCTAGCAGAATCGCTCTACCCTAGCAAGTTTTCTCTTCTGTTGAGGGGAATTACCCTACCCAAGCTAGCTAGTGAACACTAACTACCAAGAACATTCCTCACAAATTATGGCTTTCATCAATCCCTCGAGCGTAGCGTACGCTATGTCGGTGTCGTCGTCCTTGTGCGTGGCCTAAAGTAAGTAGGCGGGAGCTGTTTCTGGTTTTATCTAACTGGAACGCATCTCTATTGTTTTTTCTCACTCAATCGATGATTTTTCTTTTCTAAAACCTTTTGGGCTTTCGAGATGAACGGACGGGGGGTTACGCCGGTGGGCTGTTGCTGGCCTTTTTTCTCAAGCGGAAACCGCAGGAACGTTGGGCTGTTTCTGCACGGCAGCTGGGCCTCGAAGAGGAGAACAGAACGAGGAAAAGGCCGCCCCTGTGCGCCGAGTGGATTTATTCAGTGAATCTCAACAACAACAAGTGAATTTATTCAGTGATGGAGAATTTCAGACTTCAGACTTCAGACTTCAGAGAGTGGGCGATAGAAAAACAAAAAAAATGGAGGTGCGGGGAATCGAACCCCGTGCCTCTCGCATGCGAAGCGAGCGCTCTACCATATGAGCTACACCCCCTTTACTGATGAGTGGGACAAATTGATAGTATCTATTCTTTGTGCTCAATGTTAAAGTTTGCATTTTCTCTTTCACATATGTTCAGATTCAACACGTTTTTATTACTTGTGAATTCAGTATCTCTCGTGGGTTCCTAACATTTCTGCCATTATGAATTTAGGGTGCAAGAGGAGAATACAGCCAGCAGCGTGTACGAAATTTGGTGTACACATCACCGTACGGTGCTTCAAGCTGGAGCAAACACAACTACTCCTAGTATCGTTCTCAGCCATACAGCACAATCACCTGCTTGTAGTTATTCAGTGTCCTAATGAGAAACTTCACCTGCAGAAGACTGCAAACATACGTCGTCTCCAAACTTCCGGTTTTTTATCATCTTCTCTTCAGGGTTCAGACACATAAACTTCCGGTTATGCACTCAAGAATATAGCAGCTAAACAGTTATACAGTTGCGTGGCGATCGACAATCGATCAAACAGCTATACGGTTGCGTGCCAGATGAACTAAACTTGTTTACTTTCAGTAGCACCAGATCAGAGTAACGGATTATACGGAGCTCCCGGTGAATCCTCAGTTCCTTACCGACCAAACTACGGTTATATATCATGGGATTCACAATAGAACCTTGTTTACTTTCAGTCTGCAGATGCACAACAGAACCTTGGATGATTCGACACAAGAAAACCTGTTCTTCAGTAAACAGTGGAACTTGGGTTCATTGGCGGATACATACATCTTCAATTCCCTTATATGGCTGGCAGTTGGCACAACAAAAGGTGCATACATATCTATTATCCTGCGTCAAGTTGTAATAAAAGAGGCGGAGTGCAAACAAGTAATGGCAGCGGCCAAGAGAGACGGTGAGGAACTACAGGCTTCTGCAAGCAGATAAACCATGAGTCATATACATACAAGAGGACTGAACACAGTATTATCGAGCTCAGACCCTCATGGTGCCTTCTGACTCGAGGGTAAACATAATTTTTTCACTGAGAGCTCAAGGCTGAAGGACGATATCCACGGTGCCTTCACTCCGGGCAGCAAGTGGAGTGACAGCATCTCCACTCTCCGGTGCTAAACCAAGGTCCATAGACTCGTCGCTGTCAAATGATTGGCCTTCACTTCTCTGAAGCTCTTCTGGAAATATATCCACCCCCGTGCGTGCAGATGGTGCGACAGCATCTCCACTCTCCCGTGCTAAACCAAGGTTCAAGGACTCGTCACTCTCAAATGAGTGGCCTTCACTCCTCTCAAGCTCTTCTGGGAATATCTGCACCCCAGTCCGTGCTAATGGTGTGACAGCATCTCCTCCTTCCCGCGCTAAACCGAAGCCCGAATACTCATAGCTACCAAATGAGCTACATTCCCTCCTCTGAAGCTTTTCTGGAAACGTCTCCATGCCGGTGCGTGCCAACAAGACCCAAACATAGGAGAGGAACTCCCCTCCCGTTCCAAGGGCCTCTGCATGTAGGTAGCCTCGGCATCGGCTGGCAGAAAAGCAGAGCATCTCCACCCACACGCCTTGGATCAACTCCCATATCTTAGTCTCATCCACGTTCAACAAGCTTTGAGCAAGCTTCAAAGCGTCACCAATAAGAGAAGCGGCCATTTCTTGTTGGCTTGAATGTGATGCTAGTTCGCATTTCTCAACTACTCTCCGTGTAAGCTCTTTCTCATCCCGCGGTGTCACCTCGCCCTCAAGTAGGACCTCAAGTTCTTCGTATGCCATTGCCAGCAACCTCTTTCTACTGCCTGGCATGAGCATCTCAGGGTTATCAGACAGCAGATGCACCATGTAGTTGGACATCACTTTGCACCGACGGGCACTCACAGAGTCATCTGGAGATGTATGATCCATATGGTGAAAGCAAATATCCGTGGCTAGGTGCCATAGAACAACGCTCTCGTCAAACGCCCTCCGCGTGCTCCAACCCAGCTGTTGCAGACATCTGTTCTTCATCAACGTCCACTCACCCCTGGTATCATTGAACATCCTGTAAGAGTAGGCGTTCGTTATGCACTCCGTCCACCCTGTTCGAACATGACAACGAACCAATTCTGTGATCTCCTCACACGAATCGCCATCGCCAGGCTCCACGCGCCAAAGACCGTCGATCAAATCCTTGCACTGTAACCATCCCGCGATCCTCCTCAACGTGGAGTGCCTTCCGTTATGGGCAAATAGTCCAATAAGACTATGTTGGAGAATTCTGCCAGAGAACTTGCTAGGGATGTATTGTTCAACCAGCATGTAAATAAGCTCCACCACAAGAGTGCCTCCCAAAACCCCAAGTGTAATCCATCTATCCGTGGCCAGGTGCGACTGCTTGTAAACAAAGTGGACTGCAAATTTCATGGTGGGGGAACTGGGGTGTGGGGGGGATGTTATGAGGATGAAAGTTATGGCTACCGTTAAACCAACTAGCATTATAGTGCTGCCACGGAGGATGAACCCTGATATAAATGGAAGAGAGCCGTAGCGGTCGCTCCCTTTGGTGTAGAGAAACTGGGTCATAAGAAAGAGCGGTTCTTCTGTTGCCTTAAGAGCTGATTCGCGATCAAGCGAGAAGAAGTGTATTAACATTTGTAGACGATCAGAATAAGAGCATGGTAAGTCCAAAAATAGCTGGAACGGTAGGATTGGGAGCACTATCCTATGCAGAGTGGGCGAGGGCATATTACGATAGGCAGGCATTACTGTTAGTATAAACTGGTCCAGCTGTTCATCTCCTCCGATCTTGGTGACACTGATCTCGGACTCTTTCCTCAGGGCATTAAAGCTAGTCTGCTTCAGATCGAAGAACTTCTGGAAGCATCTGATAATCACCACGATGAAAAGCAAAATTGTTGCTGCCAACAACCTTTTGTCATTTGATGACCATGTCTTGTAAAACACGTAGAGTGCAACTGTGACCTGGCATAGTGTGGAGAAAGTCCAATTAATGTTAGCATATGTCTTAAACAAACATGGAATGTTTATAGAAATAATATAAATAAGCTACAAAGTCCAAAACAAGTTAATGATGCTAACTCGTGCAACAAAAGTTAATGATGCTAACTCGTGCAATCCACCAAGCACCAAACATGCTTTCATGTGACAAAAGTTGTAAGTTAAGCAACAACCGTAGAATGAAAAGCAGTAGACTTGGGTTTTGACTGACCTTGGATAGAGATGTGAGGAGGTACCGGGTGGAACGCTCGTTGTCCTCAATCTTGTAGGTGGTCAAGACGATCTGGCCGCCGATGTGCATCAGCAGCAGCGGCGCCCAAAACAGCTCCAAGTCGCGGCTGCCACGCGCGTAGCTGCACAGCGGCCCACTCTTTTGGCGGCTGAAGAGCGTGGCGAGGGCGAAGATGGCCAGAGCGTCGCTGCCGATTTGCGCCATCCGGAACGAGAAGCTCAGCAATGGCGAGATACGGAACTTGCGGACGGCGACAAACAATACAAGGGAGAACTGGGCGCCGAGGCTGGCGAGGACGAGGATGCGCAGCTCCCACTCGTCCCACCATTGCGCCATTTCTCTACCTCTCTCTAGCTAATTTCTCTTCTCAGTAGCAGCGAAGCGATGAACTACGTGTGATTGCAGTTTGCAGGCCAGGGCATGTATATTGTACGCGCCAGCGACAGTTGACAGAAAGTGGACTTGCGTCCACATATTTTGGAGTGATACCCTTGTCCACATGTTCTTTTTTGACTTCCCCCAAGCTCCACACGCTGGTGGATTGCTGCTAGTTTGGTGCCATGTAGAACAAGATATGATGTTAACGTTGAAGATGGTCCAGACCGTTGAAAAAGGTAGGCCGCGTAAGGCGTGCGTAACCATCACCGAGCTGCTGAAAATCTGAATGTCTCTGGTTGAAGCAATATGCACTATGTCGGCCGCAACGCAATCAACGACTTTGGTACAAGAAAGCACCAAAAAATGCAAAACTACATTTACATGGATCTCCCCGACCTATCCACACCCTTCATTTCATCAAGATTCGTGCAACAAGTTCTGCAGTCAACCTAACTTTAAACAACTACAGACGGAACATGGATACATGGACATGACAATGAAATGGAGACATATATCCTAGTTCTCAATCTCAGTCATGCCACAAAAATCATCTGCTTGTGTAATGTATTTCATATAAATGTCTGCACCATGCTTCTGTGAAAGAAGCTGCTTTATCAGCAGACTACAAGCTCAAAATGTTGGTTATTTATCACCTGCCGTTACAAAATATATGAGGCTATACACTTAAAGAATACTACCAGCACACACATCAAACTTGCACGATCAATGATGAACAATCAGCTATACAAATTTTGAGTGCCAGATCAAATAATGTCGGCCTCGAAAGAACTACTATGCAGAGTTGCTATGAATGCTTAACAGGTGACTACGTTTTGACATAGGCTTTAGAGCAAATAATACGCATCCCTAACACAAAAAAATTATGCTGCTGCAGATCTTTTGTTGTCAGGGTCTTCTATATTCAAAGCTTGCAGTAGCTTCGGCCATGACTCAGGTATTCCTCCTGGTAAATTGAACTCCAAGAGTTTTCCCCGTGCTCTGTAGAATCCCTCCACTGGTTCACACTGCAAAGATGACTAATTACTTAGAAAGGATAGCAAGGATCCGAATAATACTAATATAACAAGGGATGATTGCTATATTAGTTCCATATAAATAGTTTCAAGTTTGGCAGAATTAGGTGAATTTGGTGTTTTGCTATATTCCTCATTGCTGAGTTTGGAACAACGGGTACACATAATTTCTGAAATTCAAATTGGCTGAATGATAGTGAATATTTATCATATATAAACAAACAGCAAATGACAAAGTTCGATATATCCACGTCTCAGTATTTCACACATGGAAATCTTTTTTATACCGGCAATTCACTACTGGTGCAAATTGATTGGTCAGATCTCACAAATAGTAATATCAGATGAGATAAAATCACCAAAATGCAATCTAAGGTCAGTGGTACGTACCAAATCATGGTAAATACGCAATCGCTCCTTTACCACCTCCTCGGTATCATCTGCTCTAGTAATTAACTTCGATTCGCACTGTGGAGGAG
Organism: Poa annua; assembly: GCA_026929855.1. Taxonomy (NCBI): domain Eukaryota; kingdom Viridiplantae; phylum Streptophyta; class Magnoliopsida; order Poales; family Poaceae; genus Poa; species Poa annua. The sequence goes on from CM049433.1 coordinate 94,391,560, forward strand.
GTAGTAGTGGAGGCATATACATTCGAGGCCCACCATTCTCACCCTCAATATCAATGGAGGCCACGTTGAAGTTTCCTCCACACTGGCTGCACTTCCTTCTACCAATGCATTTCGCAAGCAGAGCTTCTTCTCTGAGTTTAAGGTTGATCACCAAGTCAATATCTGTGACCCCCTCCAGTATTTCCTAAAAAACACACAATATAATTATTTTGAGAAGTGGTACACACAACCAGCAGATAAGTTTGAAGACTCAATTGATGTTTGTTTGCCTCTACGATGCTGAAACTAAGTACCAACATAAGACTCTTGCTAGAAGCAGTTGCACAATAATTCTGAAGCTGTACATAAATTTCCGTGATTCCATAACTCAATGATAATTTCAACTGAGAAGACGCAAACATATGTCTTGCATACTTACGGTCAGGTCAAATAACTAGCTCACCGCTTGTCTTATAGTTCTTGGAAAACCATCAAGTATGAACCCCAACTCGCCCTTTTCTTCTCCCTCCTCGAGGCGCTTTGACAACAGATTTATGATGATCTCATCAGACACCAGCTTCCCATGATTAACAATCTCAGCAAGCTGAAAAAAAGCAGACATAAAACGATCAAGAAAATGGGAGTTGTACAACAGTCTAAGTAGAAAGGCACAAGACTAAACAATCATAAAGGTTCCCAATGCTTTATTTAGAAAAGGCTACAATCATGACAAAAGAAGGTACTAAATCCATGGACCAGGCCGTATGACCTATTGTTAATGCCCTTTTAATGGGGTGTATTATAGACTCACTTCAGAAGCTTGTGAGGATTTATAAGCTTTGCTTACCAAAGTATTTTGTTCCCATAACTTAATAATTCATAAGATGACCGATTTGGCTTATATTTGCCATAAGCACCGCCGGCATGAAAACACTCGGTCAGCAACTATTCCTACTGATTGCTGAGTAAATCTCAATAGTTTCTGTGATGCTTCCTGGTTATGCAATTGGATATTCGGACGTGCTGTGTATGAGTATGACGAGTGTTTCATGTGACGAATCTGTGCTGGGGTTTATTCTAGTACTTGCTGCGCTGTCCAAACGAATTTTCCGTACACTGACGTCACAAGCTGGTTTGCCAGGATGGTGAGCCTCAGCTGGTCTACTTTCAGAAAATGAAATCGTATTTCCGCACTGTATCTAGTATCATGTTTTTTGCGTTCCTATTGAAATATTGGCACCGGACGCAGGGCAGGCACATCGACTCAATCAGGTTTAACTAATACAGTAGGAATCATGCCGCAAGATTGTCCGAGAGGGGAATGGAATTTCGGGGAACCTCAAAGCGGCCACGTACCTGCTTGGAGAGGGTGCCCTGGGAGGCGAGGGCGTCGCGGACGAGGTCGCCGGTGGCGATGTGCGGGACGCCGAGGAGCTGCGAGAGGCGGCCGGCGTAGGTGCCCTTGCCCACCCCAGGGCAACCCAGGAAGACCCACTGCACGCGCCTCCCGTCCTCCCCAGGATCCCGCCCGCCCCTGCGCTGCCCCGCCACCACCGCCGCCGCCGCCGCGGAGGCCCCCTTCGGCGTCGCCGCCACCGAGGACAGGTTCCGCCGCCGGGACGCGCAGGCCCGGATCGCGCGGGACATCGCCGACATCTCGCCGGCTTCCGGGGAATCGGACGGGCCGAGAGAGTCTGAGAGATATTTCTGGCGTGCTTCGTGCTCGACTTCGAGACGGACGAGGAGGAGGGTGCAGTAGCTTCCGGGCAATGACGATTTGGGCCGAGCTCGTGGTGGGCCCGGGCCGTTAGCGGTAGGGGATCACGTGCGCGAATTGGAAAGTGGTTTCGAAGAGGGAAGATCCTGATTCTGCTGGCGCCTCCCAAACCGCTTGTCTCGCCGTCGACGTCGCCACCGGCGACAACTGGGCAGCACCGGTGAGCGCCGATCACGTCATCGATGAGCCACGGTCAAAGCAACGTCACCCGGCGGCTCGTACAGACTTTGCAAGCAAACATACAGGATAGTTCGCAAAAGATTCAGTCCCCAGTTCTTCTCAATGATAGTAATTTAGTACTGTAGTAATGATCAACAATTACGGTGTGCGAGTACAACAACTCACGCACTGATCTTGATTCAAATTCAAAGCAACAAAAGAGAAAATGGAACATGTAAGTAATTTCAGTCTTGCAGTCTACTGCCGGCACGGCCTGATCGACTGCACAGTGACCCTCATTCGTCAATCATAACATCAACCGGGCACGACAGAACGGCCTGAGCTTCTACGTCCGGCAAATCTGGAGAGGGGCGACGACGTCGGCCATCTCCTCGCAGGCAGCGGCGACCTGGACCAGGTCCGGGACGCCCTTCCGCAGCAGCAGCCGCCTGCGGCACTCCTCGGCCGCGTCCATGCCCGACGAGTAGGCGCCGTGCACGGCGCCAGAGTGCTCCGCGCTGGCCGCCTCCCCGGCAAAGTAGAGCAGGCTGTCGACCGGCGCCGAGAACCTCTCGCACACGTCCGCCGGCTTCCCGACTAGGTCGCACGAGTAGGAGCCCAGCGAGTTCGGGTCCGAGCCCCACCGAGACACCAGGTACTGCATCTGCAACACACAAGCATCACGCCAACGGTTAGTTGACCTGATCATGTAGGCATCACACGAAATGCAGACAGGTTATGTGTTTCAGTTTTCAGACAGAAATGGCTTACAGGTTCGGTGGCGTCGGGTATCATCGTCTTCAGGTGAGCCATGACGAGGGCCACGGCCTCCGCGTCCGAGAGCTTCTCCACCTCCTGGGCGAACCGTCCGGCGGCCATGTAGACGAGGACCGGGTTGCCCGTGGCCTTGTGGAGGTTCAGGAAGTAGCCGCAGGTTTTCGGGGTTGGGCCGACCATCCCAAGCACCTGCACGTTTGGCCAAAAGGCCTTGTCGAAGTGCATCGCGACCTTGTTCTCTATGCCAACGCCGAGGTCAGCGATGGCCGAGCTCTTCCACGAGGGCAGCTCAGGCTCGAACTTGATTATGTTTGCCTTGAGCACGCCGAGCGGCACCGTGATTATGCAGGCGTCTGCAGAGTATTGCGTCCCGTCCTCGATGGTGACCGTCACTCCGTTGTACTGACGGGCGATTTTGGTCACTCTAAACATGTAGGATTAGCACAGTCAGTAAAAGTATCTAGCAAGTGCAAGTGAAGGAAGGATCACATGGAAGTTTCAAAATGACTTGTTCGACTCAAAATGGTTCAACTTTAGTATTTTATAAATACTTGGCATGATCATAAGGAGAGTCTAAGAGAACATTTTTGTCAGGCAATGCATATACTGAAATAATTCCTTGCATGATGTATATTGGGAAAGAACAAAATACACACCTCTGATTAAGACGGATGTCCAGACCTTGGGAGAGAGCCTGGATTACAGGATAGTACCCATCAACCATCAGACCATGACCACCAGTAAGAACATGTTCCTGCAGAGAGAAGCATAATTCAGTGATGAGTAAGAGTGTAACAGCTGGTGAGTTTTTTTGGAAAAAGAGGTCACATCACAAGATCCTATATAGTATAATAAAAGCTTGATGACACCAAATGATCTGTGCTAACCTGATCCCAGTTTTTCAGAGATATTTCATCTGCATCTGCAGCAAACCATGCCTCCAACCGGCAGACACACCATTGCAGGACTCGGTCATCAAGTCCTTCTAGCCTAGAAAGTGGCAACAATATCAGTCAAGCTATTATGTTGCAACCAACCAATTTATGATCCGTATCAAAACAAAGCATCACATGAAAGCCTGTTATAATAGTAGACATACTTTAGATCGGGGTGTCTCTCAAGCACCATTGATATTGCCTGTTGAAGGGGCATGTCATATTCCTGCTCATCACGGAGTTTCACTGTCTGCGGTGCAATATAAATGAGAGTACGACAGTCAGCTAAAAGTGCTCTCCAACAAGATAAAAGTGCTGCATATTAAAGTTAAAAGACGTACCTCTTTCAGAATTTTCTCAAATATTTGTCCGACTTTAGCAGCTGTCTCCTTTGGGACTTGAAGGCCATTCTTATCAAACAGGGAACAGCTGTAAAGGAATCAATTACCACAGTGAGATGTAAGAACAAGAAAGAAAATAAAACTGTTACCGTGAAAGAAAAAGGGCAAGTTCAAGTGCTAAAATCACCTTTCTAAATCATGGTCATACAGAACAGAGTTGTCGCCACTAGTGTGATATAGCCTCAGCCCAAGATGGCCGATCAATGGTGCTAACGAATTCTCGTTACTGACACCATGCAACCTGAATTTTCATCAAAACCAGCTCAGAGTTAATAAAACATTATGCAAGCCAAAATCTATCAAGGATTGTTCACATTGATCAATTTAAGCGAGGCTAACCATGAGGCCCCCATATCAATGGGGCATCCGAAGGAGTAGTCGGTGTGCACGCGGCCACCGATACGATCTCTGGACTCCAGAACAGTCACATCAAAAGAGGAATTGGAGAGGACGCGGGCTGCCGCGATCCCCGAAATGCCACCGCCGATCACGATGACCGATGGCGGCGAAGCGCACCGCCTCTCGATTGTTGGAAGCAAAAGGCCTAAATTACACAATGCAAAGGAATTGTTCCAATCAGCGCCCAATTAATTAAGGGGATTAAAAAGTGACAATATCAATATGAGCACAGCAACCAAAATATAATAATTCCCTCAAAAATCACAACTGAACTGAATGATTAAATTCAGCAAATTTGTTCTAGAAGCAAAAGGCCTATAATACATCAATGCACGAAATTGTTCCTAATCAGCACCCATGTAGAGGGATCGAAAAGGGGGCAAAATCTATGTGAGCATAGCGACCAAATTTCTGTTTTTTCTTGCTCAATTATGAGCGCAATTGAATGTTTAGATTCGGAACTACTATTCTATATCCCCATTCAGCATGTGAAATTCAGCAAATTTGTTCTACATATGGTTGACAGCAAAACGCCTATAATACATCAATGCACGAAATTGTTCCTAATCAGCTACAGTACGATGTAAGGGGATCGAAAGGGGACAAAATCTATCTGAGTATAGCTACCGAAATTGTTCATCATGCGAAATTCCCCCCCTTTTATGTAAGATCTAACAGGAGGCACTGAAATTTCGGTACAGAACATCACCATACCTCCGGTTTTGAAGCTGTTGGGATCCATAGCCGCAAACGCCGCGGCCGTCGTCGCCGAACGAGAAGAAGAAGAAGGCCGGGGTCGAAACGAAGCAGCAGGAGACCCCTCCGTCCGCGCACACGCAGCCGCGAGCACGAACGCCGTTTACAAGAGATCGCTGGTACTACTAGTACAATTACTACTGCTGAGCCCACGATTATTATTCAGACTAGTACGTATGGGAATCGAGATGAAGAAGACGAAGACGAGGAGGCCGTCCTGGAGGCGGCTGGCGTCGGAGGAGCGGCGGAGCGTGAGGCAGCTCATAACCCCGTCTGGCTCCAAACCGGCAACGCGAGGGTGGACGGATCCCTTCCTTCCCTCGGCGAAGACGTCGACCGAGGCTGATCCGATCGGAGCGCGGCGGCGGCGAGAGGCGAAAGACGAGTTCTTTTTTTCTCTCCCTCTTCTTCTTCTCCGGCGGCGGTAGGTATGCGGTGTGATCTGATTTTGGGATGGCGTTTGCGTGGTGGGAGACGGAGCTGGGGGTGGCTTTATATAGAAGACGGGCGGGGCGGGGCGGAGGCGGAGAGGAAGTCGGCCTCGGCCGCGACCGCGACACGGAGACGGCGGCTGGCCGTGGGAAGCTGGCTGGCTCTTTCGGTTTGCAAGCTTGCGTTGCAGGTGGGATATTTTGCGCGGAATATCCCGGGCCAACGAGACAATTGCGTGGCGCACGTTTTCTAGTCTCCCACAACTACTGTACATACCAGTATTTTATTTGTTTTAATATACAGTAGCAAAAAATTGTTTTAGCAAGTCTCCAATCTGGCTTGTCGTCTAGAAATATCTCCGAGGCCACGTTTCTAAGGGACAGTTCTTCTTTTTAAGCTTAGGATTTTTTTTTTGGAGAAGGGTAAAGTTAACCATATTTGAGAGTCGACTTCTCAAAAGGTTAGAATGAAAGAGCAACTATATAGAGAAGCCCCAACAAAATTGGGTATACGTATCTAAGGGTTGGAGATCTTATCACTCTTTGTGTTCGCACATATCACAATTCAGGGATGATATAAAAAACATAGGAAGAATTGAAACGTTAAGTCTAGTTAAATCATGTAGAAAGATTACTTTCTGTTTAATGTCAAAGGAAAAGTAAAGGAATTGAAAAAATATGTTGGAGTGAAAGGTAGTACAAAGATTCATATGGAAAAAATTCCGGAAAGAACTAATCCTATGAAACAAATGACTAATGTAGGGAAAATTCTTATAAGATTAATCTAAGAATCTTATGAAGTTTGTTTGAATCAAAGGGGCCCTAAGGGTGGTTGTGTTACCACATTCTAGAGGCGCCCTCGCATGATATTTTGGCAGATGTAATAGACCGTACACAACAACCTTCTTCTTACTAATTGTCTTTAAACAATATACTGTATATACTTTCTAAACTGCACCGCGTATCTCCATATAGATATGCACCCGTGAATAGTGCGGACAAGTAAAATCCGACAAACATTGCCTTTTCGACACTCGTATATATACATCATTTTATTGATGTCACCGAGTCATCAAGAAGTAAAAAATTCAACTTTTACAGAGTGTATTATCAACTTTTCAATTGTAGCATTTTTCAAATTTAACCTGAGGATTTAAAATATTTAAAGCATCCATAGTGCATCGCTAGTTCAGCCGCTGCCAGTATATGTTTCCTGTCAGCCAATCGAAAGTTAAGATTCCTGGCGTTCCCGTGACATCGATGCAAGTAGAGGAATCGAACGTTTACTCTTTTTTTACTGTACAGGGCTACGGGATGAATCGCAGAGAGGAGTGGGGCCACCTACCGAACACTTCTATTGTTAGCGTCTACCATTGGGACGATATGCGCTTCAGTGCTTTTTTTTTGTTTCTCTATTAGCGTTTGGACAAGCGCATCGCATTGTGGATGCTCTTATACTTTACACTCAAATGTTTCAAGACTTCAACTCGACACATTTTTCACGTTTACAAAAGAGATCAGAACATCACTTTATAAATTCACGGTTCCGGCAAGGCTTCCGGACGCGGTAGTAGATGAACACCTTTTCCCTACAACTACATGTTCACCAGTCCACGACCACCACCTTACCTTCTCGTCCACTATCCCGATTCTCTGTCATGTCAAATTATCTCTATAGAATGTCATGAAGATATTCATGTAGTGTTTTCGGAAGTTGAGAAAATCCATTGTTCGATTCACAATGGTTCAAACCGTAAAGTGGTGTTTTCATCCACATTCGATGTCACATCCTGCGGGTGGTTATTACTTTTATAATGAATTTCCCTATACCTTCGACTGAGTTGCTACTCTACATACCTTCATTCTTTCGTGCAGCTGCAATCCCATGAGGAAGTAGCATATTCAAAATGTTTTGTTAGGGTACTTGGATATATTTTTAAGGGCTTCTTTAGATCACAGAATTAGAAAACAGAAAAACACGAGAATTTGAAAGGATTGAAGGTGTAAAACAGAGGGGTTACAAAACAGAGGAATATTATAGGAATGGTCATTTGGATGATACACAGAAAAAACACAGTAAGAGTGTCTCGATCCTACGCGAACGAGTGCAAAAAAAGAGTTTAGAGTGGATGTTCGTATTCATATGGAATTGGGGTGTAGGGATGCAATGCATACCAATTTTATAGGTGTCATTCCTTTAATCTAAAGGGATTCCTTAAGCCATGTACAATGGAGAGTGCTTAGAGGGGTGCTTACAAAAACAAACCAATCCTTTTGCTAAGCACCGGTGCTTATTTGTATAGAAAATGTGCCCAGTTAGGCATCTGTCTAGTGTATGTAAGCACCACTGCTTTAAAAACCAGTTTATTTTTGTAAGCACCTCTCTAAGCATCTTGCATTGTACATGCACTTAGAAGAAATCCTATGGATTGGAATCCTTCAATATTCATATAAAAATCTTTCAATCCAAAGAGGGCCTAAGTTTTATCAAGATCCTATTTGTAAATGCGGAGACAGCTGCTTAAGTAACACTTCAATTTTGGGGGTAGTGGGTCCACATGTTAGTGAGCTAGTTGTGATTATTTATTATAATCAGCTATAGGGAATTCGTCAATAGTCAAAGTTTGCTCAGACAAACACTAAAATTGGTAAAATCTGGTTGGGTATTTGGAATATTATAATCCACCGCAATGCCAAACTCACCCATAACTATGCAAGTGGGAAAGCAAATTCAAAAGGTTAAGTAAAAACTATATCAAAACATAGGTGTACACATAATGTAGAAAAGGAGCAATGTCCATGAAATTAAAGAGATTAATAAGTCTGCCTGTTATTCAGAGATACATCAGAGATCAAACTGCGAGACTGTACAGTTTGGAGGCAAATACAGCGGAAGGATCAGCTAGGATGTCAACAGAACAACACAGGCTAAATAATAGAAAGGTTTGTTCTTCTTTCACAGCCTGGATATCTGGAAGGGGACCATGACTTCGGCCATCTCCTCCCTCATGGCAATCTTGCCGACCTGGAACAGATCAGAGATACCTAGCTGTGTCGAGAGGCGCCTTCGGCAGTCCTCTGCAGCATCGATACCTGATGAATACGCTCCGTGCACGGACCCAGAGTGATCGATGCAGGCGGCCTCCCCAGCGAAAAACAGGTTGCCCACCGGAGCACAGAATCTTTCATACAAGTCAGCTGGTTTCCCGACCAAGTCGCACGAGTAGGAACCGAGAGAATTTGGGTCGGTTCCCCACCGTGAGACCAAATACTGAACCTGGAAATGTGTAGCAGAAAAGCTCTTAGAACCTTGAAGGTACTGTAGAGATTCTGACATTTACATAAGTAATAGTACTTAAATCACTGTAGATAATATGAAAATAAGCATCTAAGGCTTTACCGGTTCAGTGACCCCTGGAAGCATTTTATTGAGCTGTGACATGACAAAGTTAACGGATTCTTCGTCCGACAGCTTCTCCATTTCGTGCGCAAATTGGCCTGCCACCATGCATACAAGGACTGGATGTCCTGTGGCTTTGTGAAGGTTAAGAAAGTAACCACAGGCATTTGATGTTTGGGCAACCCTGCCCAGTACTTCTACATTGGGCCAAAATATTGTTTCGAACAGGAGGGCTATCTTGTTCTCAAGGCCAACACCAAGATCAGCGATTGCTGATAGTTTCCAGTCTGGGAGCTCCGGTTCAAACTTGATGATGTTTGCCTTGAGTACACCAAGAGGGACAGTTACTATAGCAGCATCTGCAACGAATCTTGTCCCGTCTTCCACACAAACGATGACTTTATTATATCTCTGGATGATTTTGGTAACCCTGATCAGCAAAAGAATGAGATAAGAAACCATCTATTTGGGAATTGGGATTATACCTGAAAAACTGTTAAACACTGTATCCATTTGAATTATTGGATCATAAGGACATGTTGCTGTGTATACCTGTGGTTCAGGCGGATATCAAGATCTCGAGAGAGAGCTTTGATAACAGGATCATAGCCATTCACCATAAGCCCATGTCCACCAGTAAGAACATGCTCCTGTAAATTTGCAAACCTCAGTTTACCATCATAGCATAAATGAGCATCCGTGCAGCTCATGCCAGCATGCATTTGTCAGCTGACCTGGCAAGTGGGGGCTCGACTAATATGTACCTATGATTATTTAAATTGTCCTCGATTGCATACCTGATCCCAGTTTTGCAAAGATATATTATCCACGTCTGTGGCGAACCATGCTTCCAATCTACAAATGCACCACTGCAATACTTCATACTGCAAACCCTCAAGCCTGTAAAGATAAGGGCACATATTTTAGTCATTTCACAGCTGCGTGAAGATTTCACCATTCCAGAACTACAAAAATCTACGAGTACAATCCACTTACTTTAGATGTGGATTCCTGTCAAGCACAATGGAGATGGCTTGAACAAGAGGCATGTCATTTACATATTCATCTCTAACTTTCACAGTCTGCAGTATTAACACGATGCTTATAAGTTATAACTTATTCATCGAAACAAAAGGCAGATACCATGTGCAAATGCTTGCAGTACCTCCTTAAGAATCTCCTCAAATATTTCCCCGACTTTGGTAACTATCTCCTGGGGGACTTGACGACCATCCTTGTCGAAGAGAGCATAGCTGATAAAAGAACAAGCAACTGTAAGAAAAGAATGCCAATCAACTTGAAGGAGGAGCATATACATAGGACATTATGGGTAATGAATCACCTCTCCAAATCATGGTCATACAGCACAGAGTTATCACCACTGGTGCGATATAATCTAAGCCCAAGAAGCCTAATCAATGGCGCCAAAGAATTCTCATTGCATACACCATGCAACCTGAATCACATGATAAAGCCATGAGAATGCTCTGTATAACCTCAATGCAAGGTGGAGAAACACAACGAATTGATTAAATGCTAGATCTAGATGCAACCAACCAAGATGCTCCCATGTCAATTGGGCAGCCAAAAGAATAATCAGTATGCACACGGCCACCAAGTCGATCCCGCGACTCTAACAACGTGACCTGTAGGGGTGTAACTACATATAAGTAAAATAGTCTGGAAGGATTAAAACACTACTTTTACTAACTGCTTTTGGATAGCCCGTTGTACATAATCTGGAACAGAAAGGATCTTTCATTGGCAATTTACCTTAAATGAAGCATTAGACAATGCACGAGCAGATGCAATGCCTGAAATCCCTCCACCAATGACAATTACAGAAGGGGGAGAAGCGTTTTTCCCATCAATATGCTGAACAAAGAGACCTGGAATCATGAAGAAAATGACTATAAGATTTTACATGATCTGAACCTGGTATTTCTCAACCATCAATAAAAATATAAACGGATCACGTATCCGATATTTCTCTACCATCCACTAACTGAATATGCATATACCAAAATTTCCAAATGTGTGTGTTAATTTATACAGACAATTTGCTTGTTAAATCTCAAGATGGACATAGTTGTCTTGTCTGTTCTAGCACATGAAAAGCCACCTGAACATGACTGTCTTCTAGGGAGTGACAGAACACTTTAAGGTATATGCCACAAGTGAATGTATTCTGTCCAGTTGATTAGCAACACTAAAGTGTAACAGCGGAACTAGACAGCCTGAATGATCCCTAAGAATTATTCCATGTGCAGCAATATGGATTAACCCATAAGGCAGCATATTCTACAAAAAGAAGGGCATGCAAGAATAAGGAGCAGATAGGCCATGGTTGTGGTTCCCCATTTTGTCTGTTTTGAAATGAAAGAACCGTTGTTTCTTTTCACTGTTCAGAGAAACAGTTTTCGGAACCTTGTTCTACATCCCTTCCACAGTTTAGTTTCGCTCTGCTGAGTCTCTATCGCGATCCTTCGCTTTACATGTAATATTCTCTGTTTCTATAACAATTCATTACTTCAATTTTAATATCCATTGTTCTAGATTCTCATAGGCTGACATAACTTTTTTGTATCAACAAATTGTAATGTCCGAACTAGACAACCTGATCAACGATCCCTAGAATTATTCGACGCGCAGCAATATGGGTTAATAGATGCAGTAGCATATTCTACAAAAAGAAGGCAAGCAAGAATAAGGAGCAAATAGACCTTGGATGCTATTCCCATTTTGTTTTCTCTGAAATACAGGAGTACTATTATTTGACCGTTTTAGTGGCCTGAGTTTTTCAGGGCCTTGTTCCACATCCCTTTCGGAGTTTCATTTGGGAGTTGCTATCACAGTCCCTCTCTTTACATTCAATATTCTCTGTTCCTATCACAATTCATTACTTGGCCTGTAGTAATATTCATTGTTCTAGATTCTCGTCCACCGACACCAATTTCTGGTATCTACCTTAAGGTGATTCAGTTGAGGTCACCAAGAATACCTACTTGTTTCATAAATATATGAGCTATCTCATTATTAAAAAAATATCTCCGCCCATCAATCATATATTAAGACCCATCATTTGTATATATATTTATTTATTTTCTTTATGATGACTCAAGACATGAGTGGTGGTCCCCTATCAACATCGAATGAATCGAAGGAACAATTCAGATCCAATAATTTTTGCCCTTTTAACGTTTGAAAATACACTAAACTGTCACAGCAGTCAAGTATGATCGAGACGTCAGTCCAGACAGCAACATTTCGCTCGATAATCAAAGTTCCACGACTAGCACTGGTAATAATTACCCACATGCTAGTACTTGAAACAATTTTTAAAGCGGTACTTCAAACAATTTAAACACTACAGTACTAATTATTACCCGCACCGCACGCCACCTGAAATAATTTAGGGGGTGGATTCAGTGCAGCGAGGAAAGGAAAGCTACTACCCAGCGTCAACGTGACGTCAGACTGGACAAAAACAAATTAAGGAGAAATGACCACGATATCTTCAGGGGAAGGAACCAAAAGAGGGGCTAAGAGGTTTCGTGATCGGGCACGCACCTCCGGCGGCGAAGCCATTCGGCGGCTGGTCCATCCTCCTCCGGCGGCGCGGTCAAACGAAACCCAACCGCGCGCAGCTCGACGACAGGAGGATCGAGTCGAATCGGAACAGAGTTTTCACTTTTCAGAGACGCGGAGGAGATAGGAGAGTGCGGCGCGCGGCGAGACCGATCCGGGCCGGCGGGGGGCTAGCAATTAGAGGAGGAGCGGGCGCCACGTATAGGAAGCGAGAGGTGGAAGACGAAGACGAGGAGGCCGTCCATGGAGCCGACGCCGGGCGCCGCGTGGGGAGCCCCTCTCATGCCCAAAACGGCCCGTCGGCGGCGAGTCCCTCCCGCGGAGCCGCGCCGGAACGGTTCAGGTGGAGGAGAGAGAGCGTGCGCGCGCGCGAGAGAGAGAGAGCTGGTTGTTGGTCGTGACGGTGTTGGGCTCGGTTGGGTTGGGTCGGATGCGGGGATGGCGCCGGGTTCTTATAGAGCTGGCTGTTTTGCGTGTGCGTGCCTTGGGAGTTGGGTTATTGCCGGCATGCCACGGCGCGGTGGCCCGGCAAGGCAAGCCACATGCATGTGGAGTGGCGTAGAGTGAAACACCATACCACTCTCCTCTTGTTTTTATAGCCTCATGCTAAAACAATAACACCACTCTCATCTGAATGTTTTTGTTTGTGTTAGATGATTGTTATAGAAGCAAGGAGAGTAATTGTCAACGTACAGAACTGTGCTACTCCTCGACTCCTCCCGAATAGCCCGGGCAGATACCCCGACCCCGGTTCGGGTCCTCCCTTCCTTCATATCATGGGGACGCACGGTCCGGTGAAATGATTGTCACTGACGACGCCGGCGGACGTCATGCTCCGTTCTTCGGGCTGGTGCCGCGCTCCTCCTCCCGTCTCCGCCTATCCGAGGATGACAATGCCTTTGCATCGATGTACTCCTATAAGAGGTTGTAGTTGTTGCGCATGTTGTTTAGATTTATAGTAAAATAAATGTGCACATACACTAAAATGTGTCTAGATATAAGTTTAATCATGTGCATGTGAAAAAGGTTAAAACATCTTATATTGTGAAACGGAGGGAGTATCTCCTTAGAGAAATCATTCTTGGAGTATGCGGCACGGGACCATTGTGGCTCTTGCCTTATTGCTAGCCATTTGGCTCTGAACCCGAGGGTTACCGGTGGCATTCGAAGAGTTGCTCGGACATCTTCGTTTGGCTCGTCAAACCACACTATTCGTCTCTCGGGGTGTCGGCCCGGGGCTTGCTAAGTGCTAACCTCCCCCTCCTATTTTCATTTTGTTGTCATTATTCTTTTGGCGTTGACCTTTCTAATAGGGCATCTTCGCCTTGTAATTATTTTCTCCTTTTCCTACACCTCCTGCGATCTAAATGCCATTTCCAATTCCCACTATCTTTGGAACACGGTAGGTTCCGTAATACTAGTATCAGAGACTTGTTAACCTATCATGTTGGAGATGCAAGAAAAATATCAATCCTCATGTAGGACGCGAAGCAAACTTCACGTCACAAAGTCATCCCTGGAATATTGCCCATACGTAGGCTAAAATTTAACACGTCCTTTTTCGGCGTGGACGTGATTTTTTTTTTTTTTTGAACAAGGCGTGGACGTGATACTTGCGTGACCCTGCAGAATTACCGGCCGGCTTACCACGCGACAGGCAGTGCGCACATGCGGTACTTGCATGCCCTGCAATTTTGCCAAACGACCAGGAGCTAACCATCATGCATGTGCATGGACCGCTGCTACTCCCTCCGTTCCAAATTACTCCCTCCCTAACTAAATATAAAATATAAGATGTTGTGGTAGCTCAATTTAAACTACCACAACGTCTTATATTTAGATACAGAGGTAGTAGATGACTTCTATTTGAACAAAAGTGAATGTATCTAGATATGCTACAAGTCTAGATACATCCACTTTTTAACAAAATAAAGTCATCTAATATAGAACGGAGTGAGTATAACTATACTAGACGACATCAATCTATCATTCATGTGCTTGATTTTTCTCGCCAAAGTCCACTACTCTAATCACTAGCTGTCTAGCTATATTATTCCATGAGAGAGAGAGAGAGTGTGTGTGTGTTAAGATCGAAGAGGAAGCTCCCTCAAGTCTACCAACAAATTAACCAAGCTCACAGCCGGCCGGTGGATCAGTTAAGTGCCGTGTTAGGTGGTCTACCCGTCGGGGCATATCTTGTGTGAATGGCCACAACTAAATGCTAACAATACGGCCGTGACGTACACCATGAGCCCATCACCAACTAATCAACCAGTGAAAATTAAGGCAAAGAAATCTGTCATGTGAGCGACAGAGTGAGCCCTCACAAACCTCACTCCTTGGATTTCGTCCCTTGTAACTTGTAAGCTTAGGGCGTGCTTGGAATGTTCGTAAATTTACAAACCATATCGGCCGTGTCTCTCGGAAGCGGAAATCTAAACACTGAACCAATCAGGGGCGGGGCTTGCCTGTGCCGCACCCGTGCGACCATCCGTGCGGCCTCCACGCTCGAAAATCATCGAACGGCTCCGCCTCCCGCAGCCCCAGCTCCGGCTGTTTCCTTCTGAAAAAATTTACCCGTACAGCCCGTCCGTATCCCTCCGACTATCTGTTTGCCGTATTTATCCTCTCTGTGAAGTGTGAACTCAAGCTGAGCCGCCGGCGCCATCTTTGGTCGGCGGTGCTCGCGTTCCTCTGGCCTCCAGCCCCATCCCGTGATTCATCTCGCCGCTCCGCCGCTCGGGGTCAGCGCCGCGAGTCTGTCACATCGGGTTGGACCCTCGACCTGGACGAGCACGAGCGCGGCTCTGTTCCTCCACCGCCGGACCGTTCCTGACTACCATGTCGCCTTGTGAATCATGGATGCGGCGGCCCGGGTGGTATTTCCGGACGCTGGCGCGTGAAGCTTGAGGAGGGGCCTAGCGGGCTCAGTGGTGGTTCGACTCCCCGGCGTCCCCGCGACGTTGAAGAGGAAGCGAGGCTCCAAGGAGGTAGCGCACACGAGGAAGCTGGACTAGGCGGCGTCGCCTCTGCCAAATTTGATTGATCTAACTACTTTCTTGCTGCATCCCACCGTGCGGCCCTTTCTCGCCGACGAACGCAACAACCTGGCAAACAAGATGTGTGTATCTGAACGCACTGCCGCCGCGTCCACGCCGGCCGTGCGCGCCGCCGCACACGCTCACCTACTTCTTCTGCTGGCCGGCCATGCACAAGTTCTGGCGACCTCACACTGCTAGCCGCCGCGTCCACGCCGGCCGTGCGCGCCGCCGCACGCTCACCTACTTTTTCTTCTGGCCGGCCATGCACAAGCTCTGGCAACCTCACCCTGCTAGCCGTAGCGTTCACGTCGGCCGCCGGCCGCCGCTCGCACATGCTCTAGCTACCTCGCCCTGGAACTGAGCGACGCTGGTGTGGACTGCTCGCCTTCTGCCCGCTGCCAGCATATCGAGAATTCTGGATTCCGGAGGCTGAGCGAGCAGACGTGTTTGTGAGCTGCCCGTTCAGGGTTTGACGGACGCCGCGGAGGATGGCTTTTTTTTTTGGAAAGAAAAGTAAACGCCAAAGGGGTGCGGAAGCAGAAGACGTAGAACCGTTCGATTCGTTCCGCGCGGGTGGCCGCACGGATGGTCGCACGCTGCGGGCACAGGCAAGCCCCGTCCACCAATCATGGCTTTACCAGTGTGCTTTTTCCAACTCGTATTTTGTTAAGCTTCTAGGGCAACTCCAACAGGACCACCCAAAAAGACATGAAATACGTCCGTGTTTTGTCCGTTTAGGTCATCAAATAGACAATAAATATCCGCCTTTGTCTGCCGTCCCAAGCATTGCATTCAACGGGCCGACGTATTCTTATTTTTTTCATATATAGATAGGGGGACACAAACGGCCGGTTTTATATTAATAAAAAAATTAAAACCTATATATAGCTAGGTCGCCACCAGTCGCCGGAGCCTACGATGGGTTGAGGATGATTTAGACGGGGCCTAGTGTAGCGGTGGCACTGCTGCAAACAAACACGGAGGGGTGGCCGGTCCTTGGTTTTGCTCCTCCAGGAGCAACGTGTCGGGGTTGCCAGTCCACGACCATGATCTCCCCATCCATGGCGCGAAGCAGGTCGGCGTCTATGCATCGGCGTCGCGTTTGATGACATGTTAAGTGGACTCGATCTATACGGCGTGCACATCCCCTACCTGACGCACCAACTGTCGAAGGATAGTGATTTATGATCCCCCGGCAATCTTATTTCCGGAGATTATAAGCAAGTTTATTATTTCAACATAAGGTGCGTGTCAACAGGTTTGAGTCGTAGACGAAGATCTCTGATACTTTATTCATGGTTTGGCTACAAAACTAGCACAAAAGGTTATCTCGACGAGTTATAGGAGGTCTCAGCCGGAGATTTTAGGTGTGGATCTAGGTTTAGGATTTTACCTGTTTGGGATTCGGTGTGTAATGAAGGTGAAGGTCTTGATGAAGTCCTTCAGTATATATAGGTTGGGGTGATGCTCGATCCATCACGCGTCTATGGTTTATGTCTTGCCTTGTATGTTAAGTCTTGATTTTGTAGCTTTCCTTCAAATGTAGTATGCGGCGAGGATATCTTTATAGAGCATTGGTGCAACACGTCAGGTCTAAGTCGATGGAGAAGCTTCTAGAGGCAAGATACCAGCGGGGAGTCTCAAACATCATGGACTGAAAGTGGTCTAGTCCCATGAGGTTAAGGCCTAAACCCACTCCCATCCGACAAATGTACCTACTGTAACTCAAAATACATATTTTACCACACAAAAATGAGCAAATGATCGATGTTCAATTTATACTATAGAAGTTTATATAAATATGCTTACCTAATCATCCAGAAAAACCATCTATTAAGATATTTCTTGAACCATGTGTTTTATATACCTCTACCATAAATATATGTAAACTATATAATATATACATTTACTATTAATTAATTGATAAAGAAAACAATACCACAAACTAAAAATAAAATCTAGAAATTCGAATTGTATTTTTGAACTATACGCATTAGGACCATATAAAATAAATGCTACAACTAATGTCTAACAACTTTATATTGTTAACAATTCCAAAAAAATGCATTTATATTATAGCATTCTGAAAATAAGCATACAATTTTAATATAAATATTTTCCCTAGGTCTAAATTTTTGGCCGACCGTGTATGGGCAGGAGTGCACTCAGATTTTTGGAACACTTTGACTAAAGAGTTTAGATGCTAGAATAGGAAATGGAAAGTTAGATGCAAGTCAAAAACAAAGTAAAGATTGTGCTCTTCTTGAATGCTATAAAGGTGAAGACCCCGAGGACCTTTATAATATGCTTTTCTTAGGCACAACATTAATTCAGACAAATGAGCAGCCTATTGCTGAGCATGTCAGACTTTTATGAACTATGGATAACGTGGAGCTGATGAGTGTATCTTACATACCTGTAGCAAATAATTTTGGATTGCATATGATTCAGGCAAACAATGGGGCAACACTGAGGTGGATGTGATCCAGTTTACATTTGTAGGTCTAGTGAGATTGTAAGTTTTGAAGAAAAAAAAGTCAAAATGTATTTAATTTTTTTATAACAAATTTGAAATAATTTCACGTGTATATAATTTTTTCCTACATATGTGTAATACTTTCGGTAAGAAAAACTCTAACATGTGTGGTACAGACAAAAACTTTGTATAGTACATAATTCATATCGTAAGATCATATTGAAAAATACTTTCTAACGATACCAATTTTATATTAATAGTTTTTATATACATGGATTAATTCTTGGTCAAAAGAAAAATCTTGAAAAATGTACCTGCCTTATTCATATGAATGGAGGTAGTAACAAACAATGCTTCTCATATGTGCTTCTTAAGATCCACATATATTTGATTTTGTTTGTACCCATCACGCTAATTTTCGTTTTTATGATTGTTGTACCCAAGATCGGCATTTTGTGAGAATTTATAAAATCTCAAAAATACTTTTTTTTTCCCCAAACGTACTTGCATCGCGTGTGCCTCCAATTGTTCCCAAACGACAAGGAGCTAGTTTATCGTTTGTAGGCCGCTAGTGCTACCTCCAAAGGGAGGCACATGGATGCATGGACCAGGCCTACAACAATGGACATATTCATAGACGCCATCATAGCACAAAAATAATAACCATACAAGACAAGTTGCAGTATGTCTAGGGTATATTCCTCCGCTTGATATTTCTCCGCAACGTGGGTCCATAAGCTGGCATTATCTTCAAACAAAGAGAAACAAGGAACAAGAGGGAAATGTTGCCACTTCATAGCTTCCTCAACAAAACAAAAAACAAAACAAAAAAAAAACCTATACGACTCGACCAACAACCAACCGATTCTTGGTACTTGGGTGGATTGGTTAAGCGACGTGTTAGCTGTTCTGCCCCACGGCACATATCTTGTGTGAATGGCCATGACCAAATACCAGAACTCCCTCTGATCCTGGACTATGACTTGCGCCTTGTGAACAACTCGCGACAATTAAATGAGATCGGAGGGAGTAGTATACTGGTATAACATAATCCGGCTGATGATCACGGGCAATGATAGTGGCGAAGCCACATAGAAAGCTAGGTGGTCAAAATATGTTTCATATTTCTTTTTATATTAAAGCGTAAAAATTTATAAATTACACATGTACTTGGCATCACAATTTTAAAATGACATCACATGTTTTAAGTTCTGGCACCGCCACTGTATATAGCCTAGCTAATTCTAAGGAGAGCACCACAAGTAAAAAATGAGACCGATGGGTGTTCAGACTCGGTTCATATATAGCACCTATGCTTCTTAGGATGACTACAACGGGATGACCTATCGAGTCCGGTTGCGTCCGTTTGAGAAAAATCAAGCCCCAATCGTAAGATACATTTGTCCGGCTATCTGTTTTTTTTCATTTTGTGTTCGACCCGACGCATTCCCAAATTTAGGTTAGGTTTGGGTTGTGGGCGGACAAAAACGGACATCAAAACACATACGCTGTGTCCGCGCGCGTGTCCTCCCCTGTCCTCCCTATTCGAGTATAACCTACTTGTCAACCACCCACACGGATAAAATATCTATCCATTTGAGTCTTGTCCATTCGGTACACTGAGACGGACCGCTCGGACTCCGTTTGATCATGTCGCGCCTGGACTCCGTTTGATCATGCCCTTGGAGTCACCCTTAATTTCAACATATGTTTGCTACACTTTACACCGCATAGCACATTACATAGTGCACCGTAATGTTGCCAATTTGCCATGTTGGGCGCCAATGATAGGAAGGGGAGGGACGGATGCAGACTGATCGAAGCTGGATCGTTTGTCTGCTTCTTCTGTCCTGTGATGAGTGACAGAGTGAGCCCTCACTGGCTCCTCGTCGAGCTAGCCGCGAAATATCTCCGAGCGTGGGCGCCGTGAATCTAGTTGTCGCTCCTTGGCTCACGCAATGTTCAGGCTTTCCCAGCCTGCATCACTGCATGCTGTCGAGTGTCGACGAATCGTTTCAGTTTTGCGGCTGCTCTGTCTGTGGACACCGCCAAGCTCACTCTACTGTACAATGTTCATGCACATCGTCCCCACCGCACACGTTTCGGCTTTGCCGGAGGCCGGAGCGCTGGCCGCTTCTTGGCCGGACTCCGTTTCGGCTTCGATCGGGATCTACTAGGAGAGCCGTCCCCCGTCCCATCCCTGCAGATCCTCCACCGGCCCAGCCCCAGCTAGCTCGTTGTATTTTCGAAACGAGTTGGCGGACTAGAAACCGAAATACCAGACAGGAAGATGGCGAACGGCCGGTGAGGTAGCATGTCCCTGGCGGCCCGATCCTCCTCGACCACGAATGCAAAATGGTAAGGGATCAGTGGGACGTGTAGGCAGAAATAGCCTAAGAAAAACTTTTTAAAAAAACGAGAAAAGAAATAGCCTATGAAAAACTTCACCCCAGAACTAGGTAATATCTAATATCCAGTCACCTTATCTAAGCAAATCATCTAGCCACGAGGACGTAATCTATCTCGGGATGTATTTCGCAGAGGTGGCAGATATGTTTGATGTATATTGAGTTGAAATGTCGTGGTATGGTACCGGGTAGTATCTCTAAGAATACTAAGCTCCCTAGGAATAGAGTCTTCTCCTTCTCCCACATATCCACATCATGGTGGACCCCACTCATATTTCATTTTATATTTAGTTATAGTTCACAATTTTAAATTCAGTTTAAAAAATATTCTATTGGATATTATATATATATGTTTGTACTTATCTACTAAAATTTTGGTGAAATAAAAAGGGATTTCCATCTTAAAAAAACATATTCATTTCCCCTGAAAATTACTTTTTTGTGTAGACAAAAATACAAAAAAAAAACTTCTAGAGTTTGTAGAATATGTGCACGTAGTGGTATGTTTTATTTCAAAATATTAAAACCTAAACATGTCGTTTCGATTTTTTTAAACAACATGTGGTGAGTTCAAAACTACCGGAGAGATATCTGATACCTCTCTCTTATCTCTGCCTAGCGTCCACCATAGCGCCATGCCGCTTGTGCCATACGACACCGTTTCTCTCCCTCCGCCTCCCTCGAGTCGTATTGTACTGAAAACAACCGTCCCTACGCAAAGTTTGCCATTCTCTTCACACACACCTCTACGAAAAGTTTGCCCTTCTCTCCACACACACCTCTGGTTTCGTCAAGCACTTGGGACTACATGGCACCTCATCCCTGATGCCACGTGACACAATTTCTCTCCCTCCGCCTCCCTCGAGTCGTATTGTATCGAAAATACGACATTGAGCTGACTTCCTACAATCCTCACCGTAGTTGCATGCGAACACCAATGTCGCCTCCCGCACCGGCCACAGCCATTAGTAGTGATCGACTCTCCAATTATTCGATGCAATTTATTAAGTATATTTTTCCGACATAAATTATCCCAAAATTAGTAATAGTTGGCATAATTATGTCCTAACATTTTTAAATAAATTGCATCGAATACTATATAAAAACAAAGGAACATTTCACCAATAAATACTAAATAATTCACAAAAATATAGAGCAAAGTGAGAGATTAAACTATTTACATGCAATATTAATCTGTGCATTGGATCTAGATTGTATAAAATAATATAAAAAATTAAATGATATGAATACCACCAACCATTATATATTGAATTGCAGAAATACCATTATATATTGAATTGCAGAAATACACTTCTTTTGGCATATAGTTTGAGCGCACGAGCATGCAAGTTACCAATGGCTAGACCATCTTTTTTATTCTCGCGTCTCTTGGTTCTCCCTCTACACAGACGGGGTCGCTGATCGCGCGGCACTGACGAACACTGGGGCCGTAGGTTTCAGGGCGCTACTCGGACTTGCAGCTGCAAGGCGTGTGGGGACGAAGGCCTGACGATGGACGAGGACCCGTTCCTGAGGTCTTGTGTACACCGCCGATTGCTCTTGTTCAAGTCGAGGTGTATGTACCTCACCTAACCTACACCAGAATTGGAGTGATCGCCATTTGGTCTCACCTCAGCCTTGTTCAACTTCCGTTCCCAAGTGTTTGTGTATTACTATTATGTATCGGTGCTGCAAAATTTCATGGTTCAGTTCGGAAGACATATGTGGTTCAGTTTAGGCCAGATTATAGGAGATGGACAATTTCATTTTATTAGATTAGTAATTTGGTTGGTAGTCATTTCTTGTGGATACAACCCACATAATTGAGATTTGAATACGATTCTCTGCTCCGCTGAAGCTTGCTTAGCTGCTGTGGTTGATCCAACTTCCTCTGTTTTAAATACAAACTTGCAGTTTTCTCTTAGAAGTAAAGTGTATCATGCATGCACTGCACATACATATATCTATTCTTCCACCAACCTTGCCAGGCCTAGGTGGTTCCGGGTAGAGTGTTTGATGTTACACAAAAGTATGATTGTATGAAGGCTTTGGTCAATGCACACAAAGTTTGAGGAAGTTGTTTGTAGGTTCATGTATCACCTATCTTTGATACATAATATCTTGGAAAAATTGTGGGTTTTTTCATTTGATCTTGAGATTTGTAGTTATTTTTTCTATAATTTCCATTGGGATATTCTGATCTAAATGCCTGATGATTATTAAGAAATAATGGAGATCTAAATGCACTTCCTTCCTTGTTTTGAAGCGTGCTTGGCCACACTCCGGTGGAATGACTATTACTCTAGCCGTCCCATAATTATAAATTGCTGATGTCTAGATGGTTGCTACTACTACTGCCTCGACACCACGACTGCTCCTTGAATGCTTGTACTATCAGATCCTTCTTAAGTCCTGGTTTTTAGGAATCTATTAGAGATGCTCTTATTTCCTTCTTCTGATTTGGCTAAGTGGGATCCAGGGAACAAATATGTTGATGCAAAAGTATGAAGGCTTTGTAGATCAAAATAACGCTCCCCGTTTATATTAAGCCAAGGTTTTATATCCTTTTTGTGTATCCCTGACTGTTGAGCTGTCATGGCTCTTTCTGCAACTAAAGCCATTTTGATTTGTTGAATTGTCACTGATCCTTTGATAGGTGGTGTTGTGTTCGCAGACCTGATTTATGTATTGTCCTGATTTTGTGTCTTCCATATGCATCTGCTCTGCCGAGCTCTACGGCGGCGACGGTTGGATGCGGGCAGCTCGTCGGCTTACTAGGGCCCGGCAGGCCGAGTCTGAAGGTTTGCGGCGCAACAGCATGCTGGAGGACGAAGCCGCGTTGGGCTAGAGGCTGGCTGGCTGAAGGCTAGCCTGCTGGTGCTGCTGGAGCAGAGCTTCGGCTGGATGCCCTCCAGTGACACTGCTACATGGAATCCCTGATCCCCGGGTCGCCGGACGAGCGAGACTCTCACAACTTCGTGACTGCTCTCCTTGGATGCCTGTCGTTTTTATTTTGCTATTTTTTCGTTTAAATCAGTAGGCTGCAGCCTTACTACTACTTTTAACTTCGGGATAGCAACTTGAAATGTCGGCTTTAGGGTCAATATTATCCTAGAATAGACTCATGAATGTACAGTAGATTCATATTATTGTGTTCGATTTTCTCTAATTTTTTCAGAATTTTGAAGGTGGCGCAGCAACGCGCGCTCTCTCCTTCTAGTAAAAATGATGGGTAACCGAATTACATCACAGTCACAGGGTTTGGTGACGGCAACGACCTAACTGAGGCTGGGGAAAACTAATGCTGAATCTAATCGCTTTTGGTCTCCACGATTCTTTTGCCCTGATGTGGTACTGCCATAGTTTTTTTTTTAATTTTTTCTATTCTAATTATGCTGGGACAGTACATTAGAACATCTTACTCCTTTTGCATTTTTTTCGATAATTAATGACCTCATTTTACATTCCCCCTCCCTGATAAATGAGCCCCTTTGCACTTAATCTATCTTCTCATAAAAACCTCACTTTACATGTCGACCCGTCAACCCTCGGAGGGTCGTTTTGGTTCAAGCATTTTTTTTGTTGGATTTTCGAGAATTTAATAATTCGGTGATTATTTTCCTACGCATCATGTATGATTTGCACATTACTGGCACTCCTATTTATGTGATCAACACATTATCCTTATTTCTGCCGATGAACACATTATCATTCAAGAAGCGAGTTTTCTACAATGAGACCAAACAACTTTTATAATAATTTGATATGTTTGCAGTTAACGCGTATATCTTATGGTTTCCATGTTTTGCTACAGAATATAAAGTTCGGCTACGACCGAAATATCCTTTATTTGTTTAGCATAGATGTGTTGCTAGACAGGACATTCTGCCCCTTATCACTCGTCATGCGGATGATAAGCTACTATTACTTAGCAATAATGCAATATTGGCCGGCGGATCTAAACACTAAACAATACATACATGCTCTGATTGATCCTTGATTAAAAAAGAAAGCTATCATGATTGATGAGAGAAATGGAGATTCGTATGGATTCCGGAACAATTAATGCATGCACCGGTGCCCCACTTGATGCATGTGTTGATGTGCGATGCATCATCATGCAAGCATGTGTGGCCTCATATACAAATGACAGGATATTCCAAGCCGTTAGGTCCTGATTGATCACAGACGCCAGGATATTCAAAACTTTTAGGTCATGATTGATTACGTATTCTCTTGTAGTTCTCTCCATCCTATCTCAATCCTATTTTTCAGAAATGCTAGACTCACGGAAGACATGAATGCACACAACTACTAAAATTGTAAGATAATCGAAATGAAATAGTGCGAGACCAAAACACGTCACCACGTAAGATAAGTGTCAAACACTATTTACCTATTGTGTGCTCAATCTCCATCCTCTCAAAGTGATTTCAGTCACAACACGCCCGCTTCGGTCGTCTCTTTATATATCGTTAAACTTCCATCCCATTTCATTCATGGAGTGATTAATAATTATATTAAAGGAAAATAACCCCTCACTAGTGAACTTCTAGCAGAACATCTATATCACCGAATCAATATTGATAGATCCATGGTAGAATATATTTTGATAGTATATGTATCAAATAGTATAGATGGTTATATCTTTTACGGTAGGATTTGTCAAACCTACACGATATATTATCTTTGACGAAAAACATACGGCTTGTTTTGACTAACGGAGATAATATAGACCTAGCTAGGTACGTGCGCCCGCAGGAAAATACGCAGTGATACCACTCCTTAAATGATAACTTGATACTGCTTTTGAAATTTCAACTTACAAGTGCAAAAAAAAATCCTGAGAAACAATTGTGGGTGTTCACAAGATGTGTGTATACATTTACTAAAATTCTCATAACCAGATTCAAAATAGATACAGAGAAACAAAAAAGACAATGTGGATAGTGCCATTTTGTGACACTGTTCATTTTGCATTTGTCCTTTTTGTTTCTCTCTGTGTGTTTCAAATATGGTTCTGTAAATTCTAGGAATCGTAGACATGAACACCCATAAATTTGGTTTGAATATTTTTGAAACTTGCAAACTAAAACTTTGAAAAGTGTTATCACTGTATCGTATGAGATACGTTATCACTAGATATGCACTCGGCGCCCTGAGTAGCCAAAAATATTAGGTGGGAGAGAATTGTGATGATAGATCGGTTACAATTTTGTTTGCGGGAAACGTAGTGCGAGCTCGTTGGATTGGATAAGAACCTGCCGCGGCGGCCTTGCCAAAAGCCCAAAGGTAGCAAAGCGCGCCGCCGGCCGGGAGCGATGGACGCGGCCGGCCACGCCAGAAAGCCCTCGATCGGCGTCACCACCATCTTTCTTTTCTGCATAAAATCTTCATCCAAGGTGCCGACAGCCGAGCCTTTCCCAGTAGAGTAGTACACGTCAGTTGCCGTGAGTGGTCGGGGATTTAACGATATTTCTTCATCTTTTCTGCATGACGACATGTGATTGTGCGCCTATATATGAATCCAACAGGTAATGGCATGACCGGAAAAGGCGCCGCTGGCTGCCGGTGCCGGGGAAGAGCGGTTTTCCTACATCGTCTTCGATCGGTCAGCTGAGCTGACGTACGTGTGCGTCGCCGACCTAAAACATGCATGACTAACCGCCTCGCCCACCCACTCTGGGATTATGCTAATCGGACGCTAGCTCCGGCGGCTATGCATGCTTGATTATGCTAATATCAACAACTGACGTGGGAAAAGATAGTTTGAGTGTGGAAGGTGATAAGAGTCCATGTATGTATGTATGTATGTACGCAGGACGTTGCTGTCTTGCTGATCGAAACTGTGCTATGCTGAACTCATTTTATAGCCTGTTAAACCAAAAACAAAAGACAAACTGGTGAGAACATAATCTACACTCGAAAAACAGATAAGAGAGAACTGACGAACCAGGCTAAGATTAAAAGAACAGTGTGCAATTCTAGTTTTATTGTTCAAACACCAGACGACGGCTGTTGCGGAACTGTGCTATGCTCAACTTCTCTGAACCGTACTTAGCATTGCTGAACTTTTTATAGCATGTTATAACAGATTGCTAGTAAAAAAGGGACAAAAGATAATCTACAGATAAGAGAGCACCGTCGAAGCAGGCCAAGTAACAGGATTTCTTGTCGAGGGTTCTTCGGGCACCATATGTTTATTAGAAGCTTAGGCTGGGTTTGGCAGCTTAGTATTTTTTAAATTAACTGGGGTATTGCAAAACTGAAGTATGTCATCGTCAGGCTAATGAATTAAAAAAATTGCAGTTTTGGAGTAATACTTCAGTTTTTAAAATACAATATTCATTGCATCCAAACACATCAAAGTATTAAATACTTCAGTATTTTTGAAAATTGAAGTATTCTCATTATACTTTAGAAAAAACGATGCTCCCATACGGTCCCTTACCAACTCCGTCAGTGCTCTTTTACCAGCCACCTACTTGTTCAGACCGCTCCGATAAAAACCCTAAGGGCTCATTTGATTCATAGGATAGGAAAACTAAAGGATTGGAGTGGCATGTCTAATTGAATCCTATGGGAAATGAGATTCTCTTTGATTGCATCCGCTTCAGACGATGGCGGCGCTTTCGATGTCGCTCTTCCTCCCGAGGGCATCTTTTGGAGCAAGTGTTGGAGGGAGGAGGCGGAAGGTGGAGCGGTGTTGCATCTACCGCGTCGAAGACGGCGGGTCTCAGCGACATGGCGCAACGGGATTTTGGTGTCAGACATGACATGATGCAGTCACGCAGGGGCGGGGACGCTGTCTGGCACTATGGTGGCGTCAACGACAGGCTTCGTGAGGGCTATGCAGATCTCTTCTATGAAGATAGGTCGACGGTTCGACGACAGTGGCAGGGTTCTGAAGTGTGTGCATAAAGTGCATGCTCAGCTGCTGGATCGGATGTGTATTCCCGGTTCGTCATATGGTGACTTGAAGATGCCGCGGTACCTAGCTGGTGGGGGCGTTGCGTGTGTGTTTTAGGTCATAAGGCCCTGATGGAATTATCTTCCCCCATTATCAAGTTGTAGGTGCTGTGTGATGGCTCGGGTTGTTTGATGTATGTTCTTGCCAAAGCTAATTTGTTGCATATAATAATTTAATAAAAGCAGTATGTATCTCTTCGTTGCAGAGACCAAAGATCTTAACCTCCTTTTCCAAGAAAATAACACAGTATATATCATAATGTGCAATTATGACCTGTAAATTAATCCGGCAGAAGACACGCCAAGGAGACCTTTGATGAGGCCAAAGGCTTGATGTGGCATAGTGCAAAACCCCATCGTTCACCGGCTCGCCAAGCACAACATGCTTCCTCTGTACATCCCAGCAATACAGCGAACTCCCTGCTGAGGAACATAACATCTGTACATATTTTTTGAATGGTCTGCTATGCTGAACACACTTTATACCCTGTTATAACAGACTGCTGCAACAAAAGACAAATGATAATCTACAGGCTTAACAATGTAACAGTTCTAACTTTATTGTTCCAACCACAAACAACACCAAAAGACAGTCCCAAAACTCCAAAGACAACTGGGAGAAAAGGGTGTGAGGTGGAGTAACACAGTATGTATCCGAGTATGCATGTATGAATTATGATCTACATAAATCAAGCCCGTAGGAGACCGGAACTAACACTAACTCGCCTTCAGGAACCATATGGAGACTGAATACTCGTCTCACGCGAAGGAGACCTTGATGACGCAACAGATTTGATGTGGCAATACCCCATCTTTCACTGACTGCCCAAGGACAACATGCTCCCTCTGTAAATTCCAGCAATATAGCGGACTCCATGCTGAGGAACATCTGTACAAGACTTGGTTCTTGGATCGTAAATCCTTGTTCGCCAGTATGACTCTGGCCAACTCCAGTTCCCAGAGGAGTAGTTTCCAGAGTAGTAAAAAACGACCCTGCCGTCGCCCAGTACACTCAAGAGCTGGAACTCTGGTGTAAACACCCAAGGCCGCGACATCGGCAAGTGCAGTCTTATTCTGTGCTCCTTGATCCAAAGGCCTTTCTCCAAGTCCGTGGCAAACCACATGTCTATCTCATCATGCAAGATACTGGAGAGACGAAACATAACTAGGCTGCCTTTTAACTTTGCTAATTTTTTTTTTGTTGAGAAACGTAACTTTGCTAATTTCAGTACGCAATACTCACTCGTGTTGCTGATTTCCGGGGGACCTGGAAGTGTTGCCGGCCTCCACTCCTCGGCTTCGATCGAGGTCAAACGACATGACGCAGTTCGTGTCTATGACGACATTGTTGTTGTAGGCACGGAAGATGCCAAAGCTGGCGAACTTTCTGTGCGGCAAGAAGTAGACCACACCTTGGATGACAGCGTTGTGAGCGACGATGTGGTGGGGAGCGGTGTCAAACTTGATGCACAAAGGGGCACTCGCCATTGGCCTCCAGCAGTCATCGCCGAGGGTGAACACGTCGCAGTGTTGTTCGATGCGCCGGTTTACCGGGTAGTTCATGTTGTAACGGGAAACGACGCGGAGGAGCTTGTGCTGCCCCGAGGAGGCGACCCGCCCGACTGCGTAGGAGCCTTCGAAAGAACTCCCAACGCGACGCTGAAGATCGTCGGAGGGCAAGGTGGAGACGCCGCCGGTGTCCGGGTCAACCAGGCGGACGCGGTTGTGGTCTTGGACAAGGTATAACTGGCCAGGGTGCGGGTTGTGGGGCACGCCGACGTCTTCGGGGCCGATGATGCTTATCTGTCGGACGACGTTGCCGGGCAAGTCCGTCATGTCGATGCGGTCATTATCACCGGCGAGGGAGACGATGAGGTCTGGATGCCTTGCGGCGTGCGCCTTGATGAAGGACGGGTCGGAGATGAGCGAGCGCCACGGCCGGCACACGGCGCGGATGAGGCAGAGCGGCTTGGCTGGCACGCGCAGCAGGATCTCCCACAGCACGTCCATCAACAGCACGACGCCGGCGTCGGCGGCGGTGACCGTCGGACGCTTGCTCGCTGGCTCCATCGATCGTGCCCTAGCCAATCCGGTCTGGTCGATCAGGAGGGCCCGTAGCCGATATATTATACCGAGTGGCCTAAGAGTTTCTTTGGGACTGAACACGTACGATTGCTTCATAACGAACGGCGGGATGGTCTTTTTTAATCGATTAATGATTAATTAAGTCGTCTTAAGCCCTGTTGAAACCCGTCTGGCCCAATTAGATGCGTACGTCATCGATCGCGAAGGCACCTACCAGTATATTATTTTCAGCTGCCGGTGTACGTTTGGTCTAGCCGACGGCAGGTTTCGCGTCTGCAGCGCCGTGGCGCTCATGACCCCAGGGCCGGCCGTGAACCCAGGTCTTGATGGCCACCAGCTCGTATGACGATCATGGAGGTGAGTGACTGCTTCCCGGGATTGGGAAGGCTGGTGGTGGAAGGGGACGACCAGGTTCTGGTGAAGCTCCTGCGCGGGGAGGACACATATACACGCGCGTACCCGGAGTCCGGAGACCATGCGGAAAGAGATCCTCCTGCTGCTCGGCCGCTTCTCGGCGTGTGAGGTGCAGCATGTCTATCGCGAGGGCAACCAGGTGGCCGACGCGCTCTGCCGCGAAGCACACCATATGCCGGGTGTGTGGAAGGGCGGCCTCATGCTCATGCTCATGCCGCTCGCCGTCTAGAGAAGGTGCGAGATGACCACCTCGGCGTGATACACGAGCGTATCCGGAAGACCAAGGTGTGACAGCTTAGCTCCATCCGATCGATCGTGGGTTTCTTGAAGAAAAGATGCGGACGAAGTGGTATCCGGCGGACGTACGGTTGATCGAAGAAGAACAGAGCGGAGGGGAAGCATACGATTCAAGAACGAGGGCGATGAAATTAAGGAAGTGCTGCTGCTTCTTATTGCTGATTGCAAGGTGAAGGTGACTGGCGCCGGAGCCGGAGAGGGCTGAGATGGCCGCAGGCAACCCTGAACGATATTCGGAACGGCGCGACGACAAGGGCGTAGCGTGCGTCCATTTAACTACTTTAATTAATTAAATGGAAAACTTTATTTTGAGTTTGGGGGGTGTACGGAAGCACGCCCCCTCCATCACCTAATTAGCCACCTTCATCAGCAGGCGTACGTGTCATAACGCAACATTGACAGCAGTCGTTTACCTGTGCCAATGCCTTAGGCGCCATTCCCCCTTACGATGCTTCTCCAGCTAATTTAACAACTTTTTTGTAGATCAGGTTTGTCTTCTCTTCTACTACAAGAGAGAACTGACGAAGCAGCCTAATTGAGTTGTAACAGTGTAAAAGTACGACAGGGAGTATTTAGATATCAGTCTAGCTTTATTGATCGAACCACAAACAAAGCCAGTAGACGGTACAGGAAGACTCAAGGACAAGGGTGTGAGCGTGACCGAGGCCAAGCACAGCTGCACAGTACAGTACATCACGGTACGGGGAACGACAAGTACTATCTATCTATTTAAGGGTCTGTATGATCTGAATCGCCTCAAGGAACCGCGGGGTCTGGACGCTCTGTCTCATGCGAAGGAGACCTTGATGCCGAGCAGGACCATGAGCTGGGAGATGAACTCCGGGTGAGCCGGCCAGGCCGCGCCTGTCACCAGGTTGTCGTCGGTGAAGCAGCGGTGGATCGGGTCCGGCTCCAGCCACGTCGCCCCCGCCAGCACCACGTTGAGCTTCACCGCCGGGTACGCCGTGCATTTTCTACCCTGCATATTATCATATACACAAAACAGGGTGAAATAAGTTTCTTTTACATCTTCATTTTATCAGGTAGCATGACCACAGGACAGTCGTGTTTTGTTCTGTTCAAAGCAGAACATGCTGTAACCAGGAAAAGTAAAAAACCGATACACGGCAGGAGCGGCAAAATGATATCAGTTTACTACGTACCTGAAGGACCCCGGCAGCAGACAGTATCTGCTGGCCATGGCAGATCGACGCGACCGGCTTTCCTCTATCCATGAAACCCTTGGCCAAGCTCAGGACCTTATCGTTCAGTGCGAGGTACTCCGGAGCGCGCCCACCAGGGATCACGAGCGCGTCATAGCTTTCAGCGTTCACACTATCGAACGATGCGTTCAAAGCGAAATCATGGCCAGGCTTCTCGCTGTAAGTCTGGTCACCCTCAAAGTCATGGATGGCGGTTGGGCACTTGTCCCCGGCGCTCTTGTCGGGGCAGACCGCATCGACATGGCAGCCAAGGGCTTGCAGAGACTGGAACGGGACCATCACCTCGTAATCCTCCATGTAATCCTATTTTACATCTCAACAAGAAAAGGTTCAGTCAGTCAGTCACAGCTTAAAGATTTACGAAAGATGAGAAGCAAATACACTAAAGAATATGGACAAGATTAAACCAGGGCAAAGTTTTCTTGGAAAATACCCCACAAAGGAACAATATTCTCTTGTCTGATCCTGTTACCGTGCCTCCAAGCGCTTTCACAAACAGGCTGAGGAATTCAGGATGACCATCATAAGCCGCTGCTGTGACGAGATTACCGTCAACAACACATTTTTTCATGGTATCAGCTTCTTCCCACTTGGCCCCAGCAGCAACCATAACTGGTTTAACAGCAGGATATGCGGTGCATGTACGGTTCTGGACTACTCCTGCTGCTGCCAGAATCAGCTGTCCATGGCAAACTGATGCAATAGGCTTCTTGCTGTCAGAGAACTTCCTAACTAGGTCGAGTACTTTCTCATCCATTGCAAGGTATTCCGGTGCACGGCCTCCAGGAATTACCAGTCCATCATACTCAGTGGCATCGACCTCATCGAATGAAGTGTTAAGCGCAAAGTTATGACCTTTCGACTCAGCATATGTCTGCATAGTGTATCCGCAAGATTAAAAAAAGTGTGTCAGAGACGCCCGAGAAGAATCATGTCAGAAATAAGAAAGATACTATGAAACCGATACACCAAGAGGTACATACAACCACCTTAATTACTAACGATCAATATTTAGGAACAACTTGGTCTAAACATAACCTGTTGTCATGATTAAACCAGGCTAGTCTCACCAAGGAGAAGCAATACGACCTTGACAAAGGGTTCACTATGACAGTGCGGATTATGTTTAAATTAATTTCATGAATCAGCTTGCGTTAATTCATTCTATTTCGGATAGGAGTAGCGATGCGGAAGTCACTTAATCAATCAACAGCTTCAGAATACATAACCTCCAACTGGCTTTGCAGCAAGAGTGGACACGGACAAAAGAATGAGCGGGGCCATAGGGCATTTTTATCAAAATTCAAAAGAATCGAGAAATTTGAGTGGGGGTCTGGACAGCTGGTCCCCCGCTTGGCTCTCTCTGGGTCCGCCATGGCTTTGCTCGCTCGTCATAAACAAGGTATCCTTCTTATCGAAGAAAGAAACACGATATCCTCACAGATGAGGGCATGCGATTTAGTTGTACACGCGAGTTAATGGGATACCTGTGTTCCAGCCTGATCTATGCTACCGGCCAGTGTACAAGTCAACAATGGCCAATTATCGGAGTAATAGCATAGCAGAAGGTCACAGTAGTGGAAAGTTTGAGCGAAATTAGCCCGAACGCAACATGCATTTCTCATTTTAAACAATTTGGTTAAATATATTTTGATTTTGACTTCTACTTGATGTAATTAAAAATGCTATTTCCCGATTACCAGCAACCTTCTCTGAGTAAATATTTTCATCTGGTAACCATAATTGTGGTTCTATTAGCCTCTAGAGAAAAATAGTGAAGCTGGACCCTCATGATGTATGATATTTGTTGGGCTGACAACGTGAATATGTAGCACTAGGTGCAAGAAATTCATGATGGTCTTGCTACCGGTTACAGGTTGCAGCTGATACTACCACTTAATTTTCTACCCGGACTTGATTGAAGCATGAGACGCAGTTCCGGCAACAGACTTGATGTGTCACAATCCAAGATCCCATCATTCACCGACCCTCCAAGCAGAGCACATGCTTCCTCCGTACATCCCAGCAATATAGCGAACTCCATGATGACGAACATTTGTATAAGACTTGGTTCTTGGATCATAAATCCAACTGAAGTTCCCAGACCAGTAGTTTTCAGAGTAGCAAAAAACGACCCTGCCGTCGTCCAATACCCTCAAGAGGTGGACGTCTGGTGCAACCACCCAAGGCTGCAACATCGACAAGATTAGTCTTATTCCATGCTCCTTGACCCAAAGACCTTTCTCCAAGTCCGTGGCGAACCACATGTCTATCTCTACCATGGAAATGTAAGGGTAGGCACGGGACTGACGAATCATAGCTAGTCTGCCATTTAACTTTGCTACTTTCAGTACGCAATCAGACTGATCGGTGTTGTTGATATCCTGAGGACCTGGAAGTGTTGCCGGCCTCCACTCCTCAGCTTCGAGGTCAAACGACATAATGCAGTTTGTGCAGGCACCCCAGATGTTATTGTGTGCCAAAAAGTAGACCACGCCTTGGATGACAGCGTTGTGAGCAACCATGTGGTGGGTGGTGGTCTGAAACTCGACCCACAACGGGGCCCTCGCCATTGGCCTCCAGCAGTCGTCGCCACCGAGGGTGAACACGTGGCAGTGTTGCTTGACAGGCCGGTTGGATGGGTTGTAACGGGAAACGATGCGGAGTACCTTGTGCTGCCCCGTGGAGGCGACACGCCCGAGGGCGTAGTAGCCCTGAAAGGAGGATCCAACCCTACGCTGATGATTATCGAAGGGCACGGTGAAGACTGCGCCGGTATCCGGGTTAATCATGCGGACGCGGTTGTGGTGTGGGAGAAGGTACAACGGGCCGGGGTGAGCGTGGTGCAGCACGCCAACGTCTTTGGGCCCGATGCTCATCCGTCGGAGGACGTTGCCGGACAGGTCCGTCATGTCGATGCGGTCATAGTCACCGGCGAGGGTGAGGATGAGGTCCGGATGCAGGGCAGCGTGCGCCTTGATGAAGGATGGGTCGGAGAGGAGGGAGCGCCACAGCCGGCAGACGGCGCGGAAGCGGCAGAGCGGCGCAGCCTGGACGCGCAGCAGGATCTCCCACAGCACGTCCGGCGACAGCACGACGCCGGCGCCGGCGGCGGAGACCGTCGGACACGTAATCGCTGGCTCCATCGATCGTGCCCTAGCTTTTTTTTTTGGTGAGCGAGCCCTTGTTTTTTTATGGAGTAGCACAGATGGTGAGGCCCTGCTGCCAGATGGTCGATCAGATCGTCCCAATTTTGGGCCACGTAGCCAAAAAATATGTTTCTTTGGGGCCCATAGCCCAGATACCCACTGGCCCAAGACAAAAACTGTTTCCTCGTTTCCAACCCGGACTCGGACACGCATGCCCGTCGGCAGGCAATCCAGTCGATAAAATCTCGCCCACCCCGGCCCAGGGATTCAGATCCGAGTTTCCAGCCACCGCCGCCATCGCCATGACCTCCGTGGAACCCTTCAATCGGCTGGTGAGGCTAGCGGCGCGGGCATTCTACGACGACGCCGTACCCACCACGGCCGGCCAGCAGCAGCATGGGCAGCAGGGCATGGCCGTCGTCGTCCTCGACGCCCTCACCAGACGGAACGGGCAGTGGGTCCGGGAGGACGATCTCGCCGCCTCGTTACGGCTCCAGCCCAAGTCGGTCCGCCGCGTCCTCCGGTTCCTCGAGGCGGAGATGATGGTGTCGACGGACCAGCGGAAGGAGCCGGCCGTCAAACGAGCCGATGCCGCCAAGGACAAGGGGGGTGACGAGAAGGAGAAGCCCAAGCTGCACCTGCACTCCTACTGCTGCACGGACTACGCGCAGGTCTGCGACGTCCTGCGGTACCGGCTGCGCCGCATGAGGAAGAAGATCGACGACGAGCTGTCGGCGGACAGCAGGGACACGGTCCAGCAGTACGCGTGCCCCGGCTGCGGGAGGAGGTACTCGGCCTTTGACGCGCTGCGGCTCGTCACCGAGGAGGGCTTCAGCTGCGAGCACTGCGGCGGCGAACTGGTCGTGCAGAACGATGACAAGATCGCCGCGGCGGCCGAGGAAGATGCCGGTAGCGACAATGATGGTGATGACAGCAAGGCGCGCAAGCGTAGGCGCCGCGAGAAGCTGAACGACATGCGGCGGAGGATGGATGAGCAGCTGGAGCCGCTGCGGGCGCAGATCAAGAGGGTGGAGGGCCTGCCTCCTCCAGAGTTCATGAGCCTACGGGCATGGCAGAAGATTAATGCTATTAGTGCTGCAGCCGCAGCAGATGGGAATACATGTCGTCCAAAGACATTTGAAGTTGCAGTACTGTCACCAGGCTCTGGTGGTGCTGATCAATCTGGCATAAGTGCTGATTCAGGGTTCAAACCCTTCCCTGTATGGATGATGAGAGAAGGCATGGATCTTACAGAGCAACAGATAGGAGGGACCAGCGGCAGCGCCTCATCGAGAGTGGATGAAAAGATGGAAGGCCAGGATGACAAAGAGGAGAAGGCAGAGCTCAGCGGTGGCAACCTACTCCAGGAGGAAGAAGGCAAAGAAGCTGCTTGCAATCAACTGCCTGGCCCCAATGCCGGTGGTGTCGTATCCACCGGAGCTCAGCGACCAAAGGCTGCGCGATCTGGCGGACTGCTGTGGAATCAACAATGTAGACCTGTTTGATGCGGCTAGGCAGTACGCAAACCAGGGAGAGGCCAGCTCGGAGAGGACCGCGTCCAATGGTTGAAGCGGCTAGCTGGTGCTTAGATCCTGCTGTTGGTTTCGTTGTTAGGGCGCCTTTGCTTTTCCACCACATGCATTTTCAGTTTCCTTCAAAGCCGAGAGCATGCGCGC
The DNA here is from genome assembly GCA_026929855.1 of Poa annua. Taxonomy (NCBI): domain Eukaryota; kingdom Viridiplantae; phylum Streptophyta; class Magnoliopsida; order Poales; family Poaceae; genus Poa; species Poa annua. The sequence continues at coordinate 94,427,900 of CM049433.1, forward strand.
TTACCGCACCTCAGATCGGCATAATGTGTTTTTTACTACTTCCGCTTCTGTAGTTGCCCCTATGCCAACAGCAGTTAATTTACCTTCCTGTGTAGCTAAGTTCATGCTTCAACTCCCATGTTTGCATTGCACGCCTCTGTTTTTAATTGTCTCTCGGGGAAAAAAGAAACCGCGATGAGGATCGCTTCATGGAACTCACGAGGCTTGGGGGATGAAAGCAAAGACACGGTGGTGCTAGACACGATTGACAAAGCAAAGGCTGATTTTGTTTGCATTCAGGAGACGAAATTACAAAACATTACCAAATTCAAAGCAGCAAAATTCCTACCGCAGAGATACACGGGTTATGCCTTCCAACCTTCAGTAGGTTCAGCAGGTGGGCTGCTACTGGCCTGGAGCGATAAAAAACACGACACAAGGGTTTTAAAACAGGATTCAAGCTCTATGACGGTTCAAGTGTCAGCCACTGATGGTTCTGAGAACTTCACAATCACCAATGTCTACGCGCCGGTAGATAACAACGACAGAACAGTTTTTTTCACAGAAATGATTCAGCTGAGGACGCAGATTGACGGACCCTGGGTAATACTAGGAGATTTCAACATTTACAGATACCCAGAAGAGAAAAATAATGATAACATAAACTGGGTCGCAATGGAAGAATTTAATGCCTGGATCAACGATATGGAATTGATGGACATAGACATATCTAACAGGAAATATACATGGTCTAACAAGAGGAGAAACCCTACACTTGTTCGCCTGGACAGAGTACTGGTAAACGTGGCATGGAGCCAAAAATACATAGCTTCGGAATGTAAAGCAATAACAGCTCCCACATCCGATCATACCCCGTTGCTAGTTGATACTAGAATGGTACGGCACGGATCGGACATGTTCAGGTATGAAAACCACTGGTGCGAGATTCATGAATTACAACTGATAACCAGGGACAGGATTGCCAGGCCGGCAAGACCAATGGCGGTGGCAACAAAGATTAACTACATTCTCCGGTCAATCAGAGCTGCAACGAGGTCCTGGTTAAGGGGAAGAATATCAGATAATACACTGCTTGCAAACAACAACCACCTGCTTATGTATCTGGATGCAGTGGAAGAATGGAGGCGTCTCTCTGACGGCGAGTTCGCTTTGCGCCATCTCAGTACACAGAAGATCAAGGCAATCACAACACAGAACAGCATGAGATGGAGAAGGAGAGCTAAAATCAAGTGGTGCAACCTAGGCGACGAGAATACCAGGTTTTTCCACACGATGGCTACATACAGATTCAGACGAAATAGAATCAAATGCCTGAAAAATGACAATGAGGAGATTTTTGATGATAAGGAGAAACTGAAATTAGCGACATATTTCTACTCTACTTTATTCGCAGAAACCAGACAGTGGGAACCATCGTTAAACTTGAGTACCCTGTACCAAGAGAGCACACAGGATCTTGCGCCACTGAGTCAACCGTTCACCTGGTCAGAAATTGAAAAGGCTATCATAAAAGCACCGCCAAACAGAAGCCCTGGGCCAGACGGCTTTACGGCAGAGTTCTTCAGAAAATATGACAGTGAACTGAAAGCAAAACTATCTGAACTGTTCGAACAATTCCACGCGGGAAGGGTGGATCTTAAAGGCCTGAACATTGCATACATAACACTGCTGCCGAAATGCCAAGATCCCATGCAACTGTCCGATTACAGGCCAGTTTCCCTACAGCACAGCATTCCAAAGCTCATTGCCAAAGTTCTAGCCAATAGGTTGCAGCCAAGGATGAGTGGACTGCTGGATGAGATGCAATCTGGCTTTGTGAAGGGGAGGTCCATCACTGAAAACTTTGCAACCGCAATTGAGATTATCCAATGTGCGCACAGAAACAAGCTGCCAGCCTTTGTGCTTAAATTGGACTTCCAGAAAGCGTTTGATTCAATCCATTGGGATGCACTGTTGCACACTTTGCTGAAGAGAGGTTTTCCAAAAGAATGGATCGGGTGGGTAAAGGAGTCGCTGACAACGTCGCAGGCCCAGATACTAATCAATGGGGACTAGGCGAAAAATTTGAAATCAGACGAGGGGTACGACAAGGTGACCCCCTATCACCATACTTATTCAACATTGTCGCAGATGTTCTGCAGCAAATGCTGAGGAAAGCATATGAAAATGGATTTCTGGAGCATTCAATTCTCCAGGGTGCTCCCCTGCCTGTACTGCAGTATGCGGATGACACGCTGCTTATCGTCAAAGGGACGATAGAGCAGGCACAGCACGTGAGACTCATCCTGGATGCATTTGCTGCATTTAGTGGCCTCACGATCAATTACCACAAGAGTACGTTGGTACCACTAAACTTGGACGCAGATACCGCACATCAAATCGCAACCACAATGGGATGTACTGTTGCATCGCTGCCATGCACATACCTTGGGCTACCTCTGTCTAGAAACAAGATCAAAATGTTGCAACCGGTGCTCAAACGAATTGACAGAAGACTGCCAGGATGGATGCCCCAGATGTTAACTAGAGGGGGAAGATTAGAAATGGTTAACGCGGTCCTAACAGCCATACCTAATTATTTCATGGCATGCATTCTCTGGGACACGGTCTCCGTTGAAGCTGTGGACAAAAGGAGACGGGCGTTCTTTTGGAAGAACGAGGAGACAGTAACAGGAGGTCACTGCTTGGTCGCATGGGAGCTAGTCACCATGACGAAGGAGCGGGGGGGGCTTGGTGTACGCAACCTAAAGCTACACAATGCCGCGCTAATGGCCAACCTAGCTGCCAAGCTTCTTTCTGGAGGAGGAGGGCCATGTTTTTCCTGGTTGTCACGTTGGTACCTATCTGAGCACATTCCAAACGAGGTAATACCAAATGACACGCCATTTTGGCGTTCCTTGATCCCTGCAGTTAACCTGATACAACAAACGACAAGGTGCACATTCAGGAGTGGGAGAACCATTGCATTCTGGAACGATCATTGGAATGAAGCGGGCAGGTTCAGTGCGCTATTCCCAGTTCTTTACACTTTTGCTGTTCATCCACTATGCACAATTGCCTCCCAGATTTCAGACAACGCTTGGACCATCGAGCTGCACAGACCGCTAACTGTCACAGCAGAGACCGAGATGATTCAGCTGCTAGACTGCCTGGGGAGCAACAACCCAAACCCTACTGAACAGAATGACGAGAGGAGACTCATCTCCACAGAAAAAGCACCAACGACAGCGGAGATCTACAGGCTAATTTCAGACAGGGGGCAAAGATGTAGCCATCAACAATGGATCTGGCTACAGCCAATTCCAAAGAGACACAAGATTTTCCTTTGGCTGGCATACAAGGGGCGTCTCAACACCAAAGACAATATGACTAAGAAATGCTGGACGAATGAGGCAGGCTGTGACAAATGCCCGGCCACTGAATCAATTCATCATATCATACTACACTGCGAAGAGGCGTCGAAAGTTTGGGAGAAGCTGAACCTTAGACAGCTCGCATGGCGATCCAATTCTATAACACTGTTTATACAGAGCGCAACAATGACCAACTCGAAAACTTGGCCTATTTGCGTAGCTGCATGTGCTCTGAATCTCTGGAAAGCAAGGAACAATAGGATTTTCAACAAGAAACAAGTCCCTTTCGCGGTGCTGCTGGAAGGGATAAGGGAAGATCTTCAGCTATGGGAGACCAGAGCCCGGAAACATAACGCCGAGATTAAAATCTGGGCTGACAAATTTATTGTCTGACTCGCAACTGACATTGCTGTATTTTTCTCGTTTCTCTTCGTTTTCGGAGTTTTCTTCGTTTTGGTTTTCCTTTTCGCCGTACTTACGGCAACACCCTGTAATTAAACTTTACTGTCTTTGAATAAGGTAGAGACAACTCTACCTTTTAAATTAAAAAAAAAACAAAGAGGAGAAGATACTGCAGAGCGAATACGTGGAGGCTGATTTCGAACGGCAGTTGGGTGTGAAATGCAAACGTGAGGATGAAGACCTCGAGGAAGATGATTATGAGTGGGAGGAGGGTTAAGACGCAGCGGCATATGGCAGTTTGCCTGCAACCGAGCATTTTAGAATTCAAATTAATTAAAGACTGAATCTCCTTTGTAAAGCAGTTGGTACTAAGCTTTTGTTAATTCCTGTCAGGCTGAACTTTCTGAATACCAGAAAACCGAACGCTTTTGTGACTGTAAAGAACCTGATCGCAGGGTTTTATGATGAGTGGAACCGGGGGCAGAGATCCCTGTTGTCTAGAAAAATAAATTAATGATTCCGTGCATATTCAAGACTAGATATGTAAAAGAAGCAGAACCGCAGGAACAGTGACAGTACAATACAAGGACCTCTAAAGCCAAGTATTTATACAGAAGCAAAACCATCTTTGGGAAAACAGGGTCTAGTAAAGTAGTAATGCAGCAACTTGGAAAATGGGAAAAGGAACATTCAGTTGCGCCATATATTCGAATTGAATCCATCATCTTATGCAAACCATGTGTATCTGAGTATTTAAACTTCCACCTAAACGAAACGATCCGAGGGTGATTTATTTAGTTTAAGTGTTAACCGTCAGTGGTGCGTATTCAGAGGCTCTAGTGGATTTATGGATTGAAAAAACATCAAGTCCCAACAGATTTAAATTCAGGGAAGACCCCGATGACTCTAAACGAATACTTAAAGCTGGTTTGTTGTTTATTTACACACTAATCAGGCATATTTGCATATTTAGGGAAGCCAGCTACTTCTTAATTAAAACAGAAGTAAACTGTTGCAACTTGCAAGAGAATCACCACACCCCAACAACTCGTGTATCACTCACCGAATCCATCACCCATAACACCAGTGTGCAAGTGCTGGTAGAATATATCGACAACACATACTAGCGTCACCAAACTACCTGATACGCGAGCATCCAAACAAACAATTCATCATTTTGTACAGCTAGAGAATTATGTATACCAAAATGCAGAGGACCTGCGCAACCATATGTAAACTAGAAACACCCAGAAATGTTTTTTGCGATAATTAGTTCAGCGTTACACCATTCTATAAACAAGATGGAAATGGTTACGTTTACGGTTTACCCTACTGCTATCACACTGTTTTAACAGAAGCACTGAAAGGGTTCAGTAAATTCAGGTAAACCGGTTCATCCTAAAAAAAATCCCCATAATGCTCGTTGCCACCTCTCAGGTGTTATGGTTTTTCTTAATAAATTCTTCATCTGAGATCTTCCTGACCAGTGGCCACCGCTAATCGCCCGGCCAGCCACCCTATCCACTAGAGGAGCAGCAGACGGGGGAACAGATCCAAGCGCTTACGCACGTACGTACCTGGTGGCCAGTGGGCTGGTGGACGGCGGTGCGGCAGGCGTCGCCGGCCTTCTTGCCGGGGCAGGCGGCGTCCACGGACAGCCCGTACGCCTGCAGCGCCTGGAACGGGACCATGGCCTGGCGCACCCATCCAAGAAGGAACCGGAATCAGCTAAACGCGCGAATAAATCGCAGGAGAAGGAAGCGGAAAGGAATCGATCGATGGTGAGGAGCGGACCTCGTAGTCCTCCATGTAGTCTCCGCAGAGCAGGAGCACTTTCTTGGCGGCCATGGCTGGTGTGGTCTCGTGTGCTAGCAGCTCCCGACGCGCAGGCGAGGTGTTCGGGAATTTGCCGAGCTCGAGGTATGGACTCTGGGATTCTGGAAGCCTCCGCTGAAGGGAGTGAGCGGCGGCAGCGCTATATGCCACTAGAGAGTCATCCAGAGGAACCAACACCTGGCTCTCGTTTAGTTTCTTCCTGTTGTTTTCAGAATTTTTTCCAGATTTTATGATGATTTTTCGTATTCGAATAACTTGATATTGATCCATCTAAATTTCATCAACAATTTTTTTTCTAACGGATAACTGATTTTCTCAAGAATTTGTGACAAAATTCTACTGTTTGCCGTTGCAGAGCCAGGACCATAAATCTCACAGATACTGAGGGTGTGTTTTTTTTTTCGAAGAAACTTCCAATCTATTCATCAACAATCAAGGCGGTACAAAGAACACCAGAAGCAATAAGAATTACATCTAGATCCGAAGACCACCTAGCGACGACTACAGACACTAGAGCGAGCCGAAGGCGCGCCGCTGCCATCACCCCTCCATGATCAGAGTCGGGCGAATCTTGTTGTAGAAGACAGTCGGGAAGTCGTCGTGCTACGGCCCCAGAGGACCAGCGCACCAGCACAGCAACCGCCGCCGATGAAGAGATGCATAGATCAGAAGCATCTAATTTTTTGACACACGAACGAAGACGAACGAAGATCGGATCCAACCGGATCCACCGAAGACAACCACTGGCCAGATCTGACGAGATTCACCAGAGACAAACCTCCACGCACCCTCCAACAACGCTAGGGACGTCGCCGGAGCGGAGGCTGGGTGGGGAGGAACTTATTCCATCTTCAGAGAGTAGTCGCCGCCTGATCTCTCCAAGGAAGACACGAAACCTAACAAAACACAAAAAAAACCTGTGAGGATGGGGCCCTCCCGCCGGCAGGGACCGGGATCCACCGCGCGACCATGGCACAAGGACCACGGTGGCGGGCGATCCGGCGGCGCCGCCGGCAGGAGGCGAAGACCTAGGATGGCTTCTCTGGTCGCAGGAGCGCTGGGCGTTGCGTAACACTATACTGAGGGTGTGTTTGGTAGCGTGGGTGGACTATCTCACCTCATACGAGCTGAGTCAGCTATGTGGACTACATACAAGTGTGGTTATATTGTGGTGTTTGGTAGGTCGTGTGAGATGAGATGTGCTCAGTTAAGATTGTGTTTGGTGTCCTGCATGACATGAGCTAAGCCAGTCACTTTTAAATAGCAGCAGGGTCCCTGGATAAAATGTTAAAAAGCCATCGGGTCCCTGTTTACAAAATAAAAAAAGCAATCAAGTCCTCAGGAAATTGGGCTCGTGCTACTCCCACCGGCGGCGGCTCGTCGGCGGCCATGGCCGGTCGGGGCGGCGCTGGGGCCGTCTTGGAGTCACTGCGGTGCTCGGAGCCATGGCGGAGCGGTGTTGGGCGGCAGGGCGGAGCGGCGTTGGACGGCAGCTCAGGGCGCGACGGCAGCTCAGGGCGCGACGGCGGCGCGACGAGCGGGGCGGAGCTGGGAGGCGGCGGGCGCGAAGCTGAGCCCTGGGGCGGCGCAGGGCGCCTTTGTGCGGAGCGGCGCGGCCGAAATCGTCGGTCTGCCCTGCGGAGAAGAAGGAGAAGAGAGCGCGTCGGGGGAGAATGAGTGGAGGTTTCACGCGAGGTCGGGGAGCGCGATGGAGAGCTGGGTCCCACGCGTGGGAAAATTTCTGTATTAGCTCGGCCTGGCTCATGAGAGAAGCTCGATCTGAGCTTCACAAGCGGGCCTGGCCGAGAGCCGTTTTTGTACGAGGTGGGCACTGCCCGACGGATACGACCCAACCTACCAAACAACAAAATGTGGGCTGAGGTGAAAATATCTGGATTGGCCCAGGCTACCAAACACACCATGAGAGTCTGAAATGCATGAACATGCAAGCGCGTGATCAAGGAGATCTGCCACGGCAGCAGCATGTGAGTTTGAGATTTGACGCGATCACGCAATATGCTAACCATCTCGTGGGTAGCGAGGTTGGATTGTATATGTGCTGTGAATCTGTGATATCTCCAAGCTGCTGATTTGGTGCCAAAATAACTTGATTAGATCTCTCGGTAGTACTACTATCATCACCATCGTCTCTAAATTCTGGTCAGACGCAAAATTATTCGGCAGATCACGAGAACTAATAAGCTATTATCTACAAGAATCATGCTCAGTTCATGGCTAACTGCAAACTAGTGGTGAAAGACTGAATAGTAATCACTTCTTGGGATGTGTTCATCGCAAGCTACAGCAAGATCTGTCACTGATGCTAAGTCATATAATCCACTGATGAAACAAAACTCCGGCTATGATTTCACAGTACATATCCAAACAAGCATCAGACGGAACTATCCCACCAAATATTATTATACTGAAATTTAAGAATAACACACAGAAGAAAAGCATAGGATTGTTTGTCCTTTGTTTAAAAAATGCGTGAGCAGGGGGGTTATATTATCCATCTCAGGCCACAAAAATCAATGGAATCATCTTTGATGTTTGTGAGGAAACTAATACAATACATGAGTTCCAGGAGGATAGATCAGACACGCTGGACAAAGTGCAGCTGTTTTTACACGTAAAGAGACTTTCTCATTTATGAAATCTACCTCAAGCTTAAGCTATAATTATCAGTTATCAGCCTCCGGGAAAGAGCAGGCTTTTGTGGCACTCTACGAACTTGGAAAAGGTAACAAGGAGGGCCACAAGAATTATCGAAGAATCGCTACGGAAACCGAGCCTTTCAGCTTTTGGCCTTGAGGCAACATAGCCAAGAGAAGAGCCGGAGCTTAAGAGAAGACGACCCCCACTTTCTGTGCAAAATCATCTTCGTCGTCATCGTCATCTTCAAACTCATCATCGTCTTCTTGGTACACATTCACGTCTTCCAATTTGTACCCGTGGTCAGTTGCCTCATAGTCGGACTCCGCCTCCCTCTGCTCGTAGTTATCAGCCTCTTGATTTCCTGCCAGATCAACTTCAATAACATCTTCAGCCTCAGGTTTGTCGCCGTAGGAGGAAGATTGCCCATGATGCCCATCCAGAGGGATCTGGCCTTCGTCTTTATATTCCTCATCACCTGATTTGCTCTTGTATTCTTCAGAGCTGACAGTGTTGTCGTAGCCTTCCTTCTCAGTTTTGACCAGAGAATCAGGCTGCCTGTACGAGACCTCGGAAGATTTCTCTTCTTTGACATTGAGGGCAGACGAGCCATTGCCGACTGCAGCCTGTCTTTTCCTCTGTAAGATGAGGCTGAGGGGCTTTGGGCCTTCAAAATCAAGAGATGCTTCAGATTCAACGCTTCCGTTAGCCTTCCTAGACTCTGGACCAAAGTCTCTGCCTCCATTCGCCTTCCTAGACTCTGGACCAAAGTCTCTGCTTCCGTTCGCCTTCCTAGACTCTGGACCAAAGTCTCTGCGGGTGCCAAAGTTGTGGGAATCTGTCACATTTCTTCTCAAATGCTGGCTATCTGCATTCCTGCCACTTGAAGGGCGTTCGCTTGATCTCTGCCGCGTCCTCTCCTGATGGTGCAGTGCCTCCCGATGCCTGCCACCCTGAACATCCATATGCCTAACTGGAGATAGCCTGTCCCGGAGTTGCCTTCTATCTCGCTCAGTCTCAGAGCGAATATCAACTCTATCAGGTGATCTTCCAGGAAGCTTTATTCTGCCCTGCAGACGTGAGCTTAGAGTGCTTCCTCGAGAGCCCTGATGGCGATCTCTGGGCGTGTTGTGACCATTATATGCCCTTTCCCTGTAGTGTTCATCCCTGCGGCGCTGCTCTCCACTGTGTTCGGGGCTAATGACCGAAGACCCGTTTATTTTTCTCCGGCGGAGCCGGTGGCGTAAATCTGACCCATCTATCTCAACAGGACCAGTCTCTCTGTGTCGAGACCTTTCTGAAGGTCTGTCCATGTTCCTCTCAGATGATGTTCTACGACGTTTCCTTTCATAGCCGTCATACATTTGCCCGACCGGGCCTTGCTCGCCCATTCCATTGAATAGCTCCCTTTCATGATGTGGAATTTCAAAATCAGCCGGAGCATATTCGTAATCTTCTTCTGGATATATTTCCCTTCCAAAATCTTCATCATTATGTAAATAAGCAGCACCATCTGCATCATTGTGCACAAGAACGTCAAAACCAGGTGACTCCCCCATCACTTCATCGTCGTCATCTATACTGTTCTGGGGCAGGTCATCCTGAGGTGTTTGGTAACTTTGGTTCCATTCTTGTGTAGGATCACTTTCCACAAGATTGTTCTGATATAAGTCAGGATGATCCTCTTCTAAAGAGGTTCTGAAACTTTTATTCGCTGCTGGCATACTGTTTTGTAACCTCTCTGACAGTGGCAAAGACTTCACTACATTGGAAGCTAGTTCAACTGGTATTGCAGCTGCAGCTGTCTTGGCAGAATTTGCTGTAGGCCTATTAACTGTCATTTTGGACCTATCATCGATTACAGGGCCACCTTGCTGAGTTATATGACTTTTCTGCGCAAACTCCTTAATACCCAAAAATTCGTTCTTTTGGGTCTGAGGCTGCTCCAAAGGAACGGAAGAAGCCTTTAACACCTGCTCTGGTGGATTATTTCCAGCGGACTGCGGATGGTAAAAAGGGCATTTGTCACCTTTTATGCAGTTCCCTTTCTGAAAGTAATAGCATGGGACCATCTGCTTGCCCGAGTTATAAGCAGCATAGTTTGAAGAAGCTGCAGGTATTCCAGGAGTTGGAGCACCAAACATACCATCAATTGGCTGAACAAAGTAGAGGAAACAGAAATTAGCTTTTGATAACAACTTCAACTGATAAAATGTCAGAACAGTTGTAATACTATGGATGGCGAACAGAAGCATAACAGTAAATACAAGAGATCTTATGGCACATAAGAAGGAAAAAGAAGGGAAAGGGAATATACCGGATGGCGAAATGAACATTTTGGATTCAAGCAATTGCCATTTAACCAGTACCAACAATCTCTAGGATTCATCCGGGCAACATCACTGTGACGAAAATCACATTCATTTCCCTGAAAGAAGAAATAAAGTTCAGTGAAAATATTCTGATTTTAAACTGATGAATAACAATAAATCATGGGATATAATGTGTAGTGTAGCACGATAATGACATGAATACAGACTACAAAAATTGAAGTGCCGAAAACTAAAAGGTAAATATAAAAGCAAAGTGGCAACCAAACCATAGTTCAAAATACTGTCAATCTTAAACACCCTATAGATATTAACTAGTGAAAAACTAAGCCCATTACGATCATACGGGCACAAGCACTAAGTGAAGCAAAACAAGTAAATGACCAGTAACAGAAGGAAGTATTACTTTGTTATTGCAACAGTGGTCGACTAGGCTATGCATGGCAGAATTCAGGATGTTTCGAAGGAACGAGACTAAATGTGGTACCAGGATGATGTATCATAAAAAGTTTCTTACTACATCTAACAGATGATGAACACAACAATAGGTTGGTACAGGTTGATAAACAGCAAGTATTTAACGTTCTACGTGCAAAAGTAGTTTACAGAGCAGTTCATGACATAATCTAGACATATTCTGTTAGACGACATGTTTTTTCATTTCTAGGAACAGGAACAGAAGCAAACAAAATTTGCAGACATGAAAGCATGTACCCAGTCAGTAATAACAAATTCCCATCAAGTAATGTTCCAAGTTAATCAAGACAAAACAACAGCTCGGGGAAATTCAGCCTCCCAAGTAAGAGAATAGACATTATAGTTCATATTACAGCCTTCGCCCCACAGCTAAAAGGCGTATAATCAACGCAACAGCCAATCTATGGAGACATTCATGCTACGTTGTTCTCACCCTGGGGGTGTTAAGCCTTTCAATTAAATATAAGCCTATCACCGTGATCGTAATTCCCCTCAAGTATAAGCATATCACCGTAACCTGTGGACATCTCAACGGGAATCCTTCTCACCATCGCTCAAAGGAGGCGAATAATTAACTAAAGCAGTGGTTCAATCTCTGTGGACATTCATTCATGCTATCAATGTTCTCATCCTCGGGAGTTTCGTCTTCAATCAAAGACAAGCCTAATATTATATCATCACAATTTCCCGTAAGGAACAGGAAGGTGATTCGGACCGTCGATCCCTATCATCGGGTAGCTGAAAATCTACGTATATACCATAACAAAGAGCATCACGGGTGGATGCCCGGACGAACAATCTGGAGCGCTCGATCTTGCAGCAAGGCGGAATTGATTATTTTATGCATGTACGTAGCTCGGACACGAGATACCCTACCCCCGACCCGATCCCCGGACAAGATTGTGAGCACTAATAATCGTTTAATAGAGCGCCCCGTGAAAGCAAAACCAGCTCGGAGGGAACCGAGCGGAACGGAGCAAGGCGCGGCGGGCGGGTGTTTACCTTCTTGCAGGTGAGGGGCGAGGCGAGGAAGTATACGCAGTCGGTGTTGCGCCTCAGGGCCTCCTCCTCGGGGGTCAGCGGCTTCGCGCCGGGCGCCGCCTCCGCCGACGCCGCCGCCTCCATGGCCCCCGTCGCGAGGGATCCCTCTGCCGCCGCCGCCGGTGCGGGGTGACGCCGATCGCGCGGCGGGCGGCGGGGGGAGGGAGGCTAGGGTTCGGCGAGCTGCGGCGGCGGGGCGATTGGATGGGATCTACTCTACGCGTAGGTTAGGGTTGGGGGCGGGAGGGAGGGGGGCGTCGCGCCCGCGTGTGGACTGCGTTGGAGGCTGCGGGCGGAAAAAACAACTCGGCAATTTAAAGGGAGCCGGGGAAGGGGACAACGGAGATCCGACACCGTCATGAGCTTTTCTTCCCCCTTTTTACTTCGTTTTCTTTTCTTTTTCGGACTGCACTATTTCGCGAAGGTCGTTTTTTTTCTTCTAAATATATTTTTTTACTAATAGATACTAATAAATAAGGTTGCCCGCCACACATGTCATGTGGTTTTCCTAAATATACTTGGATCAATTATCCGGTTTCATACGTGTAATCCATGTGCCATTGAGAAATGTTTAATTGCAAAGTAATACAGTACAGTAGGAAAATCTCAGTTACAAACTAGTACAACTAAAAAAATTGAGTTGCAACTCATGTACATTTCACACCCCGCACGAATCACGATGTAAATCTAACGAAATTACAGTTGAGTGAGATTTAACTTAATCCTCACTCGAGTGTGAAATAAAAAAAGGTAAAAATTTAAACGGGAACTGCACTAATTCGGTGAGCTTTCCATTTCCAATAGTCGCAAGAATGAAAACATGAGAGCAAGTCTTGGATTGGCCTAGGAAACCATTACAAATCTCAATATCATGACGTCTTTTTCGGCGGCGAGTCTTGTCACTATTGGAAATGGAAAGAAGGTTCTTCTTAGGAGGCCGATTCGCCAGATGGTTTGCGACCGAAATATATTTGCTCCCCTCGTCTATGAAAATCCTCCAAAAAGAGAAAAGGCTCGATAGAGAAATCCACACAAAATGATTTTTGGATCGCCCAAAATGAGCACCCAGCAAGGCTAAACCATCAACCACCTCCTCCAATTCTACAAGTTATGGGAGATGCTCCAACCCATCCATTCGGGCCATGAAGTTCCATATTATGTAATGTGGAAGCTCACCAACAATGGGTGCAAGCTACTCGGCCGAGTCGGCCTACAAGATGCAACTTTTAGGGCTCACCAATTCCGTTGTACCTTTCTCGGTGTGGAAGTCTTGCACGTTGCCAAATTGCATATTGTACTTGTGTAACTGGTGTCTACGCACGCTTCTATTCTCGTAGACGGTGTTGGGCCTCCAAGAGCAGAGTTTTGTAGTACAGCAGTAAGTTTCCCTTAAGTGAATCAGCCAAGGTTTATCGAACTCAGTGAGGTAGAGGTCAAAGATATCCCTCTCAAGCAACCCTGCAATGAAGATACAATAAGTCTTTTGTGTCCCCAACACACCCAATACACTTGTCAGATGTATAGGTGCACTAGTTCCGCGAAGAGATAGTGAAATATAAGTAATATGGATGATTATAATTAGTAATTGCAATCTGAAATAAGAATGGCAGCAAGCAAACATGTAGCAGAACTTGTTGTAAACGGTGTTTCAATGCTTAGAAATAAGGCCTAGGGATCATACTTTCACTAGTGGACACTCTCAACAATGACATCAAAGCTGAATAATAAATACTACTCTCAAACACTCTCTTGTTGGATGATAAACACCATTCACTGCGTAGGGCTACAAGAGCACCCCCAAAGTCAGAGTAAACTAACACGACAGCGTCATAAATGAATCACGCACGGTGCGCACGCTGTCACTTTCACAACCGTGAATAACCCCGGAGTTAACTTCTAGAGTGCATAATAGATAAAGAGTAACATCACATATTCAACTAGATTACAAAGCTCATGATCACATAAAGATCACACCATGGGAGAGAGAGATAAACCACATAGCTACCGGTAGAGCGCGCAGCCCCGGGGGAGAACTACTCACTACTCATCGTAGGAGTCAGCAACGGCGATGGATATGGCAGTGGAGTTGATGGAGATGACTCCGGGGGCAATTCCCCGTCCCGACATGGTGCCGGAACAGAGACTTCTGTCCCCCGAATCTTGTCTTCGATGGCGGCGGCGCAGCGGAACTCTTCTCGGGAAAATGCTTATTGTTCTATGGTTTTTACGTCGGGGGCAATATATGGGCGAAAGGGCGAAGGCGGTGGAGGCCCGAGGCGCCCTCATGAGGGGCCCGCGCGGCAGAGGGGGGAGCCGCGCTGGGACCTCATCTGGGGGCCTCGTGGCCCCTCTCCGTCAGGTCTTCGGTGTTCTGGAACCTCCCGTGAAAAATAGGGAATTTGGTATTAAATCCGTCCAATTCCGAGAATATTTCCTTAAGGGGGTTTCTGAAACCAAAAACAGCAGAAAACAGGGAACTGGCACTGTGGCATCTTGTTAATAGGTTAGTCCCAGAAAATGCATAAAACCATACAAAGTGTATATAAAACATGTAGCAATTGGTATAATATAAGCATGGAACATAAGAAATTATAGATACGTTTGAGACGTATCAAGCATCCCCAAGCTTATTTCTACTCGTCCTCGAGTAGGTAAAACGATAACAACAAATAATTTCTGAAGTGACATGCTTTCACATAATTTTGATCATATAATATTGTAAGGCTTATGTTATGAATGAAGTGGCTCAAATCGATGATTTATAGTTTGCTAACAAATAGACAGGGAGTAAACAAGTACATCATATAAGTAAAAACTTTTCATAAATAGTACTTTCAAACAAGCATCAAAAAGATTTACATAAGAGTTAACTCATAAAGCAATATTCTCTAAGTAAAAGAGCATTGAAGTAACACACAAAGGAAGATATAAGTTTCAGCATTGGCTTTCAATTTTGAACATGTATATCATATAGATAGTTGTCAACACAAAGAAATATAACAAGTGCAATAAGTAAGCATATAAGAGTTGTTGCACACAGTTGACACAAGTGTTTGCTTCGGGGACAGAAAGAATTAGGTAAACTGACTCAACATAAAGTAAAAGATAGGCCCTTCGCAGAGGGAAGCAGGGATACAAGCATGTGCTATAGCTTATTGGTTTTATAGGTTTTTGAAATTATATAGAGAGCATAAAAGTAAGTTTTTGAGTGGTGTTTGTCGTTGTCTACAAATGGTAATGGGCACTCTACCCCCCTTGTCAACCAGACTTTCTAAGAGCGGCTCCCATGAAGGACGTTATTTCTACCAGCAAGGTAGATCATCCCTCTTATCTCTTTTGTTTACACATGTATATTTAAAAACTGGTTTGACACTCCTCCCCACCATTGCTTACACAATCCATGGCAAACCGAATCCTCGGGTGCCTTCCAACAATCACATACCATGGAGGAGTGTCTATATTAAAATGTATAACACTTTGAAGCATTTTTTTTTTGAAAAACCATGTGAAGAGATTGCAGCGGTTAAAGTTGTAATTAATTGCGACTGGGCACCCCATTTGCCAGCTCTTTTTACAAAGGTAATGGATAAGCGGATGTATATGCCACTAGTCCGGTTGTGAAAGTCTGTCTAAAAGCAAATGACAAGGTTGATATCCGTAACACCACATACTTTCTCATGAGCTAATAAATATTGACACAAATAAGGGATAGTAAGTTTTGAATTAAAGGTAGCACATTAAGTATTTACTTGGAATGGCAGAAAATACCATGTATTAGGTAGGTATGGTGGGCACAAATGGCATGGGTTTTGGCTCAAGGTTTTGGATGCACGAAAAGCATTCCCTCTCAGTACAAGGCTTTGGCTAGCAAGGTTGTTTGAATCAAACACAAGTATAAACTATGACAACAAGACGTATATAAAAACATATTGTAAGTATTATAAAACTCTACATTGTCTTCCTTGTTGCTCAAACACTTTTACTAGAAAATATCTAGACCTTAGAGATACCAAACATGCAAACCAAATTTCAACAAGCTCTACGGTAGTTCTCCATTAATGGGTTTTAACTACATGATGTAAAAGTTTAAACATGATCTACTTGAGAGCTCAAAACAATTGCCAAGTACCACAACATACAAGATAACAATTCATAAGAGCAGGTTTCTTTTCTTTATACCATTTAACACATTTAGCATTTTCTGTTTCCAACCAAACACCAATCAACTTATTTAAATATAAACTCTCCAAGTATTTAACAATGAAGTAAGAGAGTATAACATATGAAAACTAACAGCTCTGAACAAGAGGTGCATAAAAAATAAGAGCTGAAAGTATTGCAGTAGCTATAGAAGAATACTCAACAAATGTAAGTGAAGAATAGGAGTATTCAAATGAAAAAGCGGAGCGTGTCTCTCTCCCACACAAGAATGCTAGGATCCATTTTATTCAGAAAATAAAAATAACAAACCAAAAATAAAAACAAACAGACGCTCCAAGTAAAGCACATAAGATGTGACGGAATTAAAATATAGTTTCACTAGAGATAACCTGATAAGTTGTTGATGAAGAAGGGGATGCCTTGTGCATCCCCAAGCTTTGACGCTTGAGTCTTCTTAAAATATGCTTGGGTGACCCACGGGGGCATCCCCAAGCTTAGGCTCTTTTCATCTTCTTGATCACATCATATCATCCACTCTCTTGATACTTGAAAACTTTCTCCACACCAAACTCAAAGTAAACTTCATTATAGGGTTAGTGCATAATCAAAAATTCTCATATTCTGTATGGAGACAATCATTATCATGGTACTGGACATTAGCTACAGCCACTGGAATTTTATGCAACAAAAAGATCCACTCAAAAACAGCAAAAGAACCAATCCAAAATAAATGGCAGAATCTGTCAAAAACAGAACAGTTTGCAAAGACAAATTTTTTCGAGGCACTTAACTTGCTCAAATCAGAAAACTCAAAACTAATAAAAGTTGCGTACATATCTGAGGATAACGCTCAGAAAATATCAGGTCATTCTGACTTTTCTGTAAAGAGTTATGAATTTAACGGTGGACAGCAGAAAAACTGTTACTGCGCAGAAATCCAAATCTATAATCAACTTTCTACTAGAGACTTAACTTGGCACAAATATGCAATAAAATAAAGATACAAAGGAGTTGTTACAGAGGTAAGCATGCTCCTTGACTCAAATAAAAGAAAAATAACAGAAATAAAATAGTGGGTTGTCTCCCATAAGCGCTTTTCTTTAAAGCCTTTTAGCTAGGCAAGGAGATTTTTATGATGCTCTCATAAAAATGAGAGTTGAAAAACAGAAGAGAGCATCAAGAGGCAAACATCAAACACATTTAAGTCTAACCCACTTCCTATGCAAAGTGATCTTGTAGTAGGATAAATTATTGAAACATAAAGCAACTATCATAGAAAGATGAAACAAATGCAACTTCAAAACTTCCAACATAAAGAGAAGTGTTTTAGTAACTTGAAAACTTTTACAATCGTATTTTCCTCCCTCATAATAACTTTCAGTAGCATCATTGATAAAATCCACAATATAACCATCACACGAAACATTCTTATCATGATCCATATGCATAAAAGTATCATGATTTCTCTCATAAGAAAAGTTCTTCTCATTAATAACAAGGGGAGCAGGATCATCATAAAGAACTTGAACATGATAGACGAGTTGTATATTAAAAGGATTGGTTTGAGTAATTCCTCTATAACTATGACAAGTTTCAAGAGGATGATTGTAATTATAACCTATGTCATAGTATTCTTTATAATTATCAAAGACTGGAGGCATAGTATCATCATAAGCAATAGAATAGTTATCTTCCAAATTGTGTCTATTTTTAAACATATCATCATTTTTACTAGAATGAGAGGCCTCAAATATATAATCATTAGTAGCAAAAGGATTTTCAAACACCGCATCCCCAAGCTCAGAGCTTTCTATATCATCATGGGAAGAAACATGGATAGTACTAATAGTATAGCAATTATTAACATCATCATTTTCAGAATTAGTGTCCCAGATATCTTCAGTATCAAAAGAAGTGTGCTTTTCCCAATCATGATTACTAATATAAATAACAGGCATAGGTTCATCATCAAGTTCAGAATCATCAAATTCAGAATTATAAGTATCAATTGTAACAGGAGCAACAAGTTTGGGAGAAGATACCGTTTCCTCTCTCCTTTTACTCCTCTTCTTCTTCTTCCTCTTTCACTTTTTCTTCTTCTTTTCCTCTTTAGGAGGGAGAGGCTTGAAAGGAAGCTTCTCCACATAACCTGGTTTAGTATTAGAGACGATGGAAGAAATTTGGGGGAATTCCCCTCTTTCATTAATAAGATGAAAACACATATTAGTCCTGTCATACTTTGGTAAAGTCCCATCCTTTATAATATTTTGTATGTAAGTGTTAGCATGGCAATTATTAACACAATAGAGATAACATCCATGCAACACATCATTCATATCAATATTACTCATATTTAACAAAGAATTTTTCTTGATAACTCTTCACACCCCAAAAATAATGTAAGTTCATCATGTTGATTAGGAGTGATCATGTTATCACAAAAATCTCCTGCAATATCTTTATTAGAACCTGAGCATTGAAATTCGAAATGACCCTCTTCATAGCAAAGTTCACAAATAAAAGGATAGGTGGCACAAATTGTTTTATCAAGATCTCTTAGAGACTTGTACCAAGCTCTAGTTTTTTCATTCCTATGGTGGATACAATATTCATCTTCGATTTGATTAATCCCACAAGGTCTATGTATTCCAAAAAAATTAACATGCTTATAAGAAATAGTATTTTAAGAAGTTTGAGCATGTTTATTGCAATCATTAACAACAATTTCATTTTCCATGCAAGTGTCTTTGAAAGGTTCATGATACACGTCCCAATTTTCTTTAGGGACATTAATATGAGAAGCAAAGGTTCTAAAACAATCAACAATAATATGAGAATCAAGACCATATTTAGCACTAAGCTCTTGAAAACCAGCAGTTTCAACAGAATACTTAATGCAATCATATTCATAGTTTATACCTGATTCTTTACCTTTGTCATTCTCCCAATCTTCAGCATTGTTTTGAATTGTTTCAAGAAGATCCCATCTAGCTCCAACCTTCTTACTTGTGAAAGAACCCGCTGAACAGGCATCTAGATAATCCTTGCAATGACCTGAAAGCCTTGCATAAAAATTATTAACAATTATATTCTCAGTAAGCTCATGGTTAGGACATTTGAGTATTAATGTTTTCAGCCTTCCCCAAGCTTGAGCAATGCTTTCTCCATCATGAGGCAAAAAATTAAAAATGCAATTCCTATCTAAATACAATTCATAAGGAGGATAAAATTTAGAGTAAAAGAGATATTCAAGCTCCTTCCATTCCAAATGATGAGGATCATCTAGCAGCTCATACCACTTCCTTGCTTTGTCCTTAAGTGACAATGGAAATAATTTCTTCATAACATTTTCTCTTGATAAACCTGCAAGCTTAAACAACTCACAATATCCTTTAAGTTTCAACAATTGATCACTTGGATGGACTATTCCATCTCCTACATAAGGTTCATCTATAACCATTTCAACAATTTCCATAGGTATTTCAAAAGCAGTACTTTCAGTAGGTGGTTTTATAATATCACATGCATCATCAGATTTATCATATATTGGAGGCAAAACATTATCAAGGCAAAATAATTCCTTCAAAGCTGAGGAGCAAAAATGATTATTTTTACGTAAACTAGCTTCCCCAAGCTTAGGCTTTTCCACAGCCTTATCAATAATGGTGTCCAAAGAATTTATACTAATAACACTACTACCACTATTATGCAAACTAACTTCCATAGGTTTTTTAATTTTCTCTTCAAAAGTATCACGTCCTAATGCAATATAAATTTCATAGAGATCTCTATTTTTTTTTCCATTTAGCCTACCTAGTGAAAATAAAAACAAGAAACAAAAAGTAATAACTGCAGGATCTAAAGGAGATACCTTCAAGCACTCACCTCCCCGGCAACGGCGCCAGAAAATAGCTTGATGTCTACGCACGCTTCTATTCTCGTAGACGGTGTTGGGCCTTTAAGAGCAGAGGTTTGTAGGACAGCAGCAAGTTTCCCTTAAGTGAATCACCCAAGGTTTATCGAACTCAGGAAGGTAGAGCTCAAAGATATCTCTCTCAAGCAACCCTGCAATTAAGATACAAGAAGTCTCTTGTGTCCCCAACATACCCAATACACTTGTCAGATGTATAAGTGCACTAGTTCGGCGAAGAGATAGTGAAATACAAGTAATATGGATGATTATAAGTAGTAATTGCAATCTGAAATAAGAATGGCAGCAAGCAAACATGTAGCAAAACTTGTTGTAAACGGTGTTTCAATGCTTAGAAACAAGGCCTAGGGATCATACTTTCACTAGTGGACACTCTCAACAATGACATCAAAGCTGAATAATAAGAGAAGTGCTCCGGTACTTTCCAGAAAAACAAGTTGCACGAATTTTAAAGCACATCAACGGCTATGATTAGGTTCACAAAGTGATCTAAGCGTAGTACTAACTACGTGGGATTAGCATCCTTAATCCACACCTCTAATCACAGCCATCGCTTTGCTTTAAAATTCGTGCAACATGTTTTCTCGGAAAGCACCGGAGCATTTCTCGAATAATAAATAGTACTCTCAAACACTCTCTTGTTGGATGATAAACACCATTCACTGCGTAGGGCTACAAGAGCACCCCCAAAGTCAGAGTAAACTAACACCACAGCGTCATAAAGGAATCACACACGGTGCGCACACTGTCACCTTCACAACCGTGAATAACCCCGGAGTTCATATTAAAGTAACCTCTAGAGTGCATAATAGATAAAGAGTAACATCACATATTCAACTAGATTACAAAGCTCATGATCACATAAAGATCACACCATGGGAGAGAGAGATAAACCACATAGCTACCGGTAGAGCCCGCAGCCCCGGGGGAGAACTACTCACTCCTCATCGTAGGAGTCAGCAACGGCGATGGAGATGGTAGTGGAGTTGATGGAGATGACTCCGGGGGCAATTCCCCGTCCCGACAGGGTGCCGGAACAGAGACTTCTGTCCCCCGAATCTTGTCTTCGATGGCGGCGTCGCAGCGGAACTCTTCTCGGGAAAAAGGCTTATTGTTCTAGGGTTTTTACGTCGGGGGCAATATATGGGCGAAAGGGCGAAGGCGGTGGAGGCCCGAGGCGCCCTCATGAGGGGTCCGTGCGGAAGAGGGGGGAGCCGCGTCGGGACCTCATCTGGGGGCCTCGTGGCCCCTCTCCGTCAGGTCTTCGGTGTTCTGGAACCTCCCGTGAAAAATAGGGACTTTGGTATTAAATTCGTCCAATTCCGAGAATATTTTCTTAAGGGGTTTTCTGAAACCAAAAACAGCAGAAAACAGGGAACTGGCACTGTGGCATCTTGTTAATAGGTTAGTCCCAGAAAATGCATAAAACCATACAAAGTGTATATAAAACATGTAGCAATTGGTATAATATAAACATGAAACATAAGAAATTATAGATACGTTTGAGGCGTATCAGTAACCATCACGGAAATCATTATTTACATATTTATTTATTAGATTGTACACTTTAAAGATCTCTACCATGATATTAAGGATATCCGATAGCATATACACACATATAGATATATAAATAAATGCTATATAAACTATGTAATCATGTAGAAGGGAATCCAAGGACAACTTTTACAACATGCGATTTAAATTTCTCATAAAACAACATTTCATAAATAGACAATGCAACTGTCTTATAAACAACTTTATAATTAAGAGTATCAACACTCAAATATGGTTAACTGTGGCATCTTTTAGATAGAAAATTATACTCTCTTAAGATACTGTATGATAAAATTAGTTCCCAATGCATATGGGTGTTTTATTATAAATATATTAATAAATAAGTATAAAATTTTAGTATAAATATATTTACCCTTGTTCTAAATATACCAGGGTCAACTCTGGTCACGATAGACCCCAGACTTGAAATTTGCCTACATCATAGTCATTATCAGATCGAGATAATTTCGATAATCACACACGAATAACATTGTGTAAACTATTATTTTCTTTTGCAAAAATATTCTAGGGGCATGTGGATGGGGGGCTAGCCCCACTCCCGCTATGAAATATGAGATTTTTATCGGTATGGCATGTAAAGGGAATTTTAATTGTCACTACAAAATGACACAACTACCATCTGTCACGGATGGCCGGATTAACATGGTACTCCACCATATGGGTTTGGAATACTAGGGTACCGTAAAGTTGGCACACGTGAAGCCGTCAGCCAATGCGCCTCATATAGTTTGCCTTTAGAAGTTTTCAGTTGACCGTTATAAGTTCTCTCCCGAGCAACTCTGTCCATTGAGCCACACGATGACAAGTTGAGCTTTATGTGAGATCTTTGTATCCAACAAAATTGAAGACCTTCACATGGCTTTTTTACTTGGACATGTTGAATACTAAGGCAACATTCAAGGACATGGATCACATTTTTGTGGTATATCGATCCTTGGTTTGTTTGGAGGCGTCTCAACAACAATCCCTCCTACGACACATTCACCCACATTTCGAAAGTTGTTATTCTCCCCCTCTATGTATAGCCATCGTTTTTTGTTATCACCATGTGAAAGACTTGGGATGCTTGCAACGCCATGGTCTATAGATGAATCAGTCAGCGACCTCTTTGAAAATATCTAATATGGTAGATGACCTAACCTATGGATTAACTTATGCAAATATTCGGTTCTAAGGCCGCATGTGGGCCCGCAAGCTGATTATCCCTCCTCATGATGCTCGAAACCTTGTAATCTTGTTCTTTCAGCCGCCACAGGGACTGTTGGTAGAGAACATGGCGCTGCAGAAAAGTTAAGGCTTATTTCTGTTATAGTTCAACTTGACATGATTTGCAACTGGGTAGGCATTGTCCAGAAATCCATCGATTTTTTCAAATGTTACCTAAGAAGGAGGTAACACAAAGTTTTTACGAAAAAAGAGCAACAAATATATAAAGGGATCTACTCTCCAGATACAATGGCCCTCACAAGTTTCACCCACACTAACATCCAATTTTTTGTGTCGATCTTTATCTTCACCATGGTGGAGGATGAGCTTGCAAACTCATTACACAAAACTCTAGAGGGACCATGGCCTTGCATTGAGTGTTGGAAGTTTCCAAAAAGTATCACCATTTTTTTTGAAGTGACGCCTCAAATGGAGTCCCATGCGGCAAGACCTTGGAAGAATGTGGTGTGGCCCAAGTCATCCCTTGACGGCTCCAAACTCTAGAAGTGTAACGACATGTGAAAAAAGAAGGTGAGCCGCCATATCCAACTATTGGATACCGATGTTCCGCAATTCGACCACCCCGTATGTTCAAGTCGATCAGTTTTTTTTAACAAGGTCTGGGTCCAGAATAGGGGTGGGCATAAAAACCGATGACCGAAAACTGTAACCGAAAAAACCGAGACCGAAACCAAAATGACCGAGACCGAAAAGACCAACCAAAATTTGGGCAGCAAACTAGAAAAGACCGAAATTACTTTCGAAATTCGGTCATAATTCTACGTAACCCGAATAGACTGAAATACCGACTAAGTGAATTAACGTAATCAGTGCGTACTACACGAGGCCCGTAAAAAAATCTTCAGATGTGCATACACACAAGGCCCAGCCCAACTATCTCCGTGCAAAACCTAGTCATTCTATTGCCTGTCTCCGTGCGTCTCGACCAGATCAGTGGAGGGCTGGAGGCGCTCCAGTATACGCGACTCCCTCTCCTTAGTCCTCCCAGTCTCATTCGGCAGCCGGCAGCCCGTCCTCCCCATCCCCGGCCGCCAGCCCGTCCTCTGCATCGGCCTCGCAGCCTCCCCTGCCTGACAACGAATCCCTCTCTCAGTCTCCCGTGCCCAGCCGCCGTCCTCTGCCGTGCAACGCCGGCTCACATGCCCTAACGCAGGCAGCCAGACGCGGCGTCGCAGAGCTCAACCTGCCTTGCCGGCTTGCCGCCGCGTCTCTTGCAGGTCCTCCGTTGTGGCTCGGCTGCCAAGATGAAGAAGACCCAACAGAGCCAAAGACTTCGAGGAGCGTGCGCAGTGGCCCCTTTGGCCAGAAGAAGCAACGACGCTAGGTCGTGACCGCTGACGCCCTTCATCGATAGAAGCTTCACAAGGGAGCCCGGGATCTGCAGCTCTAGTCATCCCTTCATTTGGCCGCTACCATCGCGGTCAAACTCCAGGCAAATCAGCATATCTACAGTCCCAACAAGATTATTTAGGAGAGAGGAAGTCGGAGCAAAACCACCACGAGCCTTCTCCATCCTCTAACCAGCAGCAGAACCTGCACCACCCACCACCAACTGGCGCTCGCAAGCCACGACGATGTCCTTCCCGGCGACATAGCGCCATTCACCACTTGGGACCATACTCTTAACCTGAAATCTACTATTATTACTAGTAATATACATAGGAGGTCGGCCTCCTCCCTCACCTCATCGTCGGATGACAGAACCGCCGGGAAGGAGGGAGAGAGAGGAGGTGGGGGTGGCCGATGGACTTTCAAGGGGAAAGCGGAACAAGAGAGAAGGAGAAACGAAAACCCATTAGTCAGTTCTCGCCGGTCCGTCTTCCAAACCCTTTTGCCAAAAAAAGCTATGCGAAGAACTTAAAATTGGTGGAGACCAACCTTTCCAAACCAAGCGTGGCATATCCGAGAATATGAGACCGACATCACCGAACTAATTGTCACAGGAGAAGATTAATATTTAACACCATTGTGAGTAGAGTAGACTTTGATCCTGAATCCACGCAAGCCGCAGAGGCAGGTATTACCCTTTTCGAAAAAAACGCAAGCCAAAAAATCAGGAAAACAGAGGGACCCGGCGATTTACCGGACGGTCTGGCGCCCAGACCTTATCACCAACCGTCTCGTTGCATCAAGATTGGTGCGTGTGTTTTGCAAAAAAGGACCTTACTTTTTTCAAATTTGCATTAAAAGGTCCCTCGTTTATTGCCAGATTTTGAACTAATTTTTTTTAGCATTTTGAACCCCGGTAGAATTAGGTTGTTAATGTGTATTTTTTAACTAATACACACATTCGTATTCGTAACCCGAAACTTGTTTAGAAAGATCCGGTGCAAATCTTTTCGGTTCCTTTTGCGAAACATTAAGATCCATTGAACTATGGTGTAGATCTGTTAAAAAGCACTCCGGTTCTTTTTGTGAACATTCGAAACCGTCCATTACGAATTCGGATCCAGAATAAACAGGGAAATTCCATCGAAAAGTAACCTAAAAATCGTATAAATTCCAGAGTTCGGTTTCTTTTGCTAATTCAAAAGAAACGGGGTGTATCAAGATCCAGATTCAAAAAACTGAGAAGGCGGGGAGGGCGCCGAGGCGGAGCGCCGGACGGGAGCTCGCCGGAGTAGGGTGCCGCGCGCCGTCGGCTTGCAGCGGGGAGGGCGCCGAGGCCGTCGGGGTGGAGGACGCCGAGGCCGTCGCGGGCGCAGGAGGTGGGCGAGAGCGGGAGGGCGCCGCCGCCGGCGAGGGAGGGAGCTCGGGTGCGGGCGCCGTCGGGGTGGAGCTCGCCGGAGGAGGGTGCCGCGCGCCGTCGGCTTGCAGCGGGGAGGGCGCCGAGGCGCGCCGTCTCCGGCGACGGACGGGAGGGCGCGGCGTCGGGGTGGAGGACGCCGAGGCCGTCGCGGGCGCAGGCGGTGGGCGCGAGCGGGAGGGCGCCGCCGCCGGCGAGGGAGGGAGCTCGGGTGCGGGCGCCGCCGCCGATTTGTGGGAGAGGATAGGGTTAGGTCGGGGGCTGGTTAGGGTTTCCAATCGTTCGATTTGGTCTGTTATATACCCAGCTCACGGGCGGGAGGACTTAACTGTAATACTTGAAAAATGCGGCGTTGTTTGTGAAAAACGTTGGGCGCGAATCTTGGAGCAGACCCGGACGGAAGAGATAGGGTGCGGGCGCCATACCGTCCGGTGATACGATTATTCCAAAACAGAGGACCCTTCAGAATAAAAGGATGAAACCACGAGTCCACGACAAAACTTGGCGGCGAGAAACATGATTTCCAATTCATTCTTTTATCGTACTCCGTAGTAATCTACTACGGAGTACATGTTATCTGCCTGCATAATATAAGCAGATTTCTTGTTTTTCCTAGCTACTGAATTATGTAACAAATGTGTGTCCTGACCTCGAGCGATCATCCTAGGCCCCTAGCACTCAGACGATCCTCCTGCGGTTGTTGTAGACGTAGAAGCTTGCCAACCAGAGGTAGAGAACGAGCTCGGCGGCGCTGATGCCGGCGAGCAGCCAGTAGAAGTAGTCGAGGTGAGCGCGGTTGAGGTTGTCCGCGAACCAGCTGTCGCGTCCCCCGCTGCTGGTGACGCGGTCGATGAAGGAGATGAGGGCGCTGCTGATGAACCCGCCGATGCCGGCGATGCTGAGGTAGAGCGCCAGCCCCACGCTGCGCAGCTCGCCGGGCATCTGGTCGTAGAAGAACTCCTGCATGCCGACCATGGCGAACACGTCCGCCACCCCCATCATTGCGTACTGCGGCACCAGCCACGCCCAGCTCATCGGCACCGTCGCCCCGGGGTCGTCCACCAGCCCGTGCTCCCGCGCCGTCTCCAGCCGCCGGGCCTCCACCAGCGCTGCCACCGACACCGCAGCCAGGGAGACGGCCATGCCCGTGCCCACGCGCTGCAGCAGCGTCAGCCCCGATGGGCTCCCCGTCGCGCAGCGGAACGCCGGCACCAGCACGCGGTCGTAAACGGGCACGAACAGCAGGATGCTCGCCGGCCCGAGCGTCTGCAGCGCCGCGGGCGGCAGCTCCAGCCCGCCGAAGACGCGCCGGTCCAGGGTGCGGCCCTGCTTGTTGAAGAGCGTCATGACCTGCGCGTACACCACGCCGTACGCCAGGCACGCTGCCCAGATAGGCATCAGCCGCAGCACGCCGCGCGCCTCCTCCGACTTGGCCACGTCGTCTTCGTCTCCCTCGTGCCACTCCCGGCATCGGTTCGCCCCAAAGGAGCTCCTGGCGAGCGCGGCGAGGCTGCGCGCGAGGCGGGCGAAGGGGCTCTCTGCGGCGGGATTGGGCGCGTACATGCGGTAGGTCGGGGTGCCGACGAGGAAGACGGCGAAGGTGCAGAGCATGACGGCGCAGAGCAAGCCGAAGCCGACCCCCCAGCCGACGTTCTCCTGGACGTAGCTGACGACGGCGACGCCGACGGAGATGCCGACGGCCATGGCGAAGAACCACCAGTTAAAGAGGGAACTGCGGCCGGCGCGCTCCTTGGGGTGGTTGGGGTCGAACTGGTCGGCGGCGAAGGCGAGGCCGCAGGGCTTCTCTGCGCCCTGCGCGATGGCGACGAGGTAGAGCGAGCCGTAGAAGAAGGCCACCTGCAGCGACGAAGGGCCGAGAGGGGAGCCGATGCCGACGGCCGGCGATGAGTTATGTACCGGCAGCGTGGATGCCACAGTGATCATGCCGTATCCCTATGGACAGGCGCGAACTTGTCAGTGCTTGAAAAAACATGGAATAATGAAGCGTCACAACATGGATCCTAAAACGTTGCCGAAACATTGGAGAGTGGTTTTCCCACGACTAGTCACGGATACCGGCTTATTCCGCATCTAATGGTTGCGGAGGTAGTTGTGCTTTTTTTTACAGATAGGTCCCTGCACTTTGAGGGATTGCAATTCCTGTTCATGTATATGAACATAAAAAGAATTTCCTGTTCATGTATATGAACATAAAAGAAAACATTTTTTGTGTTGTTCATGCAGTTCATGGATCCAATGAAAAATGCTACCGATACAGGGGCCTTTTTACAAAGCTGAGAGTGCATTCTGTAAAAAAACCTAGCACGAATCTTGAGAAAATTGACGGCACAGATAGGCCGGGTACCCGTGACTAGTTGTGGGAATGACATTTCGGAAACATTGCCCGGAATTCAACTAATACATCATTAAGGCCCCGCTTGGATAGCGGGTAACCTAGGAACGTCCGTATTTTTACATTAGAATACAAGTGGATTTTCCGGCCGTAAAGTTAAACAGCGATTTAAGCGAGCACTAAGGGCTCTTTTGATTTATAGGATAGGAATGAAATGCCATGTCTAACTGAATCCTTTACGAAAATCAGTTATGTTGGATGAAGCAGTTATGTTTGATGAAGCAAAGGAACCGTAAAAAAATTTGGAGTAAATGTTACAACTCCTATAGTATGTAGTACTATGATTTTTATCGGAAAATTCCTATACAAATCAATCATATTAATATGATTCAAAACGGCCAATGTAGAAAAAAATCATATAAAGTTCAGATAAAACAACTCGAGTTTTCAGTCGACAACTTGGTCCTTGTTGAATGTGCTCTGTCTGAGATCGACCTCTGCCACTAATTGGCTGATCGAGCACGCATCACTGCTCGAGGCTCATCCACAAACCGCGAGTTCCACGTGCCAATTACCTACCGCGTTGACGCGGAGTAAAAAAAAAATAACGAGCTACACCTAGCGCGCCGGAGGGCAGAGAATTGAGCTCGCCTCTGTTTTGGCCCTAGCTCAATCACTGGCTCGTCAAGCCAAATCCCGCCGTCGGCGGCTTGATTCGAGAAATCGATTCGTCTAAACTGCCGATCATTGGCTTCCCTCTGCTGCCTAGAGCAGCCGAATCGAACATGCCAAAAGTCAGTTCAGGCGGGCGTGCTTACCAGGACGTAGAGCGTGCAGGCGAGGACGATGGAGCGGTAGCGGCCGAGCCAGGAGTCGGCGACGAAGGCGCCCAGCAGCGGCATCAGGCAGGCCGTGCCGGACCACGCGTTCACGGCGGCCGCCGCGGCCGCGTTGGAGTGGCCCAGCGGGCCCGTCAGGTAGGTGATGAGGTTCGCCGACACGCCGAAGAAGGCGAAGCTGCCGCAGACCTCCACCACTGGTTTGGTCGCCCACGCATACGATACGATACGATCAATCAGCTAATTGATGTCGGTCAGGTCGATCGGGGAAGAGCGCGCGCGCGCGGGCGGGAGTGCGTACCGACGATGAAGAGGGCGGAGCGCCAGCCGCCGGAGCCGGCGCGGTGGACGGGGCGGCCGCGGAAGTCGGAGACGCCGGCCAGCGGCGCCCGGTCGTCCTTGTCCGACCAGGCGTCGAGCAAGGGGGCCTCCGCGTCCGCCATTGCCGTCTTGCTCTCAAATGCTATAGTAGTTTTTGTTTCTTGACTGGTTCGCTGGCAGGGACATGGGCATTCCAGCAAGCTATCTGATCTGATGATGGGACACTTCCATCACCCCACTTGCGGCGCCTCGTTTACCTCGCTTCGATTAAGATATTTTTCGCTGTGATCTGGTCAGAAGTGTCGATCCAAAGAGGGACATGACATAGACCAAACAAAAAACATTGCCAACAAGTCCATGTACGTTTGGCTCGCGGCGGCCCTGCCGAAGTGAAAATCCACAGATTTAACCCTTTTGACAAACTTTAATAAAAAATAACCCATTCTCGAAAGTATTTCAGAATCTAACCGTTACGGGGCGCTACCCTCTTCATAATAGCGCCCTGCAACGAGTCGCTATGATCCAGCCAGCGGACATGGTAGGCCCCAAGACTCAAAGGGTAGCGCCGTATGAGCCGGCGCTATGCGTCTGATGATAGCGTCATGCGATGAGGCGCTACGATAGCTGCTCGCTGAGTGATCACCTCGATGGCTCGATCCACACATGCATGTGCATGCCTCTCGAATGGAACTGTGGCAGCATTTGTGTGTGTAGGCTTGTAGTACGTACTGTACACACATTCTTTTTCTTTACGGGAGTATTGTATGCACGCTTGGTATGATATGGTGCCTCAATGCATGCCGGCGACATGCGTTCAGTTGGGCATTTTAGATGTTGGAGAGCCAGCTGCTAAACCCTGGTCAACTTATGGCAGGAAAACGGTAGTCCCCTAACGAAATCAACAATTTGCAACTAGTTGCACAAGCTCTTTATTGTCGGATGTGCCTTTTCAGATATTTGAAAATTATGAAATAAATCATAAACATAGGAAATGCTGGGTCTTGTGCATCCATAAAATGTTATTAAGAAAATATGACCATATGTGTCCTGGACAAAAAAAAGACAGAATACAATATGATATTAATCACTAATTTTTTATTAGAAATGGGAGCCCCGGCCTCTACATCGTGATGATGCACACAGCCTAAATATTATTCACTAATGTTTTTTTTTGTTTTTTGCACAAGTCACATATGGTTATATTTTAGGATAAAGCTTTGTGGGTGCACAATACACGACATAATCCATATCCATCGCAATTATGAAAAACTTCGAAATGGGGCATTCGATGATGGGGTGCGGGTACATCTGGTTGCCAAATATGCACTTCCGTATTCTAGCCTCAGTTGTTACTTTAGTTCGACTTATGATAGAAATTGGTTTTTCCTATGTACGATTCCCTATCCACATGAAGAAACGGATAATGTCTGGCTCAACCCTATAGCAAAGAACTTTTCAAACAAAACAGGAGAGAAAGTGAAATGAGAGCCTAACTGCATCATAGAATCCATAATTGCATGGGTGATAGATTCAGATATGACATCCCGCGCACAGTGCAATATAGGAATATAGCTACATTCCCTCTAAGAGCATTTATAGTGGATTTTAGAGTAACGTGGGGTAAAAAATGGCTTCTAGTGGCTCGTCTATATGGATATGAAAATTTAATGAATGTTAGTTATAATATTAAAATATATGAAAGAGAATATAAACGTTCAGGTAAAAAACTAAAAAACATATTTTAAGTGATTTTCTATAGTTTTCTATATAAAGATATAAATGACCAAATTTAGATGATCTATCAGAGATGCTATAATAATACTTCAAATTTACAGTTCAGTTGCGACACTCCGGTTGTACTAGGACCCTAATCCTAATCCCGGCCTGCCACCCATAACCGGTTAGCCATGGGACCCAACACACAGATATCAACAAGCTACAACTAGCATGTCAAACTTCCTACTGTATCAGCACTCGAGAGCTCATAGTCACTGACTAATTCGTGATTATGCAAAGGCTGAAAGACATATGTAAGGAAACTACACTGGACATGGGAGATAATTCTTGGAGTACCACCACATCGATTATAGCGTCCAGTCATAAATACATTGGTCGCAAAATGACAAAGTTACTAAGATTCAAAGTACTCAGGACACGACATGTATGGTTGCATCTAGCGCAACCTTTTGTGCATGCATGTTATATCAAATCCCATAGCCTATCCAAACTAGGGGTCATGCCCACTCGAGAGGCATGCACATTGCATGTGTGGATCGAGCCATCGAGCTGATCACTCAGCGAGCAGCTATGGTAGCGCCTCATCGCATGACGCTATCATCAGATGCATAGCGCCGGCTCATACGGCGCTACCTTTTGAGTCTTGGGGCCTACCATGCCACGCTGGCTGGATCATAGCGACTTGTTACAGGGCGCTATTATGAAGAGGGTAGCGTCTCGTTGTTGGGCGCTACCAAAAACGGTTAGATTCTGAAATACTTTTGAGAAGGTGTTATTTTTTGTTAAAGTTTGTCAAAAGGGTTAAATCTGTGGATTTTCACGAAAATCAACATCTTCTTGTCCATGGCAACTCCTTACATTTTTTTTTGATAAAAGGTTTTATTGCTTAATCAACTCCATTACATGGCCAGCATTAGGCGTGGCCATTTTTTTCATATAGACATACCATCAAATGTTCAAGTTTTATTAAATCAATGCTCATATACATTTTGATAGTGTATTTTGGAATTAATGCTAATATCCACACAAAGTAATACTCATACTAAAAAAACATCTTCACGTACTTGAAATATATTCATTTTTTCTTAAATGTTTATGTATAATAATAAAATGAAACGAGAAAACAAAAAAATGAAGATAATAAAAATACCACTTAAGTTTATGTATTTATGAACAAAGGATTTTTGTGTTTATTGCAAAGAAATGTTAATGTATTTTCTTGAAAACGGAAAAATGATAATGTTAAAACGTTTCTATTGTACAAAAGAAAATTAAAACGATTAATAAAAATAATAGAAATGTTGTAAGAAGAAAAAGTATAAAGATAATACATATAAAAGACTACCAAAAGCATAAATAAAAAAGGAAATTATTAAATTTACCTTGTGTGCCTTACCTTCGTAAGTTGTAACAAAGGCTGCAAGTGTTAAATAGGAATCGTCCGACTTCACCCCTCTAGCGGCCCAGTTCGTAGACAGCACGGGAATATCGATGATGTGAGGTGCGCTCTATGTGACGGTTTTAAGATGATGATCGATCACATCTACTTCCAATGCAACCTTCAAAAATTTATGTTGGTTAGTAGCGTTAGGGAGTAAGTGCAATGTGTCTAGGATATCGAGGTTTTGTTTCAAGTGAATTTAGAGCATGTTGGGGTAGTCTTACCACATTCTCTTGCGGGGCTTCACCGTGGAAGATCGTTGAGAAATGTACCACGAACATCCTGCTGACTTTATGTCCAAGAACCAAGAAGCTTATCTTTTTGCATATGTGGAGACTATCCATGAAGATGAATGTCTGAGTTACCCTAGACGAGACGATGAATCCAACAATCAGGACGTCAGACGTTCTACTTAGACAATAATCTTAGCATTAAGCTGACTCTTTTCCTATCATTCGTGTTTGGCTTGTCAGTCTCAATGTAACGAAGAAGTATTAATTTATTTTTGGCTAAAGAAGAAGAGTTAGTGTACCATGAGATCGTTGTGGTCCATGTCATACAAAAACATAGCGGTACTGCCGTGGACCGTCGACAGACTGGGAACACGCATTGGACCTCGGAGATCGTTACTGGGCCATGTACCCCTTTTAGGACAGAACCCTGCTGGGCTTCCCTTCTTGATCAGTAGCTAAAAAATAAACTTATATAATCACACGACCGTGCCTGCTCCATCAGTACCCTAAGCTGACGTACTCCGTGCACGGATGCTGGTCTCACACTCAACAGCACATCTATCTGGCGGTAGTATTTTTGTCCTGCATCCATGCATCATGCAGAAGTCAAGCCGCAAAATATGTTGTTTAACCGATGTGTTTTTTCATGTCGACGATCGAGCTAGAAGATCTCAGGGCCGAAAGCCCCACCACTGAACCACACATAATACAGTACAGCTTTAGGATATATATATATACATCTCCTCCACACGGCTGGAGGATCTTACTCGATCGATCCGTCCAATTAGAGGATCTCTAACAGAGCCCTCAATTATAAGGTTCGCAAAAGTCGCGATTTTTGCGGAAAAACGACCCGCTCCGCACCAGTAACCTTAAACAGATCCTCAAAAAAATAGATTCCACAAATTCCAAAACAAAATCCCCTCTCCAACCTCCTCCGTCTCCGACCTCCCCTCGCCCGCGCGCGCCTCCACTCCTCAGCGTCGCCGCCTCCTCCTCTCCTCAGCGCCGCCGCTGCCTCCTCCGTCTCCCCCGCCCGCCGGAGACGAGGCCGCCGCCGCCTCCTCCGTCTCCCCCGCCCGCCGAAGACGAGGCCGCCGCCGCCTCCTCCGTCTCCCTGCCGAGGTCCTCACCGCCTCCTCCGTCTCCCTGCCGAGGCCCGACACGAATGGAGGCAGGGCGGCGCGGGGATTGCTCGAGGCGGCTTCCGGTCGCCGGTACCTATGGGGACGGCTGAATTTACAGGTCCCTCAAAATCGTTTACGGGTCTGCGAGTTTTAAGGGCGCTGCTATTTTTGTTTTTAAAGTTTCCGAACCGTGTTTGGCGGTTATTTTACAGTTCCGCGCGGTTTGAGGGCTCTGTTAGAGATGCTCTTTAGTTTGTCGATCGATCTCTAACAAGATCAGAGACTGGTCAGCATGCATGCAAAATATACCTCTACTGTCCGCTACGTACCTAAAGTATGTATGCCGCTTTTGCTGAGCTTGAAGAAAAATGTGTCTTGACGCTGTCTGAAGATTTAGAGTCGCTGTCAATGATGATCTGCAGATCTTCTAGAAGCTTCAGGTATAAACTAGGTCGCGGCCAGTCTTTGAACGGAAAATTAGTAGCCATTGGCAAAGTGGATTCAGATCGATCCGGTAGATAGAGAGACAGACGGAGCTAGGATCCCACAAATTAGACGACGATGGCCAGAAAAGACGGCATTCCATCGGTCACCAGCAGCCATGCATGCGTAGGTATAGGCGGCGTTCTGAACACCGACTAGTCTATCAGCTTTGCTTTGCAAAAGATAGATAGATCAGCTAGCAGGGGACACGATCGAACGTGCAACGAAAAGAAGAAAAGGCAGAGGACAGAAGAGACAAGAATTCAGTTTGCAGTCGTGAGTCGTCGATCCAAAGATTCACTGGTTAGTACGTCTTGTAATTGGCAATCAGGAAGCTAGGAGAGGAATCTGAAAAGGCAGCAGGATCAGTTGGCAATCAGGCTGTGATAGTGATTGATCGATCGGTGCACGCGCATTCGTCACTAGGGTTAGAATTTAGAAAGACTAGTTAATTAGTAGGAGTAAGAACCTAGCAGCTCTACCTAGCTTCTTCCTCGACAGAGAGGAGGGACGGGAATGTGTGTGGTCATGCGTGCAGCTTCGGTCTCATCTTGATGTCGATCTTGCTTGGCAGGCGGCGACGGGTGCATGCATTGCACTTTGGGTACCATGGAGAAGAAGATATGCATGTCCCCTCCTTCCCGCGCCAATAAATCCATCCGGCCGGTTCCCGGAACGCCGGTCGCTCAAAGTTCCATCACTGCATTTAAATTGATTTAATTGCACAAGAATACTTGCTGCCGTCAGTGGGGACATATTAGCAAAAAAATCACAAAAAATGTAGAAAGTGGTTTAAAAAAATATTGATAAATTTTCCTACAAAGTTTCATGATTTCTTTACAACTTAATGATAAGTTTTTTGGGGGCAAAGTTTCCCTTAAAGGCATGTAGAGAACAAACATACATATCATGTGAAAATTGGTAAAATGGTCTGATAATTTGCAAGCTATAGGCCCTAAAAAGAATCTAGATAACCTCCTAAATCTTTCATTCTACTTGTCTTTTATGTATGTGCCATGATTTTTTTTTCAACATATTGAAAGCTAGATTTTTTTTTCGTGAAGTTTCGGTCATTTGATCCTGATATCAGATTGGTATTTCTTCACGAATATATTTAAGAAAAGTTTGACTTGTTACCAAAGTGTGGCGAACACTTCTTATTATTAACATACTCATCACAAGTTTTGGCCCAAATATCGCGGGTCATGTAAATGCTAAGTAACTTTTTCATTACAAAGTTAAACCGCCGCAACGAGCTATGAACCGCACATTGTTGCAAATAATCCAAACCAGAAATTAGAATTGTTAAAATGTTAAAAACAATACACAATTAACACTTGTTTTGACATGAAACAAACCCATGAATATGTGGTTGCGTCGGAGCAACGAGAGCTGTTTATGGCAGCATGTACCCGGCTAGAGCGAGCAGTAAAGCGGGTTTTACCCCACATCTATGCTGATCGGTCCTCCATCACATTAGGTTGTCCTTTTTTCGACGAGTCATGTTACTTTTCTTGTGGGTGTTGCATATGGTCGTGTATTAATTGCATGCATCTTGTTGCAAGGAGTTCGGTTGTATACTCTCAGTAGAGTAAATAAAATTTCCCCTATGAAGGAAATTCGCCCCAAACGAGATACACATGAGGCCCAAGTAGGAACCAAGCTTCGCTGAAACCAAGCAATTCTACGATAATTATCCGGAAACTTTTGTGCAATGTAGACACTAGCCACAACTGCAAGTATCATATTTCTTGCACTCCAAAAGGATGGGACTGGGAATTTCCTCTCATGTTCATCGTATCTACATATATCCGGCTTCCCTGGACCTTCTCGATTAGCGTTTTCACTTCACTAACGGGGTTGGAGGCTTCTAGAACATGGTGATGTAGCTCATTAGCTAGTAGCTAGCTAGCACTGGCGGAGCGTCGTGGAGGCGAAACGGGGCCACGACCCCCCCTTAAAAATTTGCAATTTTTTTTACTAGGTAGTAATACGCAGCATGACCCAGCCCGCGGAGAGAGAACGAGGAAAACAGAGGGGTGCCGTCCCGCGTACGCCTCCAGGCTCCAGCTCCGCCCCTGACCCATGCCCATGCTAGGTCGCCGTGCTCCTCCCGTCCTCCGCCGTCCGGTCGATTGTAGTTCTCCTTCTCCCCGTTCAACGTCGTGCCGGCCGATCCGCCGCCGCTGCTGCTCAATTTCGCCCCCGGACTGGGCCGATCCGCCGCCGCTGATGCTCAATTTCGCCCCCGGACTGTGCGTCGGCTCTTCTCTCCAAAATCCAAATCGCCGGCCGGCCGGAAGATGGATTGCAGGCTCTTTTTATGAAAGATTGCCCCTATGCATATTATGTTCATTGCTATGCACACCGCTTGCAACTTGCCCTTGTTGGTGCAGCAAAAGATGTGGTTCCTGTCACCCAATTCTTTCAGAAGCTTCTCTTTATTATAAACACAGTTGACTCTTCTTCGAAGCGCCACGATGAACTTCATGATGCCCAAGTTGAAGAGATTGCACGTTTGCTTGCTATTGATGAGATTGAGACCGGTAAAGGAGCTAATCAGATTTGCGCATTGAAACGACCAGGAGACACTAGATGGGGTACCCATTTAGGTTCAGTTTCTAGTCTCATGCACTTGTTTAATCCGGTGAGAGTAGTCTTAGAAAAATTAGGTGGTGATTCGTCGGCAGGAGCAAACCGAGCTGATGGAGACACTGGTTTCACCTACTTGACCTCCTTTGAGTTTGTATTTATCCTGTGCATGATGAGAGATATATTGGAAACTAGTGAAGGTCTTGGGAAGGCTTTACAAAAGAAGACACAAGACATAGTAAATGCAGTTCGGCTTGTGCATTCCACAAAGGTGCTTCTAGAAGATATGAGATCCGATGAAGGATGGGATACGTTCATTCTTACGGTTATTGAGTTTTGTGTGGAGCATGGCGTCGATATTCCTGAGATGGAGGCAACATATATTTTGCGTGGTGGACGTTCCCGTCGTCAACCGGATCATTTCACTACTGAAAGGTATTTACGAGTGGAGATATACAGAGCAACAATTGACAGCCAGCTCACTGAATTGAATCTTAGGTTCAATGAAAAAGTGATGGATCTCTTATCCGTTAGTGTTACACTCATACCAAGAAATAGATTTAGATCTTTCAGCGCTAAAGAGGTATGCTCAATGGTGGAGAAATATTATCCAGCTGATTTTACACAACAAGAGAGGTATGGATTAGAGCTTCAGCTGAACCATTTTGTTGTGGATGCTAAAAACAGTAAAGAATTGCGAAAGCCCGCTGCCTTGTTAAGACAGGAAGAGATAGGATCTATAATTTGCTTGATAGGTTGCTTCGATTGATTGTTACTCTCCCCGTTTCCACTGCAACTGCTGAGCGTGCTTTCTCGTCTTTGAAGATTATCAAGTCAAGGCTGCGTAACAGAATGGAAGATGATCTTCTTGCAGATAGCATGCTCCTACAGATAGAACGAGAAATCGCATTACAAATTAGTTATGAAGATGTAATTGCTGATTTCAAAGCTACGAAGAACCGGAGGGCATTTCTGTAGCTAGTTTGGTCATATTTATGTTGTATTTTGGTCATGGAGCATGAAAATTACTTGTCCAGTGCCCAGGAATATTCGAACCAATTATATTGTTGTATTTTGGGTGAAGATATCTATATATCATCATGAAATTGCCAGCCAACCATCATATTGTGTTTATTTCCTCATATCATGTGCTTATTTCTTGTTTTTCTGTGGAATCTGCCCCCTCTTCTGTTTTGTTAACGCTCCGCCACTGCTAGCTAGTATCTTCTCCATGCCATGAATCAAAATTTTGAATTATTGCCCGATTACATGCATTATTTGCCGATCGTCCAATGATAATTCTCTTGACATTTGTAGCATATATATTGATCATGAACTCTCTTACAAAACAGTTAACTTAATCTGCGACGCATGATGTCATCATATTAAAGGACTCAGAAGGGTCCATATCACGCTTTTGGGTCATCCACCTGAACTGGACAGCGATGGATCGGGACACGATAGACCGTAACACCACGCGTTCCGTGTTGAATAGAGCCTTTTTATGGTTCAAAACCACACGCTCCGTGTTGAAATTTCAGTATAGTTTGGTTTGAAACTTCGATCCGTACAAGAGTAACCGTCGGTCCAGATGGAGCTGCAACTATCACGTTGATGCACGAGATCACTGGGCATTTATCACTCAGACCACGACGGTAGACAAGCCACGTGTCCACCTCATGTATGTACAGTTGTACACCTCCTCCTGAATGTACGTTCCACGCTTAATTAGCTCGAAGCATATGTCAGCCTTTTTTTATCAGTGTACTACGTAGTTAATTGATTGTAATCTAGGACCAATCTATTGACCCCCCATGATCAGTCTAGCACTCTAGCTAGTAGTCGATCACCGGTTGGCATCACAATAAAAGAAGATACTACTTTTGTGTCGCACACACAAGTTGCATCAACACGTACAGTACGTATGCTAAGTTATATTAAATCTGAGTCAATTAATTCAGAACGGAGTGAGTACATAGTACCTGGAGTGAAGATTTTTTGGCTCCCGGTCTTCAGTGACAGAGAAAACTCTTGACGTAGCCAGCGGTGTATTTGACAACCATGCACAAAATTAATGCGAAATATTTTGTATTCCGGACTACATAAGATGACAAAAAATGGATCCGACTATGTATAGTTTTAAATCTCTAAGTTTTATCAGATTTTGTAATTTTTATGTAGCGCAAAATGCAAAGTATTTGAAATTGATAGTTTACGCTTTGTGGGATACACGATTACCTACATACTGATTTTTTTTCACAATTTTTAAAAAACTCAGAAATATTAATATCGAACTTTTTTAAATGGCAGGAGAGCCCCAGGAGCAGAAGACACTTTCCCCTGAAGATGGAGCTGCGACATGCAAACAGCAACATCCGGCCGATAGATGTCTCCACTTTATTGCATCACCATGCATGTACCACTACAAACTAGTGTAAGGGAGTTAATTAACTAACATAATGGTTACTTGACACGGATGATACGAGTATTGTTGTACCCCAGCCCAAACTGTACCGTAGGATACAAGCAAGAGCTAGCTAGTCGCACACTCTCTGCCACTATTGGGTGCATCCTTCTTCCTTCGTTGCATATATTAGGTAACACGCTAATTAACTATCCGATCCGAGATTCGAAGTGTCTTCTTAGCTCTAGTACGTAGTTTTATTCCTGTCGGGGACTTTCTCTGATATGTGCCACTTTGCAGCTGTATTTTAATTCAAGAAAGTCCACCTTTACTCCTTGGCCTAATTTGCTCGACTCGATTCGAGGCCTTGTTCTTAGTGCAGGTGATAGAAACGTTAGGGTTAACACCTTAATCGATGTGCCCAAAGAGTATGTCATATTAGATCTTACTCCCTCCGTTTTATATTAGCTGACTCCAAAACAGATGGATCTAAAACTAACATACGTCCAAATACATCTATTTTGGTGTCAATTAACATGAGCTGGAGGCAGGGGAGTATCTAATTAAAAAGATTGCACCAGACATACATTTTTCATCGAAACAATTGTAGTTACCACACAAACAAAGTCCCAGTCAACGGAAAGACAATTCCTAATGGCCCCTATACGAAAGAAATATTTTGATTGCGATTTTATTTCTTAAGCGGCTTATAATTTGCAACATACGGCACAAGAATCCGTCTAACATGTGTATAAGATACGAAGCATGCGGTACACGTCCTGATCAATAGGGCCTTCTTTGATTCATAGGATTTCAAAATGCAGGAATAGGAATAGGAAATGCAAGTGGAAAACTGAGACTACAGGAATGTTTCCTTTAGCTGCATCGTTCCTTCCAAAGGAATGAAATAAACAGGTTCAAGTGAATTGTTTTTTTCCTGTGTTTGCCAAGGGAATCTGATTGGAAAGGAAAATTTCCTTCAAAATTCCTTTGCTCTATTACTTTGAATTAAACGTTGCTACAGTAAAAATTCCTACAGAAAAATAAATTCTAAACTTTTCCTATATAAATCATGTGAAAGGAGGCCTAGAAAATTAACGGCGCATGGTGCGGGCAAGTAAAATCCTAGATTAAGTAGAAGGCATTCTATTCAGCAAGACAAACAACGACGACTCACTGCTTTACACCTCCAGCCCTGCCGTATACAGGTGCACGTACATTACAAATCCAGCTACTAGTGATATACCAGCACAATCAGAAGCTAGAGACATGAATGGAAGTGCAATGATAAATTGATAATCATTGGGTGCGCACCGCCCGAGGATGATTTGACGGCTGGCGGTGGGCTCATCAGCAAGTGTGCCAAATGGTACAAGGAACCAAAAGCTATACACATTTGTAAATTCCGTGCACTATCTATATGGATCGGTCGATGTGATGAGGCTAGACCGCTAGATGCAAGGAACTAAAATTTATTAACATATGTATTGCAAGTAGCAGGAGCAAAAGTAAACAAGTCTTGCACACAAATATAACGGCAGTAAAGCTAGTTCAACTGACAGAGACTGATGTGGATCAATGGACTGGTGTGGGTGGTGGTAGTAATTAGTTAACTTGAGGAGCGTGGCTCTGATTCGTCTTCTTAGCCGACCAAATCGACCGCCACCAGCAGCCCCCCCGGCTACCTTGTAGCCACCCCCATGCGCAGGCCAACCGTGGTTTTTACTCGGACTTCTCTCTATATACATGTCTCTAACCTCTCACTGTCAGTTCAAAATCGATGAATGGATGTGCATGCTTCCAGTCCGATGGATGCTTATATAAATAGGTTCTCATTCAGCTTCCCTGCATACAAACTTCTGTCTTAATTAGTATCCTCATCTCATCCTCCAACTCAACCCAGTGCCGCATCGTCATATAAAGTTACTCTCTCCGATAACCAACCAAGCAAGCAGATTGCAGCCGGTGGTTGTTCTTCGTCATCAACGTCTTCATCCTCCTGGTCTGTTTGGTGAGTATACTCCGCCCTATGGTATGATTAGCTCTGTGTACTGTTTGTTAATTAGTTTGTTTGGTCCAACCACAGTTCGTCGTGCGCTCCTGCGTCCGGCCAGTTTGTATCCTAGTACGGGCTAAGTAGCTAGCTAGATATGGTAGTATTACCAGCTAGTACTTCCATGAGGAAGTGACCTCTGAACAAAATGGAATCGTCACCATATTCCTGCTGGTACTGATCATGTCCATGCGTTAGAGATAGGTAGCCTACCTTATAATTAAGGTGCTCTACTAGTACGCGGTGTCGAGTGGCTCCAACGTACCAGCAATCACATGGAGAGGAAGGTTCCACAGGTGAGCTTGATTCTTCATCGTCTCTGCAACTCAAGCAAGACTGAACTGTACTTGCATGTATATGTTCTCTACCCGTAGCGTAGAAAAGGCAGGGCTGGAGTGGACTGGAGTACAGTTGTTATTCCTGTTGCAGGATGGTAGTGGAATTGTGAGTGTGGAGGGAGGCTTGGCTGGCTAATCCTGAAGTGCACTCAAAGGAACATGAACGTCTTGCATTCCCTACCCCTAAAAGCTTCACTCTCACAGCTAGCCGGTCAGAAGCAGAGCTAGCATGCACCACTGCATTCCAGTTTCCAATTTTGTCTTTCCATTCCCACTTGACAAGCTATACCCTCATTCCATTCTATTCCATTCCATCAAGTGCCTTTTGAAATCAAGCTAGATTACACAAGTGTACAACTTTGTCCTGAAAATGGATCCAGGACATGATTGCATTGTGCTTATATACAGATTAGATAGATTCATCACAACACGTATAAATAAATAGCAGGTGAGCGAGCGTGCACATATTGACATATGCTCGCTGTCAGGTCACCTCTTTTTGCAGCATCGCACGGGTGCACTCGCAGCCATTATGCTGCTCTAGATCTCTAGCTATCTACAAAGATCTTCTTCATCGATGATCTGACATTGTTCCTCTCTTCAAAGCTAGCAGTAAGTTGAGAAGGTTGGTTTCAGTCTGAACTCTGAAGAGAGCTAGCTAGCTACCGAGGCAGGCAGCAATTAGATGCTAGCAATGGATCACCAGCAGCAGCGGCAGCATGAGGATGAGCCGTGTGTTCCCCCAGGGTTCAGGTTCCACCCCACAGAGGAGGAGCTGGTGGGGTACTACCTCGCCAGGAAGGTGGCCTCCCAGAAGATCGACCTGGACATCATCCAGGAGGTGGATCTCTACAGGATCGAGCCTTGGGACCTGCAAGGTACGTACACGCACATGCTAATTCAGTTCAGGATGGATGCAAGTTTCACATCGATCGACGATGGTGTTTAATTTGCGGATGCATGGTGCAGAGAGGTGTAGCAGGGGCGCCGTAGGAGCGGCGGAGGACGAGTCGTCGTCGGAGTGGTACTTCTTCAGCTTCAAGGATCGCAAGTACCCGAGCGGGACGCGCACGAACCGGGCCACGGCGGCCGGGTTCTGGAAGGCCACCGGGAGGGACAAGCCGGTGGTGTCGTCGTCGAGGTCGACGCGGGGCGGCGTGATCGGCATGAGGAAGACGCTCGTCTTCTACAAGGGCCGCGCGCCCAACGGCAGGAAGACCGAGTGGATCATCCACGAGTACCGCCTCCACCAGTCCGACGAGCACGCCCAGACGACGCAGGAGGAAGGGTGGGTGGTGTGCCGTGCGTTCCGGAAGCCGGTGCCGAACCAGAGGCCATTCGTCTTCCCCGCGTATGCCGGCTACAACGACGACGCGCGGCTGCATCTCCATGGCCACGGCCATGTCCATGGAGGCGGTCTCCACTACTTGCACCCTGTCGCCACCGGAGTGGTCCGCGGGTCCACGTACCCAGCTGGCCAGTACTTCGCAGAGGAGCTGGACTCCAAGAGGAATCTCTTCGGCAATGTCCCGCAGCTGATCGAGAGCCCGCCGCCGGTCGTCGTAGGTTGCGGAGACGCCGCGGAGTACGACGTCGTCCTGCACGGACAAGGGGCGGCTGCCATTAATGGCATCGATTGGAACTTCCTGGACAGTTTGCTCTCCACGTCGCAGCTCCGCGACTCCTCCTTTGCTACTGCTGACTCACACCTGCACCTGCAGTAGACTTTGTTAGCATATACACTTATACAGTATTTTTTTTTTCCGAACCATGCAGGAGTTAGCATGTACTATTATTCCTTACTAGTAAATATGCCCGTGCGTTGCAACGGGTTTCAAAAATAAAACATTTTAAATTATTACGTCTAAATGCTCCCTGCACGGCCTGAACGAAAAATATATGTGCAACTTCAAAAATCTAACCCTAACTTTAGGTGTCAATAACATTAAGTTGTGCTGATAAGCTATTGGAAATAAAGCTAGATTACTGTTTCCTTTTCGATTTCCGAGCAAGTGTACACGGTACCAATCTCACGAGCAAATATCCTTTTGTGCTGCTAATCATTCAGATCCATCGAGTTACAACAGGCAACGGGACCCAAGAGAGAAAGACAATTACAGCATGGTCTAGAAAAATTACAAGAAAGACCCCAAAAGAGAAATACAATGTGCAATGTGGTCCTTCATCTGTTCTTCGTCTCCAAGCAGGAACCAAGCACATCGCCACCGGGAACTATACCACTTGGGGCGGTGTACTCGTCGCAGCTCCACCACCAACTCGCGCCGGAGATGATCACCACGAACGCCCAACTGGAAATGGACTGCCTCCGCAACGGCATCAAGGCCTGGAGGTAAACTTGGAGATGGCGCCAACCTGCAGACGCCAGAGCTCGCGACGGCCGCCTTACGGCAAGAAGAATCCACAGGGGTGCAGAAGCATAGCCTGCCACAAAGTCCGCAGATAATGCGCTCAAGAAGTCGCTGCCGAACTCCCTCCAGCAGCAGCAGCTTTGGATTCAAAGGACCCCGTCCCAGATCCAGTGGAAGAACAGCATCCCCACTCCAGCAGCTCTCCCGACACCATGTCGACAAGAGGGAGGAGGCTAAATTTCTGGCCGCATGCACCCCACTACCGGCAAAACGCCATACGCCACATGGGCAAAACTAAACCTAATCCTACCATGTACAAGACGCGCTGCACTACCACCTCCACGCCGGACGGCAGCGCCGCCGGAGATCAGAGGGGAGTGAGCCGGAAACGGGAACTGGGAGTCGACTCTTAAAGCGGCATGACCCGTCGGCAGACTCAGAGTACTATTCAGGCCTTCTGCAAATTATCCTCATACGTTCTTACCCAAGCAAAAGTAGCATCA
Organism: Poa annua; assembly: GCA_026929855.1. Classification (NCBI taxonomy): domain Eukaryota; kingdom Viridiplantae; phylum Streptophyta; class Magnoliopsida; order Poales; family Poaceae; genus Poa; species Poa annua. The sequence continues at coordinate 94,472,427 of CM049433.1, forward strand.
GCTCTCATCAATCTCTATGCGTGTCTCTCTCTATCTCTCAAAGGTGAACGGCAGGAGAGCTGTACGTTCTTCCTAATTTATTCCCCTTTTACTCCGTCTCTCTCTATCTCTCAAACAAGCTGTAACTTCATGTATGTGTAGCTGGAGCTACAGCTGGTGCCGAGCGAAGCCTCTAAAGCACAGCACCGGCGAAAGAGCGGACGATTCCGCCGGCTGCTGGAGATGCTCGGCTGTAAGGGCAGGCCGCTCGTCGTGTCCAAGCTCGCCAGCAAGAAGCGTCGCGGGCGTCAGAGGAGGGCGCGCGGCCCGGAGATTGGAGGCGACCGGGCGTGCTCGGGAGGCTGGAAAAAACATATGAAACGTTTTTTTCACTTATCGGTGTGGCAGTGGTGGGTAAATATCACAAACCGGTAGGGGCAAAATCGTCCAAAAAGAAGGTCGACGAAAATTTTGGCAGAAGCCTTACTGCTTGTATAGATATAGATATAGATATAGATATAGATATAGATATAGATATATAAATATAGATGGTATCTCGTTATCCTGTAATACAATCATCCAAAAGGGTGAATTAACACCTAACCAGTTGGAAATGAACTCTTCTTTCTGTCGTCGGAGGCCGTTTAGTCCTAACTCCTCATCAATTCAGTACTCTTATAAGTATGGTGCTCCATATGTATCTTTCTTCCAACTACCTAAAGCGTAAAGGAGTGCCCAAAGCTTCGAAAATATGTTGGAGCGCATGGGTACCAGCGCACCAATATTCAAAAAAGTTCAACAAAATTCGAATCTTCCAGTCGGGTAAATGTAATCAAGCAATGTACAGTACAAAAATATTCGTCATAGAATATCTTTAATTGCATCCTAGGTCAAAGATTAGCCAAAGGAAATGCTATATACACGAACGACTTGTCCACATTTAATCGTGGAGCTAGATTGTGCGGTTGCTGCACCGATGATCCTAATTAAACATCGAAGCCTAGAGTGCAAAGGGAGGCCTTCCAGGTGCGGGAATAAAGTACCTACTTGGTAATACTCCATCTGTCCCAAAAATTGAAAATAGGATCCCTATAATTTTTGTTCAAAGTCAAACTTTTCAAAATTTCAATAATTACACTAACAAAAATATCACTATCGCCAACATTAAATTCACAAGATATGAGTACATTTCATGTTGGTTCTAATTTTTTTGATATGCGATTATAAATACGATATTTATTCTCTGAGTTGGTCAAACTTCAAAATATTAGATTTTGACCAAAAACTATATGCATCTTATTTTGGGTAGGAGGGAGTATTCAAGAGCAAAAGAACGTAAGCTATGTTTTAGAAAACTTTGGTAGATCAACAGACAATACCGGCGTGTGGAAGGGTTTTGCTCAAGACGATATTCATGTTGTCGGGGGGCTACCCCCGGGTAGGGTTAAGGCAAGGGGTCCCAGCCAGACCAAGTTGTATGTTTGGCCGACTTAGTCTTGTGTCGGAGGTAGCCGACATGTTCTAACCGACATAACCATGTCCGAGATCTCTATCTATATGTGTTGTGCAGGAAGGAGGATCCGACATACATGTTCGGGCCGGGTGAGGTATGTCGGAGGTCCGGGCCCGGCATAACCATGCCGGCGCACGGAGAGAAGCCCGGTATACTTATGCCGGGATAGGAGGATGTGTCCGACATATCGCATGTCGGGCAACAAGTCAAGGGCAAGTACAAGTGCAGGGCAAGTACAGGTGCAGGACACTGACCCGTCTGACACGGAGGAAAGGTCACCTCCCGTCTGACACGGGCGCGGGACAAAGGGCACAAGACAAGGGCGACGTGACTATACCTCTGTACTGGCAACGGACTGACAGGAGACAAGGCATGGAGAAGGCACGTCCTGTCTCTGGCAGGGGAAGCGTCATCATCTAGGACGGCGGCGGCTGCAGCAAGAGGCATCATGGCCTACCCCGGCCTATGTCGGATAGCCCGGCGGCTAGGTCGTGGTAGAGGTGTCGACATTACCGTTGGACGGGTGCTGTTGTCTGGGGGGCCCGGAGGAATTAGGGTTCCCGGACAACCCGGCAGGAACTCTATATATAACGCCATAACTCCCCCTGTGGGACGGGAGGACGAGGAAGAGGGCCAGAACTATAGTCTCATTCACTGCTAGAGCATTTACTCCTCCTTCCTGAGTAATTCACCCTTGTTCTTGAGTTCATCCTAGAGAGAGAGGCAAAACAGCTCAAGGAGCACCTTTGTAGATCTTGAGTGACACATATAGAGAGAAGCAAGGCAGGAGTAGGGGTGTTACCTCCTCACGAGGGCCCCGAACCTGGGTACATCGTGTGTGTTTGTGGTTGCTTGTGGTTTAGAGTGTGTTCTTCGTGTGTTCCTGCGGTTTCATTCTCCCTCTAGTCGGTTTGGGTGTTTCCGTGTCGTCCTTCGTGTGAGCTCCTTAGCTCGCTAGCCCTCCCCGGATCCACCAGCGTCCATCGGCCCCACACTTTTAGCCATCCTATGGCATCTGCCGTGATACCACCACGACAGTTGGCGCCCACCGTGGGGCAGGTAGAGGCGCTGGCTGGTGTACTCATCCGGACGGGCCCCGTGCGAGTCCTCTCCGGACTCGTCGTCAAGTTCGGCGACATGGAGTTCGTCAGCGACAACGCCGGCTGCTTTCGCGGCAGGCCATTTCCGGCCAACGGCTGCGTCATCGAGTTCGGCAACTTCGCCACCTATGTCGCCACCGAGCTCGTCTGCGAGTACCCGGCGCAGGTGCTCGTGGCCGAGGATCCCCCAGCTGTCTGTGCGGCTCGCGGCCGGCGTACCACTCGCCCCGAGAGCTGCGCGGTCATGATGGCCGGGGTGACGGCTCCTCCGACAGAGGACCCTGTCTTGGAGCCCGAGGCAAGGTCGACCCGGAGGGCCAAGCAGGCACTGGAGAGGCAGGGCCATGGTGGCGCCGAGACATCTCGTGTCCCGGTAAGAACTGAACCTCTTAGAGAGACAGTAGAGAGGTTGACTATGCCGGGGGCAGTAGAGTTAGAGGCAGAACGGCTGAGCTTGCTGGAGGAGGCAGAGAAGTTAGCAGAAGTCCGAAGGGACTTCGACCGAGTTCAGCGTGAGTATGACGCGGCTCATGGTTTCTCGCCGGTAGGAGGTCGGCCGAACCGTGAGGCCGAGGTGCGCAGAAGAGGCAAGGGCCTCAATGCCGAGATAGATAGGGATGGCAGAGCTACATCCAATGTGACTCCGAGCGTAATGTCGGCGGCTAGGCCGAATTACAGCTCTCCGGCCAAGACCCTCAGGGCTGCCGAGGCAGCAAGGGCCGAGTTATCCGGTCTAACCGGAGAGGCTCGCCGTAAGCAACAGGACCGAGTCAATGAGCTGGTAGAAGTGGCAACCCGGCAGAATGAGGCTGTCAAGAAGGCCGGGGGTGGATCTCAGGTTGTCCACTCAACCCGGGCTCCCAGTGGCATGTCCAGAGGACAGGCTTCTTCCCCGCATGTCGGTGGAAACCAGAGTCGGAGTAGGAATCCCGGAGGAGATCAGCAGCTCCAGATGCTGACATATGACCCGGCATATGCCGGGAAGCAGATCGCAGGCCAGGGCAACGTTGGGCAAGCCCAGAGCAGAAGCCGACAAGCTCCGAGTAATCGGCACGCCAAAAATGCCAACTCGGTCGGTCGGGGGTACCCACCCCGATATCCGGCGCCTAACCAGGCCCCGAGGCAGCAAGTTGTTGGAGCACTGCAGACCCGGCAAGTGGGCGGGCAAGACCTGAACTGGTACGATGACGGCAACTCGGCATTGGCCAAGGCCGGGTATCATGTGTATGAGAGTGCTCTGGGGTCTCGACTGGGGACTCGCCAGTTGGATCCAAATGATGCTCGGTACAAGCTGGATCGGTTGTACAGATCCGAGCAAATGGAAGAGCAAGGTCCACCCGGTCCTGCTTGCTTCGGGCCCCGAATCATGTCGGAGCAGCCTGTCCCCCACTTTCAGTTGAACAGGGGAGCCAAGACCTATGACGGCAGCTCCAAGCCAGAGGACTGGCTGACTGACTATGTGACAGCAGTGCACATTGCCGGAGGAAATCGCCGATGGGCGGTACGGTATATCCCGCAGATGCTTGAGGGACCGGCCCGAATCTGGCTGAACAATTTGAGGGAGGGAAGTGTTAACAGCTGGCTGGACTTCGAGGAAGCCTTTGTCAGCAACTTCTCCAGTACCTACAAGAGACCAAACCGACCTCAGCAGCTTGCAATGTGCAGGCAGAGGGACAATGAGACTGACCGAGAGTACTTGACTCGGTGGAGCACCATTCGCAATTCCTGCGAAGGAGTTGTGGAGGCCCAAGCCATCTCATGGTTTGCGCAGGGATGCCGACATGGATCCATGCTTTGGCAGAAGCTTCAGAGGGAAATGCCGGCCACCTTGGCCGAGACGATGAGAATTGCCGACAGCTATGCCCTCGGTGATCCAATGCAACCACAGCTGGACTCGGGAGAACCGAGTAGGAGGAACTCGGGAAACCACAGGTCCGGGCAGGGCAGAAACAGTGACCGGCATGATTTTGGCCAAAAAAGGAGGGAGCCCGACTTTCGCTATGCCTCGCAGCAGGTAGCGGCGGTAACCGGTGAACGAGGCAATACCGGTAACAACCAGCGGCAGAAGACTGATGGTCAGGGTTGGGCAGAAGTCAAGAAAACTTGGGCCGAGCAGAGGAAGCCCTTGACGTATGAGGAGATGCTGGACAAGCCCTGCTGCTATCATACCTTCGAGCCCAACCGACCGGCCAACCACACAACTCGGCAGTGCAGCTGGTATCAGCGCATGCGGCAAGAAGGTGCTCCGGGGGGATCTCTGGTAACTGCCCCCGAAAAACCCGCAGCGCCAAGACCGCCGGCACCTGTGAGTGGGGCCAATGCTGTCCGGGTTAACCCGCCAGTCCAGAGGAGACCGCCGGCAAGGCCAGTAAACGTGGTGAACGTCCGGGGTAACAACCGTGTCGATCCCAGCAACCAGGGCAGGTACCCCCAGGGTGACTATCAGGAGGCTCATCAGAGTTACGTGGTCTTCGTAACCGAGCCCACTGACAAGAAAAGCCAGCGCCAGCGCGCTCTGGAGGTGAATGCCGTCATGCCAGCGGTAACCAAGTTCATGCACTGGTCCGAGATGGAAATCACCTGGGGTCGGAAGGATCACCCCCGGGTTATGCCTAAGCCGGGAGGCTACGCCTTGGTGGTGGACCCGACATTCATCGGGCCGAGTATCAACGTCCGGTTCAGCAGAGTTCTGGTTGACAATGGCAGTGCCATTAACATCATGTATAAGGACACGATGCTGAAGTTGGGAGTGTCCCTGAACACGCTGTTGCCGACCCACACGACTTTCCATGGCATTGTGCCAGGGGTTTCTTGTTCGCCTATGGGCAAGATCTGGATAGATGTGTTGTTCGGGACCCGGGAGAACTGCCGGACCGAGAGTCTTGAGTTCGAGGTGGTGGACTTGGAGAGTCCATATCACGCCCTGATTGGCCGACCTGCTCTGGCCAAGTTCATGATCTCCACTCACGTGGGCTATCTGAAAATGAAAATGCCAGGTCCGAATGGCATAATCACCATCGCGGGGGACTACAAGCGCTCGATCGAGTGTGCTACGGCCGGCTCGTGCTTGGCCGAGTCGTTGGTCATAGCCGAGGAGAAGAAGAGAATCCAGCAAGTGGTAACGCTGGCCCAAGCCTCACAATTCGGTGTGCCCGGGATAACAAACCCGGAGCAGCATGCTTCCTTCCAGCCACCAAAGGAGACCAAGAAGGTCGTAGTGGACCCGGCTAACTCAGAGCACCGGGTGATTATCGGCACCAGCCTGGACAGTAAATAGGAAGGCGAGCTCACTGACTTCCTCCGTGAGAATCGGGATGTCTTTGCTTGGTCAAATGACGACCTTCAAGGAGTTCCGAGGGAGTTGGCTGAGCACTCATTATTTGTGAGGCCGGATGCAAAGCCGGTGAAGCAACCGACAAGACGTCTCTCGGACGAGAGAAGAGCTGCAATCATGGAACATCTAGCCGTACTACTTGCGGCTGGATTTGTGATGGAAGTACTGCACCCGGACTGGTTATCTAACCCGGTCCTGGTAGAGAAGAAGAAGGATGACCCTCTCCTGGTCAAGGTGTGGCGCATGTGCATCGACTTCACCAACCTCAACAAAGCATGCCCGAAAGATCCTTTCCCGCTCCCCCGGATAGATCAAGTGATCGACTCCACTGCCGGGTGTGAGCTTTTGTCTTTTGTAGATGCGTATTCTGGTTTTCACCAGATACCTTTGAACCCGGCTGATCAATTAAAAACTGCTTTTATTACCCCGTACGGGGCTTATTGCTATCGTGTTATGACCTTCGGGTTGAGAAATGCCGGGGCCACTTATCAAAGGTGCATGCAGAAATGCTTGCATGACCAAATAGGTCGGAATGCAGAGGTGTATGTCGACGACATAGTCATAAAAACAAAAGAGAAATCCACTCTGATCGAGGATCTGAGAGAAACATTCGCTAACTTGAGGAAATTCCGGATGAAACTTAACCCGGATAAGTGCACCTTCGGTGTGCCGGCCGGAAAATTACTCGGTTTCTTGGTATCTAGCCGGGGTATAGAGGTTAACCCGGGCAAGATCCGAGCTATTGAAAGCATGAAATTACCAACTCGCCTTAAGGATGTACAAAAATTCACCGGATGTCTGGCATCCCTGAGTAGGTTCGTAAGTCGGTTAGGAGAGAAAGCCTTGCCTTTATATCAACTCATGAAAAAGAGTAAAACCTTTATATGGACGCCGCAGGCAGATGCAGCTTTTAATGACTTAAAAAAGACACTCTCAAGTACACCAGTGTTGGCATCCCCGTTACCCAAGGAGCCGATGTTGCTCTATATCGCGGCTACCAACCGGGTTGTAAGTGTGGTAATGGTGGTGGAAAGAGAAGAAGGTGAAAAGGTGGTACAGAGGCCCGTGTATTACCTGAGTGAGGTACTCTCCCTCTCCAAGCAGAATTACCCGCACTACCAGAAGATGGCCTATGGTGTATACCTGGCGGTCACCAAGTTGAAGCACTACTTTCAAGAGCATCCGGTTACAGTGGTGAGCGAGGCTCCCTTGTCCGAGATTATAGGGTGCAAAGATGCCAGCGGCCGAGTTGCCAAGTGGGCCATCCAGCTGTCCCCCTACGCCCCGACTTACGAAAGAAGGGACGCCATTAAGTCGCAGGCGCTGCCGGACTTCTTGGTGGATTGGGCCGAGATGCAATATGAGCCTCCCCCGCCCGACTTCAATTTCTGGAAGATGCATTTTGACGGGTCCAAGGCAAAGATCGGGTTGGGTGCCGGAGTGGTCCTCACCTCCCCGAAGCAGGATGTACTGAAATACGTACTTCAAATTCATTTCTCGGCATCCAACAATGTGGCCGAGTATGAAGCACTCGTGCACGGCCTCAATGTTGCTAAGGAAATTGGCATACGGCGGGTAGAATGTTATGGTGACTCGGATTTGGTGGTCCAGCAGGTGTCGGGAAATTGGGACGCCTTGGATGCCAACATGGCGTCATACCGGTTCCATGTGCAGAAAATCTCCGGGTTTTTTGAAGGGTGCGAGTTCAAGCATATACCCCGGGGAGAGAATGAGGCTGCGGATGTATTGTCCAAGCTGGGGTCTTCGCGGGACGTGATCCCACCCGGCATAGCATTGGAACACTTGAAGAAACCGTCTATCAAGCCATCACCCGAGTCGGAGTCCATATTTATCCCGAAGAGCTCGGAGACAGAAGCCGTGCCCATGGAGATTGATGTCGGGAGCATTTGGATAAACTCGGGGACTGTACCAGGTATGTCGGCAGAGGTGATGTCGGCCGATCCTATGGAAATAGATGCCCCAGTCTTCCCGGTGAGGCAGGTACCGGAATGGGCGCAGCCCATCATGGCATATATGGTATATGGAACCCTGCCGGAGAAGGAAGTGGAAGCTCGGCAGGTGATAAGGAGGGCCAAGGCTTACACGGTAATCAATCAAGAGCTGTATAAGAGAAGTGTCACTGAAGTGCTGCAGCGTTGCGTTGACCCGGAGGAGGGGCAAGAAATGCTGCTCGAGATACATCAAGGTGAATGCGGTCACCATGCTTCCTCAAGGGCACTGGTGGCAAAGGTCTTCCGACATGGGTTCTATTGGCCTTCGGCTCTGCAACAGGCAGAAGATATTGTCCGAAAATGTGGAGGTTGCCAGAGATTTGCACACAGAATACATATGCCGGCGGCAGCACTGAAAACTATCCCCATCACATGGCCGTTTGCGGTATGGTGCTTGGATATGGTGGGTCCATTCAAGCCGGCGCGGGGCAACATGACTCATATACTAGTCATGGTGGACAAGTTCACCAAGTGGATCGAGGTGAAGCCAATTCGGAAATGTGATGGAGCTACAGCCGTCTCATTTTTGAAGGATATCATACTGAGATACGGTTACCCGCACAGCATTATCACGGACAATGGCACCAATTTTGCAGTAGGGGAGTTTGCTCGGTTCTGTGCGGATAAGAGAATCCGACTTGATGTGGCCTCGGTGGCGCACCCGGAGGCAAATGGACAGGTTGAAAGGGCCAACGCGTTGGTGCTGGCCGGCGTAAAGGCCCGGTTGATAGAACCTCTCCTGCGGACTCCGGGGTGTTGGATAGAGGAAATACCGGCGGTGCTGTGGGGTCTCCGGACCACGCCCAACAGATCCACCGGGTACACCCCATTCTTTATGGTGTATGGTGCTGAGGCAGTGTTGCCAACCGACATACAGTATGACTCGCCCAGGGTGGCGATGTTTACAGAGACCGAGGCAAGAGAAGCTCGAGAGAATGATGTCGACTTGCTTGAGGAAGCAAGAGAGTTGGCCCTATCTCGGTCAGCGATATACCAGCAGAGCCTCCGACGCTATCATAGCCGGAAGGTGCACCCCCGGGTGTTTAGAGAAGGAGAGTTGGTACTGAGACTGATACAGCGAACGGCCGGCATGCACAAGTTATCCCCTCCGGGGGAAGGACCTTTTGTGGTGAGTAAAGCCCTGCACAATGACTCATATTATCTTGTAGATGCGCAGGAAGCTAGAAAAGGTGTGATGGATAGAGCCGGTGAGGAGACCAAACGACCATGGAATGTAGCCTTGCTTCGTCCCTTTTTTGCATAAAAGGCAAAATGTATGTATCTCAGTTCCTTCTGAATGAAATGCCGGCGCCCCAGATTGAATCTCGGGGACTGCCTTATCCGGATGGTGCTTCTTTTCTTATGTTTTTTCGCATGTCGGCACTCCGGGGTAAACTCGGGGACTGCCTGACATTTATCTCTGTTTGTATTTTGGTTAGTCCCTTGATAACTGAATGCCGGCGTCTCGAGGTGAAACTCGGGGACTGCCGTGTCTTTTTCGTACCTGTTGCCCACGTGCCGAATGAATTTTCAACCTTGTTTCAAAGTTAAGTAATGTATGCTATGTGAAATGATCTTGTGACTCGACTGACGAATGCCCAAAGTGGTAGTCAAGAGCAAAGATAGTGGAAGGTGGTAAACACGAAAATGAACTCGGGGACTCGGTGTAAAAGAAATTCGGCACGTGTTGTGTGTTAACCCCGTCTTTCAATTATTCTTCCGTTATGTCGAATACTTTTGAACCTTAACTCGGGTATTCTCTAGTACCGTATGCTATAGTCGTGATTTTGTGACTCGACTGTCGAACGCCTGTATGGTAGACAAGAGCAAAAATCACTAAGCATAGTAAACGAGAAAGTAAACTCGGGGACTCGGTGTAAAATGATCCGACATAACTATGTACATGCTCGATTCAATAAGGCAAACAGCAAAGTATTCTACTTAAAATTGTATATGTTACATATGAACCCGGCATTCCGGGGATTTGATAGATTTGTTCTCTAGAGTTTTACACAGGAGACTGGGCAGCAGGAATATCGGTAGTCGCGGTGGTGTCGGCAGCTCCCAGCTCGACGGTGGCCTCAACGGCGATTCTCGGCTGGTCAGTCGAGGCCGACTTGGTGATGTCGGCGGCGGCGTCCTGGCTGGCTACATCGGCGGTCCCCGAAGTGGAAGCCTTCCCGGATGACTGGGCTTTGCCGGAGGTTTTGGAGGTGTCGGGGAGGTTGCCTTGGGCTTCTTCTTCATCGTCCTCCTCCTCGTCCTCAACGTCTTCGGCGTAATCTTCGTCATCCGAGTAGACTTCGCCCTCGATGTATTGATGGGGCTGTGAGTAGCCGGCGAAGTAGTGCGCCGCGTCTCGCCGAAGCTGGATCTTGGCCGAATCGGTTGTCCACGCCGAGTTCTCGCGCTGCGCCCGCACCCTCTGAAGGTCGATCCCCTCATACCAGGATAGTATGAAGGAGAGGGTTTGGTCCGCACCGGCACGGGCGGCGGAAGACCGCCATTCTCGGAGGCGCCTTTCCGTCTTCATCAGCTCCTGGGCCAGGTCGGACACATTGTCCGGAGGCGTGGCGCCAGGCCAGAGCTTCCGGTAGACGTGAATGCCGGCGTCGAGAAGCTCCGTCCCGATACTCTTAAGCGGCGCGAGGCGCGCATTAAGTGCTACGAGATGGTCTTCTACGTCCCACTCTCCAGAGATGGGGCCGGCTTCAGCCCTCTTCGCACGCGCCCAGTTGATGGCCTTCACAGCGACGGCGTGCGTGTGGGAGAAGTGCTCTGCGGAGAAGAAAGCTGTTGATGAGTTAGAAGGCGGGCCAGTATAATGTGAATGTCGGCAAGAGAGTCAGGCAAGAAGAAGTAAGAGTTTGGAGGAACTCACTGTCCATCTGGGCATTAATCTTCTTAAGTTCGGCCAGCCAGAGGTCACACTGGGATTTGAGGGCGTTGAGCTTTTTCTCGGCCAAGGTGGCGCGAGACTCAGTTTGCTCGAGCACTTCACCCTGAGTCCGTACGGCGTCCGCCAGGGTCTTCTCCAACTCGGCCTTCTCAATCTTGGCCTGCTCCAGTTCTTGTTGAAGCCGAGTTGAATTGGCCCGCTCCTTCTCCAACTCGAGCTGGTGCTCGGCGGCAACTCGGGCGGCGGTGTCGGCTGAAAAAGGCGACAAGTCGGTGGTAAATGTAAAGGCAAACTAGAGAAAGGAAAGATGTTTCAGAAACAAGGAAGTGTACCATGGTCCTGGTGCGCAGCCTGGAGCTCTTTGAACCGCCTCCGGAGGGACCCATGCTCGACCAACAGCCTTTGGAACACCCGGGTGCGTTCTTTGCTGCATGACTGCAATAAAAAGCGAGGTGTTAGAGCAAGTTGGTTGTTGAAGTTTTTCGCCGAATGGTCTTAACTCGGTCGAGTCTTAACCATTCGACCAAAACCTCGGGGACTGGAGATAGTGGATGTGGAAGAGCTTACCTCTGCGGCTGTTGTCAGGTGAAGGACTGCAGACTGAAGTGCATGCAGAGACTGAGCGACTTTCCCGGGCCCAGCCGGGTGGTCGATACTCGGGTCGGAAGAGGTAGCCTCGCTGATGTCGGCGGCATTCCAATCCGTATTATACTGCTCCATCGAACCTGAAGAGTCAGCACTAGGTGTGAGGAACCCTGAGCTCTCCAAGTCGGCAGCGCTAGCAACCCGGTCGACAGTGGCCTCCAGCATGCGCAGGGCCGCCGTCTTAACGGCGATGCGGGGAGGATGCACCACTTTGAGTTTACCCGGAGGAGGCTGACCTTTCTTGGCCGCCAACTGATCCGGGGTCGGAGCAGTTTTCTTCTTGCCGGCCTTGGGTGGTGCCCGGCATTGTGGTGGTGCAGAGGGCTGCTTGCTTGCAGCAGAGGGTTGTGACTCCGGCGGCGTTGGGTGCTGAGGGGGTGCGTCCGGCATCGCCGTGGTCTTGGTGGATGCGGCAGCGGGACGCGGTTGGTTACCGCCAGCCCCGACATCTCGGTCCGGGCTGGCTCGGCTCGCTTCCGCTGCCGTCTTAAGTGTCGACGGGGAGGCGTCGGACCCAGCTAAGTCGGCAGCCGCAGGTGTCGCCCGGGAGGGGCTGCCAACTCCGACGTTTGTCGGGGCCGCCGGCTCGTTCTGGTCGAGCTCAAGCGGGGCTCTGAACGTGAAGTAAAAGGTTAGAAGGAATAAAGCAAAGAGGTCGGAAGGCGAAAGAAAGGAGGCTTACCCGGCAGCGGTCGGGATCTTCTTGCGGGAAGGTTTCTTGGTAATTTTGGCCTTCTTGGCCCCCGGGTTGTCCGCGGCAGAGGTGCCGGCTCCCACGCGCTTGCGCGTAGCTGTTTGGGTGGTCGGCGCGGCTGGTGTTGGAGGCAGAGGGTCAGCACAGGCCAAGGGAGTGGCGTGTGTGATCTCTAGCATCACACAGTCGTCGTCGTCAGATTCGTCTTGGGGACAAGACCGAGTTCGAGGCTTACCCGGGCCGGAGGTGCGGGAGACCGGGATCGACAAGTGGCTTACCCGCCAACCACCATTGGCCCACCTCTTGTCCTCCCGGGCTTGACGGTCAAACCGCTGCAAAAGGAAGGTGGCGGGAAATGACTAAGGAAGCAAGAAAGGCAAGAATGTAATATAGCTGCTGTGTCGGTTGCATGGTGAGGTCGGAGAGGAAGAACTAGAGCTTACCTTGGGTGGAGGATTGGCGCGACTGTGGGGTTCAAGTCCCCATTCCCAGTCGTCTCCCATGGAGGCTTGGGCGATGGCTCGAACACGTCTGCGCACCGCCGGCTTGTCCAACTCGAACGGGCTGATCCGAGTTGGGTCGTGGGGCCCACTCATATGGCAGATCTTGTGCACCCGGTTCTGCAGGGGGCTTATCCGGCGGGCAACAAAGGTCCTCAGGAGGTCATCCGCCGTCAGATCGTCCTTGATGGAGAGCAAGTGGTTGTGGATGGCCTGGGTCTCTGCGTCGCTGCCCGACGGATCCCAGCCCCAGTTCGCCTGGGAATAGGGCGGGTCGAGTCGGAACTCTGGGAGGTTGAGGAAATCATACCCCTTGGCATTGTCGGCGGAGTCCGGATTCTTCACGTAGAAGAAGCTGCGCTGCCACTTGCGGCAGGACTCCAACCCGGTGACCTTGGGGAAGTCGGAGAGCTTCCGGGCGGCAATGGTGGCAGCCCCGCATGCCGTCATCTCCTTGTCCTTCACGCCCTTGTTCGGAATGCTTTGCTTCCGAAGCACGAAGTACTTCGCCCAGAGGCTGACCAGAGGCCATAGGCCGAGATAGCCCTCGGAGAAGGCGACGAATGCCGAGAGGACCGTGATGGAGTTTGCCGGCAAGTGGTGCGGCTGTAGCTCGAACTTGTCAAGGAAGGCTCGAAAGAACCTGCTTGTCGGAAGGGCGAAGCCGCGCTCGAAGTGCGCGACAAACACCACGCGCTCTCCTTCCTGGGGCGCGGGTTCCACTTCCTCGCCAGGAATCCGGCATATGATGGGCGCCGGGACGCGACGCGTGCGACGTAGCCAGTCAAGGTCGTCTTGCACGACGTCCGAGCCTTCCCATCCCCCACGGATTCCTTCGGCGGATATGTCGGATTGCTCGGAGGTATGGCTTGAAGACATGTCGGCGGATCTGCAAAACAGATACCGGGCAATAGCCCGAGGTAGGGGGTAAGTCGGATAACAGTCGGCGAATCCCGGCAATAAACTGAAATCTACGCCCGAGTAGCATGGAAGAAGATCTACCGAGACCATTTAAAAGGAAGTTAAATGGTTCTAGCAAGGAAGAACCGCTAGCAGTACAATGGTGAATCGCTATTGAAGAGGTATGGCGAGATCTGGTGAAGAGAAACCTATAGCGGTGTTGTGATGACGGAAACAATGATCTGCGGAGAAATTAACACTGGTTCTAACCTGTTCTACCGAAGAAGGGGGATGAACTAGGTTCGGCCGAGCCGCGGTTCAATCTGTTCAAGCCTCGGGAGGAACCTTACCGTGGAGATTGGTGCCGTAGAGCGAGAGGATCTCGTCCCGACGGCAGCGAGGCGAACTTCGGTCGCCGGCGTCGAGCTCCCCGGCGTGCGGTGCGTAGGCGGCGTGCGTCGCGGCGGCGATTCGCTCGGGAGCAGAAGGGGAGCAAAGGAGAAGAGAATGCGGAGGAAGGAGAGGAACCCCGCCGCCGTATTTAAGAGGGAAGGAGAAGAGGCAGTTGCTAGGTTTTCCCGCCCGTTGGTTTCGAGCCGATCGTGGGATCGTGCGTGCGGCGGTTGGCGCGAGTGGAGCGGTTGTGGCCACACGATCGGCCGCACCGTGGGTTACAGAATGGCAACCGTCGGCTGCGGATCGGGTGCGGTCGCCAGCCCAGGAATCGAGGAGGCGCCTCGGGTGCTCAAACTACTCGAGTGCCTGTTAGATATGACGGCTGGTGGGACCAGCACGGTGTTTTCGGGACAGCGTGTCAGACCGCGTGGCGCGTTTCTCGGAATGGGGCAGCGTATGTGTGACACGTCTCGGCGAAGATCTGAGACAAAGAATCAGTGATATCAAGGGTACCGGAACAATAACCCGGGATGGCTAAGAACTCGGTGACAAACCGAGATGGCCATGTCGGATGATTTTTACAGTAAGTCGGGACAGGCATGCCGGAGTTTTCTCATCAGGCCGACATCGTGGTGTCGTAGGGCCTTGACTGACCGACTTGGGCAAGTCAGAGCAATCAAGTTGCCCGGCATAGTTATGCCGGCTTTTGGTTCAAGGCAGTTGTCAGGTTAAAGCTGATGCAGCCCTTCATCCAAGGCTGTAGGACTACACCAGCTTCGGGGACTAGTGTCGGGGGGCTACCCCCGGGTAGGGTTAAGGCAAGGGGTCCCAGCCAGACCAAGTTGTATGTTTGGCCGACTTAGTCTTGTGTCGGAGGTAGCCGACATGTTCTAACCGACATAACCATGTCCGAGATCTCTATCTATATGTGTTGTGCAGGAAGGAGGATCCGACATACATGTTCGGGCCGGGTGAGGTATGTCGGAGGTCCGGGCCCGGCATAACCATGCCGGCGCACGGAGAGAAGCCCGGTATACTTATGCCGGGATAGGAGGATGTGTCCGACATATCGCATGTCGGGCAACAAGTCAAGGGCAAGTACAAGTGCAGGGCAAGTACAGGTGCAGGACACTGACCCGTCTGACACGGAGGAAAGGTCACCTCCCGTCTGACACGGGCGCGGGACAAAGGGCACAAGACAAGGGCGACGTGACTATACCTCTGTACTGGCAACGGACTGACAGGAGACAAGGCATGGAGAAGGCACGTCCTGTCTCTGGCAGGGGAAGCGTCATCATCTAGGACGGCGGCGGCTGCAGCAAGAGGCATCATGGCCTACCCCGGCCTATGTCGGATAGCCCGGCGGCTAGGTCGTGGTAGAGGTGTCGACATTACCGTTGGACGGGTGCTGTTGTCTGGGGGGCCCGGAGGAATTAGGGTTCCCGGACAACCCGGCAGGAACTCTATATATAGCGCCATAACTCCCCCTGTGGGACGGGAGGACGAGGAAGAGGGCCAGAACTATAGTCTCATTCACTGCTAGAGCATTTACTCCTCCTTCCTGAGTAATTCACCCTTGTTCTTGAGTTCATCCTAGAGAGAGAGGCAAAACAGCTCAAGGAGCACCTTTGTAGATCTTGAGTGACACATATAGAGAGAAGCAAGGCAGGAGTAGGGGTGTTACCTCCTCACGAGGGCCCCGAACCTGGGTACATCGTGTGTGTTTGTGGTTGCTTGTGGTTTAGAGTGTGTTCTTCGTGTGTTCCTGCGGTTTCATTCTCCCTCTAGTCGGTTTGGGTGTTTCCGTGTCGTCCTTCGTGTGAGCTCCTTAGCTCGCTAGCCCTCCCCGGATCCACCAGCGTCCATCGGCCCCACACTTTTAGCCATCCTATGGCATCTGCCGTGATACCACCACGACACATGTGCTATCCCATGAGGATTCTTTTCTCCTCCTTGATTAGAAAAACTACCATTTCGCAAAAAAAATGTTTTTTGTAATTTATTTGTGCGATCGGGCAATAGGAATAATTGGGTGTAATATTACGTTGGGGTAAAAACGACCTAAGTGCTGCACTGATAGGAGAGGGCGAAATCTTTCAGTGGTAAAAGCATACTCCTCCTCCGGTACATTAAAACTATGCTAGAAAATGAACCTGCGTAGTACTACTATTACATAGGTGCAGTTGCAACCGTCTTTTAGGAGAGAGTATACCTGGACATTTCTCGGGCCGGGTCAGGCTGGGGCCGGGCACCCGAGCTTGGCCCGGCCCAACTGTCAGGCTGCAGAAATGAGGCCCAGGCCCGGCCTGAGCCCGGCAAAACCCGATTGTTGGGCTCGAAAATCAGGCCCAGGCCCGGCTCGGTGGTCAGCTCTGTATTTTCGGGCCGAGCTGGTCGGGCCGGGCTGCCCATGCCCAGGTCTGGGAGAGAGTATATTTTTTTTCTTGGAGCAACTTGCACCGACAGGCAACGTTCATTTTTGTTGGCCTACATTACCAGGGCCGTGTTTTAGAGTTACGGGCCAAAAAAGGCTATGTCTTCTTGTGTGGTTAGGAGTTGGGCCAGGTTCGACAATTTCAGGTCCTTTTGGTTGTGTTGTGTCCCGGAAACGTCTAGGTACCGCGTGCTCATGATCTGACCATGCATAACCATCCTACGTGGCACGCCTTGGTCACGGGCGGCTTGAGATCTCGACACGGTACACAGTGGACCTCATGGTACAGTATCTCCTGTTGCACATAAAACTGGCAGAACTGTCGCCTCCCTTTTGCCATCTCACATGCAGCTCCTCCACGTAGGACACTCAGATCACTCGCCTCGTCAGAAGACATAATAATATAAGGTGTAGGCCAATATGTCAGCTAACCAAATTTACTATCCCCTCTGAGATTATTATTAGTAGATTACAGAGATAAGGAATTATAAGCATTCGTTTTCACCATCGTCCCTCTCGTACGTACGGTACTGGAGTGATATGCAGTAAAATTCCATCTCGGCTGCAGAATTAAGCAAGGAGGCAACGAAACAAGGAAGCAATTCCCACTGGCGCTAGCAGTGCTTCTTCTCGTGCGCGCGGGAGAGAGAGTGGGGGCATTGCATTGTCATCTCATCTCCTACCTCGCTCTCGTCTCGATCGAGTCAGTCACAGTCCATTATGACCACCCAGGGCTCGCAAAGGGCAAACGGCCGGAAAGATCTCCCCCCGCGCACACACGCCACTGTGCGCCGTGGGGCACCGGTGTCCCCAGCACTGGGCACTGCTCCGCGCACGATCCCAGTGATCTCCGGCAGCGGCTGCCACCCCGGACCCCTCCGCCGGTCCGCCCCCACAGTTATCATGCGTCCGTCGGGCGGCGGGCCAACTGGCCTAGACGGAGCGCGCGGGTCGTCGTGTAGTTTCGCAGGTACCCCTCGGCCGGCCGGCCGGCCGGCAACCGGAATCCAAAGCCATCATCCATGCCTACTTCTTTTTGCTACACGCAAGTGAGATCCTCGAGTCGTGTATGTGTAGTTCCATCGGTCCACGCACGTACGTACCTTTGCAGCAAGCTTTTCTTTCCTTTGCTCGATCGGCTCCTGACCAGTGTGCAAGCTAGGCGGCCATGGCGAGCCGGACTCGATCGAGGCAGATCGATCTCGGGGGCGTCGTGGTGGTGGGGTTACGGTGGCGCCTGACCAGGGTTAGGGTACGTATGTGGCTTTTGGTTTTACTCGACCATGCATCAGGCAGGACGCGCGCAGCAGGGGCAAGGCAAACAGACCCCACCGGCCGGGTCCGGCCGGCTGCAGCGTCGTGCAGTGCGGCTGCCGGCCCCGTCCACGGTTCACGGCGTTACTGTTACGCCGCGCTCCGATCGATCGCCCTCGCGTGCAGTTCATGCATGCATGATGCATCCGTGTCGTGGGGCCGCGCGCGTTTCCGTCGATCGTTTTCCCCTTGTTGTATCCCTTCTCAGTTCTCCATCCCCTGGAAAAGACCAGTCGATCATCAGCCGGCCGCCGTTCAGGACGTGCGCGCGCACGCAAAGCGCCGGCAGAGCAGCAGAGGAGCTGATCAGGCGTGAGGAAACAGTGCCGGTTTTGGACGGGTTTACGAGGCCGGCCGTCGACAGCGCTCCACCGATCGCTCGCTTCCCGTTTTATCTGGGATCCATCCATCCATACGTGCTGATCGACTCAAGCAAGCTAGCAGCTGGGGGTGGTGAGTGAAGAGCGCTTTCCGAGCTCGCCCATGGTGTTGGTTCCCAAGTATGCTGCAATTATAGAACGTGATGAATGGTGCTATGCATGGCTCCATCCATGTGGATCCACGGATTGGGGCGAGATCGATCATGCGTCTTATAGCTTCCTAAAATCGTTAAGCTCCAAAAGGGACAACTAGCGAGCCCTTAACCTAACGCTACTAGTAGGATGCATGCCAACAAACGGAAGATTGCATGAGCTGATGGCTTGTGAAACCACTGCTACCGTGAGCTCGTGACGTAATGCCTTGCGATCCACAGGGGATTCCTCGGAAAGCTCGAATCATATATATTTTCCAAATTTCATTATCCTATAGAGAAGGGACCGGCCGGCCGGGAGGCAAGTGGAGACGTACTGGAGGTTGAGGACGTAGTAGTACCATCGTTGTACATCGCGTTGCGGAAATAGGAGAATCTTGACCCTTACGCAGAGGCTAGCCTCCCGGCCCTTTTGCCACTCCTAGATCGACAGAGCTCGAAATGTGGAAGAAGAGATGGCGCATTCGGGAAGCAGATCGATGGAGATGCCATGCTTGCTCCGGCCGGAAGAGGCATGGGGAGGTGCGGGTGAATCATGGACGAATGATTTGGAGGAGGCGCCAAAAGCTTGGGAGCCTCGATGGGGGAGATGGGAAGGGGGACCAACAGCATCGATCAAAGCTTTCGCTCAAGATTTGTGGGTGCGAGTGCGCGACTGTGGGAGTGGGAGCTGGGGCCGATCGAGACTGTGCGAGTGGCCATTTCAAATGCGGATGGACCCGTTGGTCCTTTGTGCCTTCGAACGCCATGACGGTGTGAGTGTTTTTCCATACTGCATACCGTGCCTCTACCTTTAGGCTTAGAGAGCAAGATCCCAGCTAGCTTGTCATTAGGGGCAGGAAATGGATTTGGATCCTTACCACATCGCTGAGTTCATATGAGATCTAGAAGTGACGTAAGAGGAGTACTAATCACAACCGTCGGTGCGTTTTAAAATTCGTGCAGAAGAACTTACCGGAAGCTTTAAAATTCGTGTAGAAAAACCTACCGGAAAAAGCATATGAGCACTTCTCTCCCCTTGATCAACAACCAAACCGAACAAGGCCTAAGGGAGGAAGATCCCAATTGGCTTATGGCTGATTCAACCTTTTTTGTTCATGGAATATTGACACTTTAAGTTGAGTCAAGCTTATTCACAAAAAAATAAATCAAGACAGGTATTGCTAGCCCTTAAAAAACGTATTGCAAGTGACCGCTTTTTAACTAAGAGATAAACTCAGACACACGCGAAAAAATACCTTCCTCGTAAAATTTAGAGGACATTTGATTCCACAACTCTCATCACCCCTACCCCTACCCCTATGGCTGCCACATGTACTCACCTTCTATCTCACAATGTTCACTCTCTCATACCATGTTCCATTTTTCATACGGATTTTGGTATGCTTGCGTTTTTTATTCGCTTCCATAAGTGTTATTATTATGGATTAACACATGAGTCATTGTGATTTCAAAATTCTAAACTTGGGAAAGTATATCCAACATTGATTAATTGAAGATTTCGGAAAAAAAATACACAACCATTCAAACGGTCCATAAATATATCCTTTGCCGAAAATACATGAAGCTTTAAGTATGACTTCCAAAAATAAATGCATTGGTTAATGTATTGGAGAGAGAAGAACGGCGGGATAGTGAGGTAGTGCATAAATATGAAAGGGTGAAGGGAGGAGACAGTGTCAATGATAATGAGGGTGGACAAATGGAGGCCGAGCTATATGGAGCTCTTTATTTTAAAAATTCGAAAATAATATTTTTAAGTTTCAATAAAATTGAAAAGAAGCCATGGATGTAAACAATGGTGTATTATAGCAACATATGTAAATATCAACCCAAGCGGCCCGAGTTTGACCCCTGGTAGGCTTTCATTTTTGTGTATTATACGTAAATAAATTATAACTGTAAGAACATGGGGTTCATACATACAGGATTGAATAAGCACTTACAATGCATGTTGCATATTCAGTTTGATATGACGATACAGTCTTAACAAGAAAGGCAAGAAATCGTGCGTCCTCATTAAACTGTAGACGTACTACGTCAACAGTTGTATAGGGATGGATGCTTACTGTTGACGAGTATGGGCTTCTGTTCACTTAGACACATGCTTCGTATATGGAGTATGCAACAGCTACAAGGGGATTAAGCGCTGTTCACTCGTACTCCATCAATCTGCGGATTCATCGTAAAAAAAATAGTACCTCGATCATCAGTCGATCGGAACGTTGTACCACCTCACGATCAATGCAGTAAAACTTTGAGAGTTACTCATGCATGTGCATGCATGCACGCATTCTCCAAAATTTTGTGACCTGCTGTTACTACTCCTTCCGTTCGACAATTTTAGGTGTAACACATGCCATTTAGATTCGAACAAATATGAGTTTACATGTACACTAACATATGTTAAAATACTTATAAGTACATATAAAATATAGATAATAATTAAAACATATTATATTATCAAACGGAAAGAGGAGCTATGTTCTAAAATGTAACCCTTCTTTATGAGCTAAAATAGCTGCCTAACAAGGCTTAACGGAGGGAGTAGTACAAAGCATGGTTTTGGATACCGAGCACCCTGGGAACTGGTCATACCGACCAAACAAATTCAAATTTTTTGAATCTTAACGAAACTTTCGGTAAATGGTCATATTAGGATTTTTTTTGAATTTTGATTTAAATTCGTACGGTAACCGGTCGATATTTTTCAGTAACCACTGTAACCGGAAATCCCGACCCCCTCGGAAATTTTTTCCTACCGATAACCAAAACCTTGGTACAAAGTATGTTGGAAATGAAAGCAGTCAGTGGCGGTAGAGATCCAGATAGGTGTCGATGGAGACTGTACGCGCACATGCGCCGCACACGTGCACGGGCGGGCGGGGCACGCACGCACGCGCGAGCACGTACTATACAGTCCTGGACCAGCTAGCTGGGCACACTCACGTACAGGAGCAAGCGAGTGACTCGTCCGTCCTCGATCGACCGACCGATGATCCCCTCGTGTCGTGTCTTTAAAGAAAGTTTCTCCCCGTTGTTGACCCGACACTGTTGGCCGTGCACGCGCGCCCGCCTACATGCGCAAATTGACGCAACAGCGCCGCACGTACGTGCGATGTAGGCCGGAGATCGGAGTTGGAGGCATGCATAATGCACGTACGCGTACGGCCATAGCCACGCTCGCCGGCCGGGCAGCTTCGCCATGGAGCACTGGGCGGGGCCGGGCGCACGGCGGCCGTCGGCAGATGACCGGACGTGGGCAGGGGCAGGCGAAAGTACTGAGAGCCAGCCAGCGAGCGAGCGGCTGAGCCGAGCCGAGCGCGCAGCTTTCGGGCACGGGCGCGGGTCCCCCGACGAATTGGTAAAAGCCAAAGCCGGTGCTGTTCCCGCGTTGCGCTCCGGCGCCAGTGGTGGCGCCCGCCGTCGTCGATCCGCGCATGTGCCTGCCTGCCTGCATTCACGCCGCCCACCACCTGGTGATCGTCCGTCGATCGCCGGAGAGTACGTACGTATGCCGCGATTCAGCAGTCGTACGTACGTATAGCAAGGCAGGGGAGTGGAACATGAGTTGTTGTGCACTGTGAGATGTGAAGCATCGTATCATATCGATCTCTCTCCAGCTTCCGTGAGCTACTAGTACATACTGTACTAGTTGTAGAAAATATTGAATCCCTGATCTTTTATTGTTGTTGTTTCTGTTGTTTTGGCATGATCATCGTGGGGTATATATAGTAGTAAAAGGAGGGAGGATGGCATGGGTGAAATATTATTTTTGCAGGGGTGCACGTGGGTCCCACCCGTCAGCCTCACATATTTGTTTTCCCTTACTACCTCTTGTTCCAATCGTTGACCTGGGGCAGACTGCTCTACCGGCTCGTCGCCGCGACCGGCGCTGGCGGGCGTGGTGCTCAGCAAGAACCGGCGCGGGGCGCGGGACAGGGAACCGTCGTCGCCCGAGGCGCAGATGCGCAAGGGAAAGAATAAGGGGGCGGCGGCGGCGGCGGCGCGTGTGCGCGGATGAAGGCCCGAGGGTACGCGCTCGCCCACGCCCCTGGCCACGCTCCCCCGCGCCATGGCTGCGTCCTGGTCGTGCTCTATTGCCGCGCTCGCCCGCGCCCCTGGCCGTACCCACTGGCTGGCGCTCTGGAGCCAGCAGGGAGTCGGGTCGAGCTCTTCCGATGCGTCCTCGAGATATTCAAGCCTCGGGGCTCAGCCGTGGTTCCTAGTCGAACGTCCGGCCGCGCGCGCGACTTCAATCTCGTCATAGCGTGCAGCACCACAGCAGGAGCAGCAACCACCAGTCGTTGCCCAGAGCCGGAGCGTGGACATCACATCCCCGGCAACCTCGCTGTGCCATCCGCGCCCTCTTTGCCGACCAGTGCTTGTCGGGACGCCCGGGAGCAGCCGAATCGGGCTATTCTTCCCGAAGTCCGACCGCCGTCGATTCTCTTGTTCCCGCCCACCCCAGCCTTCCCTGACTACCTCCTCGACCTCCGGGTAAACTCCTCCTTTCCTCAGTGCCCTCGCCTCTCTCCCTAGCGTACTGTCGCACTAGTGCGACGTGCGCCTCGGTGCGCCGCCGTTCGGCCTTGTCGTCAAAGTCGTTTCCGCGACGAACTAATGGCGGCGCCGCCACCGAAAGGTTGAGCAACGCGTCTTACAGGGCGTCGGCTTCAGCGCCGTCGCATTGTAGGCCGATGCTCGCCACCGGCTCCGTCGGGACGCGCTCGCAGCCCTGGAGCGCCGGTCGCGAGCGTGGCGTCGGTAGCGGCGGCGGCGAGGGCAGTCGCGGTAGCCGGTGGCGAGGGAGGCGGCGGTGGGAAGATCGAGTGTGGACGCAGATGATGGTGACGGGCCGGACGTCGGAAGCTTTGCCGCGGAACGACCACGACGGAGATGGTGCGGGTCAACGGGCACCCACGGATTGGGGATTATTTTCTTTTTTGATTTTTTTTATTTTCTCAGATTTTTTATTTAAGTGACAAGTGGGTTCCATGTCATTTTATCAGTTAATTTGTCTAGTTTTGCCACGTCATCCTTACATGTGGGCCCAGACGGTCAGAATCGCTGTCAATTCGCTCTCAGCCCACCATTTGAGTTTTCTGAGAAAACTTCGCCAAAATGTGTTAGTTTTGCGCTATTCAAAACAAAAGTGGTAGTTATCCGTGATTGACTTATGAAATGTGGTAGTTATACCCTACCAACTCCCACACGTACGTTCGCGTGAAGTGATCGATCTGTCTCGGTCTCAGTGGTTGTCACACTCGCCAAGTAGTTGTTTTTTTCTTCTTCTTTTTCCCAAGTCGGATATCTGATAAGATACTGAGCATTTTCAACTTCAAGCCGACGTATACTTAACCTCGATCGCCTGGTCTACGCGACAGGAAACATGGACGTACGCGTCGATCACTGATAAGGATTAAGGAAACAGTGTCAGACACGCATATAGCTAAGCTAGGTGGTCCTGTTATATCACCGGTGCTGCTTTGCTCAAGTCGGATTCTCTCTCGCAAGAGATAATCATCACACGTATATATGTTCCGGCTGGCCGCAAAGTGGTACTCCTACTCCATAGTCCAGAGTAGAGGGGAGTATACTTTCCTAGAGTTTTTTCTTCTTGTTTGAATCCGGTCCATCTACCATCACATCACGGGTCTTTTAGCTAAACGGCCGGTACGTACCGCGTGCACCTCGTGTTGAAACGTTAGCAAACTTATTACTGGACTAGAAGTAGCTGTAAAAAACAACACGTTAGTACACTCTTACTACCGGCCGATTCACGGTCACACTGTACGTACGTGCACTTGCACGTTCCAGGACGAGGACACTAATTCTCTAAACAGCAGGGCGACAATCTTCCGTAGGACGATGATAGGTCAAGCACACGAACTGCCCTTAAGTAATATAATAAACCCTGGTAAAAAAACCCGGAAAGTTTCATTGACTACTATAATACGGAGCGTGTGAAGTACATGTACAGTGAGACTAGCACCAGCCAATAGTACACGTACTCGATCCAGTCCTTAATTAAACCTCCAAAACTCATTAATCTTCGATGCTGCTAGACGTCCGGTCAAAAGCCCTAGCTAGCAGTACGGATCGCACGGTCACCTCTCATTTTCTGCACCCATCATCATCATCACCCGCTTTCTCTCTCTCTCTCTTCCTCATTGGTCACCACCGGAATTAAGAGCGATAAGGATCTAGTACTACACTTCACTTTACCCCAACTGAAACTTGTTGGCGAATCACCAGCCCCACCTGCCATGATCTTTTCTAGTATACTCTATGAGGCATGTCTCCTTTTCAAAGCTGAAAGTTACAGCCCATGGTTATCATAACCCAACAAGATATTTTGCAGATGCTGGAGAACTTGGAACTAAAGTAACACCGCATCCACACAAAAGGGGGTTTCACTGCTGGGTGAACTGTTTGTGTATGGATCCGATGAGCTTTCCACATCAAGCGATTATACAAGCGTAACCCGGATCCTAGGTACGGATGTTCAAATCGCTACTTGCTTTTTTTTTTATACTGTAACAGAAATCGCTACTTGCTAGGATGATATATATATCCAAACTTGAGTGCACATGATCGACCTCCCACCTGCCCATCCCGCCTCCTCTTGCTCTTCGCCCTCGCATGCCTCCGATGCAACAACGGGAACACCACCACTTTGGATTCATACCGTGCATGATTTTCGGATTAGCTCAAAATTTTAGATGCACTAAATAATTTATGCGTTGCATTGATTTTAGTGTTGAAAATCAGGATTTATTATTGCACGTGAATAATAATATATGGGATAACCAGCACGCACGCGGGCAGTTCTACCATGCATGTGTGCGGATATGTAATGGACCAAATTTGTGTAGTCCATTTGGAAAAGAATGACGGGTAGTTTTCTTCTCCGAAATAAGTTTGCGCCCGATGTTTTTTGTCTGACACATCAATCCAACGTGGCTAGTTGAAACGTGGCTAGTTGAAACGTGGTTGGAAATCAACAGACTGATCAACCCGTCGTACACGAAAGCGTCATACGCCAAGCAGTCCTCATTGCCCCGCGTCTGACCTCGACAATCCCTCGTCGCTCGCTGAGTGGCCGCCGCGCGCCACCTTTCCTTTTTGTTTTCCCCAGACCCCAGTGGGCAGACACAGAACCAGGAGAGGGCGAGCGGCGTATACGCGTGCGTGGAATTTCCTTTTTATTTTATATGTACTCCATGCTCGGCGGCCATCGGACTTGACCGGAGTGGAGTGGACTGGTCACGTCACGGTACGACCGGACATGTCGCGCGCGCGCAGCCTACCACTGCTGAGGCTGAGTGGACGTGACGAGATCGCGGGTCCGTACCAAATGTACTACCAGTACCCATACCTTTTTATTTTATTTTATTTTAAAAACCAAAATCGCGCCGTGCTGTCGCGCGGACGCACGTACGCGCGTGTCGAATGATTAATTATCATTCATGATCAGCAACGAAATCACGGCCCGGATTAGGGGAGTGAGCGGCCGGTGCGGCGTGGTCGGACCGGCGGGCGTTGGCGGCGGCAGGTGGCGCGAGTTATGGAGGTCCGGGGTCGTCGTCGTCGGTCGCTGCTGCCAGTGCACAGCCAGACGAGCTGCCGCCGGAAGAGGCACGGGGTTTAAACTCCACATCCCGGGGAGATTCCGCCGGATTTGTTGAGTTTGTGACGATATCAGGGCAAACTAGTAAGTACTAGGTGTTGGAGGCACGTGTGTGCGTGCGGCTACTACAGTGTTTGGGGGCATGATGCATCGTCACCTACACGAGGAATCGGCGGTGGTCGCTCGCTCAATCCCGACGGAACCTATTCCCAGCTCGATACCACCACGGGTTTGGGAAACGGGACGTGGAATCTGGGTGGCGGGCGGGACTGGACAAACGCGTCCAAGCGATGAGACGGCGTGGACCGCCGCGCAGTCAGAGGTACCGTGCCATCGCCATTGCCAGCTCCAGTGCAGCTGCTGAGTCAGTCAGGCTATCTCTTCCCATTACGGGGACGCCGGCAGCTGTTACGGCGGGCCGACACCGGCTTACATGACCCCATAAAATACGGCTTTTCCGATAACTTTCCTCTCTCTCACCTCCTCCGTCTCCGTCTCCGTCTCCGCTTTTTTCAAATCAAGGGCGTGTTCGGCAACACTCCGCGCTCCAGCTCCGCGGTGCTCCGGTGCGGAGCAGCACCGAACACCCCTGCTCCAAGGAGCCAGATCCTCGGAGCGGTACATTTTCGCTGTACAAATCGCGGAGCAGCACTTCCAGCGATCCGCGGAGCACCAAATCGCGGAGCAGCGTGTATTTACGGACGGACTGCCACCGCCAAGTGAAGAAAACCGTTCGCTCCTTTTTCTTTCCTCCCGAGCGAGCCACTCCCGAGTCGCGCCCGTCCTTTTTCCACTCCCGAGTCCCCGCGTGACCTAGCCGCCGCCGGCCCTCGTCTCCGGACGCCGCCGGCCCTCGACTCCGACCGCCGCCACCTCCCGACTCCGGGCCCCGCCGCCCCCGACTCCGTCTCCCACCGGCGGCTCCCGTCAAGGTTCTTCATCAGGCCGAGCTCCAGATCGACGCTCTCCGCCACCGTCCTCGTCTCCCGCCGGTGAGCAAACCATTCTTGATTGATGCGTTCGATTTCCGCACTTGCTGAGCAGCTCGTACTGGATTGGGGTGAGCAGCCCATGCTATCAAATATATTGTCGATCTCTCTTTTTTTTTGTCAAATTGAGTGATGTTGCTGGTCATTTTGGGAGAGGAAATGATGGTGAGTGATATCAATTAGTGCAGGAATTTCGTGCACTGTATTTTGTAGATAGCTATGTAATTTTATGCACTGTGTTGTGTAGTTAGCTATGTAATTATGTGCAGTGTGTATTTTCTACATTCATTTGCTGTCTATATTATAGTGATATAGAAGTGACACCAATTTTGTAGACTTGTGTCAACAATGGCTGCTGAATGGACCGACGACAACACTAGGATAATCACTGATTTGTTTGTGAAGCAAGTGCGTGCTGGTAATAGGCCAAACACTTACTTGACACCTAGAGCATACGCGGATGTTGCTAACGAATTCGAAAGTATAACCGGACTGGACTATAAGCAGCCCCAACTTAAAAACAAATGGGACAAGCTGAAAGCTGACTACAACACATTCAAGAAACTCCGATTGAGGGAGACTGGAGGAGGATGGGACATAGAGCGAAATACGGTAAGACAAGATTCCGAGTGGTGGAAGAAGGCAGTAAAAGTGAGTCGTCATGCCTCTGTTTTACTTCCTATAATTTAATAAACTTAGCTTATTGACAATGTTGTTTGTTTTGTTGTATCACAGGACATTCCAGGCTGTGGCAAGTTCAAGAAGCATGGGCTTCGCAATGAAGCAAACTTGAGTGTGATGTTTGAGGACATCACGAGTGATGGCAGTGATCATTGGAACCCTTCTTCGGGTGTACCACCTCCTTCAAGTGAAGTGTTAGCAGATGCCTTGAATGTTGATGCCATCCAAGATCTAGATAGTGAGGATGCTTATGAACCGCAGCCAAGTCCAGGTGATGTAGGAGCTGGTTCTTCGGGAGTCAAGAGGCTTGGAAAGTTTGTGCATGATGGAAACAAGAAACCCAAGGGTGCAGTAGTGATGCAGGAGCAGATTACAAGGATTGGTGACATTGCTGAGAGATCCCAATCTTCTTTTGAGTCTTTCTTGAAGAGTGATGATGATGCATCTGTCAAGACTACCATGGATGCGGTTTTAGCATGTGGCGCCGAAGAAGGAAGTGACGAGCACTACATTGCCACTGAGTTGATGGCCAAGAGAGACCAAAGGGAGATTTTTATGCACATGAGTGTGGGGTCTCGTAAGGGTTGGCTTCGGAGGAAGTTTGATTACAAGTATGCGAAGTAGATGGTGCTACGAATGTGTGTTGGTTGTTTATGTACTATCTACTATGTCACGAGACTATTAGTGCACTTTGTTAAACCATTACTCTTATTTGGCTTGTAACAACTATTTTGATAATATATACTTTGTTGTGCACTTTGTTGATGGCCAATATATGTCTTTGTATCATGTTTTTGTGCATGATGCTAACTATTTGTAACTTGTTCATCGTGTATGTGCAGATGTCGTCTGACAGTGACAATGATGATGCTTATGAAAAGAAGAGAAGGTTGGTTTGCCATCGTGCAAAACAAATATCCATCACTTGTTCAAATGCAGCACATATTGCTGCGAAATTTAGTGGAAGTTGGTTGTTGAAAGCTGAGGCTAGAACATCTATCTTGAGTGGGTTTGGATGGCTGCAGGAGACTATTGACACACCTGGAGAGACCTACACAATGCTGAGAATGAGTGCAAGGGTATTCTTTGACCTTCATGACTTGTTGGTCGATAGGTATGGGCTCTCACACTCCCCCTTCGTTAGCAGTTACGAGTCTCTTGCTATGTTTCTTTGGACGTTGGGTGGCTGTGAATCAAATAGGAGAACACAAAACCGTTTTAAACATTCAGCCGACACCGTGCACCGGAAATTTCATGAGGTACTAAATTGTGTGGTTCGTATGTCCTCTCACTACTTGAAGCCTAAGGATCCAAATTTCCGCACCTTGCATCCTAGGATTAGGAATGATAGACGTGCATACCCACATTTTAAAAACTGCATTGGTGCAATAGATGGGACTCACATTAGGGCAGTCATTTCTCCGTCCCTAAAAGTGAGATACATTGGAAGAACCGGTGCAGTAACTCAGAATGTGATGGCGGTATGTGACTTTGATATGCATTTCACTTATGCTTCAATTGGACAACCTGGTGCTATGCATGACACAAGTGTCCTTTATCATGCACTTGACAAGGATAGGCTCACCTTCCCCCATCCTCCAAAGGGTGAGCATTTAACAAATAGTACCGTGTAATTATTTGCATGATGCAAAATATGTCACAACTAATATGCAATATTTCCTTTGTTTTGTTTAGGCAAGTACTACCTTGTTGATGCTGGCTATCCTAATAGAAATGGATATCTTGCACCATATAAAGGAGAAAGGTATCATGTTCCCGAGTTCCATAGAGGTGTAGAGCCAAATACTCCTGTCGAGAAGTTCAACAGAATTCACTCGTCCAAGCGCAATATAATTGAGAGATCTTTCGGGGTATTGAAGATGAAATTTCAGATCCTTCTCAAGATGCCAAAGTTTGACATGGCTACCCAGAAGATGATTGTCGCTGCAACTATGACATTGCACAATTATATTCGTGCCCATGATAGAGAAGATATCCATTTTCAGCGGTGTGATAGAGATCCTGATTATGTGCCCGAAATTCCGGAACGATACAAGCGGTACGTTGTTCCTGCTGCTGCTTCGGATTCGTCAACTCCGGAAGCAAACGGTGCTGACATGGATGCGTTTAGGGATGAACTAGCTACCGCCATTGCTCTAGGATGGTGATGATCGTGGCATGTACATATATTTGTCCATGTGATGCTTTTAGACTTGATACCGCCACATGATGCTTTTGGACTTGATACCACCACTGAAATTATGCTTCTATGAGACTTGATGCCACTGAAATATTGTCTTATATTTGTGTTCAGGTTATCTAAATATTTTATATGTTCACCTTACATATGCACAGCAAAAACTGCTCTCTGTAGTCTCTGCATAACCCAACAAACGCGAGAAAAAAAACCAGTGGAACGCTGCAAATGGAATGGTCCAGCCCAGCCAAGAAAAAAGGCCCACCCGAGATGGACTTTGGGCCCAGAAATTTGGTGGAGCTGTGCCGAACGTTATCTGCTCCAGCGGAGACGCAGGAATCGATCGAGTGGAGCTGGATCGGAGGATTTTCACGGAGCGGGCCCTTGCCGAACACGCCCCAACACTCAGACGCAGCAGCCGAAGCCGAGCCACCACCTCTCTCTCTCTCTCTCTCTCTTCTCCGCGGCACTGTGGTCTGTGGTGGCGAGCTGCCCCAGCCCACACGCGCACTCCCTCCTCGCTTAAATGCCCCAAACCTAATCATTCCTACCCCCTCCCTCGCTCCCACCCAAACCCCACCCTGCCGCTGCCGGCCGGCCGCGCACCATGCCCATCTCCGACCTCGGTTGAGGTAGGCCTTCCCGTCCGCCGCGCGCATCCCTAGCTATTCGGCCGCGCACCATGCCTTTTTATTCCTGGCTCTCACTCTCACGTGGTTGCTTGCTTGTTCGGTGCAGAACAGAATGCGGCGGATTTGAGTGATGGGGTTCCGGGGGGAGGATTTGTGAGGAGGGGTTGTTGCTAGGTTCTCGTTTCGGGTTTCGTGGTGACGGACGCGGGGGAGATGAGCTCCTCGTCGGGGGCCAGCATCGGCGGCCAGCAGCAGCCGCCCGCCGCGCCGCCGGAGGAAGGTGGGTGCCTACCTAGCCGATTTTTGCTTGGTTTCCTGGCTGCACGCGCCGCCATCCTTTTCTGCCGTGGCTTGTTTAACTAAGCCGATTTTTGCTGGGTGCAGAGAAGAAGAACCTCAACTCGGAGCTGTGGCACGCCTGCGCCGGCCCGCTCGTGTGCCTGCCCACCGTCGGCACGCGCGTCGTCTACTTCCCGCAGGGACACAGCGAGCAGGTCAGCCCCTCACCCCCATCTCGGATCAACTCCCTCCTCGCGTGCGTCAGTGCGTGCGTGCGGTGCGCGCAAGGTGGTCGCCGTATTGCCCGCGCGGGCTTGGCTCCCGTGTTCTCCATCTAACTAATGCGCGTGTGCTGCGTTGGTGGATCAAGGTGGCGGCGTCGACGAACAAGGAGGTGGAGGGGCACATCCCCAACTACCCCAACCTGCCGCCGCAGCTCATCTGCCAGCTCCACGACGTCACAATGCACGTACGTCACGCTTATCTCCTGCCAGCTCCCGGCTGATGTGATTTCCCACATGTTCGTTCCCGTCTGTTTCGATGCCTCCCTGCGCGCGCTGACTCCGGTTGGGTCGACGGTTTTTTGTTTGCAGGCTGATGTGGAGACCGACGAGGTGTACGCGCAGATGACGCTGCAGCCGCTGAACCCTGTAATAAGCCAACCAACCAGAGTGAATTTGTGATTCAGCACCACTCAACTTCTCATGGATTTGGATGGGTGGTGTGATTTGTGTGGAGTTAGTTCTGATTCTGATGGTTTTGGGTTTGCGTTGATCTGCAGCAAGAGCAGAACGACGCGTACCTGCCCGCGGAGATGGGGATCATGAGCAAGCAGCCCACCAACTACTTCTGCAAGACCCTCACGGCCAGCGACACCAGCACGCACGGCGGCTTCTCCGTGCCCCGCCGTGCCGCCGAGCGCGTCTTCCCTCCTCTGGTGTGATGAGTGTGTTCGTTTTGGCCGTCCTTCCTTCCCCTTCTGCACCCTGGGTTTTGGGTTTGCTGTTGCCAATAACAGGTGGTATAGTGTGGTTTGTAGGATTTCACACAGCAGCCTCCTGCTCAGGAGCTTATTGCGCGGGATATCCATGATAACGAGTGGAAGTTCAGACACATCTTCCGAGGCGAGTCTCCCCATTCTCCTGGGATTATTCTTAGATCACTGTGGAGTCTGCTGGTCTTCAATGATTTTCCTTAATTAATTTGGCTTTTTTGCGATGCGAACAGTTCCACTTTATTATCCCGATTGATCAAATCATGTCGTCTGAAACGTTTCCATTTCCATTAGTGCGTGCGCCACAGAAATATCAAGTCTTTGTGCACATTGCTATATAATAATCTCTTTTATTGGGGGGAAGGGTTGGTATGGAATTCTTTTTTTTGGACATTCAGAAAATAAATTCTTGGAAATAGATGTAATTTGCATAGTACTACATTGAACCCCTTTCAAATGCCCTTTATAAATAAATAAATACGTTGAATTTTTTTGTGTTTTAGAACTCTCAGAGTCAGGGAGAGTGCGCTACCGGATTAAATATAAGTCACAATTGGCAAACATATTATTCATCAGAGTCGGGTACTAGCCAGTACAAAATGTATGATGTAGGTTGTTTTGTAATGTCTGATGCTCATATTTCCAATCGAGCAGAAAATTAATTGCTGTGGATTCTTCATTGCACAATATACTCCATTTTGGTAGCTAAGATCAACTTCATCCTGTGGGATAGGACCGTACCTAAGAAATGTTGGTTTATCACACGACACTATAAGTTGCTTAACTGCATATTCCGTTTGAACTAAGCTCCTTGTTTTTCACAGGCCAACCTAAAAGACACCTGCTAACTACTGGCTGGAGTGTGTTTGTCAGCGCTAAGAGACTTGTTGCTGGAGACTCGGTGCTTTTCATATGGTGTGCTTCACTGTTTTTTCCGTGCTTGTGATTTTTCTGTACTTTGAGTAACAAGTAGATCTTACTGTTTATTTTATGATTTAGGAACGAGAAAAACCAGCTTTGGCTCGGAATCAGGCGTGCCAGCCGGACACAGACCGTGATGCCTTCCTCTGTTCTTTCGAGTGACAGCATGCACATAGGACTCCTTGCAGCCGCAGCTCATGCTGCTTCCACAAACAGCCGCTTCACAATATTCTACAATCCCAGGTAATTTGGATTATTTCATAAACATTCGGCAATGCTATAGTTCCTCTCTGCGTTCAACTTTTACAGAGGGGAATGTTTGTAGGGCATGTCCATCAGAATTCGTCATACCACTTTCAAAGTACATCAAGGCTGTTTTTCACACGCGGATATCAGTTGGGATGCGCTTCAGGATGCTCTTTGAGACGGAGGAATCTAGTGTCCGCAGGTGCAGTAGCAAAATCACAAAATCTTATTTTGTTCAAAACTAAAATCTATGTTCATAGAAAGATCATCGATGATTACTTATGTGCTATGTATCCTTGGTGTTTCTTGGTTGGCTAGCACCTCAAAATGTTTGCAGGCTGTAATGGCAATTACTAAAGTTACAACTCTCTTTTTTACGTTCTTCCATATGCAGTATGGCTGTGATAATTATACTCGAATTTTCTGAATCAAGCTGACGAGATATTAAATGAAATATAGGTACATGGGCACGATAACGGAAGTTAGTGATGCTGATGCAGTGCGTTGGGCTAGTTCCTACTGGAGATCGGTCAAGGTAACCTTTTTTACTTGATGATTTTGCTCTGTAGCGCTGCTTGGTTGATTCCCTCATTTATCTGCGTTATTTTGTTGCAAGGTGCATTTCATGTTTGCATTTTTTCCCTCTTCTTTTGTGTCTTTGATGATATTTCCTTTGATCTCTCTTAAATTTGATTTTCTTCTGGTATGCCATTCAATTTTTTCACCAGAATAATTATGTCATATGTGTTAGGTCTTCAGATAGTATGGTAATTATCATACTGTTAGGTCAATTTTTTTTTGATGTAATACTACTGATCCATTTCTTAATGGTTGATGTAATAAGTTGCTTACCTCCTTGAATCTCTGCTTCTTAGGACTTATTGAAAGTTTGGTATTTTGGGGATTCACTAACCAGTGCTTTTAATATTGTAATTGCAGGTTGGTTGGGATGAGTCAACTGCAGGGGAAAGACCACCTAGAGTTTCTTTATGGGAAATTGAACCGTTGACAACATTTCCTATGTATCCATCACTGTTTCCACTGAGGGTTAAGCATCCTTGGTATTCTGGAGTTGCCGGCCTTCATGGTACAATTTTGTCATTTTTCTGTATAATAGTGAAACTTAAATGAAACTTGGAATTGTTCTAAGCAAAGTTAGCTCTTTAGGCACGAGGTTGGATGCATTATATTCACCGGAAGTCCCCATAACATGCTATACATGTGGATACATATTTTACTATTTTTTGTGCATGCCCATGACTCTTGGTGATTGGAATGACACACTAATCTGCTTAATGTTTTTTCTAGCCTCTCCTACTCACGTATATGTTCCTTTATTAATTGTTGTATTGCACTTAAGATGACAGCAATGCTTTGATGTGGCTGAGAGGAGTTGCTGGTGATGGAGGTTATCAGTCTTTGACCTTTCAGTCACCTGGTATTGGCTCCTGGGGACAACAGAGGCTCCATCCTTCTTTGCTTAGTACTGACCATGATCAGTACCAAGCAGTAGTAGCTGCTGCTGCCGCCGCCTCCCAGTCTGGGGGTTATCTGAAACAGCAATACCTAAACCTTCAGCAGCCTATGCAGTCGCCTCAAGAACACTGCAACCTCAACCCGCTGTTGCAGCAACAAATCTTGCAGCAAGCAAGCCAACAGCAAACGGTTAGTGCTGAGAACCAAAATATTCAGACAATGCTGAACTCAAGTGCTATCCAGCACCAACTTCAACAACTGCAGCAAATGCAGCAGGCTCACATTGATCAGAAGCAGAAGATTCAATCAGATCAGACATATCAAATTCCTACTAGTGCGGGTCTCCCAAGTCCAACATCACTACCAAGCCATCTGCGTGAAAAATTTGGCTTCTCTGATCCTAATGTGAATTCTTCAAGTTTCACCACTTCTAGCAGTAGTGAGAACATGCTGGAATCGAACTTTCTTCAGGGAAATTCAAAAGCTGTGGACTTGTCGAGATTCAATCAGCCTGTAGTTAGTGAGCAGCAGCAGCAACAACAGCAGCAGCAGCAGGCTTGGAAGCAAAAGTTTATGGGCTCACAATCACTGTCTTTTGGGGGCTCGGGTTTGCTTAACTCGCCCACAAGTAAAGATAGCTCTCTTGAGAACAAAATGGGTTCTGATGTGCAAAACCAGTCCCTTTTTAGTCCTCAAGTCGATTCTTCCTCCCTACTGTATAACATGGTACCTAACCTGACTTCAAATGTTTCTAATAACAACATGTCGACGATTCCTTCTGGATCGACATACCTGCAAAGTCCAATGTATGGTTGTTTGGATGACTCTTCTGGTATATTTCAAAACACCGGAGAGAATGACCCATCAAGCAGAACATTTGTGAAGGTAGGTGTAGTGTTTTACCTCTTCATTACATCCAATTTAAGTCTTTTCTTATGGAGTCCCTAAAATGTTGTGCAGGTTTATAAGTCAGGATCAGTGGGGAGGTCGTTGGACATCACCCGGTTCTCTAATTATGCTGAGCTTCGAGAAGAACTGGGTCAGATGTTCGGCATTAGGGGTCAGTTGGATGACCCTGATAGATCAGGCTGGCAGCTTGTATTCGTTGACAGGGAGAATGACGTGCTTCTCCTTGGAGACGACCCTTGGGAGTAAGAAACCATCTCTAGATTTCTGATTTCCTTTATGAGTTTTCTGAAGTGTTACTTATTCGTTTTACAAATCCAGGTTCAGTTTAAATTTCTCTTATTTGTGGTAGCATTTCACATATACTTTAGGAGGTGTTGTATGATTTGATAGCCACCATGTATTCTTTAGATATGATCTGCTATGTCCATACACATTGATGCTACTTTGTAAGTTTGTATATTATTGTGAGTTTTTTGCCAGACTCGACTCAAGTATATGTAAAATTGTTAGACACATCATAATTCACAAAGCTGCGTCAGGCGCTGTAGCTAATGCATCGCTGTTTTAAATGTATATACTTGAGGTGTTTAGCCACATTGAGAATATGGCGTAGTGACAACACAGGTTGCTTATTAATTGAGGACATTTTTGTGTTGCTGACCTTGATTTTCTGGCAACTGCCATTTATTGCTTATCAAGTAGCGAACTAGGTTAAATGGATTTGTTTCTGCATTTTCTAGCAACCGTGAATACGCTGCATGTGTGCTTTATTCTGTACCTTATCTTCTCTGTTCTTATAGTGCTCACTGTATAAAACCATGTGTGTTTCATTCTGAATCACATATTCTAATAGTGCTCACTGCATAAAACCATGCGTGTTTTATTCTGAATCACATATTCTCGTATACGTTTAAAAAAAATCAGATTCCACTCCTAAGTCTATCTTTTTATGAATGTCAATGTCAGTTATCATGAAACTGAGCTTCGTTCATTGGTGCAGGTCATTTGTGAATAGTGTATGGTACATCAAGATACTTTCACCAGAGGATGTGCATAAGTTGGGGAAGCAAGGAAATGATCCACGTTATCTTTCCTAAGTGCAATTACATCGTGCTGTTTCTGGTAATTAATATTGCTCTGTTTAATTAGTGAGCATCTATTTTTTCTTTTGGATTTTGTTCTTAGCCCTGTTATTTTTTCTTCAATTATTCTGCTAACATATGCATGCTTGTTTGCGTTTTCAAAGCTGTGACAGAACTTTCTTCTTGAACATTCTGGTCTCAAGCTCGCCTTTTGTGCATGTAGCTAATAGAACATGAAAACTACAAGACGGAATAACTAAATGTGGGAACTCATGATTTAACCTATAATGAAATTCTCGACTTAGTGCACGGTCGATTCCCCACTTTTGTGAACAGTAATGATATGTGTTCGTTCTCTGCCTGTAGGACCCTTTGAAAAACACCTGGAAAACAGATAACATATTAGGATTTTTTGTTAGGTTTCCCAAAATATGGGAAGACAGTGATTTTGGTTGCTAGACAGATAGTATAAGAACTCTATCCAGGCATCGTGTATGGTGAAGATAAACAGACTAAATCTCCTGTGCACATGCTTTGAAAAGTGAACGGTAACCAATATTCCTTTTTGAGCAGTCCACTTTGGTGGAGAAATTCCAGCTTTTTTGGGCATTCGTTTGGCTACGGCGGCTCTATGTAATTACCTCTCCTTTGTAGTAAATCAGACAACTAATATGGAACGGAGTAGATGACATGCATTTTCCAACCCAAAGTGTAGGTACAGAGACCCCCAAGTAAATGTGAAGTGGTTTAGCTGGGCCAGACTGATCATGCAATTTGACCATTGTTTTAAAATGTCAGTTGCTCTGTTTCTTATTCACTCAGAGTAGCAACTCAGTGTCCAACTTAGCTGAATTCTTGTCTTACCAACTGCACTATTAATCCGCTGTTTTTATGTTCATTTCTATCCAGTAATGGCATGTTAACTTGGGCTGCATTACAGGGTCTGCGAGGATTCTACGGCACATGGTAGCACACTGCTCTCAACAGCACAAGTTCCCGGAACTCCAATCATCTCGTCTCCGTACCTGTCTCTTGCGTGTACGCCGTACACGGCTTGAGAACTCCCCGTCCGTTACCTATCACCCGGTGCAGGCCACCGGTTTCACGAACTCGTATTTCTGTAGGTTCCGCTTAGGAATCGTTATCGGTTGAACTCTATCCTAAACAGTCTGTAAGTGTGTGCGGCAGTTTGCTCGCGTGCTTCGTCAGATCTCCGAGACTATTGTTAGTTGGTACACTCTTTGTTGTAATCTATCTATGATCTATGTACTTGAGACTCCCAGGCGCTCTTTCCACGAAGAATTGAAATAATTTAAATGCAGGACGATTGTTTTGAATCTGCGTTCTGGCTCCTTGGTTTGCACTGGTACGTGTGTGCCAAGCTAGTTGAGACTGGGAAGGCAGGTTCAGTTGGAGTTGTTTCTGAGGCTGATTTATTTCGGAGTTTTTTTGTTGTTGCTTTTGTTTAGTCATTTACTCAGTGTGCCTGCTGCATGATTTGTTTTTTAGACTATCCTGCTGTGTGATTTGTGATAGTCATGCGCCTACTTTCCAAAAGGGCAATGTGATTCTTCGTGTGAAATTACCGGGTTACCCGTGTGGTCAACTGGTCATGGCAATGGCTGGTAACCGTGATATGGCGAGACGCTGTTTGGGCGAATGGAGGCGGAGCTGCCAACCGGAGAAGTTCCGAGTGGAAGAGCACGAGAGTACCGTTTCCGTGTGGCCTCGCCGCTTTGGTCGTTCTTCTTGCCCTTGCTACCTCCAGGACAATGTTGACTCCTTTTAAAACTTATTTCACAAAATAAACTGTTAAAAACAGGTGGAGCCAACGGTCCTGGATTAACTTCATGTATGTGAACTGGCTGGTTCTGGGTGCTTCTCTTTGCGCCCGAATCAATCAAACCCAATTTGCTGCTTACTAGCAGTAACCATCAAGACAACTCCTTCTACTGACACTGAGCAAGCAGCAAGCATAGGCAATCGCTTCCGTAGGCATGGGGCCGCTCTCTACCATTTCCTGTCTGATTGTTTATCTTTTTTTCCTGCGCACTTTAGCTGCTCGCTGTCATTTCCTGTCTGATTATTTAGCTATTTTCCCGTGCATTTCAGCTCTCTATCATTCTCTGCCTGATTGTTCACCTATGTTCATGTGCACTTTAGCTGCTCACTGTCATTTCCTTCCTGGCTGTTTAGCCATGCTCCGGAATAATGGTGTCTGTTTAACCAATTTCCTCTATTGTTTGGTTTCTAATGCACATATCAAAGTGCGCACAAGACAAGGGCTGTATGACGCTTGATATGTAAACTGACCGTCCAAGAGATATATATTTTTGGAAAACTACATTAATAGAAAAGTAGAATTTATGTTTACATCTAGAGATTTATCATAATATCTATCTATGTTGGTAACACGATCATGCGCCGACTCATTAATATGTGTGCCTACCCACTAGCTTTTTTTTGAAGAATCAAAAGGATTGGACTGCAATGTTTGATATATTAAAAATTTAGTAATTGATTTAATCCATGAAAACATAAAATAATTCATGACAGAAACATGTAGTATCAAACTAAGTGGCAATCTACTAAAACAGTAGATGAATAGATCAAAACTACAACAAATGCTAGAAACATAAACGTAGCAGGAATTCTGAATGTCCATGTGGGAGTTAAATTACAACGAGGCATGCTTCCAACTTTCTCTTAGCACGAGGTTCCGTAAAAAATCAACCCATGTCTCGGTCTTGGAAGTCAGATCACCAGCACACAAGAACTCCTCCGTAATTGGAGAGAGATTTGGAAAACTGATTGGAGCAGGATACATATCATGTCATAATAGCTACTCCAATTAAATAAATACTCATATCATAAAAAACCCCATATATTCTTCACATTATTGCAAAGCACTTCAAGTCTTACAAACTAATACACCGATAAACTACCACTGGAAGATTCCCCTTAGACATGGAGGCATAGGGGGCAATAATGTAGAGGGGTCGGCCATCCCATTAATCAAGATCATATCTTCATCCTCAACTAGCAAAGACCATGCAACAGTGAACGCTACATTGAAGCCACCAAGGTCCACCTCATGCTGACTTGTGTTGCATTTCTTGGGAACAACCAAAACATGACTCTCTACAGCGACGTCTCCTGACTGTGAGTAGGCTTGAATCATAACCTTCATCTTCCCACGCATATTTACAGTAATAACTTGCCTTGACAGGTTTAGAAAACCATTTTTTATTGCACACTTTTTCCCGACTTTTGAATCAAACAACACAACTTCTGGAGACTCGTTATTGTTTTTGATACTGCACTGTGATGAGCAAACTACCTTGAAACCATACTCAAAAGGCATTAACTTGTAATCAACAATATGAAAACCAAAGATAGTGGCTTGAACAGAGCAGTTAACCTGCTCAGTGCATAACTCAAGTGTGCAAGAGTATTTCTCAATGATGTTGGTATGAACCCTAGCACAGTCATCACCTTTATAATAGAACGCATAACTGATCAATGGCCTATCTTCGGCTGCTGTTTTTCCCTTCACTACCAACAGGATTTCAATGTCAACCGGTTCCTCGGACACAATGGCACGCACTGGGCCAGTCAAGTGCAAAAATGGTTCCTGCAAGGATGATAATCAGATTACTCATGATGCCTCTTGTCGATAGAATCACAGGAAAACCCCTAATGTGTTACATAATTAGATCTTTCCTAACATGATAAACTATTGGGCCAATCATACATCTAGTAGGGCTCTTTTATGGATCAGTAACTATTTTTCCAAACTAAATACAAATATTTTTGTTTATTTTATATATCAATATGAATCGATGCATTATTTTCGAGTCACCATCAATTCAACTATAGGTAAGGGCCTATAAATAATTATGTAGGCGATTGTTTAGCAATGTAACTCTTCTATATATGTTCAAATGTGCTGATCTTGAAAGTATACATGTTTTGTTGGGATACTACATATCTCAAGGGCTCAAGGCCCCATGGCCCATGTCCATTGGACTTGATTATTTAGCTAGACCTTCTCCCTAGGTATGTAAAAAGCGAGCAATTACTGAATTTCAAATTGACCCCTTGATTTTTGGCATGTTATAGTCTTTGGTTCGAGGTTACTCACTCTCAAAGAAGTTGATGTGATACTGATCCGTAATGCATGCACTAGCATCTTCTTTAGACAATGAGTAAATGTGCTTTTCTTCACTATTTTTTCACACACAAATTTGGATTATGACAAGGACTATGGGAGGGGACGGTCTATGGTGAGAGGGATAGGAATCTCGATACCGTCACCATTACAACATGAAAATAGAAGCATGCACATAGTAGTTTTCTAAAAGATTGTCCTTGATGCCAATGTGGATGCTCAAAAGAATGCTAAGTTGAGTGGTAACAGTAGTTACTACAATTGTTCAGGGAGACATTAATAAAAGCAAGAAAACATTTGGAAAGGATTCCTGAAGCCCGACTTAATCATCTGAGGTTTGTAGTGGTTGATATTTGGCCATTTGCCATTACCCTTCAGCACCTAAATTCACTAGCTAAATCTTCAAATAGTCACTAGCTAAAACATCACGTTTAGATGTAGAACTTTTTTTATTGTTGTGTGTCTCAGTTATGCCACCGACGGACTTAAGGTTTTCGTTCAAGAGGTAAATAATGCACTCTGATGGAATTCTAGTTTGTTTGTGAATCCCTAATTTGTGTTGATGAATTATTCATCAGATCCCTATACGAACATAAGTTGATCAAGTTAAAGCCCCTCGAATAACTAATGAACAAACAACAAGAGTAAACGAAAAACATGAAAAATGGAATGCAC
Source organism: Poa annua (assembly GCA_026929855.1). Lineage (NCBI taxonomy): Eukaryota > Viridiplantae > Streptophyta > Magnoliopsida > Poales > Poaceae > Poa > Poa annua. The sequence continues at coordinate 94,513,564 of CM049433.1, forward strand.
AGTACCTTTTCATCAACGACTTGGCAGTCGTCTCTTGGACGAAGGAAAATAGGGTTTCTACACTTGTCCACACAATCCCGAGCAGCGACCACTCCATGTACCTCCAGTGGCCAATTGAAGTGTTCCAAAGCAGCGACTTTAATAGAGCAGATCTGCACCGTCTTGGCGGGGGCAGCATCCACCGGAATAAACCCCCGGGTGCAGTGCGTGAAAAGCATCGGACTAAATAGTGCTGCGTTGCAACACACACCCAAGTAGGGAGGCGCGTCAGTCATCAGAGAATATAACATGAACGAAAAGTAAAAAAACAACTGGTGAAGAAGAACTACTAAAACGAGCAGGTTTTAACAAGCATGTTTACTTACTCAGTTCTTCAAACGTTTTGCTGTCGCCGTAGAAACGTTCCCAGCCCTGACGGTATCGAGCGAACGCCGCCTCCTCATATGCCGCATCCGGTCTGTCATCGTCCGAGTCCTGGGTGTCATCGCTCGGGTTCGTCTTGGTGGTGGCTTCGACATCTACCGTGGGACTTGTTTGGTGCTCCCCCGCTGTCCCGACGGAGAACTCGCCTCCGGCCACCACTGCGTTTGCTTGCCCTTCTTCTTCTTCTTCTTCTTCTTCTTCTTCTTCTTCTTCTTCTTCTTCTTCTTCTTCTTCTTCTTCTTCTTCCTCGTAGCTACTAGCACCCAGTTCCTCCAGCTGGACCAGCTCCGTGACTGGTTGGCCATGGGACGCACAGAACCTCATCGTGCTACAGCATATCGATTGAAGTATTTGGATCGCCAGGCGCTGTTGATCTTCTTTTGTGCTTCTTGTTCGGAACAAAGACTGGATGTCCCCCAGCTCCTCCCTGATCCGTTGGCACAACAGAGACACTTCCAGGTCGAAGCCGGCGACACCATCCGTCTCTCTCGTCACATCCTTCTTCTGGCCGATCGCCTCGTGGCGGAGCGCCATGGAGGTTTCGTCCGCTGCGTCGCCGATCATGGCTTTCACCAATTCTTCTCCCAATCGACGAGAATTAGGAGACGGCAGCTCCCTCTCGATTTGTACGAAGGCTATGCAATCCCTATCTCACGGCCGGGTACTTAAGGCACATCTCGATCCCCGATTCCTGTACATATCGGAAACCGCATCGGATCCTGCTCAACTTGGAGACACGTACGCTCGTGGAGTCGTGGGCGGGTAGAAAAGCGCGAGCTAGGTTTTCCTTCGTAAGAAACAAAATGTAATATTCAGCCCAACTGGGCCCGTGCGTCCGGGTTAGGTTAGCTGCCACAGCCCACTGTCCCCATACGAGGAGATATTATATGGCGCTCGTAGCGTCTGCTAGGATGCCGACGCTCGCGTGGAAGCGTTAGCAGGCCGGCCCAGCTAATTCGCACGCGCTCACTTCCTTCGCTCAGTTGTTTTTTCCTTCCTGATCTCAAAAAAAAAAGTTGTTTTTTCCTTCCGCAAAAGCGTGTCACGGTTTTTCTGATAATTTTGAAAACATTAGTGAAATAAAAATTCTTCCCAGATTGTAGAAAATGATTAAAAATATAAAACGTGTCAATGTGTTTTAAAAATTGTTCATGAATTTCAAAATCGCCACGAATTTGAAAAACTTGTTCATGAATTTAAAATGTCACGAAGTTAAAAAAAAGTTAATGAATTTGACAATTGTGTTCACAATTTTGAACACATGTTTATGAATTATAAAAATATATGTTAGCCAACAGAAACATATGCCCAGCAAAAAAAAACTTCCCCAAGAATTTTAGTAATGGTCATGCTATTTTTTCATCAATTCTAGTCGTGAGGTTTTACGTATTCGTTAGCGGCCGTTGCCATGTTATGTCGGCAGTTTCATGGTACGAGTAAGAAGGTGAAAATTTGTGGGGCGTTGAGATCATCAGAACCACCAAGCATTGGCTTGGTCACTAGGCCACGACCTCCCTGTTGTCGGTTGTACAATGAAAGGGTGGTCCTCAACTTTTTCAAGAATGAGACAACATGCAATTCCTTACATCGAAGGTTATCGGAATAGTAGACATGTCAAGAAGAAGGAGCACCGCTAGACCGAGTTGCAACTTTACATCCTCTTGCATTTCGCGCAGGAGACATGTTTGTTGGCGTAAAACCCGACGGTGTTCCAGGCCCATGATGTGGGCCCTTCCCACAACCGGTGCGGCCAATTAGAGCGCGAGATCGACGTGTAGGAGCCGGACGTGTCGTGGCCAGAGGAATAGTATATGCTCAAGGATGTCGGCTGTTGATGTAAGAGATGTTTAATATCAACGAAGTTTCGAATGTTATATGCTAATATGCAACTAATCATGCTACATATTAGCATGTTTTATATTTGAAATGCAACTTATCATGTTAGAGTTTACTTTAAAGATGTTTATGAGTTTCTAAATTATGTATATTTCATGATGATGTTTATGTAATTTGTTAAAGCGAATGCAGCAAATGAGTCCCCCGTGCCGCCCCTTGTCAGTATCATTGTGTATGAGGAGGACACGGAGAATGGCTAGCTCTACTAGTTAGGAATATGTTAGTCGAACTCAATAATTTGCTACTCGTCCATATGTTAGTTATACTCTAGTTTAGTATACACAAAATTCACAAAATTATGGATCTAAAAAGGAGAAAATACTCGGTTATATGGTCACATTTCTCTTTATTGTATATATAACATATGAATTAACACAACTTGTTTCATACATAATAAATATTATATTTGCTCATATATTTTTCAAGATTTAAAATGTGGATATTTTTTTTAAAAAAAGGGCTGCTGTGAGCCCGCGCTCCAATACCACTTTTCATGAAAGCCATACGTAGGTTTTGTAGATGTAACTACTAACACTAGAATTGATCAATATATATCACAAACATTCCTCAACATCGCAAGTGACACCTCTAACTTCCTTAATATTGACGGTAAGAAACTTTGGGTCATGCACTGTACAAAAACTAAGCATGGCATTTCAACACATTTTTCTGCCAAACTTGCCCAAGTCACTAGAACTAATAAAGCAACGACGGCGCAAACGTTAAGTCACAAACTAACTGAAGTACCATTCCTTGCAAGAATCTATTCCGATTCTGATTTAGACACGAACGGCGTGCAGAGAAGGTCGGGAACTCGCTGATCTTGTAGATCATCACCTCCTCCTCCTTTGGCGTCCCGGTTATTTCCGGCGGTCTTCTTGTAGGTGTACCACCTGGCGATGAGCAGGTAGACGACGAAGTTGACGAGGCTGAGCAGGGCGATGAGCCAGAAGAAGTAGTCGAGGTGGCCGACGTTGAGGTTGTCCGGGATCCACCCGGCAGCCTTGCCGCCCCTTGTCGTCACCTTGGCCACCGCCGTGACCAGCAGCGTGCTCACGTAGTTCCCGAGCGCCACCGTGGTGAGCGACAGCGCCGTGCACATGCTCCTCATGCCGTGGGGCGCCTGGTCGTAGAAGAACTCCAGCTGCCCCCACGAAGACGAACACCTCGGCAACGCCGGTGATGCAGTACTGCGGCACCTGCCAGAAGATGGAGATGGGCACGATGTCGTGTTCGCCGTAGAATCCGTGACGCGCGATGGAGCGGAGGCGGGCGACCTCGAGCACGCCGGCGGCGAGCATGGCGAAGATGGAGACGACGAGGCCGATGCCCATGCGCTGGAGGTGGGTGAAGCCGTGCGGCCTGCCGGTGACGGAGCGGACGGCGGGGACGACGAGGCGGTCGTAGATGGGCACCCAGGCGATGACGCTGAGGGTGTCGAAGATGGAGAGCGAGGCGGAGTCGATCTTGAAGTGGCCGCCCATGCGGGGGTCGAGCGTGTTGCCCTGGAGGATGAACATGGTGCTCGACTGGGTGTACACCGTCGCGACCAATACCTGCGGGTTTTGGGTTGAGTTAGGCCGGGTGCGTGTAAGGCTGGCCAGCTGGGCTTCTCCCGACTACACGTGGTATCAGAGCCTGGTGTCGGCAGTTGGGCTGGCTGCGGGCCGTATGCACTCGGGCCGGATCCGTTCCGCGAGGGTTTGCTACGGTTCCCGGGCAGACTGCGCGAGCTGGGACTAGGGGGAGAATGTTGGGAAAAATAGTTCCACCTCGCTAAGCGAGGGGGCTGGACACCAGCTTATAAGGCTGGGCAAACCTCACCCAATACCTGCGGGTTTTGGGTTGAGTTAGGCCGGGTGCTTGTAAGGCTGGCCAGCTGGGCTTCTCCCGACTACACGCAATTGAAGGCCCACTTCTCGGAAATGCTACGGAGAGAATGGAGCGGAGGAAGAGGGGAGAACGATTCCGAAAGTGTGAGATGTTTTTCCGGTTGCCTCAATGGCTTTGTGTGTATTCCTCCCTTTAAATAGGGGCTGGCAAAAAGTCCACTAAGCTGTCACATCAGACGGATGTGACCGGTCCTACCTCTTGCCCATGCCGTGTCACTGTTGACATCGTCATGACTAGAGTGCACTGTAGATGACGTCTAGCACGTCCTACCTACCTACTGTACTAGGTGCTGACGCACCTACTGCCTCTACTCGGAACAGACTCCGAGTAGGGCTCATTCGACTGGGAACAGACTCCCGAGTCGAGGAACCCGAGTCGACTCCTCGAGTCGACTCCTCGAGTCGAACCCGAAAGGATGAGTCGACTCCCGGAATACAAGCCTATATCTAACAATCACTCCCTAGGCTTATGTTCCGGCGGCACTACTACCATGCCGATCCCTGCGCGTAGCTCCGCCAAGCGGACTCGCCCCAGCGGCTTGGTCATCATGTCCGCGAGCTGGTGTCCGGTGGGTACAAACTCCAGCTCGATCTTCTTCGCCTCCACGCAGTCTCGAATGAAGTGATACTTCAACTCGATGTGTTTCGAGCGCTCGTGGAAGACGGGATTCTTGGCGAGCGCGATAGCCGACTTGTTGTCGACCTTGAGCACCACTTGCTCAGCTTCGCCGTTGCTGAGCTCCGCCAGCAACCGAGAGAGCCAGATCCCCTGGCAAGCAGCCGTGGCAGCAGCCACGTACTCCGACTCGCAGCTCGACAGAGCCACGATCTTCTGCTTCTGGGACTGCCAGGTCACTGGGCTGCTCCCGAGGAAGTACAGCGTACCCGACGTACTCTTGCGTGAGTCGACGTCGCCCGCCAGGTCGCTGTCGCTGTAGCCGACCAGTCGTGGTGTACCTGCACTCCTCCCATACCTACATCCGAGTCGCGTGGTCCCGGCGATGTAGCGTAGTATCCGCCTCACAGCCGCGAGGTGCTCGCGGGTTGGAGCCTCCATGAAGCGCGATACGAACCCGACTGCGAAGGTCAGGTCCGGCCTCGTGTGCACCAAGTACCTGAGGCTCCCGACGATGCTGCGGTACTCGGTTGCATCCGTTGCGGGTGCCGTGCTGGCCTTGGACAGCTTGAAGCGCGGCTCCATGGGTGTATGGACCGGGTTGCACCCGACCATGTCTGCCTTCTCCAGCAGCTTAAGGGCATAGGCACCCTGCGAGATGTCGATCCCGCTGGGTCCTTGTCGAACCTCTATGCCGAGGTAGTAGCTCAGCAACCCGAGGTCGGACATCTGGAACAGACTCTGCATCTCCAGCTTGAATTTGTCGATGTCGCTGGAGTCGGAGCCCGTGATCACCAAGTCGTCGACGTAGACGCCGACTAGAAGCCGGCTCGGAGTCGCTCCTCGCGCGTACATGCCGTGTTCCGACTCGCACCTAGCGAAGCCGAGTCGAACGAGGCATGAGTCGAGCTTGGTGTTCCATGCCCTTGGAGCCTGCTTGAGGCCGTAGAGCGCCTTGTCGAGTCGGAGCACCATATGCTCCTTCCCCTTTGCAGCGAAGCCAGATGGCTGCTGCACATACACCTCTTCCTCCAACTCGCCGTTGAGGAAGGCTGACTTGACGTCCATGTGATGGACGCCCCATCCGGCACTTGCAGCCGCGGCTAGCAGTAGTCGAACTGACTCCAGCCGGGCCACGGGAGCGAAGACTTCGTCGTAGTCGACCCCGTGCCGCTGCACATAGCCCTTCGCCACGAGGCGAGCCTTGTGCTTAAGGACTGCGCCTTGCGCATCCTTCTTCACCTTGTAGACCCACTTCAGGCCGATCGCACGGTGGCCTGGTGGTAAGGTGGTAAGCCGCCAAGTCGAGTTGGACTCGATGGCCTGCAGCTCCTCCTGCATCGCGGCACGCCAGCTGGCGTCCGCCTTTGCCTCATCGAACGAGCCTGGCTCTTCGGAGGCTAGGAAATGGAGCTCCTCGTCCGGCTCCTCAGCCGGACCTGCGTCGAGCACGTTCTGCAGGGTGCGGAACCTATGCTCGAGGTTGGAGTTGTCAGTCGCATCAAGCATATCTGCATACCTTGATGGCGGAGTGACGAACTCGACACCCGGGACAGCCGGAGTCGAAGACTGCGGTGTCGGGTTGTCCGGTGTCCTTGGCGAACCGGCTGGACTCTCACTCCCGGCTCCTGGAGTCGGGGAAGTCGGAGTCGGCGAGTCGGGGTCATCACCCGCACTCCCGTCTCCCGGAGTCGACTGAGGCTCGAACACCATGTGTTCGACCTCGATGGAGTCGTCTCCGAAGGTGCTCGCCGGAGAGTCCGGTGAACTCCAGTCCCAGCACGCGTTCTCGTCGAACACGGCGTCACGAGTGATGCTCACTCGCTTGGTCTCCGGGTCGTAGGCGCGGTAGCCCTTCGTGCCGGGTTGGTACCCGACGAAGATCATGCGCCTGCTCCGGTCGTCGAGCTTCTTGAGCCCGGGTCGCGTCTCCCGCACATGCACCACGCACCCGAACGTGCGCATGAAGCTCACATCCGGCTTGCGGCCATGCCAGGCCTCGAACGGCGTCTTGCCGTCCACGCTCTTGGTCGGTGACCTGTTCAAGATGAACACGGCCGTCGACACTGCCTCACCCCAGAACTCACCAGGGACTTTCTTGGCCTTCAGAAGACTGCGGGCCATACCCACAATCGTCTGGTTACGTCGCTCCACGACGCCATTCTGCTGCGGGGAGTAGGGAGCCGTCAGGTGACGCTCCACTCCGAGCTCGGCGCAGTATGCCGTGAAGGAGCCGGAGGTGAACTCGCCTCCGCGATCCGTCCGCAGCGTGCGCAGCTTGCAGCCTGCTTCCGACTCGGCTCCTGCCTGGAGTCGGATGATGGCGGCTGCGGCCTCGTCCTTCGTTGCGAGAAGGGCGAGCCACATGTACCGCGTCAGGTCGTCTACGAGCAGGAGGAAGTACTTCTTCCCACTCGGAGTGGCCGGGGTGATTGGCCCGCAGAGGTCGCCATGGACCAGCTCGAGTCGTTTCTTTGCCCGGAACTTCGCTTGCTTGGGAAAGGAGGCTCGCCTCTGCTTCCCTGCTAGGCAGGCGTCGCAGAGCTGGTTCACGTGCTTCACCAGAGGAAGTCCCCGCACCATGCCGTCCTTCGCCAGCCGATGCAAGCTGTCGAAGTTGAGATGCCCGAACCGCGCATGCCAAGTCCATGCCGGGTCGTCTCCAGTGCGCACAGAGAGGCACACTGGCTGAGCGACTCGCGCTGTCAGCTTGTACATCCGGTTCGACTCTCTCCTGACCTTCATCAGGAGCACCCGCTCCCGGTCACGCACTCGGAGGAGCCCGTCCTCGATCAGCACCTGGCAGCCGTTCTCGTCGAACTGGCCCAGGCTGATGATCTGCGTGTTCAGCCGGGGTATATAGTACACCCCGGTGATGGCTCGGTGCTCGCCTGTCCTGCAGACAAACAGCACCGTCCCTTGCCCGCAGATGTCGACTCGCGAGCCGTCGCCGAACTTGACCGTCCCGACAACGCTTGAGTCCAGCTCCGCGAACGAGGCGCGGTCACCAGTCATGTGATTGGTGGCGCCCGAGTCGAGGTACCAGACGCCGCTCTTGGCGTCACCTCCTTGCGCCAGGTTAACATGCGCCTTCTCCTCCAGCAGGAGGAGGACCGGCTCCTCCCGAGCCGGTTCAGTCGACGAGTCCTTGCGACTCGACGCTGTCGGGTCCTTGCGACCCGACTCGGTCGACTCCTCCCGAGTCACCGAGTCCGACTCCTCCCGAGCCGGTTCAGTCGACGAGTCCTCGCGACTCGACGATGTCGGGTCCTTGCGACCCGACTCGGTCGACTCCTCCCGAGTCACCGAGTCCGACTCCTCCCGAGTCGGTCCTGCCGAGTCCTTGCGACTCGACGCTGTCGGGTCCTTGCGACCCGACTCGGTCGACTCCTCCCGAGTCGCCGAGTCCGACTCCTCCCGAGTCGGTCCTGCCGAGTCCTTGCGACTCGACGCTGTCGGGTCCTTGCGACCCGACTCGGTCGACTCCTCCCGAGTCGGCCTGTCCCACTCCGCGATCCACTGGATCGGCGCGAGTTCCTTCGGAGGAGTCGACGGTCCCTCCGACTCTGCCACCGGTCGAGTCGCTGACTCTGCCACCGGTCGAGACAAGGGTGCCGCCTCCGAGCAACCAGACTCGAGTTGAGGTCGAGTTGGCGAGGGGACCTGCGGGGCAGACGCGACTGTGCACACGTGCATCATGAGCAGCGCGTCATCGTCATCTCCTCCGCGCACGAGGTGAGCTTCCTCCTCGCGCTTCTTCTTGCGGCAGTCCCGCGCCCAGTGGCCGGCGACTCCGCAGTAGCGGCACGTGTCTTTCGACGCGCCGCGGTTCCCGGGTCCACGACCCGAGTTGCCCCTGCCGCGACCACGCGGCTTCCCGCCACCGCGTCCGGCTTGGCTTGATGACCCTCCGTCCTGCAGTCGCATCCGGGCAAACCACTCTTCCTCCGTGAGGAGTAGTTTCCCGGTCTGCTTGACTTCCGGGCGTTCCACCTCGTGGCGATCCTCAGCCGCCTTGAGCCGGCCGATGAGCTCCTCGAGCGCGAGCGTGTTGAGGTCGAGCAGAGTCTCGATGGAACATGCCATCTGCGAGAACTTAGAGGGGACGACCGAGAGGAGCTTACGCACTGTATCCGGTTCGGAAATGGTGACGCCGAGCACTCCCAGCTGCGACACGAGCGACGACATGCGCATGGCGAAGTCGTCGATGTCCTCCTTGTCGCCGAACTTGAGCGCCTCGTACTGCTTCTTCAGCAGCGTCGCCTTTGCCTCCCGGACACGGCCGTCTCCGACCCGCATCGTCTTGATGGCCTCCCACGCCTCCTTCGCCGTGTCCTTGGCGGCGAGGGTGGAGA